>CM065666.1:8379423-8709423 GCA_033220385.1 Triplophysa yarkandensis
GAATTGATCAGGATAGAGTAGAGAACATCTCTCTCTCTCCCCTCTGGCAGCGTATTACATTGACAGATGTGTGCTGACTTGTTTTTAGTCCTCCTGGCTTATACCCGCTTATGAGTTCAGATGAAGAGGATATCATTTCTATTGTTGTGATCATTATATGTGTGTGGATGATGTATCAGTCCCAGGTCATGTGTTGTGTGTGTGTTGGAGGGCTGCTGTTTGTTTTTTGTGGAGCCTTCGAGCTGCAGGACACCATACACGCTCTGATCGAGGAGAACATTCAGCTTCATGACCAGCTGGAGAACCTGACCAGAGCCCTTCGAGAACTCCGACAGCTTCTGTTTCACCACAGCGATGGTACAGAACCCGTCAGGAGGCCCTCCTGTGCTGGTCTACATCATTCTTATTCTTTATTTTGGATTCTGTCAAATTGTGCAAATGTGATGTGTTTGTTTTCTAATTCTGGGAGGAATTATGTTCAAATAAAGCTGTGTTTAATTTAGATGAACATCATGATGAGGAACTTCAGCATCTCTGGGATGAATGGTCACAACATAGTGAGTCTGTGTCAGTTTCTCTTTTCTTATTTTCACCCTAATTTTAAATTCTATGTGATAACCCAGTCTGTATCGACTCCTGTAATGATGGAAACACTGGATACAGTTCATCAATATTCCTTTGACCATACAAGGATAGAAGTCCTTGAATACATCCACATGGTTAATAATATAATTTAAAGTTAATTTTCTTAATGATATGCACTGAATATCGACAGAGACAAAGTGAAAAGCATTCATATTTACATACAGATTGACAGTAGTTTATCATTTTATTTTTCTTGGTTAACGTAAACCCTCACATTTTTAGTCAAAGTAAAGTTATAAATCTGTAATAACAGCATGGTTAATAAACATTTAATATAATAAAACCAGGAATCAGAAAGTGGACCAGGCTTACTTTGACCCCAAAAAATATTAACTTTAAACCAATTGAAAAAATGCTGTGAAGTAATATTTGCATGTATAAAATAACGAGTGATTATTTAAAATGCTGGTTAAAGTAAAGCTCGTCCAAAAATAAAAATCCAGTTATAAATTACTAAATTATGCGACGACTGTTTGCGTTCTGAACAGTTCTTTGACCCAATTAACCCAAAATTACAATTGTCAAAAGTATCCATAAACTGTTTGATGTCCTGCATTCTTCAAAATATCAAATTTGGTGTTGAACAAAACAAATATATTTAAAGTTATTTTTCCCATTTTGGTAGTCAAAAGGGCCCAAGAACTGATTGGTTATGAGCATTCTTCCAAAATCCTTGTCTTTTAAAAACCATGAAATTGATACAGATTTAGAACAATTCAAAGATGAGTAAATTATGACAATTGAAATTTTATGGGTAAACTATTCATTTATCTTAATCAATCCTTTAATTGTGTAAGAGCAGTAAGAATGAACCAGAATGAGAATAAAAGAACTTATGATGACATGTCATTGTTATTTATAAACTCGTATTGTTTGTGTATGTGTGTGTATGTCTGTGTATGTGTTTGTGTATGTGTGTGTATGTCTGTGTATGTGTGTTTATGTTGTAGGCATCACACCTGAGACTCACCTGCTGTTGGAGCATGCGCTCTGTGGACATGACCTTCATGGCTCCGCTCCCTCAATCTCAGGATGGGTCAATGTTCCGTCTCTCCTCACTTTTTTAATACTGGCTCATGTTGTTCTATGATGCAGATGGACATTAGAACCACTGTACTTGAAAGTTTGTACAAAGTACGTGTAAAAGTGTCTCTGAAGAACATCCGGTCATTCAACAGTATTCTAAATTTTAGTATCAGAGCTTTCACCTGAACTGACACCTTACAGTGCCCTCAGAAAACAATATATTTTACTGTACATCATTTTGTTTTGCTATTTAGGAACGTCTTATAATTATAATTAAATTGTCATTGAATTATATAAAATAATTTACAAGTTAAATTATTCCACAATTAAACTTGAAATGTTTAAATTGTTGAAGTATGAAGTTTATTCATGCATTTTCAATTACATTTACAATAAAGTATTTTAGATTTTCAGATTCAAATATTATAAATTAAGAATTTTAGAGAGATGCTAAAATGTTAATTCATGTTTCCTTATCAGATGCTGTCTTTGTTTTGTCTTCACAAGGTTCATGCTTGCATCTCGAGAAATGCTGATGTTCACTATACCGGTCAAAGCTTTTGGGACGCTTATTCACTTATGCATTTATATTTTTTCATTCATTAAAATTATAAAATAAAAAGAAGAATTTTGATAACTAAAAAATTTAATAAATTCTGTTAAATGTATTCAGGTTTAGTGTTTTCCTCTTTTTATTAGATTTTACAAAAAAATGTTTTGTTGTCATTCTCGCAAGCAGGTTCTTAAAGCCTCAACCTATAAGATCTGTCAATGTTAATAATAAAATGTTATATGATTATAAAATGTCTCATGAGAACCCAAACTAGTTAAAAAGAAAAAATGGTTGATAAGCTATGCAGGGCTACATAAATAAATATTAACAATAATAATTGAAAGAAACGCAATAAGAAAAATAATTTAGCAATAGTAGTTGGAAAATCTTTCTCATCAAATCCCAATTCCGAAGTGCAACATAATGAGACTTTTAAAAATTAGATTTCAACATATAGGTGTAATGTCTGAGACCTGTGATAAAAGTATATTATTTGAGATGATCAAAAAATCAAGTTTTAATTAATGTGTACAGAATTTCCAATGTTGTCGTGTGGTGCACAGAATCAAAAATGTTCCTGTTTAATTGTTACTGGATCGCCCGGATCAGATCCCTGTCTGGATTCTCCAGTCTCATAACATCCAGACTGGACTCAAACCAGCTTAGACCAGCCAACAGTTTATAAAGTTTAACTTGTTTAGATTACATATGAGATCAAAACTTAATAAACCCATGAGAAACAAAGTCAAAATTATGACATAAAAAGTTAAAAAATATAAATAATCATTGTGCTCACAGGAGTAAAAAAATAAAAATAATTTGATGTAAATGAAGAACAGATACATCATTTGGTGTAAGAACGTCTTTATTGGGGGAGTAAGTATCAATTCCAAATCAAAATGCACAAGTATGAAGACATGACAACATTGAGTAATGAGGAATGAGGATGTTCCAAACATAAACTCCTTTAAAAGTGACCGAGATTTGATATGACTTGGTTAAGAACAGACTGAGCACTGAGGTAATCAGACTTCAAAACTTCTGAAACTGAACGTTCACATGCTTTTACAATGACTACGTGAACTTCAGACCTGAACACAAACCTGGTACAGTACAACTTCCATTATTATAGACAAAAAAAAACAAACCAAAATAAAAGAATAGAAAAATAAAAACAGTTCGAAAAAGCAATATATTGTTCTCTGGAAGCCCAAATTTACACATAAAATAGAAATCTATCAACTGAAGGGCAGTTGGAATACAGATAATAAAGAGACTCTCTGTTACAACGGAGAACTTGGTTAAAAGAGCGTTTTTAAATAAAATTAAATAAGCAAAAGGGACTGTATACATCAATGCCTGTAGAATTTTACACAATGCTTGAAAGAAACATCACTTGTTTTTCTTTGTTCAAGAGTTTATGATCAATATAATTGTTGAGGATTATACACTTTAAACATTTCTAATGCAATTTTACACTTGTTTCAAACAAAATACATCTACAACAAATGCTTCCCTTGCCGATGGCTTCCCAAAGTCATCAGTTATTGTTGCTATTGTGTGAATCTACACAACTCTTCTCTACCACAGAGGAAAGCACAAACACATTGTGCCTCCAAGATGTCGACATGTGATGGAAGATTTACAACGGATCTATTATTGATCACATCCCGATGACCTGCGCTTGTTCCGAGAGCACCTTCAGAATGTACACACGAATCACAAAAACGCACAACACGGCCACTTGACAAAACCACTGACACGCTTCACAAAATAGCACCATTGGTACCCAGATCAAGGGTTGGGAATGAACCTCGTGAAACCTGTCGAGAACATGTCAGGTCATATGATTTTCTTTACATTAAATACACTTGATTTATTTTTTGGAATAAAATGTGACCTTTTTTAAAGGGGCGTTAACCTTTATATGTCTTTGAACAAGACAGGCACACTTTAGTCCAGGGGTTTTTTAAACCTTTCGTTGCCAGGGACCCCCAATTACAACAAAATTCTTGTGAGGACGCCCTTTCCAAATTAAATATACAGCTATGTATATTTTGTAGAGAAGCAGTTAAACGATGTCACATAAATATTTATTGTAATGATTGACTATGTTAAGAAATCTTAAATAAAGTATTAAATAATGCTCAATGATAAGAGTAATGTTGGTTGAAAAAACACGAAGAGAAACCAGTTCAAATGTATTTGTACTTTAGGTATTTTCAAGACATCCCGGCTAAGAAATCCAAGTATGATTCACTTTTAAAATACAAAAGTTCACTTATGATCAATTATAAATAAAACAAACACGATTATACTTTTTCTTTTAATTTCTCAAAAGTTCTGGCAAACACTGGGGGTCCCCGGACCCCAGTTTAAAAACCCCTGCTGCAGTCGATTTAAAAACAAGGGCCGTGCATGTTGTGCACAGATGTGTCTGTTTAGTGATGAACAGGTTTGAATAGAAAACGTATCTTCATTAACTGAACTATATCACATACACACAAACACACATTCACAGTCACCAGCACAGTTATATTAAAATGTGACATCACACACTTATCCTACACACACTTTCACACACACACACACACACACACTTCCCTGTCTGATGGAGTGTTGCACAAATCTTTAGGAAAAACAACAACACTCCTGAAAAGCCTTCGAGATAAAGACACGCACTCTAGCAATATATAATCAATGATCATTTTTCTTTGTTTTCTTATTGCACTCTTAGCACTTTTTTTTTACATAAGACACGATTGTTGTATAAAAGATCAGATAAACATTAAGTATATATACACAAAAAACTTCCAAATGATCTTCATTCATCTCTGCAATAAACTCCTATTACAAAAGTACACGTTTTATAATAACTTATTATTATGATTTGAAAGAGAAGCAATGAAAAGAAAAAGAAGGGAAAGAACATCAGAAAACAGAAGGGTTTGTCAGTTTCTCTCTGAGCCGGATGGCCTGAGTATTTGTCCCTGTGAGATGATTTGCTTGCGTTTCAGAGTCAAATCTGATTGGACATCCAAGGCAGGAAGGGGCGGGATTTCTTCTAGACTGCGGGAGTCTTTAGTGCTAAATCCTCGAAGCCCCACCCACAGCCCCTCCTCTCGTTTCTGCAGTCCAATCAGTGGCTGATTACTGAAGGGGCGGGGCAGGGATGGAGCGTGGCAAGCGAAGTACACAAACACACTACAGAAAGCACACGGGTCCGACTTCAAGGTGAAAGCGTGATGTGGGTGTCGTCTTTGGGAGATGGCTTAAGCGTACAACAGGAAGTAGGCCAGGGTCCGACACCCGGAACAGGAAGTCTGCACGCTGCCAGCGTCCATTCAGTTGCTATGCAACACAAAACAAGAAACACACAATGAGCCGGTGATAGAGTGACTGAAGATAGCAAATTTACATCAATTGTATTATGGTTATCTCAAAATAATCAAAAGATTTCTGATAAATAAAATTCAGCTCTTAATATTTTTTTTAAATATAAAAATATATAAATTCTCTACAAAGGCGTTAAAGTACTAACTGGACTAAAAATAAAACCGAATAAAAACTAAACAGTAAATAAAAAAATAACAAAATCAGAGAGCAAAATTGAAGACATTGTCATGAACTAAAAGAATATGTGAAATTTCATATTTATTAAAATATGAATAAAACTACAATGAATAAAAAAAGATATACATACATTTCTTATAATACTTATAATAATATAATTTGTGAGTACAAGCGTTTTATAATTTTGATTTAAATAAAAAAAATGTAAGTCAAATAAGTAGAAATATTACTTATTTTTGCAGATTGGCTATATATAATGTTAAAGTGATAGATTACATGAAATAAAAAATGTACCCATTCTCTAGTAATTTTAAATCTATATGTCTTTTTGGTTAAACAGAGCACTATAGAAAGTTTTGAAGAAATGTAAGTGAATGGTTGCCAGTTCCCAAAATTCTTAAAAAAATATTTTTTTTGTTCTGCAGTTCTGCAGAGGAAAGAAAGTCAAACAGGTTTGAAATATTAATATGGTTAGTAAATGAATACTACTGAACATGTCCCCACGTATAAAAGAATGAAATACTTTATATATATATTTTATAACGAATCAACCAAACACAAATATTTAGCATTTGGTAAAAAATTTAAAATAAAATGCAAATGCTTGTTCCTAAGGTAATGGAGTGGGTTGTATTTTATGCTTACCCAGCAGCTGTCCTCCAACAAATCCGGCTCCAAAGTCTCACCATTCCAAGCCTGGAACTGAATGGCATTCTGGGATGGGGACCGAGAAGCAGAATGGCTCCAGATTGTCACATTTAGGCAGTGGATAGTGATTCGCTGCTCAGCTCCTGAACTCAGCAGATGTATGAAGTTCATCTGAACACGTCTAATGCTGAACTCCAGCTGGAGTTTAAAAGTTTATTGTTAGCAATATCAACATTTGTATTTAAAAGCTAAACAAAATGTAATTAGAGCAAATGAAAAAGTTTCTAGACCTTGGTTGTCGTGATGGGTCTGAGACATGTGTGTCCACCGCCTGTGAAGTTGCACGTCACTTCAATGGAGTCCGAGGAACAGCCCAGGTTTGGGTCGATCCAATAAGTGCCTGAAAACACATAGACCCAAACGATGATCTATTTATCTAACTTAATTATTTTATCAATGAAAATATTGTACATTTCAATACATTTGGTAACGCATGAGAACATATTTTATACCATCGTAAAGTGTGTTCTGGCAGTTGTGCAGGTCCTTGCAGAGTCGGGCCGGATGCTCACGTGTGCCCAGCGGGTTCTTCAGACTGTGAACCAAAGAACTCAAATAATGGAGAGTCCTCAAGATCTCCGGCGCCTGATCCAACACCGGCATGTCCGACAGACCCCGACCCTGGGGAAAAGAAGAATAACACAGCATAAGATAAAGGAATATATTCGATGTGTGTATGTGTTGAGGTTGATGTCCTTACATCAAATTTCTGTTTGTGTGTGTCTGTAAACGCTGCAAGAGCTATACCAGGACCATCATGTCTCTGTGAAAGCACACGAGAGAACATTATTATAGTGAACATATACAATATTCACTGCAAAAAAGTATTAAGATACTGGAGTAAAATCCTTACAAAAGCCAGTGGGATTCCTGGTAGACCCTTTACAGGACAGAAACATAATGTTGAATGAGATATGATGAACACATTCTATGAGAAACTATCATTAGTGTTAAAGTTAGCTGTGTTTACCGGAGCTCCAGGTGGCCCACGTGGTCCGGGAGCACCCTAAAAAAAACAAAAACAGTTAGAAAAGAGTTCAATGACATCATAATACAAAGCATCTTTTCTTCTATTCAACACTTACTCTAGGACCACGAACACCCTGTGTAAAAACAAGAAAAAGAGTTAGTAATATGTTTTATGTGATTTCAAAGATTGTGAGTGAAAGTAAACACATCTCTCACCATTTCTCCTTTGTTACCGGTATCTCCCCTTAGGCCCTGCAGGGAGACATGAACGAGATGTCAGAGGTCAGACATGAGCATCATTAAAATGAAAAACATTAAATGACCACAGAGACCAGGAAAACACAAGGTTATTTATCATGCTGGAGACCTCGGCGCAGGGTGTGAGACAGCATAGGTGGTCTTTGTGTATTCTCATCATTTATAAATCTGAATGTCACAGCGATTAAAATCACATGTACTCACTTGATTACCAGTCGGGCCAATTACACCAACAGGACCGGCTAAGCCCGCCTTTCCCTAAAAACATAAACATAGCAGTATATATATAAATAAACAAAGGAAAAAAATGAAAATGATTTCAAAGCAGTTTGTTTTTTGTATACTCACCACACTGCCCTGTGGTCCTTTAGGTCCCTGAATCCCCTTTGGACCGAAGTCTCCCGGTGGTCCCTAAAGTTCACAGAAACACAGATGGCCATTAATGCTAATGTGTGTTTGTGTCATCCACAGCACCGCAACATTCATGAGCTGGAACATTAAATGACCACAGAGACCAGAAAAAACAAGGTTATTAATCATGCTGGAGACCTCGACGCAGGGTGTGAGACAGCATAGGTGGTCTTTATGTAGTCTCATCATTTATAAATCTGAATTTCCCAGGGATGCCATAACCAAATGTGAACATGCACAGGAGCTAAGACACACTGTTTATCATTTCATGAATGACTTTGGTTACATAAATTAATGGGCTATTTGGCATGTGCATGGGGAAATGCTTGCCAGAGACTGGAAGCACTTTCACAAATGATAGATATAAAGTCTTACGCCTTAGTTGTTGAAACATATTTGTTATTTACCATATGACGCGTATTGATCCATCACCAACCAAAGGGAAATGAAACTCACCTTAGGTCCAAACATGCCAAGTACCCCTGGAAAGCCCGGTTCTCCGACGTCACCCTAAATCAAAAATTGACGTTAATGCCGTCATCATGTCTGATTTTCTTTTAAATGCAGTGTTTTTTCACGTGTAATACTCACAGGTTGACCTTTAGGACCCCGATCACCCTGAGATCCAGGAGGACCCATTCCACCTTTAAAACCTCTCATTCCTGAAGGACCAGAGTGACCAGGAAGACCCCCCTCACCCTATTCATGAACATACAGATACAAACATCAAGACAAATAGTGTGATGACTTTAATTTTTTAAATAGTGTTACATTTGTCTTCCTGACCTTTGCCCCATATGAGCCTTGTTCTCCTGGTAACCCTGGAACGCCAACTTTGCCAGGGGCACCTGGTTTACCGGGCAAACCAAACTCCCCATCGTCTCCTTGATTACCCTGAAAGTGAGAGAGGTTACTGTAGGGTCACTCTTGTATTAAAACATACAACGGCAGTGTTGGATTTGTTAAGTATTGGATTTATTCTTACTGGTATTCCTGGGCTTCCGTCTTTTCCTGGGATTCCATCCATGCCGGGAACACCTTCCCGTCCTTCACGCCCCACTGTGCCTTTCGGGCCGGGTAACCCAACAACGCCCTGATGACAGCAGATCAGAATTAATCAGTTACTCAGTATAAATTTATGTGATAAAGTTAATTAGTGGGTATGGAAAATAGATTTATCTATTGTGTCATAATATTTATTACTCATTTGTATAGGATGATAATTTAAAGATACACAGTAGAAGATGAATGTTGTATCATCCTACCGGTGTTCCTCTGTTGCCACGTTCTCCTGAATGACCCTGCTTCCCCTTCTGACCCTGAGAGAGAAAATCCAAGAGAACACGTGAGAAACAAGCCATCAATATGACAAAAATCCCAAAGAATAATCTGTCTTTAATAATGACCTGTTCTCCTTTGGATCCTTTGTGGCCTTGCATTCCACGTGGACCAGGATCGCCCTAAAATGCAGTTTATCAAAAGGTTTTCTGAGTCGTGCGGTTTTGACTTCATCATGTTTGTAGTATTTTATATATTCATGTACTTACAGGTAATCCCGGAGCTCCAGGTTTGCCTCGTAACCCATCAACACCCTGCTGACCCTACATATACAAAAGCTTTTATTATTATTTAATAATAATGATTTTATAAATAAAACATGAGATGAATAAAAGATGACTATAAGAATTGACTGAGTGTGAGTCTCACCGCATATCCAGGATCTCCTGGTTCACCTCTGTCTCCACGCTTTCCTACAGGACCCTAAACATACACAAACACATCCACATGTATAAGTCACGAATCTCTTCACAATAAAAAGCCCAGACAGATCTTAAGCGTGAAGATGACAGACTTACTGTGAGTCCCGGAGGACCGGCAGGACCCTCCACCTTCCCATCATCCCCATGTTCACCCTAAACCATGACATGCAGAACGTCAGTCAAACTCTTTAGTCTTCAGGAAAGTTCAGAGTTAAAATTTTATCAAGTGTATGATGAAGCTTATGATATACCTTTTCACCTTTTGGTCCCGGTGGTCCGATTGGACCGGGAGGTCCCTGGTGACCCTGTTATAAAATAAATGATATACGGGTTGATTTATCAATATGGGATTGAATACTGATTTCTGATATGCTATGATAACAGTCATTGGATGATGAGGGTTTTTTTCTCTCTCACCTCGTATCCTGAGATGCCTGGATCGCCCTGAATCCCCATTCGCCCAGGAGCACCCTGAGAATGAGACAGTCGGTCACACGATATACTTGTCATTTATGTCTAATTATTGACTTAAAATGAAGCAAATCCTGGATTAGAATTCCATTGGATTTTGCATTTTAATTTCCAGAAATTCTAAGTTTGCCAAATCTCAAAAAGTGTTTTTTATACAATTGAAAACTACCTATTATAAATCCCGCATTCATAATGCTGCAATTGCTTTTAATGGAGGAGTATCCTGCTGTTTGATGCATCATACGTGCTTTAGACTGTTGAACATACCGAGTTGTCATGTTCAACGAGATCCACTTGTAAAAAACGAGTTAGATGCGTTATTGAAATATTTCTTTGCTCAAACTCTCGTGTACAGCAAAGGCTTCTGAAAGGTTCTTTCAAATATTCAACCTATCCCTATCTGTGGATCACAAGTTATTTATTTGCCATTCGTCAGTGAAAGGAGCATCCCTCGTGAGGGAGATTGATCAAGAACTTCGCTCACGGTCCGCCCGCTGGACCTCAGCTTTATCCGAAACAGACGTAAAGTTGTATCTGTCTTCTGTTCATGTGAGTAAACCAAATCCTTAACAAGATTCTACACTTTCGGTACTAAAGATTAATATAAGAGTGGCAGAAATTGCCAGTAATACCCCTCCTTTAAGCAAATAAAAGTTAGACAGCTAAAAAGTTTGTTTACCACAGGCCCGATGGTTCCTCTTGAGCCCTTTGGTCCGGTGGTGCCAACTGGTCCAATCTTTCCCACGGTTCCTGTCTCACCCAGGTGACCGATGTTACCTTTAGCACCCTATAGGTAACAAATGTAACATCAATATGACTTAATTTATGTTTAAAACATATCCAGCGATAACCATAACAGACTATAGATGTAGCATATCTCACCTTAAAGCCCGGTTTTCCCCTTTCACCGTTTTTACCCGTTTTTCCTTCAGGACCCTGAAAGCACATGTATGATAAATAAAGATGTTGGACTTTACATGATAACATGTAAACTGTGTGCGAGAGACACCAAATACTCACTCTGACACCAGTGAGTCCAGGGTCGCCCGGCGGTCCTTCTTTGCCCTTGATTCCAGGTTCACCTCGGACACCCTGCTCGCCCTCTCCACCCATGTCACCTTTCTCACCCTGTTCCAAAACATTAACATCAAAGGACAGAATATATATACTTTCTGTATACATTCTGTGTCTATCATGACTTCATGATGTCACGACAAGTGTCGGTTCTGATTTACCTTTGAACCATCAGGACCTGCTGAACCAGTCTCTCCTTCTAATCCTGATTCTCCCTGTAACAATCAAACACATAAAACCATGAACACATTCCAAACTGTTTTTAATGTATAATATAAACAGCAGTATATAACACAAACCCTTGTTCCGATCAGCCCGGCTGCCCCAGCATTCCCCTCCGCTCCGAGTGACCCCTACATAAACAATACAGAAACTTAACAAGGGTCCAAACACACACAGGGTTTTATTCCAGCTAGGTTACATTTCTTTAAATTACATTTGATTTCTGTGAGTCAAAACCGACAATTCTAACCGGCGAAGCGTGACTGCACAATGGTGATATTATCTGACTTTAACAGCGCTTATTTAAAACAAATACACTTACATGCGGTTCTCTCTTAAACTGTGTTTGTGAAACATGCATCATTTCTTATTTCACATTTCACAGAAGCACATCTAGAAACGGAAATTTAGTGCAGCGTAATGATGCTTCAGAAATGGTAATTAAGCGAAATGGGTTTTACACAAAGAAGATTTTACCTTCTCGCCTGGTTCTCCTGGAAGTCCAGGGTCACCAACTTTTCCTGCAGGGCCCTGAAAGAGACGGAGAATTAATTTCATCAATCAATGAAGTGGGACTGACAGTGTAAACATAATGGAAACAGAATTCAATCGAATACAAAAGTGTGTTTGTATAAAATATGAGCGTGTGTAACCTTTGGTCCTGGATTTCCAGCAGGTCCGATTGTTCCTGGAGGACCTGAAGACCCCTTCTCCCAAACACACAACATCTTTATCAGTATCACACACACAACATAATACACAGATATTCATTCTAATATCATAATAGGATATAATAATATCAGGTCTGAAAGCTAAAATGAAAAAGGAAATTTAAAGTCAAAATTCATAGAGAGCATTCTGGAATTTTAGTTGATTTTTTAAACTGTAATTTAATAGAGGAATATATCCAATTATTTTTGATTTGTGCATGATAAAACAGAAGTAAAGCATCGCTCACAGGCTCTCCTGCAATTCCTTTGTCTCCTGTAGCTCCTGAAGGACCCTGAACTCCCTGAAGACACAAATTCATTCACGATATAAAATAGATTCTCATGAAGAATATTCATATTAAATATCAATAAATAGTACATAAAGAATTTATATGCAAAATCTTTTTCTGGGTTGTCACATTATTTAAAAAACATAAATAAACTGCAGTTTAATTTTTATGAATAGGAATGCACAATTAAACAGCTTTAATTTTTCAAATACATATATAAAATATTCATTATATGAGTATGTTTAAGGATTATATCATTTTTTATAGTTGTATTATATTTGAAATTATTCTTATACACGTTACAATATATTAAATAAAGAGACATACCGGAAATCCCTTTGGCCCCACCTC
Source organism: Triplophysa yarkandensis (assembly GCA_033220385.1). Taxonomy (NCBI): domain Eukaryota; kingdom Metazoa; phylum Chordata; class Actinopteri; order Cypriniformes; family Nemacheilidae; genus Triplophysa; species Triplophysa yarkandensis. Next base: position 8,392,445 of record CM065666.1, read on the forward strand.
TCCAGTCTCCCCGATCTTTCCCTATAATAAAAAGACATACCATAACCACACAATCAAGTGACTGACAAGACATTTTTTAATACAACCAGAAAGGCAATGTCAAGGTACTAATAATAATTATTTACCGCATGTCCTGGAAAGCCAATTTTTCCAGGAGGACCATCAGGACCCTGTGAGATAAGATAAAAGTCAGATCTAACTGTGTACAGTATTCATCTCCGGTCATTAGGTGACCTCTTGTGACCTTTACCTTTTTGCCTTCAGACCCGGATTCACCTGTCAAACCATCTGGACCTCTAGGACCCTATAACAGACACCCAACATAATAATGAACTCATCTGTCCCTAAATTAATTTACTTCAGTGAATACTTTACTCGTCATTTACTCATCCTCTTGTCCTTTCAAATCTGTATGACTATCTGTTTTCCACAAAACAAAAAGGAAGATATTTCAAGAATGTCAAACTGGCAATCGCTCACTTTCATTGAGTAAGTGAATGGGTGCCATTGCTCTTCGGTTATCGACTTTCTTCAAAATATCTTTTTTTGTGTTCTACAGAAGAAAAAAGGCATACAGGTTCAGAATGACAGCAGGGTGAGTAAATTGCAACACCATTTCCATTGTGATTAAAGACTTATTACAAAACCATAGCAGAACAGAACACGCACATTATATAATTTCACACATCAGGTTGCAAAAACATCTGTCTGGCAAATATGTCAGGTTAAAATGAATGAGATTAAAACAAGACACAGATTATTTTACATTGTAAAAACAGTAAATGTGTGTTTGGCTGATTCTGTTTCACATATGGTGTGTGTATCGAGCCAGAGAACATCAGACTATAGAAATAAAATCATCTCACATACACTCTCTGCCAGCTGGCAAATCAATCTCTCTCTCTCTCTCTCTCTCTCTCTCTCTCTCTCTCTCTCTCTCTCTCTCTCTCTCTCTCTCTCTCTCTCTCTCTCTCTCTCTCTCTCTCTCTCTCTCTCTCTCTCTCTCTCTCTCTCTCTCTCTCTCTCTCTCTCTCTCTCTCTCTCTCATATAAATCATTAGCTCAAACATTTCAATAGTATTTCATTCTACAGGTCTCTTGTGATGTTACTGAACCGAGTTAACCCTGTTTCATTTCCTCAAATACAATGGACGACATACAAAACTTCTTCAGACACTTTGATTCTGTGTCAAAGAGTACTGTGATGTCTAGACATCTATGAACATCTCTCAAATGTGTGGAAACCATATTGAACAACGTTTAAAAGGGTCATTTGTTGTGTGGTTGCTAGGATGCTCTGAGTGGTTGCTATGGAGGAACTATGTGGTGCCTTTGAATCTGTTACAATTCAACTTTATCTGTACTGTAACATATTTAAAAGGATATTCAAATTTTGACATTAATTCCTCACTTTGTTAAATTTTCTCTGTTTGGTTGAACACAGAGAAAAGATATTTGGAAAAAGGCTTGTAACCAAACATTTACATTTACATTTACATTTAGTCATTTAGCAGACGCTTTTATCCAAAGCGACTTACAATAGTCGAGGAGACAATGAAGCGGTAAATAGCTGATACAACAATAGGTTAACAAGTGCTACAACAATGCTACCAAGTTACACAGAGAGAGAAGTTACAAAATGAATTTAATTTTTTGTTTTTGTTTTTTTGATAGAGTGAGTAGGTTAGAAAAGAAGTGAGTTAGTGAGTTAGATGTAGCCGGAAAAGATGAGTTTTTAGGTGTTTTTTGAAGATTTCCTGGACCCCATTGACTACTGTCCTAGGAGATACGACAATGGAAGTCAAAATTACACCAACACTTTTTTTTGCAGTACATTCTTCCAAATATCTAATATGAGTTCAATAGAACGAAATAATTATAAAATCTAAATTCTTAATACAGCAGTCAATGGGATCTAAGAACAGATTTTTCAAATTTCTTTCTCTGTGTCTATCAGAAAAAAACACCACCCAGATGTCTGTTGTTGTCTAACTCACAAAACATTAGCTTACCCGTCTTCCTTTAGGTCCTCTAACGCCAATTGGTCCACGTGATCCCGGTGTGCCCTTTAAAACCAGACACAGACAAACACCTGAATAGCTTGCTCTCATTGAGGATGATAGTTAATAACAGACGGACTGACTTCTGTTTGTGAGTTTAATATCAGTCCAGACTATTATCACAGGTGATGAAGGTTTACCAAAGCTTGCGCTGGGTTACACGATTAAACAGTGATGTAGACATACCGGACTGCCGGCTGGTCCCGTTGGCCCGCTATCGCCCGGGGTCCCTGGATGTCCCTGAAATATGACATGATAAATGTAAATGTCCACTAGAAGAGATAATCAATACACACACGTATATAAGATATATGGTACATGTACTATTACAAGCAATGAGAAACAAAAGAGAGTTGTTTTTAAATATTTTGTGTCCACAAATGAATTTTTAGTGTAGACACAACAAGTTCTCAGCACATGAACACAGATGGGAAGAGGTCAACTGATGGTTGTGTATGCCATGTCTTACCGTAGAGCCTTTCTCACCCAGAGGCCCGGGCATACCCGTCTCTCCACGATCACCCTTAACAAATCACCAAAAAAGGGTCGGTTATTACATTGTTGTTGAAGGTATCAGTGTGTTAAAAAAGAGCTTTTGGAAGAGAGTGAGCATCAGTCAGATAAGAAAAAGAAAACAAAAGCAAAGTAACACTTTGCTTCATGTTATAAAGTAAGAAATAAACACGATTAATTACTTTTATAAAAAGCAACCAAAATTGTTACGAAATTATTTTTCTTTAAATTAAATTATTTAAATTATTACTTTCCCCAAAATGTAAACTTGAACTGCCCTTAAGAAGCAGAAGTATACTTTCATTTTTATAATATATAATGATATTATATACTAAAATCAATGTACTAGTAGTGTACTTAAAAATGAAATAAATCACTTGGCCCTTAATTAGCTCATTTTCTTGTTTAAAAGAAGTATACTTTATACTAATGGAACTCTTTAGTAAATTGCCTTTTAAGGGGTGCAAATATTCACATGACTCTCATCTTTTCAACAAGCCTTTAAACAATATATGATAACATAATAAACACAATAAAACGATGAAAAACGTTTGTATGAACTGTTTTGAGGAATCAATGCTGTATTTCACATGTTCACGAAGGATGTTTTCAGAGGTTAATATCCATGTTACCTTCTCTCCAGCTATCCCAGCCTCTCCTGTGGGGCCGATGAAACCAACAAGACCCTAAAAACACAACATGATCAGCGTGAGTGTCGGACCGTTTGTGTTTACAGGAATAACTCACTCATGATATACTCACTCTCTCGCCCATGGGTCCTGCTTTCCCCATGATGCCCTGCTCACCCTGAGACAGATCAGAGAAGGTTTTTTTGACAAGTGAGTATGTGTAAAAGATTTGTGAGTTTATATTGTGTTCAATTCTCACTTTGAGCCCTTCAGGTCCAGTCGCCCCTGGGAAACCCGAACTGCCCATTAAACCCTGACAGAAATACGGAAAAGAAAAACACTGGATGAGACTCATTTAACATGTCAGTTATGTTTGATGTCTGTGTCGAAGTGTTGAACTGAATTCAGAACACAGAAGTGTTCTCACATATTCAATTACCAGCTGCGAAAACCAGAGCGAGCGAGAGAGAGAGAGAGAGAGAGAGAGAGAGAGAGAGAGAGAGAGAGAGAGAGAGAGAGAGAGAGAGAGAGAGAGAGAGAGAGAGAGAGAGAGATGAGTTAAACAGATACCTGTTAGGAAAGAATGATGGAAAATGTCCAAAAATGTTTGGAGTTTTTGCCAGAAATGCAGTGTGTTCGGTTAAACAAGAAAAGATGGAAGGAAAGAAGGAAAAACAGATGAGCCGTGTTACGCAATACAGACACTGTTCACAGGAGACACAAAAATTTCTGGAAAGGTCAATGTTATTCTTTTAATGTGTTTATAGAAAAGCATCCCACAATCACCTGTTGCGAGGATTTATTGATGTGATAATTAAATCTGGTTTAAAAACATATTTTCTGTTGCGCCACCTTATGGTTCATTGAAGAATGGTACATTCATCTGCGCTTGCATAAATATTATCGAGAAAATAGGATTTTTATTTTATTTTACCTGTAGCCAAGAAAATGAGCATGTAAAGACTATGTCTGTTGTCGTTATTATATTCACTCAATATTGTATGATGCGTTATAAAATAAAAATAGTTTAGTACAATTGAACACATTTGTAGTGCTTCAATTCCTCTAAAAGAACATGTAATTCTCATCTCACCTCGTGTCCCGTCAGCCCTGGTGGTCCGAGAGGACCCTCATCACCCTGAGAATACACATAAGCCACAATCATGTCATACATGCAGTGTTCATAAACATATTGACCAGAACATTTCCATGAATCAGATAGATCTAATTATCCATGACATAATGTTTTATAAAATGTAAATGTATCAGTATATCAGAAGAAATAAATTAAGAGACATTTTATTATAATTTCCACGACTTTTCTAAAACATTTTATGTTTATTTTCCATGCCTGGAAAGTAACATATTGAAATTCCAAGACTTTTCCAGGTTTTCAATGTGTCTAAGAACCCTGCAAATGTTAAATACAAAAAATTTATAACTCACAAACAACACACATGCACAGAAACACAAACAGACCTGTCGCCCAGCACCACCGCGAGGTCCCGGTAACCCCCTGGCTCCAGGTTTACCCTAAAAAACATTAATTCAATTAAAAACTCAAAAATATATTTATGCACAGACATAAAATATAATCTTTTACATCTCTCACCTTCGGGCCTTCAGGTCCATTGAGCCCAGGCTTTCCAATGTCACCCGGGAAACCCTGCGAAGAATCAATACATTAGTAAATCGATTGATTATATTTGATAAGCAAAGGTTACAAATTGCAAAGTTCGTATTCTTGTGGTTTGGTTTTCAAATAGCACAGACAAGTTCATACCTCAGGTCCAGGTGGACCCGGCACTCCGGAGGGCCCTCGCTCTCCTGTTTTTCCCTAGATGACAAACAGTTATGAAGAATAAACTAAGACTTGAGATGCTGTAAAGATTATCAGATTATATTTCAACTTTGAGCTAAAAGTATGTTCTGTTAATAAAAAAGATAAGGAAACAAACCTGTGGTCCGGGCTTTCCTCGAGGTCCTGGTAACCCTGGCAGGCCCTGAATACCCTGAAACAGACACACAACAGCCATATTGGAACAAAAAACATCACACATCAGGGTTTGTAAGAGTGGAAATTTGGACTTCGAAAGGGTACCTTGTCTCCCTGGAACCCGATCTCACCCTGCTCTCCAGGAAGCCCCACATCACCCTGTGAGAAAGTGAGAGAGAGAGTCAGAAAGTCAGAAATAACAGAAAATTGATAAGAGAAAATACTAGATATAACATTTTATGTGTGTTCCCAACCAACATGGAACAAATTCAGAATTACAGAATAAAGTTATTCAAAACATTCTATTAAATAGTATTTTATCAATATGGTGTCACTGCTAAACATTATTAAAACGTGAGTGTACAAATATTGTTATGTTGATCAGAACGTTTAGAAAACAAAAAAAAAAGGATGTTGTCAGAACTTAAGTGGAAGGATTGCAAAACATTCTTAAAACCTATCGTTGGTGGGTAAAATCTCCCTTTAACATGCTACTAAACAGTTGACCAACAGGGATGCTCAAAAAACACATTCTTAACACTGTCTGGCCAATGGGGAGAGAGCATTTCCATCACATGCTGCTGTGTAACAGGCCAATAACAGAGCATTTAGATCACCTTATCACCTTTCAGACCGGACTCGCCCATGTTTCCAGAGACACCCTGAAACAAACACACAAACACACACATGCTGTAATTGCAGGTGTATATAGGATAGGGATATGTACACTTGTGTGTGACTTACTTTCAATCCGTTTGGACCTGGCAAACCGACGATGCCGATCAGACCCATGTCACCCTAGAGACCAAAAAGACTGTGATATTAAATCTGCTATAAGGTCTTAAAAATCATTACAGACTTTTATAAAACAAATGTACAACCAATGAGATGAATAGAATCAAGGTTTTGAGATATAATATGTGTGCTGCTGTCCTTTCTGATGCTGTTAAACATTTCAATGCACAGTTCACCCGAAAATAAAACCATTGATTCACCCTCATCTCCTTCAAAGCCTTTGTATGATACTATATTCTGTGGAACGCAGAAGAAGATTTTAAAACTTATCTCAGTGGTTTCGTGCTCATATGATGAGGGAGATTTCTTGTTTTGTATAAAATGTAAATGCCATGTGTTACGATGTCAACAGGGTAGGGGGCATTTCCTAACATAAAACTTTCTTGCATCTGCAAACCTCAATGTGAAATTTATATTCAAAGCATGTCTATCATGTGCATCGTTATATAAAAAAAGTACTACAGATGAATATATAACAACAAATAAAATATGGCTGGGTGGTGTGTATAAAAAACCGCACATGTGTTACATGTGATACAATGTTGTCCTGGCATCTATATCTCACAAACTAAATAGCCAAGAAAATCAAATAATAAAGTAAAAGATTTCACTCACAATCAATCCATGGACACCAGAAGGACCGGGAACTCCAATAACACCCTGATAAATCCAAAATAAAAGACACAAACTGTTCAGACTGATCAAGAGTCAACATTTACTTTTAAATCTGGATGCGGAACGTAGGACGTTTATAATATTTGCTGCCTAAATGGCTCTTTCTTAAATTCATGGATTGAAAAATTGTTATAGAAACGAGTGTGTGTGACACACAGATGGTTTGTTGTTGCCTCCTTTAAAGCGTGCTGGAATCATTTCCTCTCTTTTCCCCTGATGTGATGAAAGGATCAAAGAGGCTTTTCACTCCTCTCTTCAGGACACGGGAACAGGAAATGAGGGGACTCTCTACTTCCTGTTTTCTTAGACTTACAGGTGAAAAGAGGCAGGCCTTGACTTAAGTGTCACCTATGGCGACCGATCAGAAACGGTTTTGAAAACAACGATGTTCTTTGAGACGTTGAATGATCGTTTCCTGGTCTGTATGTTGTTAATATAGTTCAACTCAAATGTGATAACATCCCCTTAAACTCAGAAATATTTCACAGCACAACTGCACAAAAAAACAATACAAGGCGACAACAAGAGTTTTGACTCACAGGCTCTCCGTCAAGTCCTGGCGGCCCTCTTTCTCCAAAATCACCAGGAAAACCCTGACATGACAGAGATCAGTAACGGAGAGAGAGAGAGAGAGAGAGAGAGAGAGAGAGAGAGAGAGAGAGAGAGAGAGAGAGAGAGAGAGAGAGAGAGAGAGAGAGAGAGAGAGAGAGATAGAGATAGAGATAGAGATAGAGATAGAGATAGAGATAGAGATAGAGATAGAGATAGAGAGAGAGAGAGAGAGAGAGAGAGAGAGAGATTAGAAAAGAACACAAGTTTAGTAACATTAGATTATTCACATGTTGCTTGGCATGCAGACGTCGCCTCAGGATTTAAAGCATCATTTATTTCTGTGGCTCAGATGGCATGGAACACTGAGAAGACTTCAGTCGTCATTACTTCAAAACCCAAATGTTTTGTGGCAAACATCACTTGGTTAAGATATAGATGTAGATATAATAGGATGATTTGTGTCTTAGTCATGTATTCATTTTTTTTAGGAACCAGAACACAAATAATATGTTTGGAAAAGGTTTGGCTAGATCCCAATAAATTTCAAACAAAATTAAGGAGATAATATTTAATGTTCAAATATTTAATCAAACTGACCACATCTGATTTTATTGTTAAAAATATTTATTTTATTTTATTTTATTTGGAAACATACTAGTTTTAGGAGACCATATGAGTTCACCATACAAACTATATTATTAACATAATAAATGTGATACTTCTGTTAGCAAAGTATCACATATGTCACTTACACAAATGTAAATTCTTCTGTTTTATTTCATAAAAACGAAACAGAAATTTACATTAATTTATTTCATTTTTCTTCAAAATAAAAAGCATTGGAAACTTGTTGTTTTAAAAAAATATCTAGACTAGTATTTGTCTTCACATAGTGTGGAATATTAAGAAATGATGGTTTTGAGGTCAAAGGTCAACACGACTGAAGCCCAATCATGTCCCAAGGTCATGGAGAAATTATGACGTCATAGGACCGAATATAAACAAACAACCTCTTTCTCTCTCACACACATCAGGGTTAATTTCCAACAATTCTCTTGATGTTAATGAAAGTTGGTGGATCATACAGTACATTCAAATATTTATGACACATTTCTCACACACGCTTACACGCAAACACAAATCTGAATCTATAAAGTATGTTGAGACAAAACTTTACCGGCCTACCCATCTTGCCCCTCTTCCCCGGTGGACCAGGAAGACCCTGAGAAAAGAGATAGTAAGAGAAAGACAGAGATTTTAATATATATATGTAAGGCTGTATATGAGAATTTAAAGACACTGAACATGTTAGACAAATCAAAGCTTATTTTGTATGTGTGTTTACATGTACTCTGTGTGTGTGTACACTCTTTTATCAGATGACTCATCCAAACACACTCCAGGTCCAGCTGGAAGCAGTTTCCACTTTCAGAACACACACACACACACACACACACACACACACACACACACACACACACACACACACACACACACACACACACACACACACACACACACACACACACAATCTCAATGATGACTCTACCATCACACTTTAACCAGCAGTGGGCAGCACCCAATTTCAAAATCTACAAACGCAATCCTTGCCACAAATTATGTTTTAATAACTGTGGCAATAGTTACAAATAATGAAGTTGTTGTTGTTTTCTTTATGGTCAGCAAAATGTATTACACACGAACTTTGCACATCATCAGTGAAACCTTGAATGAGATATTCTGTGAATGAGATATTCTGTCTCAAATATTGAAATATCCAGAAAGATACCAGTGATATGTAAAATGTACATTATTTAGGTCACTAGATATTTACATTATCCGCTTTTATCTAAAACTGCAGGCTGAGCTACAGAAAACTCTGACCTCAGGTCTGTCCTTTAATGTACCGGATGTTTTTATTCTTTTTATTGTCCGGCAAGCAGAATCACTATGAAGGCCACCACACATAAATGCAAAAGACTGTGAGATTTCATTTTTCAGATTATAGATGAAAAACTTACTCTTTCACCATCAGGTCCAGGTATAAACCAAAAAGCCCAGGGATTCCAATGAAACCCTACAGAGAGAGAGAGAGAGAGAGAGAGAGAGAGAGAGCTTACTAATGACCCTGAGCTAGAAAAAAACATACAAAAGATCTCAACTTTTTCTCCACGACATAAGAGACCCAACTGAGTATGTATTTTAGTGAAAAGTATTTCATTCTTCGAGTAAGGTCATATCAGTATTATAACAATACAGTCGCGTCCAGTGATAGCCGTCCACACACACAGATGTGCAGATGAATGAAGATGGATCTGAAGTTGGATGACCGCTCTTCGTGATGATGCAGGCCATGAGGTAAGTGTATATGCCCATGGACTGCATGGTGCTGGCCTCCACAATGTAGTCCAAGGGCACATACGCTCACTTCAGGGAACACACGATGATACACAAACATACTAACAACACAAAGCAACAGAATGCTGGGCTTACAGGGTCACAAAAGCAAAAAGTGTTAACATGTTTCCGTATGAATGGGTATTTAAAGACACAGAGATGTATGATCATGTGTGTGTGGCGAAAGACAGCAGGGCCTCAGTCTGATTTTAAACAGGAAATTCCAGCCAAAGGGGGCGGAGTCACGTCTGATAAAGAGCCTTTAATACTGCTCTACTACAAACAGCAAACGTGTGTGTGTGTGTGTGTGTGTGTGTGTGTGTGTGTGTGTGTGTGTGTGTGTGTGTGTGTGTGTGTGTGTGTGTGTGTGTGTGTGTGTGTGTGTGTGTGTGTGTGTGTGTGTGTGTGTGTGTGTGTGTGTGTGTGTGTGTGTGTGTGTGTGTGTGTGTGTGTCTGTGTGTATGTGTGCATTGGAAACTGATGCATTTGTGTGTTTGAACACAATAATCCATGACAGGCTGGTGGACAAATGTTTTTACGTGTGAACATGTTAATATGACCCGAGCACACGAACACACACACTTATGACACGGGCGCTGTCACCAGCCCATCTCTGACGTCTGTTGACTTTAAAGCAAAAATAAGGACAAGTGACAAGAGAAGACCAATCCCAGATAATGTCATCATTTCTACAGTTAATATGGTCAGACAGATGGTTTACACACCCGAGCTCCTTTCGGTCCGAGAGGTCCTATCGGACCGGGCAAACCCTGAAAGAGCAGAAGAAAAGAGAAACTACAGTCATTTAATAATGTACAGTAATGTGAGTCTTGTTTATAGATGGATTAAAACAGGAATAAATAGCTTCATCTTTTGATAAATATCCAAACACACGTGCCCACAAGAACTAACATCCCGAAAGTAGCCCTAATAAACTTTATACATAACACAAAAAAGATAAACTGCAGCATTTAAACTGAAGATGGCTATATTTGGTCAAGTTGGAAAAACGAGACGCCCAAAGTTTAAATAGGGAGTAACTTACAACCAGATATTACTTTGAAATAATGACCATCTGTACCACTTTTTTTAAATATAAGATAACTAAAATGCCATGAAATAGAGATCTCTGTTACTGTATGAGAAGAAAAATACAATAAAACAAGAGATCAGATTTGTAGAATGTCCAAAAGCGATCAATCAGAATCAAGCATTCCAGTAAGCCGTGTATCCATTTTATACAGTTTACATAAGCAACGTCTACAAGCTCAATATGTGAAAATAACTCCAGGCTCATGGATTTAGAAAGACTTTTAAAATTGAACCAAGAAATGTTTTCCAAAACAAAACCCTTAAGTCTCTTTCTGTATTAAAGATTCTGATTTCCAGTTACTGTGAAACTCACCGAACATAACATGGGTTGTATGCCAGAGAGACGTGTTGCTAAATTAATTACATATTTCCATAAAGAAACCGTAAGAATCACAGAACAACATCCACACAGACATTTCACAGCAGAGGAAGATCTACTGCACCTGCCTGCCAGGATAGCCTTTGGCTCCAGCACTCCCATCAGGACCATGTTCTCCCTGTAAACACAGACACACATCATCCATATATTAACCAATATCACATGGAATAACAGAATCACATTGTTGTTGCTCTTTTATTCACATGCAGAATATGAAGGTGTGCAATAAATGTAGATTGCATGGTAAAAAAAACAGGATTCGATTCAATTTGATGAGAAATGTTTGAGTTTATATAATGTTGACTTTTGATTTTAAGACTTATCTGAGCTCTTCTTGTGACATCTTTAGAATGTTTAATTTAGACATTTTTAAGAGAAGAAAAATCGTAAGTTGCAAGACTTATCTCACTCATGTCTAGAAGAAATACTTAAGATAATATAAAGACCTTGTTTTCTTTCTTAAGATGTTTGGGCAAGGTATGGGGCTTATGAGTAAATCTCTTTAAAAAATCTATCCAAACAATACAATATTTCCAAACAATTTTTTTAATTCATTCAAAAAATGAAAGAAAAAAAAACTCATTCAGGTGTATTGAACTTTGAATTCTAAAGACAGGGCATTTAAAATAGCATGAAGGGTTGAACAAAGATATAAATTGTATCTATAAAATAAAAGACGTAAGATTATTTGTAAGAAGAAAGGTCTCAATGTGTCTTCTAGTTTCAGATAAGGAACTTAAAACAGCATCTTAAAATTGGCTCATTTTCCCACAAAGTACCAACCTCAAAAGTCAGCTATTTCTGCACAAATTCACATTTTCTTCATCCCCCTCTTCTGAGAGAAAGTACTTCTGTGCTCTTACTGAATGTCAACAACTCATTTTGTACAATTTTATTTCTCTTAAGAAGATTTAGGAGGAATCAGTTTTCTAAACAATGGAAGATTGGAAAGTTTTCAGGAAACCTCTTTGCAAGTATTCTTTTGTGCAGTTATTTTTGGTGAATCTAGTGGCCTCCTGAGTTATAAAAAAGAAACACAACTGAGCAATCAAACATTCCTGTGTGTGTGTTTGTGTTTTCTTTAACTAAACCTTTGAGTTTGAATGCTAAGTCAGCTGAAAATAATGCAAAGAGTTAAAATGAGCTTTCTTTTTTATTTGATTTATCTGAATCAGTGTTTTAGCAGTATCTGAGGAACACATGAGAATCCTCACATTGTGTGTGTGTTTGTTTGTGTTTGTATGTTTGTTTTACTCACAGGTTCTCCGGGGAGGCCTGGTGGTCCCGGATGGCCTTTTTGCCCCTGTACACAAAGAGGACATATTGCCACTAGTAAACAAGCAGTCTTTTCACACACACACACAGACACAAAAGTATGCACGCACATACACACATACACACACGCATCTCTCATGCAATGTGTGTTTTACACATCTAATTGACTAAATCCATCTGCAGTCAATCACGCAAAACAGTTCAATATTTTCCATCATCTTCCATCATGTGAGTGTGTCTGCATGTGTGTGTTTGTGACGTGCGGGTGTTTGTGTGTTACAGAAAGAAATGTTTTCCTGTTAGAGTCAAGCTCCCACGAGTCATACAGGCACTATATTGTGCTGACTACAGCAAGACATCTACACAGAGCGGAAAATTCGCATCAAAGGTGGAACAGAGAGAGAGAGAGAGAGAGAATTATGGTTCACAGTGAAACCTTACAAGCAGACAGGAAAGAAAAAAGGATCAGCTAAAAGAAAGAGAGAAGATTTTCCATGTAGTGGTCAAACACAGACCACGTTGGGAATATGGTGCTTCTTACAAAAGTGAGATGCAGAACATGTATTTAAACAAGTATGCAGTTATGTCAGACACAGACAGACGGGAAGGCTTAAAACATGAAAAAATCAAACTGGTGAAATCTAACTCTTCACACTCTCTGTTTGAGAGATATCTGTTTGTTTCATTACCTTTGTTTGTGGGAAATCTGATTCCAACACGTGAACACACACAATCACAGATCACAGTTAAACACGCGTGTAAACTTTGTTCTCAAATGGATCTGATTTTTTTAACATTGTCATCATTTAACAATTTTGGAAACTAAAAGATAGTGTCTGATTCTTCTGCTACTCTGCTCTACATTCTGATGCCCGTCTTTTTAGCCACACACACCAAACACAAAGAACATAGACCTGCAGCCTGACAAATACACACGAGACCATAGAGCACACACACGTGTACACAAATCACACACCAAAATATGCACCTAAATACACATGACCATACAACACATAAACAGATGTGAACACATAACACACACCAACACATGCATATACACACACAAGACCATTCAACACACATACAGATGTGCATAAAAACACACACACACACACACACACACACACACACACACACACACACACACACACACACACACACACACACACACACACACACAAACGCACGCACACACATGCACACACACACACACACACACGAAACACACACACACTCTTGACACTCTGTCTGATGAATTGATTCTTTTGGAAATAATGGATTCCAGCTTTAGATATACAGCTACACACACCAGAAACTCTAACCAGAGTTATAATAAAACACTTGGAAGAGAGTCTACAACTACTCTAATCACACACAGCTGACACACACACACACACACACACACACACACACACACACACACACACACACACACACACACACACACTAATGGTACAGTGCTTTACTATATGTTTCTCAGTGGCCTAGTTTGATGTTTGTGTGTGTATTGAGTAAAGCGAGTGATAGACGACTCATTGGGGATTCCCAGTCCTATTTACACTGGGTTTCCATAACAACTAAAGACACAGCAAATGAGTGGGAGAATTTCAGGATGTTTGTGTGGGTCCGAGCACATTTGTGCTAATGTCACCCAGTAAGTTCATATTATATTTATATTTATTTATTTTATATTTATTTATTTATTTATTTATTTGACAGACGCTTTAACCCAAAGCGTCTTACAAGTATTATGCAGTAGTCAATCATCACTGTACAGTAAACAGGGGTAAGATGTCTTGCTCAATGACTTTAATCATTGTCTGTTGGCACTGGGATTTGAACCCGCAACATTCTGCTTACAACTCCAACTCTCTAACCACCAGACCACGTCTGACCCACTGATATTAAACAGTGCCGATCTTATGACCAAAATAATGAAAATGTGGAGAGAAGGTTTTCAGAATGATCGGTTTGTTTATATCTTACCTTGCGGCCTTCCACCCCGACTAAACCAACAGGCCCAAGCAGACCAGAATCTCCCTGCACACACAAAAACAGGTAAACATGAGACACAAACACAACCCTTACTGACATGATGTTGTGTGTTTGTGGTTCTGCCAGAAGTTCAACAAACAACCAAAAATCTTGTAAATGATTTTTGTAGTTGTAACACAACATCTCTGTTTTTATCTTAAAGTTTAACTTAAACTGTCTATCAACATTTACTTACCCTCTTGTTATTTCAAACCTTTATGACTGTCTTTTATCTGCAGAACACAAAAAAAGATATTTTGATGAATGTTGTTACTGGCACCCATTCACAATATTGACGGGTGCCACTGATGTTTGTAAACCAACGTTCGTCAAAATATCTTTTTTGCGTTAACTGTCACTTTAAAGTAAAACTTAAAAAAGTACTGAAATCTTTACAATGTTATCATATGTTCTTGATTAACACAATATTGATAGGCATGTTTTTAAGATGAACTTTATTCTGTGGTTACTTTTCTAAATGCATCATACCGCTGATGACCTTTTATAATTAATGAACTAGAATATTGTTAAATTCTCTATAAGAATAGTTTGATGTGTTTGTTTTCTTACTTTTTCTCCTTTTAGTGCTTTTCCAGGAGATATTCCAGGGTCTCCTTTCTTCCCCTGAGAGATGGAATGGACAGAAACAGAGGAAACAGTTTGTGTGAAGACCTCAGGTTATTACACCTCAATCTGCTTCATCTTCAAAGCCAGCGGAAATACTTAAACCACCACAAATCCCCTCACACAGCTCACGCACTCACGCAAGCATGCACGGACACACACACACACACACACACACACACACACACACACACACACACACACACACACACACACACACACACACACACACACACACACACACACAGAATCTCACTTTATGACATTGTTTTTGGTTTACACCCCTTTTGCAAATTACGAAAATCTTTACTAAATCACATGAAGGACGTTCCACTACCTGCTGAGCTTCTCTTAAGTCCAGATAAATCATTGTGTTTGTGCAGGCGAAAGAATGATGAGGATAACAGAAACACAGTTTATTTGACAGTGTGTGAGGATGTGTTTGGGTTTGTACCTTCAGCCCTGGAGAACCGGATCGACCAGGTTTGCCGTGTGGTCCTGGGGGTCCCTTCAGGAAATGAAAAAACAAATCAAATGTTTACAGGAGTAAACTGCATAGGAGAAGTAGATGGCCAAAAGGCCAAAACTGAAAGATATTTACTGGACAAAAAAGAGTTGGTAAAAAGGAAAAAACAGCATCTCTCTCTCTATTTATCTATCAGTCTTTCTATCTCTTTGTTCAACCAACGCCATCCATCTCTTTGTCACTCTCTGTCTATCTATCTCCATATTCATCTACCTATCCATCCATCCATCCATCCATCCATCCACCCATCTCTTTATCTATCAATCTCTTTAGCCAACCATCAACCTCTCTCACACTTCTCTTTCTCTACTCATACAGTATATATATCAATAGATCCATCTTTTTTTCAAACTTTTAATCAAACTATAAATTCCATCTCTCTCTCTCTCTCTCTCTCTCTCTCTCTCTCTCTCTCTCTCTCTCTCTCTCTCTCTCTCTCTCTCTCTCTCTCTCTCTCTCTCTCTCTCTCTCTCTCAACACAAGCAGGTTTCACCCGATGCACACAAAGGTTTTAGAGTAAGTTTGGCTTAGTGTAGGCTTCACTTACTGATTGTTTTCTTTGCTTAACTAACACACTTGTTCACACAAATAACCTAACATACACGTTTGACATGACAAGGGTGCCGGGCGAACAAAGGGCACACAGTCAAGACTTTATAACACATGGACTAAAATGCTAACACACGTTTGTTCACACCTACACAAACACACACTCACACACTAACTACGTTCATCTAACGCAGGTACACTACATGTTGACTATGGTTGCTAAAACAACACTTCACGCTGGTCAACAAAGGTCAAAGTTCAAGGGAAGTCTCATGGGTCTGTGTTTGATTATTCTTTAGGATCCTCTTCAGTTATATGTGGTCATTTTTAAGAGACAGTTCGCCCAAATACTGAACATCACTTGATGACTAGAATTTCTCACACAAAGCTATTGGATGGCTTTGAAAAACTAACTTTGTGTTTTAATAAGAAAACCAATTGTGTGTGGCAGAGGGATGCGTTTCATTTCTTTCCTCTGCCACAAGGGAAACGACAATAAAAGCACTTAACCACCACTTGACCTTTTGGCATCTGGAAACTGGTCTCTACATAAATCTCTTGTCTGCCATTCAATGTATGTTTTGAGCCTTTTCCTCAGTTAAAGACTTATTTTACATTTCCAATAACCTAAGCATCCATAAAACATGACATATTTAAACTGTATTTGAAGCCAAATGATACAAAATTAAATGTCTGGCTTTCGTAGAAATGCATAAAAATAAAAGTACAGTAAGATTTCTCAACAAATCAAATGAAAATTTTATTTATTTTGTTTTGAGGATATTTATATAAAACAACAAATAACACTTGTATGAATGATGTGTGATGTTAATGTGCTTGGCAACACAATCTCATGGGAGAGAAACCAAATTCAAAGAGACAGACAGGCTGGGGTCAGTCTGACCTGCTGACCAGACGAAACCCAGATAAAAAAGATGGATCAATAAAACACAAATATATCTGTGTGTGTAAACTGTGTGAGAGGTTTTATAAAGCCCTGTATTTTACACACTTCCTGTTTATAGCTAGAGGTCAAAGGTCAATGCCTCACGCACGCACACTGACTCGCTCACTCACCCGAGGTCCTCTCTTCCCTGGCTGCCCCGGTTTCCCTGGAGGTCCCTGAATTCCCTACGAAAAACAAGAAGAGTGTAGTTATGAATCAAACACACACATGAAAAGATTGACTGTGTGGGCCTTTGTATAGGTGAAGCCGCACTGTACGTCTGTGTTTGGAAACTAAACATGCTGAAGAGGAAACAGGAAGTCATTTCAGGGAATTTCCTTTTTGGGATAATGTGCTATATACAGACGACCTGGAGACACTGTATCCAACTGTGTTTAATGGGATGTGGGGGTCGCTGCAGCCTATTTCTGTTCCACAGTTGGAGACTTGATGTGATGCACTTGAAGTACCTGTTTGTACCCAGTTTAAAGAAATGGCATACCCCAAAAAATGCATGCTCTGTCATCATTTATGTGCTTCAAAACCTGTACATGACTCTTTATGAGTGCATCACAAAAGAAGATATTTTGAGAAATGTACCAGCGATGCCATTCAATATAAATCCATGAGGTTTAATGCCTTGTAGTTAAAGCATGTCAAAATAGATTTCTGTTCTGCAGAAAAAAATCAGATTTAAAATGACATGATGAGTAAATGATATAAGTTTTTAAGTGTACTCTCCCTTTAAATTAATCATAAATGTTGATAAATAGTATAGAAAGCCTATATAGTATACATAATTAATCCACAAATACAGTTTTGAACATTATACCTAACATTCCTCCTAGACTGAAAAATACCATCAAAAAGTCCCAAACTTTTGATGTGTATCATTTGGTCCTAACAAGCTCACACTATATAAAGGTAGTTGGTTAAACTCAGTGGGGTTGTCTCTCGCTGACCCCGCCTCCACGTGGCACAGGATGAAAGAGTTCCATTGAGAAGGCCTCTTACATAAGATGAGTGTGTGAGCTGGTGTGTGTGTTTATGTTAAGAATCTCAGAGGTCTGCGTCTGAACCGTGCCTCTGTTGATAGAGGGGGAGGTGGTGGTTTCTGACACACATACACACAACTCATCCACAAACAGAAGCTTATGTACCAGGACATATCCTTTAAGTGTTGAATGAACACTGAGATACTTCTGTGACGTAATATTACTTACAAACTCTTCTTAAATACTATAGAGTGTTCACTTGTAGTTAAGACACTCATGCATACATATTTCTCACATTTTAGAATAATAATAAACCTATCAAAAAATATGAAATAAAAAGAAAAAACTACTAGACTAGAATTTGTGGAAATGTTTTCTTGTCATTTTCTCAACCAGTTTCTTAAGGTTTCAACCTGAGAAGCTTTTAAAAGTTATTTTTAAGGAGTCTCTGTCCATCTTATTAATCTAAGAAACATTTCACTTAAGTGTCCCAAAACTTCTGATCAGTAGGTTATGGTATAGTTTTATATCATCCTTGATGAGCAAACTGAAAGTCCCATCTGGATCTCATATATTTCTTTTGAGAAAGAGAGTCAAACATCCTCACAAATATCTCCATTAAAGGATAGGAAGAGATCTCAAGGGTGTCTCAAACTGAGCTCAGATTTGTCAAGTCTGCAAACAATAAATATTACTAAAGATGTCATTATGAACTCAAACAATTCTCAACAAATCCAGATAATTTTTCTTCAAGAATCATCATTCGCACGCATCCATACTCTTCACGGATTTTTATTTGTTTCTGCTTTTTTTCTTGTAAGCAACTTAGGAGGAACATCTGAGACGAAGCACATCTAAGCTGCAACCACTGAGGAATAAAAGTAAGATAGAAACACAAGCATGATGTAGTGAACAATGTTTTGAGTAAGAACAACTAAAGCTCATTACCTTGTGTCCCGCGGGATAAAGCTTTACATAATTGTGTGTTTGTGTGTACAGGGTATTTAACTGAAGTACCGTCAGAATGAGTCTTTAAGGTGGATGACAACAGCTCAAGCGTTATTATCTTGTGCTAATAACAGAGAACGTCCTGTGTTAAAATGGCATCTTTGTTCATTTGTCCTCGCGTGGTCAAGTTTAGTCAACTTCTATGGAAAATGCCCTCTAGAAGGTCTGAGTCGCTGAGCTGTCTTCCCATGACATCATCACAGACATCCCTTTGAACATCTCTGTTAACCGAGCCGTCACCAACCAGCTAACTTTACTTTATCAACGCGATTTTCCACGTCAACACAGGACAAATTGAATAGTTACAGGAACTCAACGCCTAAAAGTATTTAAATACGACCTCTTCACATAAAACCAACTCTCTTTGGCTTATTTGTTCATGGGGTGAAAGGTCATACGGCTTCTTTTGAAATCTAGGCTCTCCAACAAGCAGGTTCCAGAGCGTTGATTTCATCTGATTGAAATTCCATGCTTAGTTTCTGACATTCCCTTCCTTTAAACTTGTGTCTGTGACTGACAAAGAGTTCACTGCTTCCCCTGACCTTTGACCCTGCATTAAAAACACAGATTTCTCACTGACAGCGATGTCAAAATAATTACGAATGAGCGTTCTAAAATTCACCATACTGTTAACATCCCTTAGGGAACCATCAAGCTGTCTGAAAACTGAACCTGATGTAGTTTTATTCCACACAAAATATTTTCTTTCCTTGACACCATATAGGACACAATAAAAGTTTACTGAATAAGCCTATCATGAAAACTAAAAAGACACATGCACACAAAACACGGTTGATAAATTCAGATCACAGAACAACAGAACTCTTACCATTAGTCCAGGATCTCCTTTTTGTCCTGGTGGTCCGATGAGGCCGGAAACCAATGTCGGGTCTGCTTCCAAACTCTGAAAATCCTCCAAAGACGAAGGGGTCATGGACTGAAGGGTCAACCTTGAAGTGGCTGGTGTGACAGAAGCTTTTGATTTGTTAGGACTTATTTTTGGAGGTGGCAAATTTTTCTGAAATGTGTTTGGGGCAGTGGTTGTGAAGGGCATGGGTTTAGGGGTTGGCAAAGATTTTTTGGTCTTCTTGGAGGTTATGGTGGTGGGTAAAATGGTTTTTGGGGTTGGTGGTGTGGTTTGGGGTGAGAGCTGGGTTGGGGATCTTGGATGAGGTGGTTTTTTGTAGGGTGTCGGGAAGGGTTTTTTGGAGGTGATTGGAGGAGGTTGGTCATTTTGTTTCTTGAAAGGTGGAGCGCCTGTGGATGTTTTTTTGGTGTGAGAGGTGGGCTTTGGTTTGTTCGCTGTGGGTGTTGCGGCGGTTGGCTTTGAAGATTTTGAAGGAGGTTTGGGTGTTTTTGGATTGCCAGGTTTAGATGTCGATTTAGCAATTGCAGAATTTGGTCCAGTAGACTTGGTGATAGTTCTTCCTGGAGTGGGTTTGGGTCCACTGGGTTTGGTGGGGGAAGGCAAGGCCATTGCAGGTTTTGAAGCAGCCGACTTTGGGCTTTTAGCTGTCCTCTGTGAAGGTTTAGATGTGACAGGGTTTAACCTTTCCCAAAATACACCAGTTTGTTTAATGGAAGGGGGTTGGGGTGTTTTAGAGGACTGCTTAGGTCGTAACCCGGCTACATTTTCGCTCGGAACAACAGAAGACCCAACCGGGACATCTATGGATGTCCAAAGAAAGCTAGTGGGACCAGGTGTGGAAGTGCGATTGGGTGATGTCTTCTGAGCCGATAGTGGTGGGACGTTTCTCGGAGGAAGAGGAAGAGCAGCGAGATGCGCCGCTGGCCTGTATGTGTCATTTTCTCTGCATTGCCTGCGCACAGCGTTGCAGAAATTCTGCTGCGCCTGAGCCGAGGGCACAACGTCAAACTGGCAAACCGCCCCCTCGAAAGGTACAGCGCCCGAAAGCAAAGAGCTGCTCCCTCCCAAGCGGAATGTCCCGCGGGGGTTCAGGCGTTCAGGAGGTACGGGGAACTTCTGCGTAACCTTGCTGTCGCTCTCCGAGCAGAGAGAGCGTAATGTTACAGACTGCCCATTCAAAACAAAGGCAAGATGATGCCAGCGTCCGTCATGGAGGTCGTAAGGGAACGTGGCACTATTCCCGGGCCCTGCGTGTAGTGTTACCTTGCCCGGAGAAATTTCAAGCCCGAGCTGAATCTGGTTCCCAGAGAGGACGGAGAAGAGGAACGCAGAGTTCAGACGGTGGGAACGGACGCTCAGAACAATAGTGCGGTTCCAAAAGAGTTCTGCTGGAAACAGGGAGCGCGTCGCCGCGGTAACTCGTGCCCGTGTCGTAAGGATGACTCCAGAGCGGAGGGAGATGACACCAGCTGGAACGGCTCGGGAACCCAGCTCGGCACGGAGAGCCAAACGCTGCAACACGTCCACATCTGCAACGTAGACAAATAATACAAAAGAGTTGAGTTACATACACCAAAATACTTTACTTACGTTTAACCAGTCGACTAAACTAAAAAGAAATTGATGTATTCTCTTTTTATTTTATTTAATCTCTATTGTCAAAGCAGTTTATAAAGTAATCCCTGACTCCCCATTACATCATTTCAATGTGTTAATTTTGTTTTATTACATATGTGTTCAATTCCGCCGGGAATCAAACATCCTTTGAGGGTGTAGGCAACTCCTGAACTATGAAAGCCTCTGTCTAAAGCCAAAATCCTCCAGTGCCAACATGTGGTTTTTAACAAGGAAAATTGCTAATATATAACATGTATATGTGAATGCGTTTGGACATGGGTCAGTGTTGGCTTCATAATGCTCGGACAGAGCCAAGAGTATGAGAACATCAGATTTAAGTTCATTCATGCCTTAATGATCTGGAAAACTGAACTTTAAACATTTTTACCTTAAAAAATTTAATTATTTAATTGTTTACCCTCGTGTCATTTTAAACCTGTCTTTCATTTCTTCTGCAGAACACAAAAGAAGATATTTTGTTTTCCACCAAACAAAAGCGAACCTTGTTGACTTCCAGTCTTTGAACGCAAAATATCTCAAAATATCTTCTTCCGTATTCCAAAGAACAAGTCATTAACGGTCATAAACAGTCATAAACAGATTCGGAATGGCGCACATAACACACACGCACATCTAAACTATCCCAGAATGCATTGCATTTCTTTGTGCTCAATCAACTACCATGTCATTATTGTGCCGACATGCTATTGTTTAAACAGGTATCTTATTTTGGCAACATTGATGATAATGAGTTAAAGTCTGATTATAAAGCCATTACCATTATTCTATCACAGGCAATATAGACAATATGGACACTCTTAGATCTTTAAATCACAGTGATCTAGTTGCCAGATATTTGTTGCGTGTGTGACCGTCAAGAGATCGACACGAATCAGCAGTCAAATGGTTACGATAGGTCATTCTTTTGAACAGAAATGCACTCATTCATGTTACAAGGGTTCAAGGAATAAGCCACGCTTTAATTAAAGGAAAAGTGCTTGGAACTGAAGGATGCTTTGGCAGAGAAACAGGTGGTTGCTTTTCATGAATCAGGCTATAAAGTTTTATGTTGTAAATCCTTCCCAACTTTGTAAGAACATGAAACTATCGTCTCGCAGTGATTCAGTGGCCTTGAGCTGACATACACACATTTAAAGTGATAGTTCACCCAAAATTCAAATTGTGTTGCCATTCACTCTGCCACTTTTCATTTTAAAACTGAATGACTTAATGTCTTCCGCAGAACACTACAGAAAATATATCGAAGAATGTTTGGAACTGGCACCCATTCACTCCGATCTTATGTTTATACAATAGAAGTGAATGGGTGCCACTGCTGTACCTTCTTCAGAATATCTTCTTGTGTGTTCTGCAGAAAGAAAGTCACAGACATTTTTGGTGAAATATCACTGCAACAAAGCACACAGTCATGAAACACACATACTCAATATTTCAATAAATCTTTGGACGTCTTACCTTCAAAGAGTTCTTGAGAGAATCCAAAAGAAGTGCAATAAAGTAGAATACACAGAAGAAGAGCTCTCCTGGAAACAGACAGAAAATGACACAGTTACTTCTATTTCCACCGTTTGGTTTCAGGGCAACAAAGTAAAACTGATGAATCAGACTTTTACATAACAGAAGCCACTTGTCAAAACATCATCATTACAATAAAGGTTCACATGTCAGGCTTCTTGCTCTGGCTTCAATTCAAACTACTGGAAAGTTTTCCTGGCAGAAGCATCTTTCGGGAGCTGATGGAGGGTGATGCTGTGCGGTTTAACGTATTAGCCGTGTTTACAGGGAATGAGAAAGTACTGTGTGTTTCTTTTCTTTTTCTTTTTTTTTTGATAAACGGCCAAAGTGAACCCGAGAAAGTGTTTAATTACAGTTAGTCATTATTTCACAAAATAGAAAATGTTTTTCCTTCTTGAGTAATTTATGAATGTAATTTATAATGATTGGGTTAATTTTTAAAGATTATTCAGTTTATTAGGGAATAAATGGAAAAACAAAGTAATCTGGGATGGCATAGGCATAAAGTTATGGGAGTTTTTTTTAAGTTTTTATTTTGGTAAAGTGATAGTTTATCTCAAATTGAAAATTCTCTCATCATTTTTTCACTCCTTTTATGCACCCATTTTCTTCTATTGTATGGACACCAATCCAATGCTGGTGACAGTCCTAAACATTCTTCAAAGTATCTTCTTTTGTGTTCTGTTAATGTAAGAAAGACATACAGGTTTGAAATGTCTAGAGGTGACATTGATGACTGTTTTAGGTGAACTATCATTTCTACGTGTTTCTGTGGTCCAAGTAACCTATAAAAAATTTATGTTTTAAAGTAATTTGAAAACTACTCTTGAGTAAAGATTAAGCATACTTCACACCGTAATCTTCATAACACTAATACTAGTGTATTAGTAGTTCAATTTTAAGTGAACTCCTTCAATACTACACTGGGCAGCTTTTATTTTATCAAAGTGTACTTTAAGAGTAACAATACTACATTTTTATTACTGTACAACTACACTCTTTAATTTAATCCGACTATATTTCAAGTACCAGGTATCTTGATAGTTGTGTAGTTTTAATGCTTGATGCACACTTTTTAATTGATTTAAGTACACTTTACCAGTATAGTTTTACACTAGACATATACTTCTAAGTGAACTTAACATTATAAATACAGTTTTTAATTTATACGTTTTTGAGTATACTACTAAGTATTCTTTGTTACTTTAAGGTTATACTTAAAATATCAATTTATGTGTACTCGAAGTAGATTTTAAGTAAATATATATGATCACTGTGTAAAATTTTAAGATCAGTTCACATTTCCGGCCCAAGCTTACTTGTTACATAAAAATGTTGAACATGCAAGTATTCTCTTATACTTTTAAGAATAAACAAGTGCAAGTATAATGCAAGTGGATTTTAAAGTATCTTAAAGTACTTCGGAAGTAAATGGTGAAAAAGTAATAATGGCTAGGCATTTGCTCAATCCTCAACCCTACCCACATACAATCCTTATAATGATGCTGTCTTTAAAGCCAGGCAAAATCACAGTAAAAACTGTTGTAATACATGTGTGATAGAAAGACAGAAAACCATCAGAGGAACCTTTTGTCAGAGTGACCCTGTTGAACTTTGAACCCTAACCTCTGATTTCACAGGCACATAAGAGAGGAAGTGGATTTCAGTTATGATGGACAGTGTAGACAGTGCGCTCCAGACCCCTGCTGTGTATGTAGACATGTTTGTCCGGGTGTCTTTGTCTCACAGCTGTTTTAAACATTACCTGGTGACCACAACACAGACATCTACAGACCACATACACACACAGACACAATCACACACTCTAGACTCCCTCAGGATTCACATACTTGAGTCAGGATGTGAGGTGTCTCACCACAGAACCTCCAAGCCAATCAGAAGGCCAGAAACACAGGCCAGCCTGACCTCAGTCGCCACA
The DNA here is from genome assembly GCA_033220385.1 of Triplophysa yarkandensis. Lineage (NCBI taxonomy): Eukaryota > Metazoa > Chordata > Actinopteri > Cypriniformes > Nemacheilidae > Triplophysa > Triplophysa yarkandensis. The sequence goes on from CM065666.1 coordinate 8,417,449, forward strand.
AACAGATGAGTGAGAAAAAGTGTGTGCGTGTGAGTCTGCATGTGTTTTCTGATGTGTTTCTTTGTCAGCAGATGACGACTCATATGTGTCAAACGTCTCTTGAGTCTCATAAACACAATCAGAGTAAATGTTAGTGTGTGTGTGTGTGTGTGTGTGTGTGTGTGTGTGTGTGTGTGTGTGTGTGTGTGTGTGTGTGTGTGTGTGTGTGTGTGTGTGTGTGTGTGAAAATAGTTTTATCCCATTGTCTTGTGCCATAATTACCGACTGCCACTATAAACAGTCCAGATCATATTTACAGAAGGAGTTTGCTTAAAAATTCAAATAATTTCATCATTTATTTACCATCATGTCATTCCAAACTCGTATAATATCCTTCCACAGAACATAAAAGAAGATATTTTAAAGAATGTTTAATATCCAAACAACACTAGCCCAATTGATTTCCATTGGACACAATGTATGGACACAAAACCACTCTCTCATAATATCTTGAAAATATTCATTGATGTTCCACATACAGGTTTTGAGCAATATGAAGGGAAACAAATGATGACTATTTCACTTTTGAGACAACACTTCTTAATCCTCAGATGTGGTTATTGAGGAATAACTGACCACTGGATGGCGCGATTGACCATTCACAACCGAGCATTCCAAAGAGCCGACACAATGATCAAATGCTGAATTTGTACTTTCTGCATTGATTTAGGTGGGAAAAAGTGCTGAGTGTCCTATACTTTACTGGCTGTGATGGTATGTGTGGAGCGGCCAATTGTATGAACGATGGATGTCTCTAGATCTCTGGGATGTGCAGGATTTCTATGTGGCTTTGAAACAAAGACAATTAAACGCATAAAACTACAAACACAGTATGACGCATGAACAACAACTCCTAATGTTTTGGCCTGGGTCTGCCAAAGCAATCCTTTTGGGAACCTTCACAAGTGGAAAAACCATTAGTACACAAACCTTAAGTCATTCCATAAGTCATCATATCTAGCTATATATACATGAAAGACGGGACCCTGGTGTCTCCTCATTTAGACAGCGGTGAGTTTGTGTATAGGTCTTAGGTCTTCCCAGCACCTGCACAGTTATTCAGTGTGGAATGTTCTCAATGGCAGCCGCCACACACAGCCACATACAAATGTGCAAACTCACACACTATGTACACAGATGACTAAAAAGACCCAAAGCGTTCGTACAACAACCCTTCTCTTTCTCTGTTAAGTGCTGGGGCGGTGGAAAATTCCTTCCGTTCGGCACACACTGATGGACATTGATGGGGAAGAACATGACCCCTTCCCTGCAACTCCTTCCCACACACACACACACACACACACACACACACACACACACACACACACACACACACACACACACACACACACACACACACACACACACACACACACACCTTAACTCTTAATCTGAATATATGCATGCATGCAAGACATGCATTGACAAAGACAAAGACACACACACACACACACACACACACACACACACACACACACACACACACACACACACACACACACACACACACACACACTGAAAGGACCCCAGTAAAGTCTATAAATGGAGTAATGTAGTGCGCGCCCTGGTGGACACATGGAGAAGCGCAGGGTCTCCGGTTCCTTACAGTTCAGCATCAGAAAACAAACGCAACAGACCACACAAGAACCATAAACTAGAGAAAAAAAATTATGATTCATTTTTAAACACAGCTTTTGGTCAACACATCCCTCGACATGTGCTATAATAAAGTAATTTAAAGCGAAAAACCTGTGCGCTCGCATTAATGCGCGCGTTCGAGACTTTATGTTATATATAGCAAACATGATCATTTTAAAGCTGGATTTCGTAATTTTTATAGTTTAACATTAATAATACTCGTTTTTATTTGCAAAGTCAGGAAAAGCCTGCCATCAATGAATATAAAGCCAAAATAACCTACACTTGTATATTATGCTAAACAGATGTGGTAATGACGTAAACGAACTTCAATTAACTAATTAACTAAAGTCAATTAACAATTAGTGTAGTTCGGCTTCCAAAAATCAGGCAGAAGAATACTTTATAACTTTATAACATCCGCAATCTTGTTAACCTGAACAAGTTCATTCATTCTTTCATTCATTCATTCATTCATCCGTGCCAGCATGACAGTACCGGGATCAGTCTTTATTTAGGGTCCCCAGGAGCGCGCATCAGTCACAGAGCCGGCACACATGACATCCCATAATCAAGCGCTCTTCGTGTCAAATATCTGCTGGCCGACCCGCCGGGTGAAGAAAAACATCAAACTTACTTTGCTACGAGACGAGAGGTTCTGTCTCTCCTTCGGGTCACCAAATTCATTTGTATTCATTTGTCCCGGCGTACAAATTCCGGATGCGTTAATCTCTGCGCTGTCCGAAAGCGCGGAACCGTGCCGCGGAGTGAACGCGTTCCCCCCCCGGTGAGAGGACCGTAAATCCCTCCCGTGTCGCGACGGGAATAATCCGCGGGCGAGCCTCTCCGGTCCTGCCCGGGTGCCGTAGGCATTTAGAACGAGCCGGCTTGGCAGAAGCTACCGCGGCTGGTGGATGTTTGGTGCTTGGGGGGTTTGAGGAGTCAGGAGTGGAGGTTTCATACTTGTTCCTTTTTTAAATAGCTGTTCGGAGAGCAGCTGCGGCCACGGCGGGTGTCGGGTTACACGGCGGGGTCCGGGAGACGCGCGGAACGCCCCTTGTGGGAGGGCGCACCGGGTCCGGGCATCTCCGCGGATGCCGCCGAGGTTAGGGACCGGTGGGCCTTACACGGTTTTAACCCGGGGTGAGATTTAAAGCCGGGTTAAAGACTTGACGGGTCATTCCGTTCACGAAGAAATTAATTCCAGTTACAACATCTTTAGAACATTAAAATGTGATGTGACGGACAGCTCAAGTGTGGTGAGCCATAATTAGAATGTGTGCTCTGAGTTTAACCCATACAAAGTGCGCACACTCGCACACACACACACACACACACACACACACACACACACGCACACACTCGCACACACACACAGAGCAACCGTGAACACACACACACCACAACCGTGAACACACACTCATACACACACACACACACACACACACACACACACACACAACAACCGTGAACACACACACGCAGAAGTGAACACGCATGCACACACACACACACACAGCAGTGATCTCAGACACGCACCCACATACACACATGCACGCACACACAAACACAGCAGTGAACACACACACACACACACACACACACACATAGTAGTGAACACACATACCAAAAGTACACACACACACACACACACACACACACACACATAGTAGTGAACACACACACACTGCAGGTTACACAATCATCAACAGCAGACATGCACGCACACACACACACAGTGTGAACACACACCTGGAGCAGTGGATTGACATTTATGCTGTGTTGCCTGGGGAGCAGTTGGGGGTTAAGTGCCTTGTTCAAGGACATCTTAGTCATGATATAACGGCCCGAGACTTGAACCCACAACCCTAGGAGTCAAACTCTCGACCCATCAGCCAATGTCTTCCCATGTTACGCTTTTTGCTTCTAAATACTCAGAATGGCTTGAGAAGCCTTCAATGTAAGCAGATCTCACAAACACGCTTTGTGCATGGTGAATTACGCATGGAAAATCAGCAAACATTTAAACATGACTGAATAAACTCCCTTTGAGTTTCTCTAAGGGCTGTTTTGAGGTGAAACCCTTCTGAAATACAGAGTTTCCTTTAATTATGTGCACTTAACCAGCGCTTATGCTCCACAATTCTCTATGGATATTTAGCTGTGTGAATTTAGAGCATATTTAACTTGCTGTACAGGCACAGATTCTGATCTAAACATGGGCTACACACCCACATCTAGGCTAGCACACGTCCCACCCTGTAAACCAGAGTGTGTTTACGTACATGTCTACTTAAGGGCACCACACACACACATGCACATGCACACACAGTTTTGACCATAAGAGAGTGTGTTCTCCCTCCATCAATCATTACACATTCTTTCATCTTTCTGCTTTGTGTCACACTCAGTTTAGATTTAGATTGCGTCTATCACAGATGCATCACACAAACACAGCCAGAGGTGAGTTTCCACGCCTGGACACACTCTGTTAAATAAAAGTGCTGAAAAGCATCTTCACGTAGATGTCAGATAAAAATTTTTGGTTTCACAAAGAACCATTCACACCGTAATAAATGTTTAAAGTGACTTGGTAAATTTCACAAAAATAAACAACTATATGAACTTGAACAGGTCTTTTGAAACATTATATAGATTTCTTTCAGTGAAAAATATAAAAATAATTGCTCTAAAATTAACAAAGTTATTTTTTGGTTTGTGTAATGGAAAAAGTATGTCTTACATGATAGATATATATGTGTGTGTGTGTGTGTGTGTGTGTGTGTGTGTGTGTGTGTGTGTGTGTGTGTGTGTGTGTGTGTGTGTGTGTGTGTGTGTGTGTGTGTGTGTGTGTGTGTGTGTGTGTGTGTGTGTGTGTGTGTGTGTGTGTGTGTGTGTGTGTGTGTGTGTGTGTGTGTGTGTGTGTGTGTGTGTGTGTGTGTGTGTGTGTGTGTGTGTGTGTGTGTGTGTGTGTGTGTGTGTGTGTGTGTGTGTGTGTGTGTGTGTGTGTGTGTGTGTGTGTGTGTGTGTGTGTGTGTGTGTGTGTGTGTGTGTGTGTGTGTGTGTGTGTGTGTGTGTGTGTGTGTGTGTGTGTGTGTGTGTGTGTGTGTGTGTGTGTGTGTGTGTGTGTGTGTGTGTGTGTGTGTGTGTGTGTGTGTGTGTGTGTGTGTGTGTGTGTGTGTGTGTGTGTGTGTGTGTGTGTGTGTGTGTGTGTGTGTGTGTGTGTGTGTGTGTGTGTGTGTGTGTGTGTGTGTGTGTGTGTGTGTGTGTGTGTGTGTGTGTGTGTGTGTGTGTGTGTGTGTGTGTGTGTGTGTGTGTGTGTGTGTGTGTGTGTGTGTGTGTGTGTGTGTGTGTGTGTGTGTGTGTGTGTGTGTGTGTGTGTGTGTGTGTGTGTGTGTGTGTGTGTGTGTGTGTGTGTGTGTGTGTGTGTGTGTGTGTGTGTGTGTGTGTGTGTGTGTGTGTGTGTGTGTGTGTGTGTGTGTGTGTGTGTGTGTGTGTGTGTGTGTGTGTGTGTGTGTGTGTGTGTGTGTGTGTGTGTGTGTGTGTGTGTGTGTGTGTGTGTGTGTGTGTGTGTGTGTGTGTGTGTTAACTTTTTATGTTGATCATTGTGTTGATATAATACTTTTAAATTTTTTTGATCATTGTGTTGAGTCTAATACTTACATATATTAACATTTTCTCAATTTTTTAAATGCAATTTGTTTCAAATAATAATAGAGTAAAACATGCACATGACATTTACAACAATGAAAAGTACTGCAGTACAATGGAAATATCAAATTCTCTGTGAGTTATTAGATTCTTTGTCTTTAATTCACACACATTAATGCAAATTCAACTTCACTGTATTTATTTTAACAAAGTGATGGTTTAGAATTAGTAACTAAGGCTTGTTTTACTGTTTTGCTGAACTGGAAATAAATGTTCAAGAAAGTAGTCCCAAATTCCTTCTAAAGACCCTCCGCTGTTGTTTGTGATTTATCTACACACTTGTGCCGTCGAACGGTTGTATAAATGTAATATGGCACTTGTAGTTATGTGATTGTGCTCTATATCAGCATCTGTGATTGTCATCTGTACCAATCATAGCCATGCTGATATAGAGCACCATCACACTCCTACTCGAGCCATATTAATAATCTGAAGATGTGAAATGTACTTTATGGGACCATTTAGACGAATGACATTGTGAAATATATTTGTTTTGTACATAAAAACACGTAAGGAAACATATGCACGAGTACATGTATATGTAGCTAATATCAAAATGAAAGAACTCGTCCTGTGAATGTTAATTTGCATTGAGACACACAATATACGGACTTTAAACAACTGTCCATTAAGTGGACTATGGTTGACACAGGTAAGCGTTTACTGTAAAAGCACGTTCAGTTTCAGATAAAACAATGTGTGATTTTACGTCTGTGACTTTTAACAAATCTTCTGTTGAAGAGAATGTTCCAGCCGTGCCACAATTTTGACAAAGTTTTCCTGCTAATCCTCTTCATGAACTAATCCATCATCTCACACCAAGCCCTTTCCCAGAACCCAAACGCTTACCCGAGTTCAAAGTTCATCAGGTTACTACTTTAACAAGCATACATTATTCAAAGCTGGCTTCTCCATACATTAGTCACATTCTACTATATTAGATTTTTAAAAGCATGTTAAGCATTAATCAATCACAATTCATGGTGGTGTTTAAAGGGACAGTTCAGACACACGAACCCATACAAGCTTTTGTTCAGTGAAAAGAAGATACACAAAAGAAGATATTTTGAGAAATGTTGTGGTTTTGTGTTCATCAATGGAGCCAATATGAATCGGTTTTGAAAATGTTTTTTTTGTTGAGAATTTTGAGATGAATTGTAAGATTGTCGAATTTGTTCACGCATGTGAGACCTGTCACACACCCCCTGCGTCGGGCTGCACACACTTCTAAAGCACAAACACACACCCTATTGATCAAGACGCACACTAAGAGCCTGTAAATAGTGTACTTACACCTCAGCCTCTCAGTGTCAGTCAGGGTTTTATTCAGTGTTGTGCTAAAATTACAGCCTAGCTGTGTGTATATTCGTGTGTGTGTGCACGCTTTTGTGTACCACCCAGACAGCTTTGATTACGCTCATGCTGACCCAAAAGCTTTAATTACAGTCCAAAGCAAATGATCCCAACACTCCACAAATAACCCAGTCAGACCAGATCAAACGCTCCACGAGCACAAAAACCATCATTAAGCAAGACACGCCCTAAGTCTGCCGTGCCACGCCCTGAACCAATCGCACGGAGGCCCGGGCCAATGTACAGAACCTCACTGTGAAGAAAGCAAAGAAAACATTGGCAATGTCATGATAGACTCGCCTAATGTCAGATGGATGGGAAGTCTTTTCCGCAAAAACCTGCGTGAGTTCTTCAATCGTTTAAATTCAATCACATGTGAACCACATGATTTAAGGAAAGAAAATGCATTGGACGACACGTATGAAAAATACACGAAAACCTTTCTGCGTAGGATTTTTACGCACGGTCAGGACCGAGTGTGAATGACTGTCAAAACAGCCAAGTCTCCAAGTGGTCTTATAAGATTAAAGACGGATGCGTCTGAAAAATAAGAACAAATATTAGCAAGATGTGAATTATCATTTTGGAATCGGATTTCCTTTCTTTTTATATAGTCAAGTGGCAATTGTATTTCAACTGTCTCTAAGCACAGTACACAATAAATATGTAGTTTACATTTTAAAATGTATACATAAAGTAGTGAAAAATATTACTATAAAGACTAGTAAAGCCGGAGCTCGAGATACAGGTTTAAGTCCCACCCCTCACATCATGTGCCAATCTCACATACACTCTCATATTCACTACATATATTTAAATATTCAGTATTTAAGTTATTGAATAAATAAAAATGAGTATAGATGCAAACTGTAATTGTTTTTGATCGTTTCTAAGTTATTGATCATGTGTATAAAAACGTGTTGAAAACTATCTATGATTCAAAAGAATATTCTTATCATAGTTAATTTAAATCATGGCGCTCAGGTACGATTTATTCAAGAAGATATCATCCTATATAAAGATAATAAGAATGTAAACATTTTGTTCGCAACAAAGAGACAGAGTTATAAACTGCAGTGAAAAGTGATCTGTTGAAATTAATGTTTGCGTGTATGTTGTGTTTGATCAACTGTTGTGTGTTTCTCAGCATCGGTAGTCGTTCATTTGGACTATAATTGTCTGAATTACTTCAATAAGCCTGCAAACAATTTCAAGTTTTACAAAATACAAACAGTTTTTTTACGAGAAGAATCAGAAGCAGCACCTACAGGTAAAGCCATAATAAACATGAAGCATGAAAGCATCTAGGGACTATAAAATCTCTTTCTAATCACTTCACAGAATACCTGTGCCATAGTTCTTCAGTAGAAAAAAAAGGAGACATTTTCTGAAATGACTTGATTGTTTTGAGTTTATACTATGGTCAATGCGGTTTTCAACATTCTTCTAAATATCTCTCTTTTGGTCCCACAGGCTTCGAATGACGTGAAGATGGGTAACTTATAAAGATTTTCGTATTGGGTGAACTGTCCGGATGAGTCGAAATATATGTCCGGAAACACACATGTCAACCTACACACTTGCACTACAGATGCACCCGGACATGGTATACTCCACCCTAAACAACAAACTGGTTTTAAAATGGGCATATCTATATGTGTAAGGACTGCTAAAACTATCACACACACACATACACATGCATGAATGTATGCACACACACACCCACAGGCATTTCCAAGTGTGGTTCTAGAAACCAACGTGCGGTTGTGTGTACGACAATAATCACCAACCTGCTCTCTCATAACACCACCAAAATAACCCCCCCATGCACGCGCACACGCACACACACACACACACACACACACACACACACACACACACACACACACACACACACACACACAGAACATATAAACTGCAGGCATGTAATTTTCTATTAAACGTCCTATGAATAAACTCAGTGTGAGAGGAAGGCAGTAACGAAACCTCACATCATGAGACTTATGATTGTTATAATTACATTACAACACTATATAATCCATCCCTTACAGCTGTATATGTGCCATATGACACATTTGTTACATGTCAATTCAACAAACAGCCTAATCTGAAAACAAAATGACAAGACCTCATTTCTCATCTCATTTCTTTCATGCTTTCAGCTTATAAATTCTATTGTGGGACACATAATTATACAAAGTTTGCTAAAAACCATAAAACACATTGTAGAGTTCCAGTAAGATTATCTGTGTCTGCTAGAGACAGAAACATAATGAAAGCTCAAATAAAGCTACTATAATGCAGTCACTGAATAAGATCTGTGCACATCACAGTATATATAAAGACTGACTTCACATGTAGGAGACAAAATGTAGACAGATAAGTGTGTGTGTGTGTGTGTGTGTGTGTGTGTGTGTGTGTCATGTTTATATTTGCTTTCCCTTGACCGCAAGAGTGGATCATAGAATCAACTCACATGCTGTGAAATTCCATACGTTAAACACACACGCGCAAACACAAAATTCAGATTAAATCTGGGAGTCTAGATTATAATTTTACAGATTCAAGGCATGTGCCACCATGATGCCATTGTGTTTCTCTCTGCTGTCTTTGTTTAAACGTTATTTATTTAGAAATTATTATCTGTAATATTTTGTAGTCCTGTACTGAGATAATATATTTTGATTTTAGTTTTATTTATTTGTTTTTTATAAATGTTGGGTTTTACTTTCAATTTATTTTATGGTTTATCATTTTATTCTCAAAAAAATATATTTTGTATTTTTATTAATTTAATTTTATTAATTAAGTTTCTAAAAACTTTTATGTTATTTCTGAGCCTAAATTTAATTTTCTCATTTAGTTTCTCCCAAATATTTTACTTTATTTCAATGAACAGACAAATAATATAAAAAAATTGTTTTGTAAACTCAAATATCATTAAGCAAATACTGTTCGGTTAGCGCCATTCTTCAAACTATTTATATTGAAGAATATATCTCTGGTTCTTCATGAATTCTGGTACTTATCAAAATGAAAGGTATTCCTTCAACACTACAACTGAATTCACAATTGGAAATAAACAGAATTATATCCTTGTGTCAGATTGCTGTCTATATAAACTGCAGACGTCAATGCACTTTCTAGACTGTTGTTTTTATTGTTGTTGAATTACAGACTTCATGTTTGGTGTAAACTATGAAGTCTAGCTTCAGGACCAGATTATATATTGTGTAAAACAAACTCCATGTTTGGAAGCCTTTTACATGTTTGGTCAGCAGATAATAAAGTCTGAAACACTTCATGTTGAGAGGATGAACAGGCCGAACTGTGTGAAAGCTCTCATTTACAGGTCTTCACATGCTTTAAAGGTCTATATGTTTGTTTATTGACTGCTGTTAAATATTCACAATTAGGTATGCTGGGAAAGTGTGAAGCTTTATGTAGTCATGTCGAACTGTGTCCAACAATCCATTGCGCTTGCTTTTACTCAATGACTTTGAGTTTGCATTGGTTTGGAATCAGTACCATAGAAGTCAATGGTTTGGTAAGCCACATTCTTCAAAATGTCTTCTTTTGTATTCTGCTGACGAAAGAATCTCTTTAAGGTTTGAATAAATTGAAGAGGTTTAACAAATGACTTAAATTTAATTTAATTTCCTTTTACTTTGTCACTTAAGACTTTTTATTCTCATTTTTAAAACTATATGATGTTTACATTAAACAGCAACATCTGACTTTTTGTACCATGCTTATCAGTATAAAATGGATAGATATAGGATAAAATTATTAGGATAGGATAAGGGTAAAATTTCTTCTCTCTCTTAATAAAACAATCTCTTATTTCTGAGAGGAAAAAAAATGTACAGATTACATATCCAAAATGATATACAGTATATACAGTATTTATGCATCATGGTACAACGCCAAGAGCTGCTATGTTCATTTCTACATCTGGTTTCTGTCCCAGGTGGAAATATTCAAGATGGGTTTCTGAATATTCGTCAAGACACCCTGCATACATTTTCTGTGCAAACATCAGAATACACAACAGTGTTCCAGTGTGACACAAAATGAACTGCACCAATATGACAAACCACTAGAGGGCTTCATCTCATATCATTATTAAAAAAACATTCAGGGGTAATTAAATACCTTTGCAGTCTTTCTTACCCTTATTCTGCTTCCTCTTCCCATTTCCTGCATCGTCCTCCTGCATCCTAGATTCGTAAAGGCAACACTGTACAACTCTGTTCATTCTTTAAAAAAAAAACTAAACAAATATTTACCTTTGTCATTATGATCCCCACAACCTCACCCTGTGTGTCTCTTGAAACATTAACCTTGTATTAATCTTTGGTACAGGAGTGACATTGTGGGGAAACGTGTGCATTTTCATATTGACAGTTATCGGAAATAATATTTCTCCGGATTCTACATTCTTTGGTTGTGAGACAGGATATAAAATGAAGCAAAATGTAAACAGTGCGATCATTTTCTCATCACCTTGTCATGTCAAACCTATATTAGTATCGTTCTTTCACAGAACACAAAAGAAGATATTTTGAAGAATGTCGGTAACTGGAAAACATTCTCTTGCGTTTGTTTTGATTCCATGCATTCTTAAGAAAATCTTCTTTTGTGTTCTGTGGAAGAAAGAAACTAATACAGGTTTGACATGACAAGTGGAATAAATGATGTCTGAATTCATCATGTATTGCACATGAAGACTGAAACCTCTTCAGATGTTTAAGTTAAAGGTGAAAAATGTGTAAAAAAAATTAAGACCCTAAAGCAATAAAACACACACAGAAAAAATGAATTTTCACCTTGATTTTTTAATTGCGATTATTATGGACGATTAATAAATTTTACATTGAAGTTTTAAAATGTGATATTAGTCTGTCAATCAGCTACATGGTAAATTCTAAACATTTAAAAGTTAATAATGTAAATAACAACTAGTAATTGGAGTTATTTCGTTAAAGTAAAAAAGTAAAAAAATCCAAAACAAATATCTTAAGGACAAGTTTGAGAAGTTGCCGCTGATTTACCACTGTATTTTGTGACCGAAAATACTGTCGAAACACATATAAATGAGCACAAATAGACAGCTGTTATTAATGCTTTTGATTATTATGGAATTGTTTCACCTATTATTGAAATCCTGATTTCGATTAACTGAAGAATAAAAAATGAAGGTTATAATTTATGCATGAAAGCGCTGATGGACCTGTGGTGATTTAAAGTAATTTGTCCTGAAATGTCTCAAATTGAAATGAATACAGGTATAATGTTGTTATGAGCTTGTGCATGACGGTTAAAGAGTTAAACGATGATACTGGAGTGTGTGTGGAGGTCTTTACTGGTACTCTTCATGTGTGTTGTGGCAGCAGGAAATGAGTAGATTTGCCTTTAAACCATGTGATTTATGGCCTTCTATATTCTATACATGTGCACGCACATCTATAATCACCCATTTAACCTTACAGCACACCACTAATAAATGAGTGAGAGAAAGAAGAGATTGAGTCTTCTCGCTCTCTCTCTCTCTCTCTCTCTCTCTCTCTCTCTCTCTCTCTCTCTCTCTCTCTCTCTCTCTCTCTCTCTCTCTCTATCCATCACATCCACACACTCTCTCTCTCTTCAGCCCTAAGGGATCAGGAATAAACATTTCATTTCCCCCGCTCGGCACACAGGACGTCTTATGTGATGTCAGGAGTGTGTGTAAGGTGGGGTCGGGCAGAGATTAGGTGATTATACTGTTGGCACACTAGCACCCTGTTCCATTGCCTCTTATGTAAGAAGTGCAGAACACTTCAATAAAATGTGCACTGGCATGACTAGAGAAATTCAGCTTTGCTGAGTGAACTTTATGAGTTTAAATAAAGAAATAATAACATATTGTGTAAAATCACACGTGTCAGCTCCAAATCTTGCCGAGCTTCATCGCTGTCCAATGCCCACACGTCAAGGGATAAGGAATGAAACAGAACCATATGAAACTGGGCAGGGGAAGGATTTGTAACGCTCTTTAAATTCTTAAACCACAGGACGTCAAATTACACACTCATATATACCCCAAATAATACATTTCAATTAATATGACTAAAGCAATATTTTATGTCTATTATTTTCCAACATAAATGTAGGGTCCCAGCGCGGAGCTGCGCAAGAGGGCCCAGATAAAGGATGATGTAGAGCAGGTGTGCAATATATCAAAATATCATATCATAAATGTGCACATATGAGCATAAATGTGTTGCTATAGTTTGTTTTAAATAAATGCAGATTCTGCATGGTGAACTGAAAGGCAGCGTCTCTTTTCTGAAAGTAAAGTATGTCGCTAAAGTGAATGTTTACTCATTCCATACATTTACTCAGGAAATTAAGTACCTAAGGCCTCTGTCCCACAACGTACACACACTTCATTCCTCAATTCACATGCCTCTGGCAAAAAACACACACATCCCATATGCAGACATGCAAGTATTATATTTATATTCACATATTTAAATAAACTTAACAACATAAGTTACAAACAAAAATATGTGTTTATTGTGATTGCAGAAATACTCAACTATAAATGTCTAAGAGGAAACGCCATGCAATTAAAAAAGCATGCGTCGGTCTGGATTAAAACTGCTATAAGCGTAAATTTTTTTCAGATTTTCTTGAGAAGACTTTATTGTCGTTATGGCTGGCTTACTGACCTAAGTTGAAGGATTGATCCTGAAGTCTCATTCCTGCTGGTCTCTAGATCTGGAAGAGATTTTATCACATGCCAGATGAACATCAGATCTCCTTGGAATGTAAAAGCAAGCATCAGCTGTCAGTTATCTGTAACACAGATAGTGTGGGATTATTTACACATAATGGTTTCAAAACAAATTTTTATTCCAAGTCAAGATCTTAATTTTCTCTTTTCTATTCATGCTTTATTGTTTCCATACTTTGACATTGCATTCATTTACTCTGCAAACAAAAACATTCTTGCATGGTTATGATTGTGGTTATTGTTCAGTAATTATAATGATCTTTATCTGAAAAGAATAGAAGTCTTAAGTATATATATTTTTAAATATCTACTGAATGTCTATGTGTGTGTTTGTACTAAATTTAGATTGTGATTTGGTGCTGTTGGTTTGAAAGAGTCATGCCCATTGTTACAGTAATCCTTTCCTTTAATGTAAATATGTGTTTTGACATTTTAATCATACTCTGTATATATCACTATCTGTCTATCTCTCTCTTTTTTGTTCTCGACATTGCTCTTAATCCTGTTTCCTGTGGGATCTGTAACTGCCGTGTACTGTTATTCCGTGGCTCTTGCAGTCTGTAAAAAGCAACGGCAAACCATTATCTGTGCCACTGAAATCTTTTAAATACATAGTGAGATGGGCTGAGAGAGAGAGAGAGAGAGAGAGAGAGAGAGAGAGAGAGAGAGAGAGAGAGAGAGAGAGAGAGAGAGAGAGAGAGAGAGAGAGAGAGAGAGAGAGAGAGGAAAAGGATTTTGCCATTCTGTTTTTTTGGTCATAAATCATTACTATTTGTTATCATATATGTTTGTCAGTTGGTCAGTAATGGAAATCTAATGAAGTGTAAGTCAATTCTGTGTTGTCAGGGTTTTATCTATTTCCAGAAAAATCAAACATTGGGACATACAAGCTCAAAAGAATAGTACTGATTCTTTGTAAGGTGCTTTGGATAGAAGTGTCTGCTATATGCAAAAAAAGTATTGTAAGGGTAAGAGAGATAGAAAGTGAATATTTTACATTTACGCATTTGACAGACCTGTTATCCAAATCTACTTACAATGCATTGAACTTTACATAGTTTGGACATGTGCAATCCCTGAGATCAAACCCATTTCAGATTCAAACCACTGAGCTACAGAAATTATAATATAAGAAAGAGAGATAAAGTGAATCGTGTTCTGAGACAGAATAAAAGAGAACCCCACATACATTAAACTGCATTCTCTCTTCTTTCAGTTGTTTGTCATAAAAACTAATGACTGTCATTCATAAAATTCATGAACACACACAAACACACACATAAAAAATGATTGAGTCTCTCTCTCTCTGTTCTCTCTCTCTCTCTTGTTTCTCTCTCTCTCTGGTCTCTCCCTCTCTCTGGTCTCTCTCTCTCTCTCTCTCTCTCTCTCTCTCTCTCTCTCTCTCTCTCTCTCTGGTCTCTGGTCTCTCTGGTCTCTCTCTCTGGTCTCTCTCTCTCTGGTCTCTCTCTCTGGTCTCTCTCTCTGGTCTCTCTCTCTCTGATCTCTCTCTCTCTGATCTCTCTCTCTCTGATCTCTCTCTCTCTGGTCTCTCTCTGGTCTCTCTCTCTCTGGTCTCTCTCTCTCTGGTCTCTCTCTCTCTGATCTCTCTCTGGTCTCTTTCTGGTCTCTCTCTGGTCTCTCTGGTCTCTCTCTGGTCTCTCTCTCTCTGGTCTCTCTCTCTCTGGTCTCTCTCTCTGGTCTCTCTCTCTCTGGTCTCTCTCTGGTCTCTCTCTGGTCTCTCTCTCTGGTCTCTCTCTCTGGTCTCTCTCTGGTCTCTCTCTCTGGTCTCTCTGGTCTCTCTGGTCTCTCTCTCTCTCTGGTCTCTCTCTCTCTGGTCTCTCTGGTCTCTGGTCTCTCTCTCTCTCTCTCTCTCACTCTCTCACTCTGGCTTTACTCTGTCATTAGGGTTTTAAAGGGAAACGTGTGGTTGTTTCCGTAGCGATGGTCATCTGAAGGCGGGGATGAGTGGTCAGTAATATAGCAGCAGAACAGAGCAGACATGCGTATATATAAACATAATTACTATATACGCACCCAGCAAAATATACATCTCACAGTCTACAATTATGTCTCTCTCATCCCTATCTCTCTCTCTCTTTCAGCAGCTGTTAGAAGTTAAAATGAGCTGTATTTTTGGTTTGGTTTAGGTTTGATTTAATTTATGAAGGTTGGTTCTGTATTTGTGGATATGTGGGCGTACGGATCATTTTTCAGAACACGTTTTTTAAAGTAACACCTGACACGACCCGCAGACCACAGATAAAGATACTCTACAGTAATGTATACAAAAGCTACCACAACATACCATGCAGTTACCATGATTTAACATGTAACATGGTAGGATTGTATTTAAAGGATACAAGAGGATATTTAAACATGCACTGTGGGGAAATGGTTTTTAATGTACTATACATGGTGATTATCTGGTTATTGAATATAAAAACATTTTTTGTATCGTGGTTGTACCATATTTTAACTGAAATTCTTTTTGTGTTCATATGCATTGTGCAGGTGTTATGTTCTTGTGTGTTTGTGATTGTGAACTGATTAGACACATTGCACAGTTTTTAACCAGAGGCGACAGCAGAATCCAATCTCTTCATTAACACAGAGAGTTTCAGAACTGATCAGTATTACATTTGAGAGAGAGAGAGAGAGAGAGAGAGAGAGAGAGAGAGAGAGAGAGAGAGAGAGAGAGAGAGAGAGAGAGAGAGAGAGAGAGAGAGAGAGAGAGAGAGAGAGAGAGAGAGAGAGAGAGAGAGAGAGAGAGAGAGAGAGAGAGAGAGAGAGAGAGAGAGAGAGAGAGAGAGAGAGAGAGAGAGAGAGAGAGCATTTCAATGATCATGTACACTGCTCTTTTCCCAACAATTCTACATAAAAATATAGATATTATGTAGATATTTTTGATTCTTGCTGTGATTGTAGATAGGACATTTCATTTCAAGTCATTGAATGATGCTTATAGATCTATAATGGACCCAACACACACACAAACTGTGTGTTTCTCAATCCCCTCATTTAAGTGTATATGTGTGTGGTTTTGCAACTGGAAACAAGTTTCTAAGAGTCCACAGAGAGAGAAAGTGCCACTGTGACTTCTTCCATTAGTGTGTGTGTGTGAGGAAAGAGAGACAGAGATGGTTTTAAGACTTGATTTGTTAGAAATATTTCTAAAATCTAACAGATGCAGGGGTGTGTGGATGTGTATTTTTGCATCAAAGCGGATGGTGTGTATGAGAATATGAGGATCATCTGGGAAACCCATGGTGACAAATGAACAAATTGTCACCAATGATGACATGTTTAATTTAAATCAAATACATTCTTGAATTCATCAAAGTTGTCGAAATACTAAATATAAAAAATTTAAGAGCTTTTTTCCAAAACTCCACTGAAGAAAATATTAGAGTTTGTGATGCTGTTTTACTGTTTCGCTGAACCTATTCTCTTCTCCATCAATGTTTGATTAAAAATATATCTTTTCTTGTTTAAAATGTACTTCAAAGGCAGTTTTTTCTAAACTGCTATAAATCCAAACCAAATCCAAACCTTTCTATTGGCCTAAATGCGTAATGTCCTCTGGACCAATGGCAATGTTTTAAATGGCAGACTGGAAATTTGCATCACTTATGTTGCAGTTTCTCTTCTCTTCTTTTGTTTTCTATTGCTCTTTAAAAGCATAAACCAAAATGTTTTGGGACGGATTTGGGGCATTTTAATTAAAATAAGTTTTATTTTGTAATCAAGAATGTTGTTGATTCATTTACAACCATTGTTCAACATGTCCAATCTGAGCCGACATACCATTTTAACAGGATGAATTGAATATTAACAAAATGTAGGGGTCTAGGTAAAAAATGGCCTTTTGATGAAAACTATTATAATAGACCTGTAGGTCTTCATCCTCCAAAAAGGTTTCCCCTCTCTCTCTCTCTCTCTCTCTCTCTCTCTCTCTCTCTCTCTCTCTCTCTCTCTTTCTCTCTCTCTCTCTCTTTCCGAAAATCTTAAATCAACGGTCCAAATAAAAACAAACATACAATTGATCTTATTTAATAATGCTGAAAATGCATTTTAAACAGCTGACTGTGTTTCTCCACGGCAAACAAATTGAAAATCAAGTAAACATAACATGCCAAAACACGACGCCAAAACACAGCCAAACAAAATTCCACAAATAAAGCTGACTACACAAATAAAATGAGCCAAGCACAGAAACGTAAATACAGTTTAACAGCAGCGGCACAGTACGCCTCAGTCAGATACCCAAAATAACCGTCTGTCCCGGAACAGAAAGCATCCACCCAAAACACACAAACACACACATGGTTTGCATGATCACAATGTATCACTATGACACTGAGGAAATGTAAGAGGCTATACTTTACTATACAGGACAACTAGAGAAAAAAATTAAATGTCATTTGTTTCCAAAAAATGTATTTCCTTACATAATTTCTAAAAGGGAAGTAGTTTGGAGGATTCATTACATTTACATTTATTAATTTGCCAGACACTTTTATTCAAAGTCACTTACAGTATTATGCAGTATTCAATCAACACTACAGAGTAAACAGGGGTAAGATTTCTTCAAGAACACTTCAGTTATTGTCTTCTGACACTGGGATTCAAACCCACAACCTTCTGCTTACAAGTCCAACTCTCACACCACCAGACCTTGACTGACCCAAAACTGAGATCAGATTTACAAAAATCTGCAATCCAAACATTTGAAATGTAATGTGAATTCTTCTTATACAATAGCTTTAAAGCTCTAAACTGTGTGTCAATTAGAATTCTTTAAAAAGAACCGATCCAGTAAAAATCACAGTATCTCTGTAATCCAAAAGAAATGAGACATGAAAAATACCAACCATTTAAATTCTATTACCATAATGTGTGTAGAGCACTGGGACTGTAATGTCTTTCAGAACTGAAGGTCCTTGGTGCTTTATTTTTGCTCCTGGATTGAGGTTAAACTGGTGTGTGTGTGTGTGTGTGTGTGTGTGTGTGTGTGTGTGTGTGTGTGTGTGTGTGTGTGTGTGTGTGTGTGTGTGTGTGTGTGTGTGTGTGTGTGTGTGTGTGTGTGTGTGTGTGTGTGTGTGTGTGTGTGTGTGTGTGTGTGTGTGTGTGTGTGTGTGTGTGTCTCATTTTCCCTCAAAGGAACAGGGATGCTATTGATGACTTACTAAAACACACACACACGCACTCCCAAATGAAGGTCTTTTCATGCAGAACTACGACTACATGTGTGTTTGTGTGTCCGGATATGTGATGTGGGTAAAGAAGCGCTCTGAAGAATGGTGTGAAGTTTACTGAGACTGAAAAAACTGTTAAACTCAACAAGTCACATATGCAAATACCACAAAGATAACGCCATGGTTCGGTATAATACAGAAATCCAAATTTCTGCCTCAAACCGACTCTTTTCGAGAAAGACATGAAACAGTTCTTGTAGGTCCGATCTGTGTGTATGTAAACAGAATCCCACGCATCATTAGGAAAAATGTCCTTCAGACACATGTGGCTTGTATACTTGTACACACATCTATACAGTATTCTGTGCAAATCTGATCATCAGTTCTGTTGAGATGAACAGACGGAGAAGCAGACACACTGTTTAAAGCTTTGCAGAATTATTGTGTCATTGAAGCGAGCCAAAGCCGTACAGAACATGCAAACACAACTACACATGAATTAAAGAAAATTCCTATTCATCCAAACCACAAATTTCCTAAAGTTGCTCAGAGACTCAGGAGAGACACAGATTTCAGACAGGTATCAGTGTCTGAATCCACTAAACATCCACTTCCTTTTCCTACCGTAAAACAGGGATTACTGCTGAATAACACACACACACACACACACACACACACACACACACACACACACACACACACACACACACACACACACACACACACACACACACACACACACACACACACACACACACACACACACAGTGCTCATCTGCAAGACATCTCTGAGACGACTGTGTCATAGAGATGTCTGTAAGATGTCTGTAAGATGTTGGTGGTTATGAATGGATTGACAGCAGCTCTGAGATGTTTTACACAGCAGATGTTCTTAAGCAGAGATCTTACTGTGCTATCTGGGCCCTGACCTGGGATCAGATGCAATGAATGAATAAATGAGGCACAGGAAACAAGACCCAATGACGTCATCTAGTGGCCGAAACAGGAACTACAAAAGCAATATATTTTACAAAGTCATAAAAACACAATATAGCATAAAATAAACAAGAACATTTATATAAAAATACCTTCAGTATGAACAAAAATTTTTTTGCAATCCAAACAGAACTTTTGAATGAAACCAATACTAAAAAAGAAACATTGGAACACACACAATTAAATCTGACCAAAACACATCAGATTATTATTTTATACATTTAACATTTTTAACATTTTAAACATTTGGGATTTGTGTCGTGTTAGTGACAAACATCGGTCATTAATCACGTGTTCAAAGCTCACCTGTGTGGAAATTGAGGTCCTCAAAACGAACATTTTATTTCACTCCCCGTGTTAATTAATAACATTCAAAGGATTTAAAAAAAATAAAAATACAAATAAAATGTTTTTCAACACGTTTGTTTATCACATCTAAGTCGTTTATCTCGTTCCTAAGCAACGACTCTCCCGCCTCACGGTCATGTGACCAGCTCTCGGAGTCACGTGATCCAAACACAAGATGGCGGCGCCTATAGAGAGGCTGTTGAATGAAATCTGTGAGTCTGAAGAGCCGATCGAGCATCTTAAGAGTCTCAGGACGGCCGTGTTCACGACACCTGTGACCGTCTTACGGGAGACGTTGCTTGGGACACGACTGGAGGTTCTATTCGGCCTTTTGAACACCAATGACAAGTAAGGCTTCATAAATGCTGAGTCAAGTCATCAAAAACATTGTGACAACTGTCAGCATGTCTTATCATGTTTCCATGGTGTGTTGCCTGTCATGCTTTTAACTTCATTGGACTTTATTTTGATTGATGGATTAGTCTTGCCATGTTTAAAGACATCTTCAGGTTGAACTGTGTGTGCAGGGTTGATGTTTATATTGAACATGTGTTTATTTGTGTGTGTTTTGGGTTGTAGAGAACAGATCGAGGTGTGTGTGGAGATCCTGAGACATGTCCTTCAGACATTAGAACCTGTGCAGCTGGCCCAGAACTACAAGACCGCTCTTCACACTGGACTCAACCATCCGGACCAATCTGTTCGCATTCTCACCCTCACACAGGTCAAAGGACTCAAGCCTCATCTCTTAGATATCTCGAAGATTAATCATAATTATTTTGATCCGGCTATTTCAACATGATTACCCATCGACTTTGGAGAAGAGGTTCATATATTATGGATGAATAACAAACGTCCCACTTAGTATTCAGTTCAATAGCTAGTGAAGGTCATGGCACACACTGTAGTGAAGTGACGTATTGCCAAGTATGGTGTTCCATACTTCCATACATTTAACCCATACAGTAAGGGAACTCACACACACGTGAACACACACCCGGAGCAGTGGGCAGCACACACACTGTGACACACACCCGGAGCAGTGGGCAGCCATTCTGCGGCGCCCGGGGAGCAGTGGCGGGACCGGTGCCTTGCTCCAGGGACTCGCCTCAGTCGTGGTATTCCCGCTGGTTCCGAGTCTCGAACCAGCAACCTTCAGATCACGAGTCCACTCAAACCACCAGGCCATGACTGCCCCGCTGCCCCTAGCTTGTAATAAATATAACTAATTTTACATTTATTCATTTGGCGCTTTTATCCAAAGCGTCTTACAGATTTGTACAGATGACAATCATCACTGTAGAGTTAATGGGGTAAGATGTCTTCAAGGACACTCCGATTCACTTTTATTGTCACATCACTACAGCACATGTGCCCTGGTGTGAAATTCTTGCTCCGGAAAAATTGCAGTATAGTTAACATATTACATGTAACATATAGTACAGACTTCAACATAAGACAGTGTGCCATATGCACATACATATAATCAGGCACATTGTACTATTGGACAAACACAGTCGAAACATTCAACGCAGTGTTTACAAATATACATTAAGCACTAGACATTACATTTATTAAAACACTAAACAGTAAATTTAGTGTGGATACGTTTTTTATGTATTCATTTATTAGTAATTATATTTTAAACACAAACGATCAACAGAAGTATTATTAAGAAAAATCTATAAATTATACCAGTAAAAAAAAATCGAGTTAATCTAAATCAGATCTCCAACTCTAATTCGGGGTTTAAATGGGGATTTTAATGTCATGTCTTCGGTTATTGTCTGGTGACACTGGGCTTCAAACCATCAACCTTCTGCTTACAAGTCCAACTCTCTAACCACCAGACCACAATGACACCGAATGTAATAACACAAATAAATGTAATGATATAGAGAAATATATGAATACATAGATTAAATTAAATAAAATGGAAATAATTTTTGAGCTTACTCCCTTGGAGCGTCTTACCTATTAACATAAAAAAACATCCTGTTTTATAAAGTCTGACCTCCATATCTGGATTATATGGATCCAAATCTTCGCCCTATTATACAACAAGGAATATTGTGTAACGGTTTAGGTATTTCACTTTTCTGACCTATTATTTTATTTTTTTAAATAATCTTTTACATATGGTATAATCCTGTTTAATTTAATAATCTGTGTGTATTTTTGTTTTTGTTTAGTTTTTTCCTTTAGATAATGTCTTGTTGTTTTTGTATAACAGTGAAAATTCAATAAAAAAAAAATACAAATAAATTACAAATTATAAAAAGCAAAACTAAATGCATCACAATAATAGATTTAACATCGTTTTGTTTTCAATATTGTTAAATGACTCCTGTTGTGTTCACAGATCGGCCGTGCAGTTGGTCATGCTGACGGATCGACTCAGATGTTGACCAGTACGGAGATCCTGTGTGATGTCATTCAGTGCATCAGTGTTGAGCGTATCGCTGTGGCTGAGAAGGTTCTACAGTTCATTCTACAAAACATCCTTAATTTATAACTGTTTATGATCACATTTTACAGCATAAGTTGGTATTGAAGTTTGTATTTCTCATTAGGCGATAGCTGCCCTCAGTGAACTCAGCAACACAAAGGCAGGGCTGGATGCTCTGTTCCGCTCTGATTTGCTGAACAAGCTGAAGGATGTGATGAGTATCAGTGACATCATCAGGTACCGAGTGTACGAGGTATGTTATCACATCTTGTCAGATTTACAGAACACACATGGTCTTGTGTGAAAGTAAAGCTTTTGCGTGCCTGCATGTGTGTGTGTATGAAGTTGATTGTGAAGGTGTCGACGGTGTCTCCGGTATCTCTGGGTTATTGTGCCAACAGTGGGTTGATTTCACAGATGCTCGAAGAACTGACTGGAGATGATGTCTTGATCAGGTAATAATCTCACACACATAATCATGTCATTTCTACATACGGACTTGGCATATATATGTCAATCTTGGCTCATTCTTTTCCCCAGAGCCACTGCCATTGAAATGGTCACTCTTTTAGCGGAAAGCCAGCATGGCCGTCAGTATCTGGCACAGCAAGGCATCATGGATAAAATCTCAAATATGATCATCGCAGCAGAGTCTGATCCCTTCGCTAACCTATACTTGCCAGGTGTGGATTGGCTTTGAGACATCTTTATTTCTCTAGGAACTATACAAGCATTTTATTTTTTGGTTTTCCATTGTTGATATGAGGGCTTTCAGATATATTTTAAAACGTATGGATGTGTTTGTTCAGCGCTGGTGAAGTTCTTTGGTAGCCTTGTGATCGTGGACAGCCCTCAGCAGGTGTGTGAGAAGTATCCGGTATTCCTCGAGGTTGTCTTCTCCATGGCAATGAACCTTGACCCTACTTTGACTCCAGTTGCTGTGGATACACTCGGAGAGTTGGGCAAAACTGTGGAGGGTAAACATGTCCTGCATAAAACAGGTTTGTGTGTGTGCGCAGTTTAAAACAAATCTGTTCACCCAGTTCCCATTTTTTAAACTGTGACCCACTGTAAAATGAGAGGTGGTGAATCAAGTGTTTGAAGTCAAAAGATTTTTTTTTTAACATAATGGCATGGATTCAAAGCAGCTGTACAGAAAACAAGTAATAACATTTTAATAATAAATCCATATATCAATAAGTTAATCTATAAATGTAGTTTACATATATTAATATAGAAATAGGAATATAAAAATATGTGTTATAATAAAACACAAAAATGAATAAATATATGGCATTGTAGACAAATTTTAATGTCCTAAAAAATATTTTTAAAAAGAAATTAAAAGCAGAGTAGATTGAAATGTTATACAAAACGCACCAGAGTTCTTATACATTCTTAATTTGATTTTGCAGGTGAAAAATTTACTTCTGTATTGAAGATAATGAGTAAAATCGCCAGCAATGATGTCACCGAACTCAGAGTGAGATGTCTGGATGCTCTTTCTCACCTGCTCACATTACCTGTAAGTGTTTATATTCATTTTTCATCATTATTTTCAAGTGGAACCTGTTTCTTTAATATCATTCAATCAATATGTTGTGCCTCCTGCAGGTTGAACAGCAGACGGATGATCTTCTGCTGTTGACAGAGTCGTGGTTTAACAATCTGAGCTCTCAGCCGATGGCCATGTTTCGAAACATAAGCACACAGCCTTTCCCTGAGCTCCATAGCAGAGCGCTTCAGATCTTTACTGTGAGTGTGTGTACAGTACCATACAGTCTGTCAATGATAGAATATATGCAAAGATTTTTCTCCCTTGTGTTTTTGCGCTCAGGCCATTGGCTGCCAGCCATGGGGACAGCGGCTCATGATGGACACACCTGGATTCGTGGAGTGGGTGATGGATCGGTCGGTGGGAAAGGGAAAGGAAGCCAAAGATTGTAAATTTGCGCTGGTGGCGTCCATCTTGACATGCTCAAGCACTCAAGAGATCTTCGGGGCTCAAAATTACTTAAAGCTGAGAACCTACCTGAAGGAAGGGCCGTATTACGTCAACGCCGTGTCCGCTGTCTGCACAGAGGGAGCAGACTGAAACACACACATTTGTTTTCCTTTTTTTCTAGTCTTTTTCTGCAGATAATATATGACCAAAGGCTCTTCAGATAGCTCATGCGGAGCACTTATAAACACACAATCTTTGTACTTTTACAACATCAACTAAGTTAAATTTGGTTTTGTTTGTGTCATCTTGTGCCGTTCATGAATAAATAAGGTTTTTGTGTGTAAAGCTTTGTGTTAAATGTCCATCTTTACTCGAGGGACACACTGGACCATATTGACCTCCAATGTATTGACACAAAACCATTTTTTCATTTCTCAAAATATCTTCCTCTGTTTTCAAAGAAGTAAGAGTTAGATTTGTAATAACGTGATTAAAATTTTTTTTTACTGTTATTTATATACCACATGTTGATGGTTAGACAAAATTTTTGAACGTCACTTCTCACGTTTTTGGTTTATTAAGGACAATACCTGATAAGATCAGAACAATAGTCACAGATTCAGATTTGAGTTTTTCTTCTTTTTCTTTCTTTTTCACACATGCAGTTCTCAGCCTCACAGAGGTAACAATAATGTAAAAAAGAATCACATTAACAAACATTCACACAATTATAAAATCTTGCAAACACATTGAGGCACGTCTGTGGTGGCACTCTCTTTAAGTTCTTCAGAATGAAAAGCTATAAGGAATCTTCACTGTTAAGGTCAAAGTAATCTGCTATTTTTGAGGAATATGATCTGATGCCTTTAGGAGAGAAATTGATTGTGTAGCTCACTTCAAAATCATTCATAATCTTCCTGAGACGACATGAGAGAAGCAGCTGCCTTTTAAAGACTCATTCAAACCCCACATCAATATGACATGAAATCTCTATGGTTGGACCATTGTTGAGAAAGAACAGTTCAAGTAACGTAGTAGACATATTAAGCATGTTGTGTATTAAAAATTCTCTCCTAACACTGTTTAATTGTCCGATTAAACATCAATATTTTGGATAGATCACACGCTTTATTCTCCCATCTGACTTCTTCTTGTCCAGCCATTTCCCGCACATGAAGACTGTCGTCACACCGTTGGCCGTGTTTGTGATCTCAATCCTGCTCAGGAGCCAGCCGGGGCTGAGTCCGGAGTTATCGTGCTCCACACACACTCGGTGCAGATCGCCCATGTCCAGCAGTTCCAGGATAAACCGGTTTGTCTTCCCACGTTCAAACAAGTTACGGAACTTTTGGCAGAGCTGCCTCCGTCCTGAATCACCATTGGTGCCAAAGACGGTGATGAAGACGTTGGCATCGGTGCCTGCACCTTTCACGTCACCTGTGATGACGATGACCTCGTATTTGACGGGCACAAGACTTTGGGCCTTGCTGGTAAAACTCTCAATGAATTTGGTGCACTCGAACGTCTGGAACTCATCCCGTTTGGAGGAAAGAGGGATTGCGGCATCACAGTGAAAGATATACCTGAATGAGAAAATCACAATGAAGAACCTGTCTTCAAAAGTTCTTTCAAATGAAAAAGCTCACTGACTTGTTTCCCAGTTCCTTTTCTATGACCACAACCTCATCCACGGTCCAGAAGACCTCAGATTTGACTTTCTTTCCATCTTTAGGGATGTGTCCCAGACAGATACTGGCGATGTCACCCAGCTCCTTCGAGGAGAACTCATATCGGTCTGTAGAGCCGCTGTGAACACATCGTGAACAGAAAATAAATCTTTCACAAAAAGTGATTGACATATATACACTCGAGGAAGACTCACCGCAAAAAACGCTTCTTCTTTGTCACATTCTCCATTACAAACTCTTTAGAGCGTCCTTTCTTTCCTTCCAGAACAATCCAGGCGTTCTCTTTGGTCTCTGCGTCATCTGTATCTGCTGTTGTTACCAGAATCTCATATTCTGTACAGAAGAACATGATTTATATAATATATTCTTTACAGTATTTCTCAGAAGGAGTTTTTCAAGTCCTGAATTAAGTTTTGAATCCAATGCCCCCACAATCAAAAGTAAAACGTAAAGAATCTTTTGAGATCGGAAATTCTCATATTCACATAGAAACCCTTAATCCTCTTGGAAAAGAGCTTTTTCCCTTTATGGAAAAAAATATGTGTTTCACTTTTTGAGGTTCAAATAACCTTCAGGCCATCTACCTCATGAACAGCTAAATGTTCACCTACTGTGCAATATATTTGTGCACCACTTTCACTCATAAATTACATATATTGCATCTTATATCTTGTATAATTATAAACATCTGTATTTATTCTATTCCATCCGGAGCTCTTCCGCCACATGAATTTCCACCATTGTGTGTTATCTTAATTTTAATTTTAATTTTTTACATTTTGTTTCCTATCTAACTTGACTTGTCACTTACAATGTACGTGTACTGGAAGCTTCTGTCACCATGACAAATTTCTTTCGTCTTAGGACACCCCAGCTATAACACTTGTTCTAATTCTGATTCTAAACATGACTTTTGTTCTCTTTCAGTGTTGGAATCAGTGAGTCTCACTTGTTTTTTCATCGAAATCCACTGCGTCATTGTTGGCACATGCCAGCTCTCTCATTAACTGTCCATCATCTTCATTCTTGGCAAGCCAGCGGTCACACTGGAATCGAAATTTCTTTCCCAATATATCATCATGCACTTCCACAAACTCCAGATGCCAACCTGGAGCCGCACCTGAAAACACACACAAGTATACATGTTTCTAAGACAACCGATGAGAAAATACCGTTTGGGATCCACTATGATTTGATTGGTTCAGTTGTGTTGTACGCTTTGATTGGCTAACCTGAGTTATCGTGCCAAATGCGTATTTTAGAGAGTTCGCCCAAGCTCAGGATATCAGGGAATCGGAACGTATCAGTCTGTTTGCGCTCAAACTTGTTTCTGTTGCTGCTTTCTTTCAGTGCGAGCGTCCCGGTGTCCCCGTTTTCCCCAAAAATAATCATCCACACGTTTGCATCAGTTCCCGCTCCTAAAAACAGTCAAAGATATTTCATGATCTCTCCTTTCCAACTCTTCTGATACAGTAGTATATTGTTGTGTACCTGTGGCATCGCTGGTCTTCACGGACACAGTGTAGATGGTGAGCTCAACCATTTCTTCATCATTTATGATGGCAGGCATCTCACATATAAGCGTTCGCTTGGGCCCGTACGAGCGAGACAGCCATTCCTCATACACAAATGATGCCACCTCATCCGTCTGCAGGTTATGAAGTTCAATCTATAGAAATAGAAACACAGATACATGAATACTGCACCTAGAGAAAGGTGAATGTTTTCTTTTCTTCCTGACCTTATCCAGAAACCAATCCGGTCTGCTTCCAGAACCATCTATACGCACTCTCATTTTCCTTAGAGGAGCGATGTCCGCAATCTCCAGATTAAAAGTGTCGTTCTGTCCTCTCTCGAACCTTTATACAAACATATACAAAGAGGAAAATCAATTGCAGACTATTATACTCTATTTTGTGAATTTTTTTTCCCTTACCTGTCCTCTAGTTTTGGCAGCAGCATCTCCTCTGATGTACCGTAGATTCCAAACACAGTAACAAAAATCTGTGTGTCTGAACCGGCATGCAGGACATCTCCTGTGGTGACAGTTGCTTCATAGATGACCTGGAAAACACAAGAAACGTTTCCTTCAAACTCTTAAAATCATTGATCGGGTTGGCGTCTTCTCCAGGCAAGAGATACACATGCACACCTTCTGTGAGATGTTGATGATTTCAGCATCCTGCACGTTCAGCATGCGTGATGTGAGTCCATCTCCTCTGTCTTTGGCCAGCCAACACTTACAGCGGAACACGAAGCACATGCCTTTAGTCGGGACCTCCACTGATAGTTCTTCCACCAGCCAGCAGCTCTCTGGGGTCGCTCCGTCATGACCCAGCTACACACAACACACCCAACACAATATTTAGGATGAACTAAATTCAGATATAATGGAAAATGTGTGTGTTCGCTCACTTGCACTTTCTTGATCTCTCCAACATCAGCTCCATAACAGGTGAAGTAATCTAAAGATCCGGGCTGGAATCTGCTCTTCCCACCAGAGTCGAGCCAGAGGAGATCCGTCACCCTGTTTTTCTTCCCGATTATAATAACATACACACGACTTGACGTCCCTGCATCCCGCTCCAATCCCGTTGTGACTGTAAAGTGATACGGGATCACTACGAACACACACATATGCATACATTAGAATGCTTTCATTGATTGCAAGGTGTATGCCAGGTTTTCTGTGAGGTGTTCACTAAAAATTTGTTTATTATAATAACATAAAATTTTAAATATTTCTTGTTTTATGTGCAAATACTTAAAATTGTATATACTTTTATAAATTGTAAATTTAATTGATTGGAGCAATATATTTCAATAATTATATCTTGGGATTATTTATTTTTTCTTAATCCAATGCTTAATGCAGAAAAGTATCTGAAAACTGAAAAAATATCTAATTGTTGGTCTTAAAAAATAGCTTTATATTTATTTTTAATAAATAGTTTAAAAACATGCTTTACAATTAAATGTGTCTTGATTAAAGCTTGTTTAATATTTATATAAACTAGAAAACACCAAAAAAATCTAATTTTAAAATATGATTACATTATAAAATGTGTGTTGTATTAGTCACAGAATCTCAGTTTGAATCAAATTAACATCATTTTTAGGTTTCTTTGTTATGATGATGGTTTTGTTTTATACTCATGAGATATGTTGAATTGTACATACGTGACGGCTCCTCCTCTTCATCCTCCTCTGGATGTTGTGACTTGTTTTTCTTGTTCATGTTGCTGTCCAGATTTGTCACGTTTTTAATGGGACAGAAAGCAGTTTCTCTCTCTCCCTCAAAACCCTAAACACACACACACACACACACACACACACACACACACACACACACACACACATACACACACACACACACACACACACACAGAGAGACAGACAGAGAGACAGACAGACAGACAGACAGACAGACAGACAGACAGAGAGACAGACAGACACACACACACATACACACACACACACACACACACACACACAAACACACACTTTACATACACTGATACCGCAGCATGTTAGACAGTTCGTTAAAGCATGCACACATGCTGGCAGACCTTTACGTAGAAGACCCTGTCGATCCGTCTGTCTTCTCGCTTACGGGAGAGCCATCGCTCACACAAGAATAAAAACACTTCCTCTGTGTCCTGATCCAACACTTCCACCTGATCCAGGTACCAATCAGCGCTCAGCATGCTGTTGTCATGACGGATACGTATCTTGAACACCTGGCCCAAATCCACGGCCTCCAAGGTAAATGTGTCCACCTGACCAATCAGAAATAAGGATAATGGGTGACCATTCAGAATTATCAATGACATCAGCAGATATATAGAGTGCTTGTGTCTCACCGATCCTCTCTCAAACTTGTTGCTGTTTTCTGACTTGCTGAGTTTGCGTTCTCCAGTATCGCCCATGTCTCCATACAGGGTTATGAACACATTGGCATCAGTTCCCGCTCCATACACGTCCCCAGTGGTTACTGTCACTGTATACGTGTGAACTGCAACACAAACACACAACACATGCAACAACTGTTGATTTCAGCTCGATCATTTAGCAAATACACACACTTACTCTCAAGTGCGTCGTCCACCTCCGTCTCGATGACTTT
Organism: Triplophysa yarkandensis; assembly: GCA_033220385.1. NCBI lineage: Eukaryota > Metazoa > Chordata > Actinopteri > Cypriniformes > Nemacheilidae > Triplophysa > Triplophysa yarkandensis. The sequence goes on from CM065666.1 coordinate 8,447,715, forward strand.
CAGTGTTCCATCTCTTGATAGTTTCTCAACGATGATGTCAGAGGGGACCAGCTCTCGAATGGTCTCTCCATCCTCCTCGGACCGAGCCAGCCAGCCCTCACATGGGAAAATCGCCGTCTCTGAACCCTGAACAAACACACGTGTCTTTATTCTTAACTTTATGCCGACTGGTTTCAGGTAAACATGATTTTAAACATCTGAGATCATAACAGAAACATCTCAGAGTGATAACGTTTTCATTCATAGTAAGTTCCTATCACTTAAGTATTTTAAAAGAATTCATTTAAGGCAGGGTATATTTTTTTTCTAGAATTCTTTAAAAATTTAGTTGGATCTGTGTTTAAAAACAATCATATAGCCAATCAGCATTAAGGGGTGTGTCTTTACTTGATGTGCAGAGAAACAAAAGGCAAGAGTGACAGATGATGTATGTGAGGGGTGGAGCTATTAAAAAGGGGCACGAACATTTTGGTTTAGGGGCGTGTTTGTTTTGGTGATTTTCAATGTCAACATCGACTTCCAGAAATCTTAGACCCTGCTTTTAATGCAATTGTATTTACTGCAAATTGCATGAGCGTATATGAAATAATTTTGCTTGTTGTTTTTTAGTACAAATATTTGAAAAAATCGTAAAAAAATAGAAAGCTATTATTATTTATTCCTGTATTAATGATAGTTTTTAGATTTAAAGGTCCCCGTTAACGTGTTTCCATATTTCAAACTTGAATTAGTGTATAATGTTGTTGTTAGAGTATAAATCATTTCAAGTTCAATGTCAAGTGAGATATTAAATTAAACAGGAATCGCCTACAAAAACGGCTGGTTTGGACTACACCCCTCTAGTTCCTGCTTAAGTGACATCACACCCACGGTTAACCTCCGCCCACATAACAAGGGGGCGTGGTCTTGTTGCTTTTCCGCACAGAAGAGGAAGAGTTGCGTGCGTTTTTAGAGTGTTCGCCATGTTGTCGAATCGCTGTATTTTCATCACAGAGTCCAATCATCTTTGTTTGGCCTTCCCATGGACGCTGTACGTAGGGATCAATGATTGCAATTTATCTTTAACTCGGTTTATGAAAATTATAATCCACACATAAAACAATTTTAATGAGGACAGCTTCCTCAACCTCAATCAGTTTAATGCTGGATTTACTTTTAGATTATTCTTGAGAGATGATCAGTTTCCTGTTTATCTGGAGAAGGTGTTGTTTATGGACCACAACCGGTAAGCGTATTTATTATTATTTAAGTTGGTGCGTTTAACAGGTTTGTCACTTATTTTTATGTTTGATTTAAAGATGTTTTAAAAACAAAGATAACAAAACTATATTCATAACTGTAAACATTGAATATGAATATGGTAAATCATCAGGGCGTCAGTGTCTATCAGTCTGACGTACAGTGTGCTAGTGAAGTGTGTTGTTGTGATGTCAGGTTTCACTGCTTCTGTACAGATACAGATAGCACTGGAGTGAAGTACAGGTCAGAGAAGCTTAGTCACTGGAACTAATGATGTACACGCACGCAGAGCAGAGCAGATGTAGGTCAATGACATGGGTGAAGAACGGACGAGAGAAGAGTCTGGTCCATATCACAGTCTAATTACTTATGCAGGTGTACTAGAGGACACTCAGATATTTAGAAGAATGTTGTTCACCACAGTATGGCCTTCCGATGTGTATACACAGAACCATTTGTCAAAATATCTTCTTTTGTGTTTTGCAGAAGAAAGAGTCACATGCAGGTTTGAAATGATATGAAGGATACAAGCAAACGGTTCCTGGAGGTTGGAGAAAATGAATTCAGCACCTTTCCTTTCCGAAGCAGCCTGCGAATTTCCACCCGGTCCAAGTGCCATCCGGGATTCACTCCACGGTTATCATGACCGATACGGATTTTCTCAATGATGTCGCCAATGTCCTCCAACTGCACATAGAATGATTCAATACGATTTAGTAATCAATTAGAAAGTGTAGTGTTGTACATTTAAAGGCATTCACCTCTACAATGAACATGTCCTCTGCTCCCCGTTCAAAGTACATGCTCCTCTCTCTCTTAGTGACACAGAGAGATTTTTGAGATGTACACACACCGTTCTGACCATACAGGATGATGAAGACGTCTGCGTCTGTCCCAGCGGCAAATATATCACTGGTATAGAATTTAATCTCATAGGGAACAACTGTAACAAAAGAATTCAGATTCATGTCATAAGATTGTGTTGCGATGATCTTATATAGCCCCAAGATATAAACCACTGGAATCAGGTCAGCTGTACCTTGATATATGTGTTTCATAACGACTATCTGAGTTTGTGTGTGTGTGATTGGTTAAATCTTCTGTTGTGGACAAAAATGGTTCATAGAAACATTTATGATTTTATTAATATTTTTTATTCATTTATCTGACTGCTCATGTGTTCACAGATGAGATCTTTTTTATATGTCAATTCATCAGTGAGTGAAGGTTCCTAAAACACTCTCAACAATGTCTCAATCCTAGCTGAGATTTGTCAATTATGAATAATTTTGTCTCCTTGTTTTTGTAAACCAGGTTGTGCGTTTGTGTTTGTGTGTCATACAGGGTGTGTAGAGATGTGTCTGTAGTTCATTAGGGTACAGGTCTCTGACAATGGCACCATCGTCCTCTCCTTTATCCAACCAACGGCCGCAGGGAAAACGCAGAAGCTGCCCGAGAGATGGAGCGTCGATCTCAACCCAGTCCAGAAACCAACCTGGAGATCCACCTGAGACAATGTTGAGACACACAAGCAGCCACACACACACATAACACACACACATATACACATATATACAATCACATACACACAGGTACACTGTAAGTAATTGTCTGTAAGATTTACACCAACGTTACCTGCATTGGAGATTCAGAACAAAAGAGAACAGAAACAGAAGTTTGACACATGTTAAAGGAATAGAGTTGAATATATCACACACACAACACTCATCAAAAGAGGCAGATCCAGCATGAGAATAGATAAGATATAAATATTCAGAATTTTCATATTTAGTCTTTGTGAACTCATGTCATGCTGTCGGTCTTTTACATCATTAATCATGTCACTCCTGAGATTCGATCTGGTCTGGAATGACCACAAAACATCCAGAAAGGCTGGTAAAATAAATATTTGGAATGATATCTTCATTTTTTCTCGGCTATATACATACAGTACTACCCCGAACCAAAAGAATCCTTTCAGAAACCTCAAGGTTGCAATGTAACTGGTATTTATCTTTGTATTGTGTCTATCTTTTCTAATTGTGACGTTTAGTATTTAGCTGTATAATTTCTGCACATACAAATGACTTTATTTAATAGGAATGACTGCAAATTACTTCTGTTTTTTGCTGTAAAAAGAACAGCGATTCGTTACAGTGTAAACACACGCACACAAACACACCATCATAAATACTTTGGCTCAAATATAGACGAGCTGAATCTTGTAGTTATAAACAAGAAATATCAATAAGGACCGCTGGGGTGTACCCGAATTGTCATGTCCGATCCTGATTCTCTTGAGTTTTCCAATGTCCACAGCCTCTATTGTGAACTCATCGACGACTCCCAGCTCAAATTTGTTCTTTTGGTTCTTTGAAGCCTTTAGATTGATAATACCTGGAACGGTATTAGAATTACACACACTGACTTTCTTTAGCTTAAGGCCTAGGCCTAAGCATAAGAACTTTACATTTAGAATGCATGTTTCCATGGTTACCTGTATCATCTTTCGTCCCATAAAGAATAGCGAAAACATTTGCATCCGTTCCAGCGTACTGCTTCTCTCCTGTTTTCACTCTCAGTGTGAACGTGGTTGACATGGCTACACACACACACACACCACACCGACAACAGTTTGCATACTTAAACTCTCCAAGATAGCTAAGCCATCCAAGAGTTCACACTGAAGAATGTTAAGAGATGTAGTACACTATAAGGTACTGGAAGCTGGATGTGATGGACGCTGTTTCTTGTAGAAGTGAAGGCCTGACCTAAACATTCTAAAATAAAAGCAGAACATGTTTGAAAACCTTTTTGTTCTAGCCCGAGTTGAGCAGGTGATGACTCATCCTCTTCATCTTCATCTCTCTTCATGAAGGCCTCGTCCACGGGCACTAACTCACGGCCCAGCTGGCCATCATCTTCATCCACAGCCAGCCAGCGCTGACAGGGGAAAAAATACCTGAAACATAGAAACATACCAGGATGAAAATTACATACCAGAAAAAAATCAAGAGGTGAAAAATGAGACCTGTGAAGACTATTTAGAGGGAATCATTTATTTTATAGTTCTACACTTCTATATTGAGTTTCTCTACTTCTCGAAGATATACCTGAGTAAGAAATGATACTTAAAGAGACTCATCATTTCTTATGAGCTTTGCGGAGCGACCTCTCAGACCGCATAAAAGTGATATTTAATATTTTCCAGTTTTTGCAGGACAAATATGTGAAAAAACTAAAATGAATAGAGTTAAGGTGAACCACAAATATAGAAATAAATTGTGTAGATTGTAAATACTATTGAATTAAGTTATCCCTGTTCTCATACTTCATTCAACATTCCTTATTTTCCTGACATAAATGAAAAACAATATCGTTCAAAACAAAATCATTTTATGCAGTGACAGCTTCTCTAAGGTTCAATGGATTCATCAGATGTGAGGTTTTGTGTGTATGTGTAGGTATCTCACATGGTATCCTCTTTGGTATCAAAGATCTCAACGCGGTCGAGGTACCAGGCAGCGTTGGCGTGCTTGTTGTCATGACGGATCCTCATTTTCTTTAACAGTCCCAGATCCATCCCAGTGATTGTGAACACATCCTCCTGAGGAATGAAGGTGTGTGTTTAACTTTAAATACTGTGTGTCCTGAAACACATCTGCTTGTGTGTGTTGCACTTACCTGTCCCCGTTCAAACTTGTTCAGGTGGTTTGACTTGCGTAGTTTTCTCTCGCCCGTGTCGCCCATTTCCCCATATATGTTGATGTAAACAGCCGCGTCCGTTCCGGCCCCCAGCATAGTGCCGGTGAACACATGAACCTCATATGTGTTCTCTAAAACACACACAAACACATACTCTAAGAATATCACACAACTGAGATCTAATTACATAACAAATATCTGTTTATTATGACCATTAACCATGGCTAAAATGAAGCTTTAACCTTCCAAATCTTCGTTGTCCTCAGCACGCAGCTCCACCAGTATCTCCCCATCCTCTTCACCACGAGCAAGCCATCGGCCACACGGAAAACTGTATGATTGAACAACCTCTCGAAGTTCACCTGGAGGCTCTTCCTCCTCCTGTAATTGACAGATACTGTAAATGTGTCTCGTTTACACAAAGTTTATGTTCACGAGAAGCAGATTTCACCTTTTTCTTCTTTTTCTTCTTCTTGTCTTTCTTGTCATCCTCTTTCTTCTCTGGTTTCACCATCGCCATGACCAACCGCTTCACATCCACTTTCTCCAAGAACCATCCAGGTCCAACTCCACATCCATTGTGTCCGATCCGGATCTTGTACACCCTTCCCACATCTAGAGCCTCGATCTGAAACAGCCAATTGGAAAGCAGCATATATTTTCACACATGTACTCTCCCATCTTTAAAAGGCCTAAATGGCCAAATCATTAGCAACAATTCGAATTTCAGTCCAGAATGTACAAACTTTGAAGATCTCAGTGGTTCCTCTTTCAAAGTTGTTGGATCGGCTTTTGAGCTGAATTAATTCGGTTTTACCCTCTTCACCGTAAACCTGCAGGAAGACATCCGCGTTTGTCCCAGCGGCCCATACGTCGCCGGTCACAACGGTAACCTCGTAATTGATCACTGGATTAGACAACACAGATTCATAATGTGTAGCTTGACTCTTGTTCTCATAACTTTACAACCAAGAACATCTCATCTGTTTGTGAATCTAAAAACACACATTTTTCAATCTCCAGTGTCTCGCTGGGATAGATTTCCACCTCCACCTTCCCATCAGCCTCGTCCTTGCAGAGCCAGCGGTGACTGGGAAACATGAACTGAACCCCGTGCACCGGGACCCAGATCTGAATGCTGTCCAGGAACCAACCTGCTCGCAGGCCTTCATTGGTGTGACCAATCAGCAGCCTGTTTATCTACAGGCCACTCCCACAGGGCAGAAGGGAATCACAATAAATACACAAATAATGCTGTGTGTGCATTATTCTGATGACAGTAACCCAAACAACGGATCAGGTGACGTACCTTGCCGATGTCAAAGGTTTCTATGGTGAAGATGTCTGTCTGTCCGGTCTCGAAATAGTTTCCCAGGTCGTTATCGGAGACGACCAGAAGCATCTTGTTGGTGTCGCCTTTCTCCCCGTACAGCTTCACAAACACTTTCGAATCCGAGCTGGCTCCGTTTATATTGCCCGTCTTTATAGCAATGTGATAACCGACAGCTGAAAAACACAAATGTGCTTACTAATAAGCAGTTTTTGGGTTGATATCTGCGTTTCTGTGTTTAAGTATCTATGGACTCACTGAACAAACGTTGACCGTCGTCTGTAGGAACTAACTCTCTTACGATCTGTCCATCATCTTCATTACGATCCAACCATCTGCAAGAGAGAGAGTCAGATCAGTAAGATGGAGAAGAGTGTGTATTATATATTGTGAGGGTACAGGTGCATAAGGATTCATTTTTATGTCCATGTCTCAAACAACAAGTGAAACTGCTCTGGTTTTCTCTTTTTCTATTAAAATCAGTTGTGATGGCCACAGAATTTATTTAAAAAATCTATACATTTTTTTTGTTTAATTTCAGGGTGACACGTGTCTGTTTTTGCACCTTATAGGGGACATCCAAATCTGAAAAACACTATATAAGAAAAGTAATAGTTGTCTCAAAATCGTGAGAATGCGCAGGTTTTTTTTAGAGTATTTACAACTAGATGTGGGCAAGAACAACAGAAGCCTATAGAATAGCTTCATTTAATTAGACAGGCGTTTAAGTGTGTGTGTGTGTGTGTGTGTGTGTGTGTGTGTGTGTGTGTGTGTGTGTGTGTGTGTGTGTGTGTGTGTGTGTGTGTGTGTGTGTGTGTGTGTGTGTGTGTGTGTGTGTGTGTGTGTGTGTGTGTGTGTGTGTGTAACTGAGCTCTCTCTGTGGTCTAGATTAGGTTTCCTCTGGACTCTTTAGTGTCCATTAGTAACCAGATTCTAGTTTCTCAACTACATAATTGACTTAAACACCACTCTCACATGTTCTTAAGCTTATAGACACACTGAAGTTTATCAGAAATTATTCCATTTGTGTGTCTCTATGTGTTGTTTCTGTTCATCTTCTTGCCTGAAACATGGAAATTCGATGGATGTGGCCTCGGGTTGTCCCTCCTCTCTGACCATCACCTTATCCAAGAACCAACCACAGCCTCCGCCACGTCCATCGTGGCCGATCCGAACCCTTCTGATCTGTCCCAGTGACACCGCCTCGACGATAAACTCATCAGCCTGAGAAGAGAGGTACAGGAGAAGTAAAGGTTCACCGTTTCATGTAAACATATAAAAAAAATGTTAATTGATCGGTTGCATGCTACTCCATGCTGAAAATGAACTGTAGCATGCAACCGATCAATTAACATTTTTTTTATATGTTTACGGTGAATTTTTTTGACAGAATGAAGGATTTGCATATTTTGCTTTGCATAAGACATTATAAAGCAATAAATGAACTAATATGGTTGATAAATGTAAAGAAATTCTCATGTTAACGTATTACTCACGTTTCCCTTCTCAAACTTGTTGACATTGTTTTTACTCATGAACATCAGACGTTCTCCTGTGTCTCCCAAATCACCAATGATGTTCAGATAAACGCTTGCATCCGTCCCACTGCCACTGATGTTCCCCGTACAAATAGTCACACGATACTTCATAACTGAAAAATAGTATTAACAAGTATTAAACAAAAAACAATATAAAATACTATAAAAGATTTTTAAAGCACCAGTACAAAGAGTATATTCTGAAGAATGTTGTTGACCAAACCACACTGACACCCTTTGACTTTCATAGTCTGAACACAGTCTTCAACAAAGAGTCCAGGTACATGTTTTGAAAGTCACGACAATGAAAGGATCAACATATTCTGTGTGTTCTGTTGTTCTCTTACGTGGTAAAGGTTCTGATACGAGAGCTCCTGTGGCTGGCAGTTCTCTGATGATCTCATTGTCATCTTCATTGATGTCCAGCCAACGGTTACACGCAAATGAGTATTTTTCCCTTGTGAGAGTCTTCATCAATGTCACCTTAATACATACACAAACAGAAAAAATATTCTTGAGTATGTCGTGGGAAATCGTATACAGTGTTGAACAGACAAATTGGCTTCTTGTAATTGTGTCCTAGATTGAAGTGGAGCTCTTACCCTGCCAAGATGCCAGCCAGAGAACGGATGTCTCTTTTCGTGCCAGATTCTCAACTTGCGAATCTTCCCAATGTCAGGCATCTCAATCTACAAAAAACAAAATTGATAAAGAAGTTAGACTAAATTTGAAATCTAGTTTATTCTTAAAATACAAGAACATGCAAAAGTATTTGGACACCGTGGGCACACTTACAAAATGTGAATGTCATTACTAACATCATGCAATGCATGAAAGTGTAAATAAATGTAATAATAATGTTAATATTTTATATGTACATTTATAAATCTATTATTGAACATTCACAAATAAAAAAACAAATTAAGCTGCCAGAAACTTACTTTAACACTGTTTGGATGGTATATTAATGGGGTCACAGTTAATGTGATGAACTACACATGTGGTTGTCTGCAAGGACACCTAGTTTTCTAGTATCTTTATCTATCTGCAGACATCCACTGGTATTGATATTGATGACCTCATCTATTTTAAATGTGTGGTTTATGTGTCCAAATACTTTTTTTGGCACACCAAGTGCCGACACACTGACTTACAATGAACTTATCGCACTGTCCCTGTTCAAAACTGTCGGATTTGCTCTCGAGTTTCATCTCATCGCTCTTGCCATTCTCTCCGTACACCTGCAGGAACACCTGTGCGTCTGTGCCCGCACCCTTGATCTCAGATGTCCAGATCCAAAGAGACCAGGGAAATTCTGGGAAACACACACACACACACACACACACACACACACAGGACATTATCACAAAGTCTTATTCGTAAAGTTCTGGAATTGAGCAACCTCTGCTCACTTTTCTGTTTTTTCTGTCTCAGCGAGACCATCTCATAAAGCTCTCTCTCCACCAGTCCATCTCCCTCATCTTCATCCAGCCACCTTCCACAGGGAAACACCTGCTCGAGACCCGTGAAAGGGCAGTACACCGTCACCTGGCCAACAAAAAGACAGAAGACCATAAGAACAGCATGATGTATCAATGAATAAATGATGAGAGCTTTAAACCCACAAGCACCTTTTCACAGTACCAGCCACAGCTGATCCCGGCGTTGTCGTGTCCGATGGTGACTCTGCTGAGGGGACTGAGTAGTTCCAAAAGCTCCACGTTAAAGATGTCGATCTGAGCTCGCTCGAACGTGCCGCCCTCCAGGAATATCTTACCGCTGTTTTTATTACCCTTGTGACCGTGCATCACAAAATGAATCTTTGAGTTTGTACCAGCTCCACGGATATCACCGGTCATCACCTGCACGTTATATACAATCGCTACAAACAAACACACACACAAATTATTTTAATATCACAGCAAATACAATTTTAATTTGACATTATCCAATATATGGGAAAGTCATGGCCTAGTTGGTTACAGAGTTTGACTACCAACCCCAGGGTTGTGGGTTCAAGTCTGAGGCCAGCAATATCATGACTAAGGTGCCCTTGAGAAAGGCACTGTACCCTCAACTGCTCCCCGGACGCCACAGCATAAATGTCTGCCCACTACTCAGAGTGTGTGTTCACTGTTAGTGTATGTGTCCACGGTTGGTGTGTGTGTGTACTGCTGTGTGTGTTTATTACTGTGTGTGTTCACTGCTGTGTGTGTGTTCACTGCTGTGTGTGTGTTCAATGTTGTGTGTGTGGTCATGGTTGGTGAGTGTGTTCACTGCTGTGTGTGTTCACTTCTCTGTGTGTGTGACTGCTGTTTGTGTGTTCACTCCTGTGAGTGTGGTCACTCCTGTGTGTGTGTGTGTGTGTGTGTGTGTGTGTGCGTGCGTGCGTGCGTGCGTGCGTGCGTGCGTGCGTATGTTCACTTCTCTCTCTCTCTCTCTCTCTGTGTGTGTGTGTGTGTGTGTGTGTGTGTGTGTGTGTGTGTGTGTGTGTGTGTGTGTGTGTGTGTGTGTGTGTGTGTGTGTGTGTGTGTGTGTGTGTGTGTGTGCACTTAGGATGGGTTAAATGCAGAGCACAAATTCTGAGTATGAGTTTGTCACTTAAAAAAAAATGGATCCACAGACTCTCACCCATTGGCTGTGTGGCTCCCACAAGCACATCTCTCTGTATTTTTCCATCCCCCTCTGAGATATCAAACCAGGCATCAACAGGAAACTCATACACTTCTTTATTCCCCATGTCGTCAATCACAACCTAAAACACACACACGCACGCACGCACGCACGCACGCACACACACACACACACACAATTTTACAAATCATCGAAAATATTTTTTTAGTCACCCAAATCTCTTAAACAACTGTTACGATAGCATCTGACAAATTTGCTAACTCGTGTATTATGCATATTTTCCAAAAATAATTATAAGAACTACAAATAAAATTTGAATTTAAATAATAATAAAAATATCTTTGAAAAACATTCAAGTACAGTATTATTTCTCAGCAGATTACACAACAAGTACAGTTAAATAAATGTGTGTGAGTGTATTTATGTACTTTATCACAGGCCCAGCCAGCAGAAGAGCCCTTGTTGTTGTGTCCGATAGTGATTTTCCGCAGTTTGCCGAGATTTGGTGCTTCTATGGTGAATTTATCCTCATTCCCACGCTCAAAATTGTCCTTTCCCTCGCTGACTAGTTTCCGTTCTCCTGTAAAACGCACATAAAACTCAAATTCTTACATGTTTACAACATTACCAAAACACACAAAAGTATCCCGTGGTTATCTGACCCGTGTCACCAAATTCTCCAAAAACAGTTAGGTAGACATCAGCGTCTGTTCCACTGCCTTTTGCATCCATAGTGATGACACTGGCGATGTATTTGTTCTCTGCAACACACATGCAGATAAATCAGGAGTTTAATCTTTCCTCACAATAAAAATCATCAGAAAGCATTCAGAGAGCGTCTTCTCTTTCTGTCACATGTAATGTTATATTGTCACTAGCATTTAGATTTGTTGAGTGGGTGATATTGTGATACCTGTCTGAAATTCTACCCTACCACTACATTTCTTCTAATCTCTTATATGCAACATGAGTCTGCTTCAATTTTCCTGATGCTGGTGCTCATCATGAAAGCATGATCCATATGATGTTATCTGTAGTGATACGACACTATCCCAGTGTCAAAATGCTGGGTCATTTAATTCAATCGTAAATATGAAACTGAGCATTAAAATATAAGTTATTAACAGTACAATAAATGTGTTCAATATTGTGTAGTCTCATCTAGAAATAATGCATTCATAATACATCATTGAAACATAACATGATATCAACATACGTTTGGGAATGTCCATTGGGTTAAGGCTGCCCAGCAGGTATCGAACGGTGAGTCCGTCCCCCTCTTCTCTGCTCAGCCAATTATTACAGGCATAAAAGAAGCGGAGATGTGGCCTGTTCATGTCGGTCACCACGACCCGGTCCAGGAACCAGCTGGCGCTCATACCTGTGTTATCATGCTCAATTCTACAGCACAAAATACATCACAAGCTCATACACAAGCATGTCAATGCACACTACTGGTGAAAGGGTGGAATTTAGTGTTTGAACTTTGACTTGACAAATCTGAGCTCAGTTTGAGACATTGAGATGGTGTCCAGTTCCTTGACTATAGTGTATGTGCAGTATGTACCTAATCTTCTTTATTGGCCCGACATTGTGCGTTTTGATACGAAAGACGTCAGTCTTGTTCTTTTCGAAAGCAGTTCTGCTCCTGAAATAAAAATAGACTTGTTTAAGAGGTGACAGACAATTTCGTGTGTGTGTATGTGTGTGTGTGTGTGTGTGTGTGTGTGTGTGTGTGTGTGTGTGTGTGTGTGTGTGTGTGTGTGTGTGTGTGTGTGTGTGTGTGTGTGAGAGAGAGAGAAAGAACCATCTGTTATTTGTCAATGACCCAAATAGCTTTCTACGCTCTTTTGCACTGGCGTAGAAAAAGCATACCTCTAATCAAAATGCATGAATTAAAAATCACCCAGTATGAATTACAGATGCACTCAGACTGCCAAACGCCTCACACACACACACTTACACACACTCCTTACCTGTGTGATGCATTACGGAAAAACCGCAACGGCAAACTTTGGAAATGATGACATTTAGACAGACTCGAGGATTCTGTTAAATTTCATCTCAATTCCAAAATGTTGCATTCTGACTGACAGATTCAAATTCAATACAGTTCAATTTTTTTCTTCAAAGGAACAAGTGACTGCTGTCAGATGTCTATACGATAATAAATGTGATGGGCTTTGGCCTTAAAGAAATGAGTTGACAATGTTTAACAGATAAACCTAGACTTCTTGGTTAAAGATCTGCGCTTTGTTATCTTATCCAAACCCTGCACTTTCTTTAAAAAACACTTTTCCATTTACTTCCCTTCATGTTCCACTGTAAACTTCATTACTGCTGTATAAGACGATACCAGTTACTGAAAAAGCGTTTGCATCATGCATTTGATGTATGGACTATTGAATGCATTGAATTCTCTAATATTTTGTTATAATCTTATACAATGTCTTATGTTCCAGAGAAGAAATAAGGAACGTTTTGGAACTACATGAGATTGACTTTTTATTTTGGCGTCAAACCCTTCTGTTATCTCTTGTATTTTTCTACAAATGTTATGCTTTCTTGGTCATTATGCAACATAAAGAGTTTGGACATCCATCTGAGCAAATGATACTCTCTCATGAGTAATTCACTTCCTAATTATTCGCCGATCAGGAGGATGGATCACTACAGAGAGAGTTTAAGGGTCATTGAGCTCGTATCAAATCAATGCACATACATGCTATGTGATGTATGTTTGGAGAATTATATAATTTGCTGACTTTGGATGTGTGAGTTATATGTAGTAAACGTACAAGACCACCAAAGAAGTGATGTCATGTGATTTCACCCTCTCATTGGTGTAATGAGAAAGCCACATGGATCTCTTCCCATTTGTCCCGATGAATGTCCACATGCTGTATAGAGGAGAACAGTCCTGCGCTTTGCCATGGCATTGTGGGTGATAGATCAGCCAGATCTGCTCAACAAGTGATTAAAATTCATGTCATGAATAATTCACGTCATGAATAATCTTGCTCTATTGAAACAGAATCTGTGTGTCATTGTGTGTGTTTGTGTGTTTGCGTGTTTGTGTTTGGAGGAATGGCATGATCAACGCCTTCAGGATGTTCTCTTGTACAGCATTGTGTGCAAAATGAAATGAAGAGGAAGGAGGTCGTGTTATAGTTATACCTCTTCTCAGTGCTGTAGGTTAAAGAAGAACACAGAATTAAGTTAAAAAAGCTTCAACTGCTTCTTAAACTCGGATGCAAATAGATGTTAAAGGATCTTCTTGAATCAAAAGAAGATATGAGACTTAAGAAAAATGTAAACAGATTTCATTATACTTTTGCATTTACACATGAAAACCCATATTTGACTATGAATGAACATAACAAATAATGTTAGAAACAAACGAAAGAAACATGACCTGGTAAAATAAGATAAAATGATACAAAACATAGAAATGAAAAATAACGTAGAGCTTGAATGAACTGACGCTTTGGATAAAAATAGAAACACATATATCATTAAAAGTGATAGTTCGCCCAAAACTGAAATCTCTTTTAACATTTATTCACTCCCAAACCTGTTTGACTTACTTTCCTCTGCAGAACACAAAAGAAGATATTTTGAAGAATGTCGGTGACCAAACCTCATTGAATTCTGACTGTGAACGCAAAACAATTTGCCAAAATATCTTCTTTTGTGCTCCATCATATCTCAACAACATGTTTTTCCAAAACAATTCTATCCCTAAATTTTTTTTTTTTAATTTAAGATTGTCATAAATGATTCCTTTAAGTCATCCTTTATGTTTGTTATATTTATTTAGGGATATCTAACTATTAAAGTGATAGTTCAACCGGAAATAAAAAAAAATTCATTTTAGCACCTTTGAGTTCATCCAAATCTGTTTAAATTTCTCTGTCCTGATGCACAAAGAGAAAGATATTTGGAAGAATGATGTTAGCTCAAGAACTAAACAGTTCTAGGACCTCGTTGACTAGCGGGAAAAATAATTCTGTCAAACACCCACTGAGATATTTTGAAGAATGTACGACAACAGTAATCTGGGCACAGACATGATCTCAGATAATCATGAATGAATATCAGAGTTTTGTGGGTGAACTATCCCTTCAAGAATCATTAACTGTACCATTAAATATCGACACTTCAAGAAATGTTGTAAATGAGTTGTCACTCCACTTCAAGACAACGATGAAATGAAGAACAACTCACTTGCTGGCCAGATGAACTTTGGGAGTCACACCAAACTCTCCGTACATGGTGAGGAACACGTTTGCATCAGTCCCCGCCCCTTTAACATCACCTGTGACGGTCACCACCTCGTACACTGAGCAAGAGGGGAAAGTAAGAACGGTTACACCTGACATCTGTAAAACAAAGCATCTTGTTTTCATTTGCATCACATTTGCATGATGTAGTCTCGGGCCTATGCCCATAACCCCACCTCGACTATTGTAAACTACCCCACACTTGAATAAGCTGTTAAATTTACCCATGTTAAATAAGTGAGAGCAAGTACTTGATGCACACGGCGTGAACTCTACTTGTCTGTGAACCACTTCCAGAAACTGGGACAATCACAAGCATGTCTTAAGCATTTGTGTTGATCAGGAGAAAGAATGTCTCCAATCAATTTCAGAAATAATTTCAATAATTTCTCAAACTGAGCTCAAATTTATCTAGTCAAAAGTATTACTTATAAGATGCCCATATGAAATTATCACCAGACCTCTGTGTTCATTTATATCTGAAGGGATCATCCACCAAAACTTTAGATTCTTTTATCATTTACCCATCCTTTTCTTATTTTTAACCTACACACTTTATTTCTTCTGAAAAAACCCAGAAGATATTTTGAAGAATTTTAGCAACCATTCAGACAACATTATTCCCCAATGATCTTAGTTGCATGGGATCAAAGCCAATGTCAAAACCAACATTGAGACCAATTGAAGATTTCTTCAAAATAACTACTGTTGTAATCTGCAGAAGAACAAAATGCTTTTTCTTCAAGTTCTTTAAAGTGCTTTAAAACACAAAATAAAAGTCCTCCGAAAGCATTACCCGCATCAGTGCTGAACAATAACCTCAACCTGACGTGTCATGCCTGACCGCCCCTGACAGCGGGACAGTCCAGCAGGCTGAATGAGGATTTGAAGGTTGCATGAAAAGGCAGATTAGAGTGTAATGTTTCAGGCCATAGAGAGGTGGCCGTCTGATTCAAATCCACTGTTGGCGTAATGCCCGATGCCCTGATACCCTGCTGCCAGGACAATGTAATAATCAGCCAATCAAAACACGCTTCTCATGTGCCAATGAGAGAGCTTTCTGCCAAACACAAATCCAGAGCGGACCGAGTCTAAAGAACTTTGGTGGATATATCAGTCAAACACAGCTATGTGTTATACATTTATATATGAAGTGTTATAAGGAATAAAAGGGGCGGTGTTGACTCATTTTTTAAGTAATGTTCAGCTCAACTCACTCTCTTTACACATTTATTTTATGACATTGTGGAATAATGTTAATGATTAAAAAAGAAGTGTCAATTCTTAAAAAAAGTAGCACTTAAAAAAGTTTTCTAGAAGCTTTTAAGAACACCCAAGCCAAAGAAGCCTTTCATAACTTCAAGAACATTTTTTTCAAGAGTTATTTTCTGCTTATCTTAATAACAGGAGGCATCTTTCATTATTTAACAGGTTAGTTATCTCTGGGAAACAAGACAAGTTTTAAAGGAAATCCAACTCCAGGGAAACCCAGACAGGAGAAAGAAAAGAAAGACTTGTATCTTAAGTGTGTCTTATTAGTTTTTCATTAGAGGTAAAGAATATCAGAGGAAGAATCATCCATCCAGAAACTCTTTCTTTCTACCTTTCTTTTTGTAAAATTCATCTTCCTGATCATCGGATTCTTCTGTATGATAGCTCAGTAACTCCTGCTGATAGAGTTCTGCAAAATCCACCTGTTTCACCTTTGACTTCTTTGCCTTTTTTGTTTTCTTCTCATCATCACTCTCAGAGCCTTTCTTTTTCTTCTTATCTTTCTTTTTCTTCTTCTTTTCCTCCTCCTCCTCTGCCTCCTCCTGCAAGGCCTCCTCATCTTCATCTTCTTCTGTTGTCTTCTTTTTTTTACCATCCTTACTCTTTTTCTTCTTTGACCCCATGTCTTCCTCTTGTCCTTTATTTTCAGACGATTTACTCTTTTTTTTCCTCTCTTTCTTTACCTCTCCTCCGTCCCGCTCCTCATGCGAGGACTTCTCTTTGGTCCGTTTTTCTTTCTTGATGGGTTCATTGTTGTTTTGTTCGTCCGTCCCGTTGTCATTTTCTGTCACCTCGTCATCGTTGTTCTCTTTGTTCTTCTTTTTCTTTTTGTCCTCTGCAGATCCACTCTTTTTTCTCTTCTCTGTGAGCACCTCGGACTTCTCCGAGTCCTTCTGTCTCGGTTTCTTCTCGTCTCCGTCCTTCTTGCTCTTTCCTTTCAACTTTGGCTCCTTCTCCTCTCCTTCGTCATCCTGCTCTTCAGTTTCTGCCCTTTTTTTCTCTTTTGTGGGCATCTTTTATTCATCCAGAGTGTGGCAGGGTTAGGTTGAGTGTTTCCTCGCCGTCTGCGGTGTAAGGTGTCGCCCGTCTGACCTGCGGCGACCGAAAGGCCCCTGCGTGAAGCTGGAGCGGGCCTCAGCTTGGAGCCGGAGGCTGTGAGATGCAGTGCGGAGCTTATGAATAATTACTTGCCGAAGAGTGATCACATGATCTGTTAGAGAAAGCAAATGAAAACGGAGAGGACAGAGATAGAGAGGAGGGGAGGGCTGGGCCTTTGCGTCCTTTTATTATTCATGGTCTGGAGATCGCTTTACTAAAGCAAGGCCTACGTTTATATGCACACATAAAGTTATATATGACATACATACAAATGCATGTGTGTGTATATGTAGACATATGCAAATACATTTATATGTCAAGGCTTCATTAAAGAACATACAACACGCTCATTAATGCATTCTAATGCAGAAAAAGTAAAGAAATAAACAGGGAGAGAGAGATAAAAGAAAGAAGATACATCCAAAGAGAGGGAGTCCTACAGAACAGATAATTAAAGACGCTTCACTTACACCTGTAAATTATTAACAGTGATTTCATTAACACAGATAAATAAGTTAGTGCCACTAGATTAACATGGTCAAACTCTTTAACATGCTTTACCCAAAGTACACAATAAAGACGATCGGCCTCCTAATTTAGGCAAACTGCCGTCTGGCATCAAACACAACTAGAAATAAACACTTTAAAACACCTTGTGTCCGAAAATAAGTTGTTTAACAGAAGAGCTAAAGAGACCCAAAATGTATTACTTCCTTTCTTTGGTTGAACATTAATAATCTTTTATAAAAATTTTATTGATTCTGTTTTGTCTTTGCGAAAAAAGCACAACATATTTAAACATTGCTCTTTCAAACCTGTTAATTCTCTTCAGCCAGTATGGAACACCATACGTGGCAACATGTCACGTCACTTCACTTTTCTACATGACCTTTACATGACCTTTACATTATCTTTTATTTAAAGCTGAAAAGAAGCCAGTTACATCTGAGACTGCATATTTTAGTGAAATAATCATTTAAAGTTATTGTTTAACACTATATTACCCTATATAACCCTGTCTTTCATATGCAGAACACAAAAGAAGATATTTAGAAAAATGTCGGTGAAGGAAAACCGTAGTTATCTGTTGACAAAACCAATGCAAGTGAATAGGCACAGAGAATTTTCTTTCAGCAACTTTCTTCAAAATATCTTCTTTTGTGCTCTGCAGAAGTCATTTAAATTTAAACCATGTTATGTTTTGCACCTATGAATTAAATACATAAGTTACTGACCATTTCTAATAAAAGAGATACTTTGTTAACCCTTGAAAATCAAATGAACTGTTTTTATAAGCATAAAGGCCTTTTTAAAAGTTTAAAAGACGTAAACTCTCTAGTTAGATGACCCATATCGTCGGAGGTAAACCGAATCAGCAAATAAAATTTTATAGAGTGATAGATAACATAAAAATATCTCTATGAATTTGTTGTATTTGTAAAGATGTAGCTTAAAAAGATGACAACATAAGATTATTTTACTGCACATAATGTCTAACACTGCATAATGGATTTTATTGGACCATATTTACATTTACATCACATTTACATTTAGTCATTTAGCAGACGCTTTTATCCAAAGCGACTTACAATAGTCGAGGAGACAATGAAGCAGTAAATAGCCGATACAACAATAGGTGAACAAGTGCTACAACAATGCTACCGAGTTACACAGAGAGCGAAGTTACAAAAGATTTTTTTTTTTTTTTTTTTTTGATAGAGTGAGTAGTTAGAAAAGAAGTGAGTTAGTGAGTTAGGTGTAGCCGGAAAAGATGAGTTTTTAGGAGTTCTTTAAAGATAGAGACCGAGTCTGACAAGGGTGAAGCCAGAGGCAGATTGTTCCACCATCGAGGAACTGAAGCAGAGAATGTACGAGAGAGAGATTTCTTACCCTTTTGAGCTGGTACCACAAGTCTCAGCTCATTTGCGGAGCGCAGAGATCTTGAGGGCCTATATCTTTGCATTAGTGAGTTAAGGTAAGTGGGTGCTGAACCGGTGGTGGTCTTGTAGGCAATGAGAAGACATTTAAATTCAATGCGGGCTGCTACAGGAAGCCAATGCAGTTTTATGAAGAGACGTGTTACATGGGTCC
The DNA here is from genome assembly GCA_033220385.1 of Triplophysa yarkandensis. NCBI lineage: Eukaryota > Metazoa > Chordata > Actinopteri > Cypriniformes > Nemacheilidae > Triplophysa > Triplophysa yarkandensis. The sequence continues at coordinate 8,466,905 of CM065666.1, forward strand.
TTTTTGGTTCCTTGAACACCACTCTTGCCGCTGCATTTTGAATCATCTGCAGAGGTTTAGTTGTGCACATCGGGAGTCCAGCAAGCAGCGCATTGCAGTAGTCTAGCCTGGACAGGACCAAAGCTTGAACCAGGATTTGTGTGGAGTGTTCTGTGAGAAACTGTCTGATCTTCCTGATGTTGTAAAGCATGAATCTGGCAGTAGCGGCAACATGATCTGTGAAGTTGAGCTGATCATCGATGATTACTCCCAAGTTTCTCGCAGACCTGGAGGGCACAATGGTTGATGCTCCTAATTGGATCGAGAGATTGTGATGGGTCTTCGAGTCGGCAGGGATGACAAGAAGTTCCATTTTCGCAAGGTTAAGTTGTAGGTGGTTTTGCTTCATCCAGAGGGAGATGTCGCTCAGACATGCTGAGACTCGGGTCGAAATCGTCTTATCTTCGGGATGAAACGCAAGGTGGAGTTGCGTGTCATCCGCATAACAGTGGTAGGAGAAGCCATGCTTATGAATGACTGATCCCAGTGATGTCATGTAGATAGAGAAGAGCAACGGTCCAAGAACTGAGCCCTGAGGTACACCGGTGTCAAGATGTTGCGGTTCTGAGACTTCACCTCCCCACGAAACCTTGAAGGATCTACCCGAGAGGTAGGATACGAACCATTGGAGAGCCTTGTCTGAGACGCCCATTTCCTTGAGAGTCGAAAGGAGAATACTGTGGTTAACGGTGTCAAAAGCAGCGGATAAGTCTAGCAGGATGAGAACGGATGACATGGAGGCCGCCCTTGCCAGTCGTAGGTCTTCAACAACTGAGAGCAGAGCTGTCTGTGTAGAGTGTCCTTTCTTGAAGCCTGACTGGTTGCTGTCCAAGCGGTTGTGTAGAGTAAGATAGGCCGAGAGTTGATCTGAGACGACACGTTCCAGGGTCTTTCCGATGAATGGCAGTAGAGAGACTGGTCTGTAGTTCTCTAGAAGTGTGGAATTCAGCAAAGGTTTCTTCAACAGCGGGGTGATCCGGGCTTCTTTGAAAGCAGTAGGAAATGTGCCCGAGTTGAGCGATGAGTTGATGATGTGAGTAATTGCAGGAATGACCGAAGGAGAGATATCTTGCAGGAGATTGGGGGATGGGGTCCAGCGAGCAGGTAGTCGGGTGATTCGACACAATGACTCTCGCAGCGTCGTTTTCAGTCAACGGAGAGAAAGAGCGGAGGGAGGTTATTTACAGTGTATGAAGAAACTAACCAGCAGAAATTTCAAACAATTTTATTTACATATTTATTATAAAGACAGTCAGCAATGGGCACAGGTCAACGTGGCATTATGTCAGAACAATATTCATATTACAAAACAGATGTTCATAAGGTTTCAGTTTCAAAATAATGAATAAAAAATTAAATAAAGGTGAGTTTCTGCTCCTTGTACAAGTTCAAGAAAAAACCTTGAGAGCTTAAAAGAAGCATCAAAACAACATCTGTCAGGTCATTTAAGTTCCAACAGTGTATACTACGCATCAAGTTTGTATTAAATTTAAATTCTATTTCATGTAAAGTTCTTACTAACTAAACACAGTGAGCTCTACAAAAAGTAATTTTGCATTTTAGATGTAAAAAAACAGCCTCTCTTTTTCTTTGTGAGCTGTGAAGAGGGGAAGCGACAGAGAAATCAAACTATGTTCATCTAATAAACAATGATTAACTTCTGAGACTGATGAATTATTCATCACTGCCTCAGAACAAGACACCAGCATCGGAAATGTGTATCAGAGACACAGACAGAGAGAGGTTCCAGCTAAAATAAAAACTACATGAAATAAAAACAAATGAAGTGTGTTGGCCCAGGTCATAAAGCCCAGAAATAAGTAAAAAGCTTTTGAAACATAAATATAACAGATCAACAATAAACTACCTCTTGTGCCCTGTGCCAATAAGAGTGAGAGTCAGTATAAAGTCTTGAAAGTGATCACACAGTTATCACAAAATCATACACAAGCAGTATGAAAACATGAAGTGTATATAAAACTTCAGTGTTATAGAAACATGATCGGTCGATTTAAAAGACATTAAAATCTCATTTATAGATTCTGTGTGCATGTAAGAGAGAGAGAGAGAGAGAGAGAGAGAGAGAGAGAGAGAGAGAGAGAGAGAGACAAACAGAGACCATTAGACTTTAGAACCATTCCTCAATATAAACAGTTGTGATTTATATAATGCTCCTTTTTCATATAATTATACCCAAACTTGGGCAAGACACATGTACAAGCATTAACCTTTATAGAGAAATGTTTTAAGCAGTCAGACTGATTGGTCGAGATCGGTGTGTTTTGACGGGAGATCTGACCTGATGCACAAACACAACACCGCTACAGAGAATCACCAAACATAAAACACCAATTTCTGTCCCAGAACAATATCGTTAAAGGACAGAGTAAACGTCTGGCCTATAAGGCAGAGATGCGATAGATCCATAGCGCCACTAAATAAGAAACTGCCCGATCAAACTGATCAGTTTCACCTACAGGGGCTCGTGTGCACGTGCACGATGCCCCGAGCGTGCATGTGCATGAAGTTGAAGATCTCGTACGGCATGGCATGGAAGCCGGGCCGGGGCTTGACATTGTCATAGTAATGGTGCGTTATGAAGATGCCCGAGGGGTTCATGGGAAAAGCCCAGAAGCCATAGAGGTGGACTTCTTCGCATAACTCCATCGCCGCGGTCACCAGCATCAGACCGCTGCTGAGGCGTTTGGCACGCACGCCCTGCACGGCCCAGAAACGCTGCACGTTCAGAAGGTACTGCGGGTGAAAGAAGAAGACGCCACGGGTGGACTCAAAGTCATCGAGCATGTATTTGACACGGAATGACACTTCCGTGTTTCTCGTGTTGTAGAACGCAGGCAAAACTAAAGAAGAGTTCTGGTAATTCTGCAGAACATCGTAAAATGGCTTTCTCCATTTCTCCAGCTTCTGGAACCTGGGTTGTAGACAGCAAAGAGAGAGAATTCTTATTTGGCAAGACACAATGCAAACATCTTAAAGGAACTCATGAAAGAATTCAATTTTTTCCCTTTAATATGTTAAAAACTAGTGTGTGATTCTTTTTAAAAAAAGAAGATATTTTGAGAGAGGTCTCTTTAGTTAGTAATAAATAATGAGAGCTAATGTTCATCCAGATTTGGAATGACAAGCGAGTTAATAATGCGGGTTTTTTTTTTAATCTGAACTGTCCCTGTAACTTTCTGTGGAAAAAATCAAAATAAGAATCTTGAGAATAATATAAAAATAAAGTGATATAAAATGATAAATTAAAATTAAATTTAAAATAAATGTTTTCAGGGAATTGACCTTTAAAGACTAAAATATAATTCAAACATAGTTCAGCAAAAAACTGTACATAGAGTTAATGTAATATAAAGTATTTTACAAGTTGTGCACCTTATAGGGGACATCCAAATCCGAAAAAAAACTATGTAAGAAAAGTAATAGTTGTCTCAAAATCGTGAGAATGCGCAGGTTTTTTATTTAGAGTATTTACAACTAGATGTGGGCAAGAACAACAGAAGCCTATATAATAGCTTCATTTAATTAGACAGGCGTGTAAGTGTGTGTGTGTGTGTGTGTGTGTGTGTGTGTGTGTGTGTGTGTGTGTGTGTGTGTGTGTGTGTGTGTGTGTGTGTGTGTGTGTGTGTGTGTGTGTGTGTGTGTGTGTGTGTGTGTGTGTGTGTGTGTGTGTGTGTGTGTGTGTGCACCTCTCTGTTATGATGCTGGGATTGATGGTGACTAGATCAGTCTTTGATCCCACGTCTTCACTGTACATATCTGAGATTGGTGGAATATTACATCTTCATAGATTGCAATGGGAGAGAAAGAGAGGTTGAGTTTATTTACATGTAGAAAGAGTCTTGATAAACTGCTACGAACACAGGTAAGAATTTTACCGGAAGATGAAGTCAGCTGAGTCGATCTCTTTCCCACACTTGCTGTTTTTAATAATGCCTCCATTTCCAATGACGGCACATTTCTTGAACTGGGATTTTGAATAGGGCATATCCTGCAGTCCGAAAGAGAATATTTTCAGAAACAGGATAGGAGAGACTTCAGCGTGATAAGTGAGACAGATGAGTGCTGGGAGACGGTTGCCAGGAAACTGCTGGTTTCTAGGGTGTGATAACTGCGTAGGTTGCTAGGCAACGCATGCCATGATACAGCTGCTTAAGGATGCTTGACTCATAATATTAGGTGTGTGTTTAAGAGAGAGATTTTGACCATGATATAGCTTAAGGCCTCTAAAAGAGTCATATTGTATTTGTGGTTCTTATAGTATTGGATTATATTTAATTTGAATATTAGGGGTCGGTTTTTACTCAATTAAGCAGAAAGATTTTCTTTAAACTCGACTAGAGCTAATTTGATCTAATTGTCAATGAGACTGTGAACCCTAAAAGTTGTTCAAAGTGGATATTAAATCTCTCACTCACATTTGGGAACATTTTGAAAATCTCAGGGCTGATGTGTAAGATTCCACTCGTATCCACCTCATATCGCAGTTTTGTGCCAGAGGGAGTATTTCTCTTTGTGGTAAACAGGAAGGAGGGGGCATTGCAGCATCTTGACAGAGACATCCTATGGGACAAGAGAGATGATGTCATAACTTTGTTATGGAATCCTATTAGATCCAGATATGATCAAATATCACTGTTCTCTTACAACACAAAGAAGGAGATGTTTTAAGACAAAGAAAAGGATTTGTAAGATTGGGCCAGTGTGCACTCACTTGAAGTTATCGATCTCTTCCCTGTTTTGTTCCCACTTACACGCCTGAAGGTTCCTCCATCTCTCGAACAATTCGGACGTCTTCACCCTAAATGAGAAAACACATATAAACCCACACTCATGATTCCCGGTGGTTGTCGGGGTGTTGTTAAGGTGTTTTGTGTGGGTATTGCATACTACACTCTTAGAATGTCTCTGGTTGCTCTTTAATGTCCATTCGTTTGATCCCTTTAAAATGAACAGCACTCTTTCTTACCATCCACATCATCTCTCAATAGTTTGAGGGTTAGGGATTCGTTTCCAATTCAAAGTAGGTATTAAGAAATATCAGCACAGATTTAAGGAGTGCAAAAAAGAGGCTGTTCTTGTCCAGATATTGTATTTCTTTAAATAGATGTTCTTCACAGGGTTTGTCCTTCGAGAGAAGACTTTCATCAGGAAATCTGACTCCCGCTGGAACGCTCACTCACGCATCTGCACGGTTGAATATGTGAGAGAAAGACAGACTCACATTGTCAGTACTTTCACATCTGTGATCTCCTGTCGTAGTTCCTTGCATGCAGTGGAATTAAACTCCATAGAGCCCTGCGAGCGTTCCAGATACCTGCCAGAAAACAGCACGTCACAAATATGTTCTTGCTGCGAGATGAACGTAAAAGGAACGCCTTTCTACCACTGAAGAGCCTGATCGGTCAAAAAAAGCAAAATGGAAAATAAAGCAGGACAAAGCTGATTTAAGGGAGGTTAAAGATTACTTCAAAAAATTATTTTTATTCTATCATTTGTTCATTCACCTGTACGACTTCTTCTGCAGAACACAAAGAAGATAAGTTGAAGCCCCATTGAATGAGACATTTCTCAAAATATCTTCTATTGTGCTTCACAAATGAGATACAGATATTACAAACCTGTCACATACAGGTTTGTAATATCATGATCACAGATTTTTATTCCTTTAAGTGATGTACTCACTTAAACATCAGTATGTCAAAAGTTTCCGATTGAAAACTTCTTGCCGTATTCATAATGAAACATTTACTCTCCTAGGCAGGACACACGTAAAGATTTCTCTTATTTAGCGGAAATGATCTATTGCACTTTTCTGGGAAGAAAAAAATAAAAGAAAGCAGTTTTACTAAAATGATAGAACGAACGAAGAAATGTGTCCTCACCTTGGTTGTGAAACAAAAATACAAAAAGCGTTAAAATTATGGAAATGTATGAACGTAAATAAATAAACAGTGAAATATGAGAATTCATTTAGACTGTTTTAAGCTAGTAAAGGATGATATATCTTTAATATGGCTGTATTTCCTATTCAGAGTGTTTCCTTGGGCAAAACGTCCATGGATAAACATCATCTATGCTTCATGTTCCATTTTAATGGACTTTAAATGGACTATAATGATGTCGGCCTGCTCCTGCAGAACACTTTCTGATATTGAAAATGAAATCAGAGCCAAAATGGTAGCTAACATCATCTGCGAGAGCCAAGGATAATCTGAAGTATAAACCCTTTCACAGACATAAAATGTGAAAGTGCTCGGGAAGCCACATTAACTTACTATGTTTTGTTCAACAAAAATAAAAATATATGATCAAATAATGATTTGAAGAGTAGGACAATAGATTTTAACCCTTGTAAGAAAAATTTTATCTATTCATTAATTCACCTTCAAACCTGTACCACTATTTTATCTGCAGAACCCAAAAGAAAATATTTTGAAGAATGTTGATAACCCAGCAAGATCAATATATTTCTCAAAATATCTTTCTTTTTGTTTTGCCGAAGAAAGATTCTTGATAGAAAGGATGAATTAATGATAAATCACATAATTTATATTTTCCTTTATGAGGTGGAATCTACACATATATATGATGACTGTTGGTTTAGAAATCTTAATTTTTATTTCTTTTTGTATGATGTTGAGCTGAAAAGAAAAAACAAGGATCAAAAAAGAAACAAGCAAACATGAAATGGAAAGACATAAAAAAGCAAAACACATTAGCAATTCCATACATCTCAGACTAGGGTGACATTGTGACATGTGACAGTACGGTAGCCTAAAGAAGTGCACACTGGGTAATCGCGAACGCCCCTGTATGTGTCATCAGACCAATCACAAACATCCTTGACATCACTTTAATGAAAGGAAAAAACGCATAAAAAAACACGTCTCGTCATGTCAAAGGAAGCAATGGGCAAGCAGAGGAATCGGGCAGAGGTGTGTTGAGGTCACATGACACACACATTCCATGACATAAACTGTTTGCGTGCACACACAAACACACACACAGGTGTGGGGGGCTTTAAAAGATGCATGATGGGATACATAGAAACAGTAAATAGAAGCCATGACATCGAAAGGAACAATCAAACTCCCGACCTTGGCGAGCAGGCGAGGTTAGGAGTGATGGGGTCAAAGGTCAGTAGCATATGGAGGGTTGCAGACAGCATGCACGAACGGACCAGAAGTGCACTGAGAGCATAAGCAATTGAACCCTCTCAAACCAGATGGAAAAGAGACGAAAGAGACGTCCTCAGGGGGGGGCGTAAGGTTGAAGGAAGTGAACTGGAAATGCCATCAGTGTGGCCTACCTTCTCTGCTCTTTTTTTTTCTTCTGAATATCGGCTAGGCAGGGCGTGATAACTATGGAGCTCTGAGCCTCTGAGTGGTGAAAATTCTGACGGACACATCTGTCAAGATGCATACAAGTTAAGTTTAGAGTTTACACGCGTGGTTTAAAGACCCTTCAAGAGCTGCTTCAGTACTGGAAAAACCACATCACAGGGCAAGAGTAGAGTTCCGTACTGTATTAATCCCATTCATTTCCCCACGCCAGCCAGCGTGCATTAAGATCACAACCAATAAAAAATATTTCCATCATTTAGAAAAAAAAAACGTTTCTTATGTGTGCTGTAAATTTCCTTCTTTTGAAATAGAAATGAAAACTTTTTATATGCTTCTCAGAAACCTAGAAAGTATACTCACTAGGCCTCTTTAATAATTAATTACGATTAATCACATCAAGAATGAAAGTTTGCTTTTCCACGGGCTACTAGTAAAATGTGTGTATAACATTTTGTTTTACAAACACATAAACATCAATATGTATACAGTTACATGTATTCATTTGTATTTATAAATACTTAAATTATCGATATTTATCGATTTTAAAATTTTTCCTTAAATATTCATCATCTTGTCAAACCAATGAATCACATTCAGTGAACATGATATAAGTCATGCTGTGCATCTTAACTTCTTATTTATAAACACAAACGTTAATATATATTTATGGAAAAAACAATTTACGAATTGTTTTTATTTAAATCCCTTAAATGTTATATAAACATTTATATAATCTTGTATTTTTCTTACATATCTGCATGCTGTTTATGTATTTACAAATACAAAAAAATGCACAATCCACAGGAATGCATAATGTTAACTCAAACTCTACTTGTTAATGCGATTTATCATGATACATTGTTTTGATAGCCCTTATGTACATGTATGTTAACTTAATAAATACAAAATTAACACGCACTATTAATATGCATGCAAACATACATAGTACATCAAAACTTTAAATATGAATGCGATAACATTGCAAATAATAAGGCCTGCAAAACTATGAACTGTAAAGATATAAAGATGTTAAAGTATACAAGTAAGATGTATAAGATATAAAGATGTGTAAATGTATAAAGATGTGTCATGTAAAACATGAAAACAGCATTTACTAGTATACAAAAAGTATTATTCAAAGTCTGCCTTTATGAACAAAAAAACGTAAACATTTACACCAAGTATCCACATAAGCTGTACACGTATTTGTGTACCCTAAGATTTATGTTACACTTAAAGTATACTTAAAAATATGTCTAGTTTAGTTTCAAGTAGTATTGAATTAGTACACTTACTAGTACACTACTGGTACATGGATTTTAGTGTACTTACTACATAAAGCTATTTTTAACTTTCCATATACTTGAAGTATACTTATTAATATTAACGTAGACAAAAGCAAAATGAACATATTCTTTGGATTACATTCTTTTACTCAATCTTACTGGACTAAGAAAAATATACACTGCGAAATAAATGTGACATTCTTGGGGATGCGTTTGGAGAAAACGAATGGGAAAGAACATGTCTGGAACCCAGACCGCTAAGAAAACGTGCGGTCACGTTTCTCTAATTCTCTGAAAATGACACACTAACCGGGCGCTCTGATGTTAGTAGGTGGGTTAAAATTGCCACAGCTGGTCATTTCTGCTGTCTGATTGGATGATGAGATTGGATGTGTCTCCAGACATGCAAGCGGCTGAGATCTCATTCACTATGTGACATTCACTCTCTCTCTATAGGATGTTGTGTAGTTGAGAGGTTTCTGTGCGGTTTTGTACCTTTTCCTTCCATTTCTGGCCGGCTTCATCCCTCCATCATCGGGGTAACTAATGAGACCGCTCCAGTTGCCCACCTCCTCTCCTTTGAGGCGGTTAAACTGTTGCCCACTAGTGAGAAAATGAGGCAGGTCGTTTAAAGTTTCATTCACTCGGTCATGCCAGCACAAGTCAAACACTAACAAATTTATATTATATGTGATGAAACCATTGGTGGTTATGACAGAAGAGTCAATTCCATCTTAAATAATGTCAGGGGTAACCCTTCAGAAAAGAGAAATGACATTTCACAAGCAAGTCTGGATTTACAGAAATGCATCAGACAGACATTAAAACATCCTCTCAAGACAACAACCACGGGTGTAGAGAAACCTTTCCCAGTCATCAGTTAAAAAAATACTTAAATTTTTGTGAGCAACATTCCATTGGATGGCATGTAAATACAGCAGCGATTACATAAAGAGTGTTTAAAACTGCAAGGGTTCAGCCGAGGATTTATTCTGCGTATCTGGATATAAACACACTGCTGTTCAGTTTTGGATTAAAACCCTGCAATAATCCAAAACAGAGACATATGCTGGAGTAGAAAAGTAGCAGTAATCCAGATTTATAACAGTTTGCAATGTAAAACACTGAATTGTATTCCTTTAATGAATTTTGAATCACATTTGTACATTTGAACCACTAAAAGACACTGCTTTATCTCCAGCAGTAAACCGCTATTTTATAACTGATTAAAGGAATAGTTCACCAAAAAATACTGTTCTTGTTATGCTTAATATAAATGAGTGATATTTTGAAGTTTGTTTTCTTTTGGGTCACAAATAACTCCCACAGTAGGACTAAATGGAAGTCAATAGTGCCCCAAAACGCTTTAAGAAAATATCTTAATTTGTGTTCAGCACAACCGCAGGTAAAGCATATGATGCCCAAATGTTCAATTGTAGGTGAACTACTCCTTTAATATTATGTTCCTTATCCTCATGACATGTGACTGAAAAGAAAACCTTTCAGGGCGAGAGCATGTTACATGTCGATGAAAGATCTTGAATATAAACTCTTCAAATTTTAGAATAATGCAAAGAAATGTGCATTAAAAAGATGTTGACTTCACATTAATACAAGCAGTCGAGTCCAATTACACTCCCTGTAGTCCACGCAAATTCAAAGTATCCGATCAAGTAGACATCAGCTTTTTTTAACCTTCTGTATACACTTACTGCAAACTCAGCTGAATGCACAGAGAACAGAAATAGAGAACAAATACTCGTCTGCAGACAAGCAGATAATTAAGAGGTCACCGCTGAAGAATTCAATACTTTTTCTGCATGGAGCAGCCACTTACACAGTCAATATCTCCAGACTGGACAGGAAATTTAAAGCCTTGAGGCCTGTTCTAAATCAAGCACTGCTGTAACTGGAACCCTAAATTAACCACAATAAAATGTCCTCGTTTTATGTGATTTATATCACAAACCCGGCAGTTCCACGGGTGTGTTTGTAGAAATACGTATGAAATTTATTTGCAGATAAAAAAACGCTGTCTACTGTAGAGCATGACAGTTTTACAGAAGATTAAATCAAGCCGACTATTGTATAAAGTGTTTTAATTATTCAAATAATTCATGGTTCTGCCTTTTAAGCAGCGAGTGTTTCGTTCAGATCTGTAGGTGCATTATTAATGCGAGCATTCGTTTTGTCGGATTTGAGGACGCATCTGTCGTTGTTTAAGTGTTCAGTAAAGACAGACAAGAAGATGCCATTGTCTTTTGTAATGCACATCTGATTCTGGGTGATAAAGCAGTGCACATTTTCTTCTGCATAATCTATCATTAAAACGTTGTCATTTGCACGATTGTCTTATTTTCAGCTTTTCATCCGTCAGGTACCAGCATCCAACCCATCTCATTGAACTTCTCCTTAAACCTCCGGATGGATCTCACGTTACAGAAGAAGACTTGACTGCAGATACCATTCATGTTGATATTAAATCTCCATTTACTCTCGATGCTTCTCAGTCTCTACATTAGTCTCATATGTCACAATACATGTTCAACTCCAGACCTCAATTTGTGGAATAGATACAGGACAGCATTCATGCAATCTGTGGCCATAAGCCTCTGATGTCATGAATCCTGGGTGTGTCGAGGTGGACGCAGAGCGAGGGGGGGGTTCAGGTGGGAGTGTGAGAAAGCTAAATTCAGCATATGGGCATCTGCTGGGTCGCAGGAACCATAATGCACTGGGGCGCATTTAGAGAGACGCCATTTTACACAGAACAAACACACACGCACACACTTTAACAACCTTGTGATGCTGAGCAACATCACAATGCCAATCTCCATCCCAGAAGGGCATGATTCACTTTTCAGGGACTTATTCTCCGTATGATGTCATTTCTATATTTCTATTTAAGCGGCCCTTAAAAGAACAGGGTCTCTTGAAGCATATGATGCATTTTTAATCAGTGGTGCTTGAATCTACGCACATATGAATGCAGAGGCTATGTCACATTGCAATGTATTCTGTGTGTATAAAATAAATGGGCATCATCTGTAAGGGCTTTTAATGCTGTCACACAGGTTTTAGGCCAGATGTATGAGTTGTTCTGAAGATAGAAAAAAACAACCAAACCAAGAGAGAAAGAAAACAAGAAAAATCAGGACTAAAGCATCTAGCTGCATAGACAGTCGCTCAATAGACTGTGTATGGCATGATTGAATGGATCTCAAATCTTCAAGCAAATAATCCTCACATATGAGTGTTTATGATCATATGATCACTGAATTGCTTTGGTTTGATTTAAAACACATTATGCATTAATTACAAACAGAACTTGATTCATTTCAAGGTTATTTTGGAGCATGCACCATTACAGAAATCCATCCTAACAATCTTACCTTTTGATGTAATTCTTGCCATAAAGGATTTGCTGCAGTAGGGTGACCAGTCCAAAAGCACAAATGAAAATAAAACAAAGAGATCTGTTTCCCAACAAATCTCTACTGGATGTTGGGTCGGCGTACCCCATCCTTTTACAGTCAGTTTTGTCTTAAAGAAGACACATTCAGGCACACCCGGGTGTGTTTACCATCTGGAGCTCATCATTGTGTTCGGTCGCAGGGAAGCTCGGTCTGTCTCCATAGCAGCTGGCTCTCACTTTAGTGTTGCGTATGAGCACTATGGCCATGCATGTGTCTATTAAAGAGAAACCATGACCGTCCATAACGATGAATATTGAATGTGGATGGGAATGATGTCTCTCGGATAACATGTGATGATGATGATGCGACACTGCTTCAGATGCGCATCTCTGTGATGCGGAGCGCGCGCGCGCGGTGACGCGATTCACTCCCTCTCATCAGGACCAGTGACACCGAAGTGCGGAGCCGTGATGATGGAGACTGGGGTCGCAGGGGAGGCAATGTGATAAAAAAGTTGGGACGTTACAAATTGTGTTATAAAAGAGAATGTAACAATGTGGAAATGTCAATATTTGATTCAGAACACAACATAGATGACATCACATGTTTTTAAATGAGAATATGTGTCATTTTAAAGGAAAAATAACTACATTTTAATGGCATCAACACATCTGAAAAAAAGTTGGGACAAGGTCATTTTTACCACTGTGTGGCATCACCTCTTCTTCATAACATCTGGGGACTGAGGAGACAAGATAGTCAAGTTAATGTTGTCCCATTCTTGTCATACAGGCTTCTAGATGCTCAACTGTCTTAGGTCTTCTTCGTCGCATCTTCTCTTTATGAGGCTCCATTTTTCATACGGGCGAATGAATTCGACTGCCGGTAGGCCATTTCTGTACCCGGATCCTTCTTCTATGCAGTCATGGTGTTGTAATTGATGCAGTATGTGGTCTGGCATTGTCATGTTGGAAAATGGAAGGTGTTCCCTGAAAGGGACGACATCTGGATGGGAGCATAAGTTGTTCTGGAACTTGGATGGTGCCTTTCCAGATGTGTAAGCCACCCATGCCATGGCACTCATTTAACCCCATACCATCAGAAATGTTGGCTTCTGAAATGAGCACTGATAACAACAAGGGTTGTCCTTGTCCTCTTTAGTCCAGCGTCCAAGTTTTCCACAAAGATCCTCCATTTTTTTTATTCGTCCCACAGAAGTGTTTTTAACTTTGCCGCGGTCCATTTTAAATGTGCCTTGGCCCGGAGAAAACACCTGCGCTTCTGGATCATGTTTAGCTTCTTTTTTTACCTAGAGAGTTTTAACGGACAATGACGAATGTCACGGTTGATTGTGTTCACTGACAATGTTTTCTGGAAGTATTCCAGAGCTCATGTTGTGATCTTCATTACAGTATCATTCCTGTATATGATGCAGTGCTGTCTAAGAGCCCGGAGATCATTGGTATACCGTATGGTTTTCCGGCCTTCACCCTTGCACAGACTGTTCCAGAATCTCTGAATCTATAAATGATATTGTGCACTGTAGATTATGATAACTTCAAACTCTTTGCAATTTTTCTCTGAGAAACTCCTTTCTGATATTGCTCCATTATTTTTCTCCCCAGCATTGAGGGTAATGGTGATCCTTTTTCCATCTTGACATCTGAGAGATACTGGGCGGCTCTTTTTATACCCAATCATGTTGCAAATTGATCTAATTAGTTGCAAATTCAAAAAAAGATCTGGAAAGTATCTGGGCAGAAAATCATTTACCAAACATTTAGAAGCTGTCGTACAATGATTCTAAATCACAAACATCTTACAGACATCTTACAGACATCTTTCAGACATCTTTCAGACATCTTACAGACATCTTTCAGACATCTTACAGACATCTATATAACATCGGACAGCAGATATTGTTTGTTAATCTAAGACATCCCTGAGACGTCTACTGTCAGATGTTATCTAGACGTCTACAAGATGTCTATAAGATGTGTAAAGATCTGCAAAGTATCTGCTGTGTAAAATCATCTGCTAAACATTTAAAAGCTGTTTTACAATGATTCTAAATCAAAATATGTTACAGACATCTTACAGACATCTATATAACATCTGACAGCAGGTATTGTTTGTAAATCTAAGACATCTCTGAGACGTCTGCTGTAAGATGTTATATAGACGTCTGTAAGATGTTTGAGATTCAGATTTTAAGATGTTTAGATGATTCTTTTACACAGCAGATGTTTTTTCACATCACAGCTTAAATGTCTCAAAAGTTTCTGTGCTGGGTTTATTATCTAGACATTACATTACAGTTCCATTATTTGTACACTAGAGGGTACACTTTTATTATTGTATTTTACAAATGTTAGAATTTTAACGAAATTTTAAGATTTTTAAAGAAATAAAATCCTCTTCCCTCTCATTGTATTCTAGTGCGATTCATCTTGTGTCACAAACTGAAAGAGTGATGAAAAACCGAACTAAATGAATCAATATCTCAATATTATTGATCTTTAGGTTGGACAGGAATAAAAAACAGATACATATTTTAAACATATTGTTCTTTTGTTAATTGAACATTTAGTTCTTACGATTAAAAAAATCCACACTAACATTAGATCATGAGCCCAGAAGGGTTCCGGGGAACCTGGGGGACATATTTAGCGGCCGCACCGGAACACCGCCGGTAGTCTGTTAATGTCACACCAGCGCTTCTTCCGGTCTCTTTCGAATCAGCTCTGAGGAAAGATGGTGAGTTTGACAGCGCCTCGACATTAAATCCTCTAACATCGGCCACATAGTGACAGTTTCTCACTCCATTAATAATCAGAGCCCAAGCTTATACATCAAAGATCCAATATCGTCTATTATGTTCGTGACTGATTGATAAATAGAGCTTTTTGTTGGATAGTGACAGTTAGCATGTAGCTTAGCATTCATGTTGAAACGAGACCGTTTAGCAACGAACTCAAGCGTTGTTGCATGTTTATTTTAAACGCGTTTTGGTGTTTATTAGCGTTTTTTACGTTAAATTATTTTTTATAGACATGTTGGTTGACTTGAATTGCTTTCCTGGCATGATTTCTTAAGTAGCCTCAAAGCAAGTCTAGAGGAGTCTTTAAACCTTCCCAGATAAGGTTTATAAAGTTAGTTATCTGAGAATTAATAAAACTGAGTTGTTGGATAAGTTTGGCTTGTTGGTCTATGGGTGTAATTCACATGTATTTGTTTTGGGGGTCAGTCATGGTCTGGTGCAACCAGAAGGTTGCAGGTTCGAATCCCAGTGTCAGCAGACAATGACTGATGTGTTCTTTAGACATCTTACCCCTCTTTATTCTGTAGTGATAATTGACAGCTGCATAACACTGTAAGTCACTTTGTAAGCGTCTGCCAAATGAATAAATGTACATGCAAGTTCATGACATTGATGTTGTTTGTTTTCAGACGAAGGGTACGTCGTCTTTCGGTAAGCGTCGTAATAAGACGCACACTCTGTGCCGCCGGTGTGGATCTAAGGCATATCACCTGCAGAAGTCTACCTGCGGAAAGTGCGGTTACCCTGCCAAGCGCAAGAGAAAGTGTAAGTCCGACGGGTACTTCAGTGGTGTTGGTTTTTAACAGCTTACCTGTGATGACCTAAAATAAATGTCTGAACAAATGACTATCCAGTGATATTAGTTTAAAACTGAGGTTTGTGACAAACTGATGAAGTGCCACATGATGGTAGTACACATGTTTAAATAGTCTCTTTTTTTTTAGACAACTGGAGCGCAAAGGCCAAGAGACGCAGCACCACAGGAACCGGTCGCATGAGACACATGAAGGTTGTGTTCCGCAGGTTCAGGTGAGATGAGATGCCTTTTTAAATCTTTGAAACGTCTGTTGTCGTTGGAGACCTGTGTGGCTCCGCAGGTTCTTCTACAAAACTCAAAATGTTTTGAGGAAAGTTGGTTGTGTGGGCACTCAACCAGTGCAAGTGGTGCCAGTTACCAACATTCTTTAAAGTTTGATCTTGTGTATTATGCGGAAAAGTGTCATCTTCAACTTATGTTGCTGACACATGACAGGTTTTTGAATTGAGGAATTACTCTTTATCTGAGGTGCTAGGAATGTTTAGGAAGGTGATAGTTATGCTAATTTTCCCCTATTTTTGTGCATTATGCATCAATCATGTTCTTTAAATCAAGGTGATTTGTTAGAGATGTTACATTTTATATGTGAAACCTAATGATTGTTGATTTATTACAAAGTTTTAGTTATTGTATTTATGCACTTGCTTACCAATGATGTCTAAAAAAAATGTCTGAACAAATGACTGTCCAGTGATAATAAAACTTTAAAACTGAGGTAAGCTGCACCTATGTATTTAGTGTTGTGTCTGTTTATTTCATTCCTTTAAGTTTGTTTTGTGTTTGCTGTGTTTCAGAAATGGATTCCGTGAGGGAACAGTGCCCAAGCCCCGCCGGGCAGCAGTGGCTGCATCCAGCTCCTCATAAACTGCGTTTCCAATAAAAGTGATGTTTGAAAAGTCTGTCTTATCCCCTCTCTTTTATTCCTTTTTCTGTGCAGATGCACATTACATGTTCAACATAAAAATGGAATCATCTTAACCAGTGTTCTGTTGAATCTGGTTAAATCTAAAGCTTCCACATTTGATCATTATAAATAATGTAACTCAAGAACAAGCATGTTAGACATTTACTAAGTGAATGACAAAAGTTAATATAAAACTTTATTCAATTCAGACAAATACACATAAATAAATACTAATACAATGTGTAGGGTGTTAAAAGAACTCAAAGATCTTGACAAACAGCCTTTTCTTAGGACCTCAGTATTAGAACTGATTGTGACATAAAAACATGTAAAATAAACAAACTGTGTAACACTTTGTGCAAAACAACTGATTTAAAGTGAAAACAACATTCGAGTGTAAATGTGTAAGCAGAAAACGACTGTTTCAGAAGTTAACTTTTTTTTTAACGCTGTGACTTGACGTGACATATTGCAGTTAAAACAGCAAGTGAACAAGTGTATAGACTCCACTCAACTGAAGTTCTAGAGACTGAATGGCTGAATTGAGTCATATTTAAAAGTTCTCCAGTCTTTCCATGGAACACAGATTCTAGACCCAGTACTGTTTACTAGTGATAGGTGGTGCGTGGTGTCTGTGTTTGGGAACACGGTTCTGAGTGACATAACTCGGGTCATAATAATCCCATTCCAGAGCGGATGCCCAGGCCGAGCCTGGGAAACCATCGCTGTCCATAGAAAGGATACGTAGAGACACACCTATGTGAAGAAAAACCTTAAAAACCTAAAACTCTCATGGCCCAAACTGTGACATCATACTGACCTGCACTGGCTCCAAAGTCACTGTCCAGTCCCGGGCCTCCGGCAGATGGGCTCGATGAATGCACATAGCAGGAGTTCTCTGGTTGGATGCTGCTGGCCGACTCGCACTCCACATGGATCTTATCCAGAGAAGAGCTCTCCAGATCCATGGTGCTGCTTCTACGCATGGAAACCATTGGCATGGAGAACTGCAACCGGTGGAACATTATGTGAAGATACACATGTCTGACAAGATGATACACAACTAAACTTGAGCACACAACAAAAAAATCAAAGTTTTCCACCCAGGCCCAGAACTTCCAAATGTTGTCTACATTGTGTTTCAATTATACAAAAGTTGACTTTGAAGAAACTTCAACACTATAGCATATAGACACTATAGTAAGGTTGATATCTGATCCCATGAGTCCCTACCCCATTTGGAGTCCCACGGATCGCGGGTGAGTTGGGTGGCACCCTGTGCATGCGCTCCGTCTCCGAATCACTGGACTGCAGCAGAACCGGGGCGCTTGTCCTCCAGCTCGGCATGCGGACCGACCCGGGGTACGTGGACCCGTCCGGGTGTAGAAACCTCCCGGTGGCTCTCCTCTCCGCAGAGGACGTCAGAGACGACGTGATCGGCGGCGCCAGCACCGGTTCCGAGACTGAAACATAGTTGATGTTCCTGCGCTGGGCGAACGGGGGGTCGTCCGGGAACCGGGTGACCCTGTGACCCAGAGATGAATGCATGAGCGAGATCTCGGACCCGCAGCGCTCTCTCTTTCTCCGGGTGAACAGGAACAGCTTGTAGCCCACGAACAAGCAATTGATGAGCAGCAGCAGAACCACGCATGGGATGAGAACCAGGATCAACAGCGCCAAACTGGACACCGGGAGGCCCTCGGGTAAGTTGGAGGGCACAGCCGATCCCAGCTGCGACATTTCATCACAAATCCACGGTGCACGTGTGACTTTGATCTTTGTGACGTTGTATCAATTATTCATGTTTTCATGTAAAATAATAAACTGACAGTCGACACCTGCGCACAGGTGCGCTCCATTCACATCAATTAATACCGACACTCGGTGTGCAGAAGCGCCGGAGCTTTCTGCAACTTCAGCCCTTAAACATCCACGTCTCACCTTACACATGTGGCTCTCGGTGGTGTCTCTTCTGGTTAGTTTGCAAAGTCTTGTGAAAAGTTCTCAAAGGAAATGCACTTTTGCAGCTCATGCCATGGCTTGGTCTGGCATGAGGGTTGGTGGCCTTCTGAAGTCTCAGGTTCTGCTGTGCAACATCTTGGAAGTTCTGAGATAGAAAGTGCTGCTTTGACCTTTTTGCAGTTTCCAGGGGTGAACTATTTAGGGATGTCCCCACTTACAGGTTTGTAATATAAAGACATGTAGAACTGAATGAAGGGTTTGTTGGAATTAATTTAAGGCACATCGGTTCCATGGGTTGTTTTAACAACTTTACAGTAAAAGTCCAAACTTAAGATGGACCTGATGCACATAAAAACCAATTTTTTCATGCAACATGCAATTTAATTTTATGACATTTATAAAATAACATTGATGTGTTCAGAGACATGTGATGATTGAGGTCTACTGTTTTGCAAAATACATTTCTGTGATTATGCTTTTGTGTAAAGGGTGTTACTTACCTTAATGGTGTATAAAGATGTAGAAAGGTGACTTATAAAAGCAGTCCTTCATTTGATTTATTTAGAACTTAGGCATTTATGATAGCTTGTTATGATAAAACAAATGCACTTTTATTTTAAGACAAAAAAGTGTGCTGATTTCATTGCGTTGTTGCATTTTGTGACCAAGGGGGGGCGACAAAGACAAGAGAAGCCATTTAAATACAGAATATATAATGTATAAGAAGTATATGTGCTATGTGTATTAAACATGTGTGAAAACACACAGTGATCTTTATAAATTTGAGCTTGACTCCTTAAGAAAAACATTCATTAATTTTTCATACAATTGTACATATGAAGTGATGTACATATGAGGGATGCTTTGGATGAATTAGGGCGAATATAAGTCTTAGGTCTTATAAGGCTGCTAAAATAAATAAAAAAAAACAGTGATTTGTGTACTGTGTGTGTTTCATTTACATTTACATTTAGTCATTTAGCTGACACTTTTATTCAAAGCGACTTACAAATGAGGTTTACAAAAGAAGCATTTACAACAAAGCAATCCAATGTTAAATTAATGCCAGTCCGAGTAAGAAAAACACAACATATGTACCAAGGGCCAAGTATTTTTTTGATAGAAGAGTGGGGATGTCAAAAGAGATGATGTAAATTCACACGCTGACAAAGCAAGCAAACACTACACTTTATATTTAGGACCGTTTAATCATCATCTGGGGTGAAAAATCACTGATTCATGTCACACTGCTATAAAAAAGCCATTCTGACCTGAATAAAGTGTGTTTGGCCGTCAAAGGTGCGAGAATGATTCATGAAGCTCAGACTGACACGAGACAATGTTCTTGACACTCAGACATTTACACATTCACTGTGAACCACAGTAGGCTGTGCTCGAAAGGGTATCAGTAACAAAACACAGCTATACAATCCAACAAATCACATTCTAGACAAAAGCTTGCACAGCCGGGTTGAGAAAATGAGTCGTTTTCAAGAAAGGAGCAAATATAAAGATGTTGTTTCAAACACTTACTGACTTTGCTTTACAGAACATGTTGTTCCCAAGTGGAAAAGGGGAGTGAAGAATAATCGTAACCGAGGGTTGAAATATTTCATTAAATATGCTTTGTAGCATTGCCTTCAAAAGTAAAGTACACACCAAATTACTCTCCCTGCTGTTGTTACAATCTCTATCATGATATGGGTACGGTTAAGGACAAAGTAAGACATCTCAAAGAAAGTTGGCATGGTTACTATGGCACCAGCGACTAGGAAAATAGAAATAAAATCATTTTATTTTCTTGTTTAAGAAGATTTTTAAAGAATTTAAAGGTTTGGAGGACCTTTGACAACCATTTTTATTACGATAATCAATGGTTTCCCTGGAATCTCAGTTGCCAACATTCTTCTTAATATCTTTTTTGTTTTCAACTGAACAAACAACTTTATATTCATTTTGGGTGGTTTATTCTATACTTGTCCTTATGTAGCCCTGAAGTTTATTAGTATTCTAATCCTTAAACTTTCAGGGCTGTTAAATTTGAACAAGTCTGATGTTTAATACGTAGAAATACTATTTTACGTAACAATTATTTGAACTATTATGCAGTTTATTTTATTCTCTTAAGAATTTTAATGTGTGGTCTTTAAAAGAGAAATCTTGAATATTTCTTTGGTTCACATCACCTCCAATAATCAGTTCCACCAAAGATCCAGTTTCATAAATAAAACTTTATTATTCCTTATAAAACATGCATTCATCATACACGGCAGATTATAGATTATAAATTCACATCATCTCAGTATAATCTTTACAAATAATTCATTGGAACATGACACAGGAATCTCTCATAGAGACTAAATCACTGACAGTTCTGTACGCAAGTACAAGGTCGTCATGGATAAAGAAGTATGTTAACACTTCAGAGCAGCACCTCTGTGTGCTTTCAGAGAAATGCAGATGTGTGCTCAGTGTATACGTCACGTGTTGAAACATTTCATCTTCGTATGAACTCATACAGGTATTACATACACCTGTGTGAGTGTGTGTGTGTGTGCCTCACAGAGACAAACGGCTGACGTTACGTGCGTCAGTGATATCGGTTTGCGTCCACTTGTGTGTGCTCAAATGTTAACATTGTCCCAAGCTGTGTTTGATGATCTCCTTGCTACTCGGTGGAATGCGATCGGGGAAAACCACCTGGAACTCGACCAGCATGTCACCGCGCTGAGCTGGGTTCTTCACCCTGGGAAGCCCCTCTCCTATGAGCCGTCTTATTGATCCTGGCCGTATGACATCACTGCATGGGAGGGGCTTCATCTGTCCGTCGAGGGTGGGGACGTTCACGGTGCATCCACACAGAGCCTTAAAAAGAAACATTTCGGTCAAACATCTTTTGACTTTTATCCTGAACTGTTATATCACACACTGCAGTATTTTAGCAGGAAATTAACCAGCAGGAGCTATCACGCCCCTCCGGCATATGTTATTAGATCCAATCCGCTTGTGTCTATAATGTAGTTTGGGTTTATATAACGCGAGCATCTATTATGAGTCGGATGCAGGCGGAATATAGGCCAGACAGATTGAACCTCGCTGTTATGTAAGATCAGAAAAGAGCTGCTAATTGCTCCCATTTTTCATCGACGCTACAGTCTGCGGGGGATGAGAGGATGTGGGTGGATAGAAAAAGATGAAGTGGAAACAAGAGGGAGAGGGTGAAAGGTTTGTTTCGAAAGTAAGAATGGAAAAATTGGATTCAGAGACTGAACAGGATTCAAGCATTTTTAGGTGATAGCAAATAATCTTTTTGGTCAACGATTTGTGAAACGAAAAGAGAATGATGATGTGGATGTGGCGAGCAGGAGGAGAGGATGACAGAATGTGTGTGAGACGATGCTGAGGAGGTGCTGGTGTGAGATGGGAGGGGGAGTGTGTATGAGTGTGTATGAGCGTGTGTGAGTGTGTGTGAGTGTGTGTGAGGTTGTGTGCGAGCTGAGGCTGCGGGGGAGTGATGCTAAATTTAGAAGCTGCTCTCTGCAGAGGCTTATTGAGTCCCGGGGACTGCGAGGGAACATTTCGTACCGCACACACATAATCACATGTACGCATCTCACCTCTCGGAGCGTGATGGTGGAGGTGTACACAACATGCGAGCCGTCTCGTCTGAAGTGGGCGTGCTTCTTCTCCTTGATCACAAACACAAGGTCGGTCGGGGCGTGGCCCAGCACCTGATGCCCCTCTTTGGGAAAGGTGATCTTCGTCCCCTCCTTCCATCCTTTCTGCACCTCCACGTCGAAGACGCGCTCTTCCGGGCTCAGCGTGCGCTTGTCCGTCTGACGTAGGCGGGTCACTTTCACGCGCTTTGTCACGCCCGTCAGGATGTCCTCCAGCGACACGAGGAGGTCGTGGACCTCTGCCCCGCTTGACGTCTTGTGCCCGCTCCGGGTTCCGTGTTGGCGGCTGAGGTGGGGAAGGGGGTTTCGCATGAACGGGTTGAAGAGGTCGTCGTCGGAGTCGACTTCGAAGTTGAAGAACATGCGCCAGGAGTGGGCATCGGCTTTGGACGCGCTTTGGGAGGGGTCGCTTTTGTTTCCTGTGGAAGCCACACCCCCTTTGGTCAAACCTGAGGAAGACACAAAAGCTGTTAGGAAAAAGTGGTCTGCATGTCTAAGGGTTTTCAAAAGGTTTCTGAGCATGCGCTTGAGACAACTCAATAAAATCAAAATGAATTATTAATGATGTTTGCAGATTTTTGCACATGTAAGTCTGGAGTGAGAGAGAGAGAGAGAGAGAGAGAGAGAGAGAGAGAGAGAGAGAGAGAGAGATCTTTA
The DNA here is from genome assembly GCA_033220385.1 of Triplophysa yarkandensis. Taxonomy (NCBI): domain Eukaryota; kingdom Metazoa; phylum Chordata; class Actinopteri; order Cypriniformes; family Nemacheilidae; genus Triplophysa; species Triplophysa yarkandensis. The sequence goes on from CM065666.1 coordinate 8,489,848, forward strand.
GGGGTTATCTGAACCCACTGCACTCACTGTTCATCTAAACTCAGAAACTGTGAGTGTGTGAGTTTCCGATGTTCCCAAAGTGTTAAAGAATTATTCCTCTTTTCTATTTGATTTATCGCAAATGTTCAGTATGTGCTCCGTTCTCACCTTGTTGATCATAGACGCTGCGTTTCTCTGGGTCCGTCAGAACATCATAGGCTTGTGCAATCTGTTTGAATTTGTCCTCGGCGTCTGCGTCTGGGTTCTTGTCAGGGTGGTAACGGAGTGCCAGACGCTTGTACGCCCGTCTGATCTCCTCCTCGTTGGAGTCACTCGGAACGCCGAGCACAGTGTAGAAATCCACACACTCGGGTGAGGACGGGGGGCTCGACACTTCAGGTTCCTCACGCACGTCCTGCAGACACAAACCCACAGATGGAAGTTTAGAATAATTCATAATCGATCATGTCACGTGTATGTCCAATGATGCTTAACAGTCGACTTTAAGAGTGTCATGGATTATTGGGTGATCAATTTATTCTTTGATTTTGAATATTGTGTAGAATTACATCTTGCATGAACGTGTATCCAACACACTAGTGTTTTAAATGCACAACTATATCTGAACACCCAAAATAGAGAATATGTACATACATAATAAAAATTAAGGTTTCTTAAACATGCACTTGAAGAAATACATCTTAGAACAAGATGCATTTATATATAAATGTCATCATCTTACCTCTGAAGTCCATCCCTCCTCGCCGTGGATAACCCTCACTTTACACTTCACATTCTTGTGTTTGACGCCGAACTGAGTCCAGATGAGAACCATGGTGCTGATGCTGAGAGTGTTCCGCGAGCTCTTCGGATGCCGTGTGCCGCTCTCCTCTCGCTTATATACCCGCGCAATACTCACAGCGCCCACGCTGTGTGACCGAGCATCCCCGACCCCGCCCATGTCCACATCACGACAGGGAATACCGCGGTCCAACCAATCAAATGTCGACACTCGCGTTGGATGCGAGGAGCCTCACGCGGATGTAGCAGCCCATCAGTCCATGTGGAGGAGCGCTTCCGGAATTCACAATCAGCCTCCATCCCTCCATCCTGCCAGCCTAAATTCGGCTCTGTTACACATTGTTCCTTCGGTTTGTCTGCCAGCATTTTGGATGAGAAAGTTGTGAATGAAATGATGTTTGCAGAAAGGTGAAGTTTAATTCTTGGTGTTGTAACAAGAGGATGATATTAACTTTCATATTTTCTCCTTAAGGATAACATGTGACCGACACTTTAATGTGCATAACTGTTCATATGACAGGCATTTATTATTTTATTCTTAATCACATTCATATTTATACATAAACACTAATCATTTACAATGTCACCTTTATTTATAAAGAGCTTTAGACAAAATACACCGCATCAAAGCAGATGAACAACTTTGGTTAGGAAAACAGTGTGTCCATAATGCAAAATGATGTCATCTTTGAACTTTGTGATGTCATCTCGGATCAGTTTAAATAGTGACTGTTCACTCATTTTCAATTCTGTGATGTCATCTCTGATCAGTTTTTATAGTGACTGTTCATTCATTTTCAATTCTGTGATGTCATCTCTGATCAGTTTTTATAGTGACTGTTCATTCATTTTCAATTCTGTGATGTCATCTCTAATCAGTTTAAATAGTGACTGTTCATTCATTTTCAATTCTGTGATGTCATCTCTAATCAGTTTAAATAGTGACTGTTCATTCATTTTCAATTCTGTGATGTCATCTCCGATCAGTTTAAATAGTGACTGTTCATTCATTTTCAATTCTGTGATGTCATCTCCGATCAGTTTAAATAGTGACTGTTCATTCATTTTCAATTCTGTGATGTCATCTCCGATCAGTTTAAATAGTGACTGTTCATTCATGTTCAATTCTGTGATGTCATCTCGGATCAGTTTTTATAGTGACTGTTCATTCATTTTCAATTCTGTGATGTCATCTCTGATCAGTTTTTATAGTGACTGTTCATTCATTTTCAATTCTGTGATGTCATCTCCGATCAGTTTAAATAGTGACTGTTCATTCATGTTCAATTCTGTGATGTCATCTCGGATCAGTTTTTATAGTGACTGTTCATTCATTTTCAATTCTGTGATGTCATCTCTGATCAGTTTTTATAGTGACTGTTCATTCATTTTCAATTCTGTGATGTCATCTCTGATCAGTTTTTATAGTGACTGTTCATTCATTTTCAATTCTGTGATGTCATCTTTGATCAGTTTAAATAGTGACTGTTCATTCATTTTCAATTCTGTGATGTCATCTCTGATCAGTTTTTATAGTGACTGTTCATTCATTTTCAACTCTGTGATGTCATCTCTAATCAGTTTAAATAGTGACTGTTCATTCATGTTCAATTCTGTGATGTCATCTCTGATCAGTTTAAATAGTGACTGTTCACTCATTTCCAATTCTGTGATGTCATCTCTGATCAGTTTTTATAGTGACTGTTCATTCATTTTCAATTCTGTGATGTCATCTCTGATCAGTTTTTATAGTGACTGTTCATTCATTTTCAATTCTGTGATGTCATCTCTGATCAGTTTTTATAGTAACTGTTCATTCATTTTCAATTCTGTGATGTCATCTTTGATCAGTTTAAATAGTGTTTGTTCATTCATTTTCAATTCTGTGATGTCATCTCTGATCAGTTTAAATAGTGTCTGTGCATTCATTTTCAATTCTGTGATGTCATCTGCGATCAGTTTAAAAAGTTACTGTTCATTCATTTTCAATTCTGTGATGTCATCTCTGATCAGTTTAAATAGTGACTGTTCATTCATTTTCAATTCTGTGATGTCATCTCTGATCAGTTTAAATAGTGACTGTTCATTCATTTTCAATTCTGTGATGTCATCTCCGATCAGTTTAAATAGTGACTGTTCATTCATTTTCAATTCTGTGATGTCATCTCCGATCAGTTTAAATAGTGACTGTTCATTCATTTTCAATTCTGTGATGTCATCTCTGATCAGTTTTTATAGTGACTGTTCATTCATTTTCAATTCTGTGATGTCATCTCTGATCAGTTTAAATAGTGACTGTTCATTCATTTTCAATTCTGTGATGTCATCTCTGATCAGTTTTTATAGTGACTGTTCATTCATTTTCAATTCTGTGATGTCATCTCTGATCAGTTTAAATAGTGACTGTTCATTCATTTTCAATTCTGTGATGTCATCTCTGATCAGTTTAAATAGTGACTGTTCATTCATTTTCAATTCTGTGATGTCATCTCTGATCAGTTTTTATAGTGACTGTTCATTCATTTTCAATTCTGTGATGTCATCTCTGATCAGTTTAAATAGTGTTTGTGCATTCATTTTAAATCAAGTCAACGATATCGCTGTACATTAAGTGACACCAACTTAACAAGCCGGAGGTGACAGCGCCAAGGAACCAAAACTCCATCGGTGACAGAATGAAGAACAAACCTTGGGAGAAACCAGACTCAGATGGGGGACCATTTCTCCTCTGACCAGACCAAACCAGCGGTACAATTCCAGGCTGCTATTACAATAAAAATAACCCCCTGATGGCACACATCTATTTGCTAGACCAGGGGTTTTCAAACTGGGGTCCTGGGACCCACAGGGGGCCTCCAAACAGCTCAAGGGGGTCCCCAGAAAATCTTTACATTGTAAATGTACACATTAGTGTTCTTTTAAATCAAAAAAATTATATAATGTTATTGTTTCTCTTTGGGCACATACAATCAACATTATTCATATTGTAAACCACTTTTATATATTACACTTAGTATATCTTAACAACATTCTCACACTTACTATTTATCTAACATAGTTTAAATGTTTCCGGCTACACCTAACTCACTAGGAGTACCTTCTTTTCTAACCTACTCACTCTATCTAAAAAAGAAAAAGAAAAAAAACTTTTTCTACTTTCAGGTTTTTATCTCGCTCTTTGTAACTTGGTAACATTGTTGTAGCACTTGTTCACCTATTGTTGTATTGGCTATTTACCGCTTCATTGTCTCCTCGACAATTGTAAGTCGCTTTGGATAAAAGCGTCTGCTAAATTCCTAAATGTAAATGCTTCTTTATTAAATATAACGTTCTATTTGTATATGGTTGAATATGTATTTTAGAAAGGGGGTCATCATAAAAGCTCCATCATATTTGGGGGTCCCTGGCATTGTGAAGTTTGAAAACCCCCGTGCTAGACATCTGACACATTGTCATCTCCGAGACATCTTCTGTCAAATGATGAAGACGTCTATAAGACGATTGTGATTAGAATGGATGGAAAAGCTCTTTCAAAGATGAGATGATTTTGCACAGAAGACGTCTTACATATATACATGTGTAATCATGTATGTTTATAAGTAATGAGCACAAATGCAAAGTATTTTTCAACAAAGAGTTCATTTATGAAAAGTAAAATGTTTGTAAATTTTAGAATAATGCACGCACATCCACACTTCAACATCTCTTTGTGTCAGAGGATATAAAGGATGAGGAAGTGCCGCTTCGCCCACACATGCAATTAAACACAATTATTGTGTGCTTGTGTTCTAATTGTTTTTATGCTCAATGTTCCTTCTCTCTCCACGCGTGTCCGCCTGTTTTCGCGGGAAACGGAGCCGCGGGGAATGTCGCATTACGCAGCGTGCGTGCAGGTGAGAAGCGCGCGAATCTCGGTACATAAATGGCCATATTTCCTCAGCGTTGGGCGATCAGCCAATCACAGAGCAGAGATGCTTCAGGATTCCCGCTGCTACCGGAATGTTGGACAAATTTGGTCTCCCTCAGATAACGCGTTCAGTCAGACCGCCGCCATTTTGAGGAAAGAATCGGTCGTGATTGAGGACTCGTTAGATGAATGTGAGAGAAGTTGTGTGTGTGTGTGTGTGTGTGTGTGTGTGTGTGTGTGTGTGTGTGTGTGTGTGTGTGTGTGTGTGTGTGTGTGTGTGTGTGTGTGTGTGTGTGTGTGTGTGTGTGTGTGTGTGTGTGTGTGTGTGTGTGTGTGTGTGTGTGTGTGTGTGTGTGTGTGTGTGTGTGTGTGTGTGTGTGTGTGTGTGTGTGTGTGTGTGTGTGTGTGTGTGTGTGTGTGTGTGTGTGTGTGTGTGTGTGTGTGTGTGTGTGTGTGTGTGTGTGTGTGTGTGTGTGTGTGTGTGTGTGTGTGTGTGTGTGTGTGTGTGTGTGTGTGTGTGTGTGTGTGTGTGTGTGTGTGTGTGTGTGTGTGTGTGTGTGTGTGTGTGTGTGTGTGTGTGTGTGTGAGGACACTGAGGGAACATTGTGTCAGCGTGTCGTCGTGTACACTTGAGGGAACATTGTGTGTGTGTGTGTGTGTGTCGTGTTCGCGCTCTTTTAATAACACGTGACACGACCGTTAGAAGCGTCGACAGAGGGCTTTTTAATCTCGAAATTAATTACATTTAAGAGTTATTTCCAGTCAGTTCATTTATTTTTTATTTAAATTCTTCCTTGTATTTGGTTACACGCCCATGTTAACAAATCAATCATATTGGTAACAAAGAAACGGATTAAGTTATAGACGGTCAACTTTTATCCATAATGCTAACAGCTCGGATTTATTTCACACCTCAAAACGGCAAGTATCCGTGTTTACATTAACATTTATATACTTGGCAGAATATTAAAGGTAACTTAAAGCAAATGTTTATAACGGCTTACAAATGTCGAAAGTGGTTTTGACGTCATTATAATGTATAGAACAGATCATTCCTATTAGCGTGGTCGGAAATATCCCAAATACGAGTTGTTGTGTGTCTGAATTCCTGTTGCTGGGCTGTTGGGAACCAAGCACATCCCAGAAATCTCGTTTCTTTAAGTCTGTGAGAATATTTTAGTATCCCATTTTATAATAAGATCAAGCTACATAGTTTTAGATATCATTTTAGGAGTTTACATCTTTACACTATAATGTTCGAGTATTATATGAATATCGACCTGTGTATTAACATGGGATTCACCATCATATATCATGTGACCCAATCACCTTATAATAACCTTAACAATTCTGTGTGTGTGTGTGTGTGTGTGTGTGTGTCTGTGTGTGTGTGTGTGTGTGTGTGTGTGTGTGTGTGTGTGTGTGTGTGTGTGTGTGTGTGTGTGTGTGTGTGTGTGTGTGTGTGATATAGCTGTGCATTGCAGGGGAGTGACATTCACAGGTACGGTTCTTCCTACACCACTTTCTTCTTCTGCACTCGTTTCCCTCGACGGGTGACACAGTAAAGGTTACAGGGGTGATTCATAATGAGTGGTATTTGAAAGCACTTCTCACTTCAGTTTCATCTCTCTTGTGGGATTCATTTAGTTGTGTAATGCCATTCATTATCAACCGCTTTATCTGTGAATTCACACATTCATATTCAAGGGGACATGAGGTAATGCAGGGAGAACACAGTGAGGGAAGTATCTTTCTATAAATAGCCCAAGGATACTCTGGGAACATTAGGGATGGACTGCCACCTGCTGGTCCTCGAGTCCGAATGTTCTTTAAGAAAGATTTCTCCCCAAAGTCTTATAAAACTGCTTCCACATACAGAAGGAATGTGAACTGGGGCTTGCTGAGGTTAACATGAGCTAAGAGTGAAAACAGCAGGAACTGTCTATCTTACCTAATCCGGGCACAAACGTTAGAAATAACGTGAATTAGTTCATACAGTCTCTTGAACAAAAGGTCTGTCCTGAAGCCTAGTAAGGCACCTACCTAGACTGTATTTTAGGCATTACAGTACCAAACACTTGGACACTTTATTTTTGCCAGATTCTAAGGAATGTATTTACAAGTAGTCTGCCATAAAGTGACTTATAAGTATTACTATTAAGAAGACACCGGAACTGGCAACTGTTTACTTTCGTGGTTTTGTGTCTATACAATGGAAGTGAATTGGTGCTACTCACATTTAGGTTTTAAATATCATCTTTTGTGTCATGATTAAACAGTGACCCATTTTTGGGTAAATTATACCATTAAGGTGTATTTTGTCATTGCCAGAGAACATGGAAATCTTGTAAAAATTATCAAAATCTTATTTTTATTGCCAAACAAAATGTGAGACCATTTTACATGTTTAGTCCTGTTCGTAAATATCATCTTAACAATGGATTTGATGCAAAACTACCTTAATTCTAGGCAAATGAAATCTTTAACAGAAGATACTATCTATGTTTCATCTAAATGGTATATGAACTAGTTTTGTTGCATGAAGGTTTCTGTTCACTAGAGTTAAAAAAAACAAGCGGATAAAAAAGGCATACACATTGTGTATACACATATCCCAGTTTTACACACACATTGTGCAAAGCTTTTCAGAAGAACACAGGAATGTGGGTAGCGGTGCGAGTGTATATACACTCACACACACTCGTGTGTGTGTGTGTGTGTGTGTGTGTGTGTGTGTGTGTGTGTGTGTGTGTGTGTGTGTGTGTGTGTGTGTGTGTGTGTGTGTGTGTGTGTGTGTGTGTGTGTGTGTGTGTGTGTGTGTGTGTGTGTGTGTGTGTGTGTGTATACTGATATTGGACTTATTTACAGTGGGTCTACGCCATGTTGTGTGCTGAACTCCTGGAAATCTTCTGGAATAGTGTCTATAAAAGGAAAAAATAACAAAAATGTAATTTCTTTGCTGTGTGCTACAGACGTACAATCAAAACAATAATTTATCCATATAATGTCAGTGATACATTATATATTTAAATATGAGTATTGATATTATTTCAAAATGTTGCAGTGGTTTTCCTGAGAAACAATGCGGTGCATTCTCACCATTACAGCGGTACTTCAGATTGGACCAGATGATGTTTTCCTGAGAGAAGCAGAAGACACCCAATCTTCCACCTCTCATTGTGGTATCAATTGTCACCCCAGAATCTGCCACCAGCTCAGAACCCTCGTAGAAACGCACCCTTAACACATCAAAGTCCGTTTTCAATCATTGTGTGACCCTTTTTCATAATTTTCTGATCAGTGTCACATGTCTGGTTTGCTCACCTGATGTATCCGACCTGCGGGCGGTGCTGCAGATACCAGCGGTAAGACACTTTATCTTTCCAGCCAACATTCCTTGGATCTTTCCACAGCAGACGCACCTGATCATTAGTATCACCGGTGTGCCAGAGAGAGTTTCTCAAATGCTCACCTGGTCCAGATTTAGATTTCACTGCCTGTTAGATAAATATAGAGAGGGCTTTGTTAATTTCATGCAAGACAACTTCATAGTCAAACGTCTCAAAAATCAGTCACCCAACCTTCAGTTGAATGCCGGGTTCAGCCACGGCTCTGAAGGGTGTTGCCTGCCAGTATGTCTGCTCAGTTTGCTTCCACATCACCACGTAAAAACTGGAAGAATCCTGATATCCAAATATGAAGCCGGCATAGTCGTCATCAGTCACTGTATTCACGTGGAACGTACCCTCAAAGTCAACGCCACTAAATGCAGTGTAGCCTTGTGTCATCGGAGAAAGGCACGACTCAATATTTTGAATTCACATGACAGAAGAGGTTTGTGTATTTAATATATAACTCACCGACAGCAAGACCCGGGTCACTGTTCATAGTCTGGACAATTTCCATTCCCTTCACAGCAAGACAGTTTGTCAGAATCGTTCATCACAAACAAAACATTGTTACTATCAATCTGTTACCTGATTCAGAACCACCCAGTTTGGATCGATCTGAGCATCACCTTCTGGGTCCAATACAACGGTCTGATAGGCTCTAAAGTCTGTCAGTGTGATCTCTGCATTTTCAGGGCAGTTATCAATCCTGTCAATCACTTTGTCCTGGTCAAAGTCAGATTCGCAAATGTCGCCCACCCCATCATCTGGATGGTAAGAAGGAGAATGAGATCTATTATGGTAAAATGTTTTGGCTAACGTTCTTTTATGGGTCAGAAACCAATGAAAGGAGTTTATGGTAAGTAATCACCGTTGTCGTCCATCTGGTCAGGGTTGGGTACAAGCCGACAGTTATCGGGGCCGGGAGGGAGCGTGTCAGGAATGCCATCATTATCATCATCATCGTCACACTCATCTCCCAGTCCGTCTTTATCCGTGTCTAACTGGGAGCTGTTTATTACATACGGGCAGTTGTCTTTGCTGTCTTGGTGACCATCACCGTCGCTTGAGGATACAAGATTTAAAATCTTAAAATCCTGAAAAAAATCTTTAAAACTCCATAAACATTGTGTTTGAAGACTTATATTCTTATTAAACCACAATATAAAAATACTTTCGTAACATCTTACCTGTCTTGATTTGTGTCACAAGAATCTCCAACAAGATCATTGTCAATATCAGACTAAAAAAAAAAAATGCAAATATTGAATAATTGTATTTAACAATTGTATTAAAAATCTTATCTGGATCAACAAGAGACTTTGGGACATTCTATCATGTTCCACAGAAATACCTGATTTGGATTTGGGATATCAGGACAGCTGTCACATGCATCTCCCACCCCATCCCCGTCACGATCCAGCTGATCACGGTTTTTTACCCGCTGGCAGTTATCCAGACTGTTTCTTATCCCTAACAATGAAAAGGCACATCACGTACAATGGTAACTCGGCAACAGGCACAAAACACAGTAAATATGTTATTATTGTGAACGTGATCTCTGACCATCTCCATCCATGTCATCGTCGCATGCATCTCCGAGGCCATCTGAATCTGTGTCTCTCTGGTCTGGGTTATCCACTCGGACACAGTTGTCACATGCATCGCCATGACTGTCTTTATCACTGTTCCGTTGATCTATATTTGGTGTCAACCAGCAGTTATCCTAAGAATTGCACACAAAAAACATTATTTCTTAATTCTCTATATTAAGAAATCAAGAAAAAACGAATGTGAAGAATAAAAAACGAAGTTTAAGAATACATGTAAGCAATGTCTAATGTTCCATTTGTCTTTACCTGCTCATTGAGAATTCCATCGCCATCTGCATCTGGGTCACATGCGTCACCCTTACCATCACTGTCTGCATCCTCTTGTCCTGAGTTCGGAACGGTAACACAGTTATCCTGGTTATGAAAAAAAACTAAATGTTCAGCTGTCCTCGAGACGAACAAATTATATCTTCATAGCAAGTCAATACCGACCGCATCGTTGCCATGGTTACCTTTCTACAGTTGGGATCTCTGCAACGCAGCTTCTCATCCGGGTAGCCATCGATGTCTGTGTCTTTTCCGCAGAGAAAACCATTTCCAGCCCACCCGATGCCACACTAATCAAAAACATTTACCTTTTACCTCAAAGCACAAAAAATTGCATCCATGTTCAGCAATCGACTTGTGACTATGTACCTGACAAGTGATGGTCCCATCTCTCTCCTCGATACACTGAGCGTTGGGGTCACACGGGTTGTGCAGCCTGTTTCCGCAGCTTTTCTCTGGCTTGCAACCTCGGATCTGGTCACCTGTGAAACCTGTCTTACATCGGCCACATTGATATGATCCCTACACACAAGAAAACTCATTAGACATTTTGAGGTGCTAAACTCATAAATCTGCTTAACTAATATAAAACATCAGAATTATATATATCTATTCTTACCACAGAGTTCACACAGACAGAATTGGCAGTACAGCCCCCATTATCTGGACCTTTACACTCGTCGATATCATCACACACCTACAAAAAAAACAGGAATTGAGAAACCATGTACACAATTTTAAGACTGAATCCTTAAAAGATATTTCAAATTGATGACTCGATTTAAACGCTAGCAACTGATCACACGAACAGGATCAAAGTTAAAATTGTTTGCACTACGTGTAACTATACACAACTGGTGCAGTTGTTTTTGAAATATAAGCTTTACTTTTCCGTTTCGATGAAATCAACTCATAAGGGAAAACCAACACAAACATACCTGCTTGTGAGTTTGTGCAAAGGCTACACCCACACCTTCCACTGGTTTGCCAGTGAATCCAAGTGGACAGGCTTCACAGCGGAACCCTGGAGCCATGTTTACACACCTCACACCCGGGAAACACGGGTTAAACTGGCACTGAAGATTACATCACACATACGTGCTAATGTCATTCATTTATTCAGATAAAAATGCTCAAAAGAAACCATGTCTGTTTTTGTGTCATGCTATTCCCTCCCATTTGATCTGATGGACAGCACCATCCATTCTTAACAGAACATTCTTTTTTTATCTGTTGGATTGGTATGTGTTTTGTGAATGTACAGTATGTTTCTATTCCTCAAGATATACCTCATCAACATCATCACAGCTGTATCCATCGCCTGTGTATCCATCCGGACACGGTCCACACTCCACCCCATCCTCTGTTTCAATACACATACCGTCACGGAAACACACTCCAGGAGTACACTTTGGCTTTACCACCTCTGATCCGCCTAGTCCTAAAAATGAATGTCAAGAAATTATGCGCGGTCGGAACTAACGTGTGTCATGGCTATGCTTTAGAGTACATATTTGGCTGGTGATCTGTTGCATATTTGCGGTCATGTTAAAATCTCATTTGCGCAACTGTTGCTTGTATTCTTTGGCTGGTGTGATGTCTTACCGCAGGCCTGGCACTCAGAGATGGTGTTTCTGAGGAAAGAGGTTTCCTTCACCTGTAATGTGTGCACAAACACAAGTCTAAGCAGTTAAAATTATGGAAATGAAGAAAATTGAATGATGAATATTACAATTTTACCTGCTGAATAAGAACATCTTTCAGCTCATTAATAACTTTCGTCAGTTCTAGCATCTGAGTAGTAAGCTGTTTGGTGTTTAGCCCTTATAAACAGAGAAGAGAGACAAATAAACACAGCTTGTACAAATTCTATCCATTTCTCTGTCTGCATGCCATTTGTCATACTTCATCCAAAAAGACAAATTCTGTCATAATTTATTCACTCTCTGTTCTTTCTTCTTTAGAATTCCAAATAATATATTTTGAAGAATGTAAATAACCATTCAGTTGCATGTTTTTTGTCTATACAATAGTGCCATTACTCTTTTATTACCAACTATCTTCCTACTGTGGAAGAACAAAACTCATACAGGTTTGAAATGATGATGGAGGATTAATGAGGACACAAATTTGATTGATAACATAAGAGCTGATAATCGTTATTATCTATGCATGTGTAATATTTGTGACTTTATTATTACCTAGAGTTTGTACGGAGTCACTCTGATGAGTGTGACAGTCCTGAAGTGATGCAACATTTTCCATTGTGTCACCGAATGCAAGTTTGAGTTCCTCAAGCTCCTCCTGGCCAACAAAACACAAACCACAGAGGCCGTTCATACCAGCATGTGTAAAGCAACTTCAGCAAGCTTGTAACTATTAAAGGTAACACGTACGTGCGCTTTCCCCTGCATTGTTTTGAGTTCCACTCCCTGTTGACTGTTTAGACCGTTAAACACAGCGGGTAAATCTCTCAAGGTTTCCACCAGCCTGCAGTCCACATGTAGCTCGACGCCGGGCACGGGTATCACCCCCTGGCCCTGTGGAAAGGCCCTCGGACCGCCTATTTCCAGTCCCTTCAGGTGGAAAAGCAAGCGATGCTTTTCTCCATCGGCCAGTTTTAGATTGTTAAAAGTTACAGTACTCATCCTGCCATCTCTGCGGAGGTATCGTAAGCTAGCTAAAGAGAGAGCATAACTTGCATTTTATGTGTTTTATCAACTTAATTAGCATGCAAACAAATTAACATATTGTTCCTTCATAACTTTTCCAGTGACTTAAATTGTTTGGTAAACATAAAAATAAAAATAAACATATTTACTTATACTTGCTAACGGCTTTACAAAAATCTAATTACCCAAGCAATTTATGCCAAAGAAAAATAGTCATTTAAAATGTCATAGACCTTAAGAGTTTTTAATATGTTCATACCTTTATTAAGTTTTCCCATTACTGTAAACTCAAAGTACTTGCTGTTGTCTTGCGGGTTATAAAGAGTAAATACGGTGGTTCCGGTTCGAGGTTGGAGACGGAACGTAGTGAGAATAAAGAGTTCTGTAACTCCCTGCTCTGCCAAACCTCCGTGCAGCAGATCTGGCAGACAGTCCGGCGAAGTTAACAGGTTATACACTGCAAGAGGAAACATTAATAAAATGTTATATAAGTGTTATACAAAGAGTTATTCAAACACAAAGCATCCCGCTCACAAACAACGTTTTTCCTTGTGCTAATGCATGCTGGGAATGATGCCCGAGTCTTTTTAGGTTGATGTCATTTCGTCAGACAGTAAATCAGTTGTTGCATGTGAATCTGTAGCTTTCAAAAAATTAAATGGCAAGACAGTGTTTAGTTGGATGTTTTGGAGTTTGGTGGGAACCTTAAAGTCCTAGTAATTTAAAGTTCTTAGTTTAATGTGTATTCTGTCAGGTTCCAAAATCAAATAAAAGCTCTTGAATTTCAGATTTATATCACGTTCATGTAACTACAGTACTGTTGGTGTAATTGAGATTGACATGAAATGGGATTGAATTGGATCTTCATTAAAGATTTTAAGTGGAAAACTTCATGAAAGCCATGTGAAAGGATGGCCGCTGCGGTGTTACTATCGGATGTCAAATACAGATGTCGGTTGTTTTTGGTGATGGCAGTCCGCCATTGGCTGAACAGGCAAATAATATGGTGTAAAAAGCGATTACTTTAATGATACAGTAATGACCATTTTCCTATAATAGAACAGCAAGAGATGACCAGACTTATTTTCATGACTGAGCAATCAGTAAGAGAATCGAAAAGTAAAATGAAACAAAATTCTCCCAAAATCCAAGCCTCTGGTTGGAAAATGTGGGAACAGTAGCAACCACTAAACCACCATCTTTCTTTGTTTAACATCACGTGCGCTTTTGGATTCACTTTTTGGATTCACTATTTTTAAACAAAAAGGATTTGTTCTCTTTTTGTTTTGTGCTGAAATGTTTAGATGCAGAATGGAATTGCATACGCATGTGTTTGGACTTCATTTGTTATTTGTCACTTGAATGTTCAAACATGCACTAACACACGGCTTCAAGTAAACGTCGCACACACATACAATGCGTCCACCTCTGCGTTTGGTACTCAGACAAAAACCCTGAATTAGATACTATTAACAAAAACAAAAAGAGTACACAGCAAGATTGGAGCCTGATGTGTTGTGATAAACACATCAACATTGCAAAATGCAGACATAGACAAATTAAGAACAACTGGCATTGGGATACAGAGAACCAAAGGCAAAGAAGAATAAATAAAGAGATCAGACCCTTTAAGAGTAAGATTGACATATAAAGTTCAGTGTGAGATTTTACAAGAAGGAGGAAAGCGAGTAAAAATACTGCAAAAGTTAAAAACAATAGTTAAAAAGTTCTCCCAGATCTGAATTAAAAATCATTTCTTTTCAAATGAAATTATACAATAGGACTTACCGGTCGATTCTGCGTTTGCCGAACTGAGACTCAAAATCAAAGAAACGGCCGTGAGTAGATGCATCATGCCAGGCATCTTTACCCACAACCCTCAAAAGGATTGTGTGAGCTAATCTTTGATCCTTGAGACAGTCTTCAATATCTGAATAATAAATGTGTATTTATCTCTATGTTGCTGTATGTCAGTAAATAGAAAATCATTAAGTAGCTGAACCCTCAAGAGCTCAGCGGGTTTGTATGAGGGTCAGGAGAAAAGAACGACTTCTGTGTGCCTTTGGATTTTAATGATGTGTGTGTGTCGGAGTGAGGTAACAGGCTGTCTATCAACTCATAGCAGCTGTGGTGGGCGGAGTTATGAGACTAACAGACGCCCCATGCTGTGTGGGCGGAGCCTTATAAATGGTGGGGCCAGGCTCACGTCTTATTGGTACCTTTTATGAGCTTCCATTTGTTCCACATCCTTTTCCATCCCTGGGTTCTTGTGTCGTCACTTATTTTCCCGTCATTTTAACTGACAGGCGCCGTAAAACGTCTGCTGAGGTGGATCCGAAAGGGACTTGTTTAAAGATAACTGGACGGCGTGATGCTAATGTTCCATGAATGTCTGATTCTCGCACAGAGGATTTCCTAATAAAAACACATTACGTGTTGTACACGTGAACTGGGCAGACATATGGTTAACAGCATTTTAATGATATAAGAGCAATTCAGATCAATTATCACATTTTTAAAACACAGACACAGTTAAACAACATTCAGGCAACAGAAACATCCTTTAAACTTAACCCTTTGAGGGAGTTAAGAACTCAAAAACCAGAAGATTCCAGATTAAAGATTGGCCTGTTTCAATTTGGGCCAGATGGCAACATCCCAGAACACATGGCAACCTCATAGCAATACTCTGGCAACCAAACAAACACTGAGTAATATTTTAAAAAACACACATGACATCATAGCAACAGCTCGTTGTCCTGTCCTATCTTCAATATATCAATTATTTCTTATAATTGATCCCAAAAGACTATCTGAGATGCAGATGAGACTAGCAAAAGATGATGTTCTTTATTTAATCTCATTGATATCTATCAATGAGATTAAATAAAGAACATCATCTTTTGCTAGTCTCATCTGCATCTCAGATAGTCTTTTGGGAGCCAAAATTCTCACACATGTTCGTCTGCAATCAACAGACAATGTTGTTGAAGATCTCAAAAGTGTTTTTGGAGGAAATTTACCTAAAGCTTGGTCCAGTACTAGGTTGCTTTCTTATAATTTCTTTAATTGACATATCATTAGATAATAAAATGATCTCGATATTTATAGAAGAGCCTAGGGGGAAGTCATGGCCTACTGGTAAGAGAGTTTGACTCCCAGCCCTAGGGTTGTGGGTGTAAGTGTCGTGCCGGGTGTGTGTTCACTGTTTGTGTGTGTGTTCACTGCTGTTTGTGTGCCCTTTGAATGAGTTAAATGCAGAGCACAAATTCTGAACATGGGTCACCATACTTGGCTGTATGTCACATCACTTTGTCACTTTAGAAAAGTTCTGGGTTGTGGGCCTTCCTAGACCCTGTCCTAATCCAGATTATTTGTCCTATACAATCCACATGGATTTAAACAAGTTTTGACATGAGAAACTTAAGCTGATTCTGAAATAAAAAAACAACAGAAACCTCCATGAAACTCTAAAAAAGCAACATTTAAGAGATTACATTTTCTTCTCGGAATGGCCGAAAGTTTCCGACAGAAAAGCGCCATTTAACCCTTACCATAGCTTCTTAAGTTAACCTTTATGCATAAGTTATGATAAGAGAAGAAATAGGTAAATTACTTTATTCTATATAATTGTTTTTAGAAACGAAGATACAAAATCTACAATCTACTTTGGTGGCAAGGATTCAGTGAATGAGTCACGGCAGTCAGCGTAAATAATAACAGACCCGTTCTAATATAACAGACTGATATTCACACCGCCGTCCAGTTCATCAAACTGACCATCGATCAACCACGCCATGGTGCGGTAAGTGACATAATCCCACATCCTAATCAGAGCGTCAAACTCCGCTGTGTGTGTGTGTGTCGGAAGACCAAATTACAGTCTTTAGCTGAATGTGCTCTGTCATTAAACCTTTCCGAAGCATTATGGGTATGTTAAGACCCAGGTGGTCGTAGTTCTGGAATGTTCTGATTCTGACCGCTTCCCATTGGCGCAGACATGTGTTACAACAGGACCTGGCCTAAAGACTTTGTCTGAATGTCTAGCACTGCTCCGGGTGTGTGTTCACAGTGTGTGTGTGTTCACTTACTGGATGGGTTAAATGCAGAGCACAAATTCCAAGTATGGAACACCATACTTGGTAATACGTCACGTCACTTCACTTCACTACAGTGTGTGCCTTGACCTTCACTATTCTGTTGGATCTGTCAGTAGACCAGCAGGAAGCGAACACACAGACACACACACAGTGTCCTTTTGTTCCCATAGTAGGTTAAGATGGCCCGACAAAGACTGTTGGTTTGCCGTAAGCCGACCCTGTTAATGATCTTTCCATGTGTGTGCCTAAAGGTTCGACTGCACAACGACACACATCCACGTCTGTGTTTGTGTAAGAACAGCCACAATAATGTGAGTTGGAAATGAGATTCTGTGCGAATATTTTAACAGACATCTCTTTCGACATACCTGAGTGTCCCTTTCACATACACAGATCCTGGTGGGTGCGTTTATTGGAGAAGGTCACGCTTGTGCTTTTAACAGCCTGTGAAACTGGCCATGTTACATGGACTTTAGGGGCATGTAATTGCCCAGATGGGTAATGTGGGGCAGTAGAATGTTCTCAGGGGAAGTGTAATTTTTTTCCTGACCTCTCTTGAGAAAGATGAGTATTCACTTGAACTCATGTGGGACGGTGGAACATTCTCCTGACCTGCTGTGAGCATATCAACATGTGCTTTAAAAAATAAAGATCCTTTACAATGCCATAGAAAATGGTTCCATATTGAACTTTTTTTCTGAAGGTTTGTCACAAATGGTTTCTTGTGTTGATTTTGTTTTTTAAAAATTGTTATTGTATGGTTTTGCTGAAAATATCCTTTTAAGCAATAATAATCTCTTAATCTGTATTAATGGGTTCTCATTAGGAGATACCTAAACAAATAGTGAACCTCAATACAAATTCTATCATTTATCCATCCCAAGTCTCAAAATCTCTATTAGTCTCTTTCTTTTGTAGAACCCAAAAGAAGATATTTTTTGTATAGGTTGTGTCAGTAATGGAAGTCTATTGGGTTCAGTTTAAAAAAATCTTCTGTTGTGTAGAGATTTGAAAAGACACAAGGATGAGCAAATGATGAAAGAATTTTCATTTGTAGGTGAACTCTCTTTCTGGGAACGCTTCAGGTTAAATACAAGTCCAGCTCTATTGACAATATCTCCGGTATGCTTCCCATTACCACAATAAACAATTTTGACTCATTCGTCAGCTAAAACAAGCAATGGAGGAATCGCGGTGACATTTAGGTCTGACTTTAATTTGAATTAAACCTTGAACATTCCTCTAAAGATCCCTCAAGATAACAGCACTAATTTTATTAAAATCTAACCTCAAAAAGCTCAGATATGTTATTTTACTGGTAGCTGCAAAAAGGCAGTCGTGGAAGTACACCGACAGGCTTTGATTATCAGCTTCTGTTGCGTGCCACGCTGGACACCCAATGGATTTGTCTTCTGATCAGCGAGACTTTAAGAGTTTAGGAGCTGGGATCTGTGGTCACAGGCTCAAAACCTCAAAGGCACATCGGCAGAGATGGATGAGAGTGTGTGATGGATAATGTGTGTTTGTCACTGTATAATGTGTGTGTGGGGAGCTTAGCAGCACATGGAAGCTATTACTCAGGTACTTAGCCTTCCTCACACACACGGTATCTGCATGTGATTGTAAAAACTGTACAAAAACAGATGACGTTTAAAGGAAGTGCTAAGGAAAATCAAAGATGTGCGTCCACTAACTCTTCATCGCCGAACATCTTATTTGATCTTTTTCACACAATGAAAGTGAACAGGGCAGATTTGTATATATTGCCTAACATGTACTTCTGCTATTATGTTTTTACAGTGTTTTTTTAACCTTGAAAGCCCCCGGTGCCCATTCATTGTATAGACGAGAACAACACAAAATATTTTCTTCTGTTTCACAGAAAGATTGTTGTCATGCTGGTTTGGAACAGCGTGGGGTAAATGATGAGATGATGAGAAATGTAAACAGATGCGTGAACTTTTGGAATCTGGTTTTGTAATGTTACGTAAACTGCCCTGTTCGTCAGATTTTACCATTGAAATATAAGAAGCGCCAAACAGGCTCACATCCCTTCACCCAAACACTCTTAGTTCCAACTAAAAGTTAGTCACACAGATGTCTGGATATCGCTGTCTGAACGCTGGCATGGGGAGGGAAGATGTGCTACTCAATATTTTCCCGGAAAGTTATAAAGGGAATCAACTGACCAAACACACACACACACACAAAACATGAAATGGGATTGTTTACCTGGAATGAACACGGGGGGAGAATTTTCTGGACGAGCACAGAGGTTGATTCTTATAAACACCACCATGTGTTATATTGTACATGGAGAAGCGTGATATTTGGTCAGATGGTGTCTGGGATCCAGGTGGAGTGTTTTCATTGTAGACTAAAGCTCTCTAAATCATTAACATCACCAGAGACTGAATAGGTCATACAACACAGGTAAATCACTATTGATTCTAAGCTGATCGGAAACAGTTCCTAAAACTGACATCATTCACTTAAATGAGCTAAAGGTTGAACTAATGTTCCTCATTCTTTTTGAGAAGAATAACAGCCTCTCGCTGTGAACACGGTTACAGAAACACAGTTTAATGGATGTGAGGTTTACTAAAGGGATTACCTAACAATTTTTTTTACACTAAATAAGATATTTTGAGAATTAGCGGTTTGTTTTGTTGACATTCAACACCTCACCAACATTCTTCAAATTATCAAATAAAGTTTTGTGTTCTACAATGAAAGTAAGTGAGTTTGAACATGTTATGATCTTGTTGAGACAGCTGTCATTGTCATTAGCTTTAAATAAAAAAAATATGTTGATGGATGGATAAAAGGAATTATCTTTCTTTACGTTGGGAGGGAGTTTGCTCTTATAGGGACAGATAGTTAATGGCTTTTACAGAAAGTGAAGCAAGAACACAGGAATTGGATCAGTTTCCCAGACTGTTGCTCGTTTCTGATTCGCTTTCAGTATTCAACACTTTTATCTCTCAGATAAACAGTAACAGAAAACTACCCCTTTAAAAACATCTGTTATTATTCTGTTATGCTCTTTTAATCTCTTGTCTGTATTTTGTTTCGCAAAGCACATTATAAACAGCTTAACCTAATTCTGACTTTGATTCAAAAATGATAATATCTATTACTTACCCTCATGTTCATTCCAAACCTGTGCGTCTGTCTTCTGTGAAACACAAAAAGATGTTTATGAAATGAAGTAATATTCATACCAATTAAAATACAAAAAAACTGGGTTTCAAACAAGTTCAAATATGGACAAACTCAAATAATGTGTTTGATAATTATTAGTTTAATAAAACAATGACGACAACAACAAAATAGTTTCAAACATAAATATTAAATCGTTGCCCTACTTTTAATATGTTAAATAATTTTTACTCAAAATTTTTAAGAATAATTAATCTTCTGTTTAAATGCTGGGATGTTTAAGCCCTTGGTCTCACTGTGTGAGAACTGATCCATATAGAATTCATCTGGTGTGTGATTACATACAATAAACTACTTTACAATAACTTTGAATGTCTGTCTGTTGCACTGGACACTTCTTCTTTCACCTTGGTGCATTAGTCTTGGATTTTGTGAGGTATAGATTTTCAGAAAATAACTCGGCATTTCAGATTTGTACAGCAGGCCTGTAGCATCCTGTCTGGTTTATAGACACACACACACACACTTTAGCATCAGACCACTCATGCCAAAAGTGTGTTTGTGATATAAACGTTGTACCGTGGGACCTAATAATACCAAAGCCGTTACACACGTGTGTAAACAGTGCTGCAGTGAGATGAGTGTTTTATGGTTGGAAGATTAGTGGCCATGTGTGTGTGCACGAGCGCTGCATCCTTCTGGTATATGACATCTCCTCCTGGCTAATAAAGCAGCAAACCGCAACATTTCTATTAACAGATGCATCCACAGAGGCCAACAAGATATGTCATGAATGCTTTTTTCCAGACTGTGCAAAATTTTTCTTATGTATTTGTTCTCTTTTAAAATGTTGAATAATTGGACACAGCTGTTTGATGCAGACACAGATGTAGTAATGACATGATGTACTTTCTTGAGGTACATTATGGCTGAAATGCAGAAGAGCTGTGTTTGTTCTTAGAGAAATACAGGTCTTAAAATCTGTATTTTGGCTTCTGGGTTCTTCAGAGCAGCTGTTCTTGACTAGTTTTGTTTAAGGATCCACATTCTTCAATCCACACTCAGTGGTGAACCAAATCAGAGTTGCAAAACTGAATATCAGTGGTTTGTTCCGCGTTCTCTGTTTATCATAGCCAATGAAAGTTATTTTAAGTAGTGTGCGTCATCTTTTCTTTTACCTCATGTATAATTGTTTTTCCATGATGAGGGCATCACAACCGGCCCATGATGTCCAGAGACAAATCTGGAGCAAATTTCAAAACCTGTGGTGAAGACCTGTGTGATCTTCAGATTGGGTGGGAAGTCTCCATCTGGTGTTAAAACACTGAACACGCATCTTAAGACAAATTCTGGCATCTCCCACATAACCATCTGGCACATTTACATCTACCTGAAATTATAGCTCAAGCTCAATTAAAACCTTTAAACACTTAATATCAAGTGAATATTGTGCTCAAAAACTGCACAGACCTACAAGGTAGAGTTAAATGTTCCATACTACACTTAGAGAGTGTCACGGTAGAATTCAAATGCATTTTTTAATTCCCCGTATATAACAAGACAATTCACTCCATCATGTCCAACAACAACAAAGACCTTGTCAAGAGGTCAGTTGTGGTCTGGTGGTTAGAGCTGGCAACTGCACGCTACTTTTAAGTCGCTATGAATAAAAGCATAAATGTAATTTATCAACAAAGAAAGAGCTAATTCAATGTTCTTTTCCAGGAAATTGCAAACTTAAGAACAAGCAAGACTACACAAAATCATAAGCAAACCATTTAGCCTAAATATTGACAATGCTAAATGTACCTCCTTTTAGCAAAAAGGTCAAATGGACACATTTTCCATTGTGTTATTGGTAGACTTTACATCGAGATGTAATTCGATTTGCTTACTACACTAGAATTACAAACAATACATTTCCATATGACGACATTAAACAAACACACACAGATGGAGTCAGGAACACTTTATTCTCTGTTAGGAGATTACTGTACATCGAGGATCAAGTGCCACTTGAACTTTCTCTTAAGGGGTTTGTATAAATTTAAGCTGGAGCACTTTTCAAACATTGACAAAACATTAGCAATTAAGGAAACAGACTACTCGAAGCTTGACAGGAAGTTGAGCACAACCGCCTTCAGTTTAGCGTCAGAAGCCTCTGAGATTTTACCATCAGCCCTAGAACACGGAATATAAACAGTTATAAGAGGAATGATGCACCACATTGTGGTATGATGTTAAGACAACAAGATAACAATATGAGAATTCAAAAGTTCAAGATCAGATAAAGGTGAAATCTTATAAATCAACAACATGCAAAGCACTCTACCTGATGGCTGTGAGCAGATCCTGGTGTTGGCTGAGGACATGTTGAAGGAAGGTTTTCTCGAATCTGGTGATCTTGCTAGGCTCCATCTTGTCAAGATGTCCTCTTACACCAGCGTAAATGACTGCCACTTGTTCCTCAATGGCCATGGGACCTAAAAAGGGGACAGGGTTAATGTGGGAATATTCAAAAAGTACATCTTCCAAAACAGTAGGGGGCAGCAGCAAACTTACAGTACTGTCCCTGCTTCAGCAGCTCTGTAAGTCGCACGCCTCTGTTCAACAGCTGCTGGGTGGCAGCATCCAGATCAGAACCAAACTGAGCAAAGGCAGCCACCTCACGATATTGTGCCAGCTCCAGCTTCATGGTACCAGCCACCTGGAGACCAAAAATCATGGCCAATTCAATAAATGCTCAGCAGTGCCAATACTATTCTAAAGTTTTTTTGACAGTAAACCAACAATGAAATCGTAATCATTAAAAACACATTGATTGTTGAAGAACTAGCACAAACCTGCTTCATGGCTCTGGTCTGGGCAGCAGAACCGACACGGGACACAGACAGACCCACGTTAATAGCGGGACGGATACCCTTGTAGAACAACTCAGTCTCCAAGAAAATCTGAATAGCAAAACGTGAGGTCATGGCCATTGAAAGAAGTGAACTGTGTTTTCATTAAATCTCAATACTGAACTGGAACTTCAATGCCTCACCTGGCCATCAGTGATAGAGATGACATTAGTGGGAATGTAAGCAGACACATCTCCGGCCTGGGTCTCAATGACAGGCAGGGCAGTGAGGGATCCACCCCCGAAGTTGTCGTTCATCTTGGCTGCTCTTTCCAGCAGACGGGAGTGCAGGTAGAAGACGTCACCGGGGTAGGCCTCACGACCAGGGGGACGACGCAGCAGCAGAGACATCTGGCGGTAGGCAACAGCCTGTAGACAGATGATAAATTAATTCTAACAAACAGTGACTTCAAAACCATCCTAAAAGAAAAATGGGACCATACAAACTCTGTATATATTTCAGTGCATCATTCTCACCTGTTTGGACAGATCGTCGTAGATGATGAGGGCGTGTTTGCCGTTGTCTCTGAAGTACTCTCCCATGGAGCAGCCAGAGTAAGGAGCCAGATACTGGAGGGGTGCAGCATCAGATGCAGTTGCAGACACCACAATGGTGTATTTCATGGCGTCAGTATCTGTCAGCCTCTTCACCAGCTGGGCCACGGTGGATCTCTTCTGACCGATGGCCACGTAGATGCAGTATAGTTTCTTTTTCTCATCAGTGCCTTCATTGAAGCGCTTCTGGTTGATGATGGTATCGATGGCAATGGCAGTTTTGCTTTGAGACAAAACAAATCATTTAAAAAAGTGCTGTAAATTTGTATTAAATATATTTACTATTCAGCTTAACCCTGCACCCCACAAATTTAGTAACTTTGCTATACTAGGACAAAAAGCATCCCTGAAACAAAAACTGGGAAATCATTTCCATCTTACCCAGTCTGTCGGTCACCAATGATCAACTCTCTCTGCCCACGGCCAATAGGCACCAGACTGTCCACAGCTTTGATACCAGTCTGCATGGGCTCCCTCACAGAGATACGGGGGATGATACCAGGGGCCTTCAGACCCACACGTCTACGCAGCTTGGAACCCAGTGGACCCTGGTTTTGAAAGACAAGTAAATGGGTGACTGGATAATCAAAGGAATTAGCAGGTAGTGATTGAAATTACACTAACACCTTTCTAAAAGCCAAAAATCGCAAATTTGGTCAAACCTTGCCATCGATGGGATTTCCCAGAGCATCCACGACACGGCCGAGCAGCTCCTCTCCGACTGGGACATCCACAATAGCTCCTGTTCTTTTGACAATGTCACCCTCTTTAATCAGTTTGTCGTTACCAAACACCACAACACCAACGTTATCGGGCTCCAAGTTCAGAGACATTCCCTGCAGAGAGAAAGATTTTTAGAAGACAAAAACAAAGATATTGTGAAGTTGGAGGTATATTTATATTTAAACATCACGTCAGCCCAAAAAGCTATTTATGGCCATTTAAATTATTTGTTTATTGATTTTACGACATGAGTTAATCAAATAATCATACCAGTCTAAAAACATTATACACAAATACATGTAACACATGTTCACGCTTTGTAAACAAACAAATAAAACATACTAAAAAAAAATCCAAATATTGCCAGGAGTATTCTTTTTAAGGTCCATCGAAGTATTCTCTAAAAAAAATATTGCCTGGTGTCACTTAAATCTGTGCTTCCGTTAAAGAAATATTACAGAACTCCCCTATTTGTGTTTTCTCAAGTTGGAAGTATAAAAAGCAGAAGATGTATTAATAGCAGACAAGACGACCCTTGACCCCAGAACCCTCACCTTCAGACCGGAGGAGAACTCCACCATCTCCTCTGCCTGTACATTCCTCAGCCCATACACACGAGCGATACCGTCACCGATGGACAGCACGCGACCCGTCTCCTCAAGATCTGCTCCAGTCTCAGCTCCAAGAATCTTCTCCTCCAGAATGCTGGAAACCTCAGCTGTGCCTGAACAAACAAAAGAGATCGACGTCGCTAAAGTCGGGTCGAACTGGCAAATGATCCAACAGAGATCACGAACTACAAACCCGTCTTCTGCAGCCACGGTCTGGCGGTGCTCAGGTTCTTGGCTCCAACGCATGCCGCTGCCACATTTTTGGAAACCTGCAATGAGAACATTTGATGTTAGGAAAGAAGAACTTGACCAAGCTTGACCTTCATGAGCAGTCATGCTAGTGCTAGTCGACCCAACCTGATTCAAAGAGTTCTTCAACACTACAATCTATACTTTAATCTCATCTATGTGAAATATTTAAGTCAATGACGTCAGTGTCCCCTGCCACACTTCCTCCTAAATGAAAAGCAAGGTTAAATGCATTTCTAAATGCTTTAAAACAAAACAGAAAGAATAAGAAACTGATCTGAGAGCTAGAACACAGCTGACAGGTCACCAGCAGGATTTGCTGACCTTCAATGGGGAATGTCATTCAATGGACGACACCTCCCCAAACTGTGCAAATACACCATTAACATCCCATAATACTCTGGATTAAACATCTATGCACGTCCTGAAATGAATCATTGAGAGTAAAACAGCAGAATAAAAGCTCAAGTGATGACACAGACGCAGGGCCTCTAAAGCAAGATGGCGGCGCGCTGCACCTCACGCCATTAACGGCTGACATTCACGGAGCCGCTGGGACATAAACGACACAAAATGAGACTTACGAACGCGGCCCGGCGGGGAAGAGTCCGGGCCAGAACCGCTGCGACGCGAACGGACAACATGATTGACAGCTGTTGAGATTTTGCGCTTGTATCCTCCTGCGGCGACCGGATGGAGCGCGAGGAGCCGAGTGAAGGAAATGGAGGTCGCGCGAGCGGCTCATATACGAAAGGTCAGCGCTTGAACCGGAAACACTTCTGAGAGGAAACACGCGCACGCTTAACTTATAAGTAAAATTAAGAGAAACATTTTTTTTTCATGTTTATATTTTATTTTTTGTCCGATATTTGGTTTGGATTTTTTTATTTGGATTTATGAGGAAAAATATGCGAGTTTTATTTTTGTGGTTTGAAAATGGGGTTGTGATGTCAGAATTGTTTGCAAAATATTCAAAATATGAGATAATATGCGTGTGTGTGTGTGTGTGTGTGTGTGTGTGTGTGTGTGTGTGTGTGTGTGTGTGTGTGTGTGTGTGTGTGTGTGTGTGTGTGTGTGTGTGTGTGTGTGTGTGTGTGTGTGTGTGTGTGTGTGTGTGTGTGTGTGTGTGTGTGTGTGTGTGTGTGATACTGTAACATTATAATTTGTGATTATTGATAATATCAATATTAATGCTTTATTTCGTTTCATTGTAGCTATTCCTGTGTTATTTCATCATTTATTTCTTAATATTTGTTCACAAATTGCAAGTTTTCTGTCTGCCTTGACTTTTTTTTTTTTATTGGTGACAAAACTTACACAATGACAATAATAACACTAAACAGCAATAGTGTATTTAAACGATAAAAGATACTAGGTTTACGTACAAAAATGCATTATTGATATATTATATTAGATTCCAAGGAATATCAACTTAAAAATATTATTAATGCAGGAAAAAATAAAATAAAGAGTTGAAGATTGTTTAAGGGATGGCCGATATATCGGAAGCCTTATCCATATCGGCCAATAAATGCTATTTATAGTATTATTGTTATCGGTCATATCATCAAATTATGTGGATGTCTTGAGACAGATAAATAAGGATTTATTTCTGCTGGTTGAAGCACTTCTCATACTTGCTACAGGATTTAATCATCACTTACTTTATTTATGATTTATTTTTTGTCAAGCAATAGATTTTATGCAAAATAAAGCTGGCCATAGAAATGTATAGTAACCATAGTTCAGAGATCAATTTAAACTTTTCTTAAGTTTTGAAATAAAATCTTTCTATAAATAAATAAATGCTATATATATATATATATATATATATATATATAACGTATATAACGTATATATCGGCTACAGTTATAGGTTATTATTATCGGACAAAATTTACATATCGGTGCAATCCTAATAGTTTTCATAATATATTCAGGTATAGATATATACATTGTCAACCTACTTGACTGTGTTAACAATACAAGATAAAGCTTGGAAAAAGAAAAATGAAATAAAAAACAAAAGTCATACGCATAAAAACTGAAGGATAAGACACATAAACATTTATCACTCATTACTAAAATCATTACAAAATTCTTCTATGTTTATTATTCTGTGACAGTAAAATAGTATTTAAATAAATTCTAAACTCTTTTAAAAAAAACAAGAAAGTGTAGTTTGTTGTTATTAAACTAACACTTATGAATATAAAACTTACAGAGAAAATAAATTAGGTTTATAACAAAACAAGCATTCCTTTTACTAGATTCAGAGTCACAATGTCCTAAAGTTATTTATTTGTAAGTAAAACATCTCACTTAATATTATTCTTAATAAATAATTAAGCTAATAATCTAAATAATAAATAAATTAACTAATATTTCCCCAGAGTTGTACAATATACTCACACATCCAAAATAAACGATAAACATTTTCAGTATGAAATTTATAAAACAAACATTGTGTATTAATATCAGCTTTATACTTATTTATAATAAGTTTAACATGTTCAAACATCTTTATTACATTTGTTTAAAGACAGAAGCGTCAAGGGTATGGTGATGTACCATTTTTCCCTAAGCCTCATTGGTCAATGGCTCAGCCAATGGCGACTTGCGCCTCGAAACCCCGGAACAAGAAATACAACAGTTTGGCGGGAACTGTGTTTGTGTCAGAACGTGTTTTTATTAAACACTAAAATAAAGTCTTACGTTATTTAATGCGATTAAGAGTTCGTGGGAATGTGTGAGAAAAGCAAAACCGTGAGTACATCACAAAATTTTGAATACATCACAGCTTTTGTTGTTGTGTATTGTGCATTTACACACACATGAACACAACTCTGATGACAGTTTATAAGATTGTGACACGTGTTGTTTACACAACTGTAGGTGACTGAATGGCTGAAGAAGGTGTTTGGACAGCAGCCTGTCCCAGATTTTGAGGTGAACACACACACAATAGAGATTCTACATGAGCTGGTGGAGAACAGTGACCTGAGATGCAAAGAGGTCGAGCTCCTCATACAGGATCATGAACAGAAAGCTGAAGAATACAGCAGTGAGGGTGAGATCCCTCAATTACTCAAACACATTCAATCATTCATATTAATAGTGTTGGACTTTCCAAGGGTCCTTCGTGTTCAAAAATTGGAGAGAGACAATCTCTAATAATAATGAGGTTTATTAATCAGATATAAAAAGAAATATAAATACAGCTCTGGGTTGTCAGTCCACGACTTCCACACTGACCAACAACTCAGTAACAGAATCACACAGTATTTATAGTATGTATCGTCGGTCTATCTTCTAGGCCGGAAGGGATCATCCCCTGCTTCCATAAAAGGCAGATCTGGTTCATTTTTCGCTTTCGATATCTCGAACGTCAGATGACTTCAGTTTCTGTAGAAAAACATATCAAAGAGACAAAGAACACAGCACAGAAGAACACTACCTCCTTTTCTACTTTTAATTAGGATACAACAGTAACTCTTAGTTTTTCTGGCATTTGGGAATGTGTTTTACTTCTCAGGCCCAACAACCTCCGCATGAGAGTCCTTGTACTGGCGGATGGGAGTAAGGTCAGATGACTCTTCTCCTGCAGCGGTTCTTGTTCTTATCACTTCTCCCTTTCTTGCACACAAACTTTTCCTGTCTTGCAAGCATATTGTTATCAAAAGCACATTCCAAAGCAATCCTTTATATGGTTACTTATTCTTAATATACTTTAATAGAACTTGTAAAAGAATATGATTATTTGAATGATTAATACAACTTCAATCAATAAACATAAGAGTATAATATTATATATAGAAAAGAGGATTAATTAAACATTAATGAAACATAAAATCATAAGGATGATTAATACAAACATTGATTAATAAAACATAAATCATAAAAGCTGATTAATACAACATAAGATTGTATCATTTTCCACAATAGTTATGGTCAAGGTGATGCACCCATCTTCATTGATCCATGTAGGTGGAAACAAATGTGATCATGTTTTTACTAAAGGTTTCTGATTTGTTCTCTGACAGCGGCCCATCTTCGAGAGGTTCTTCTTCAGGGACTGGGTCTTCAGACGGGGGCAGTGTCCAAACCCACAGCAGATGTGCTGTCGGTGCTGGAGTCCACTGCTGAAGTCCTTAAACTCAAAGACACGTCACTTCAAAGGTACAAATGTGTCCTCCGGGCATGGCTTTCCCCTCAGACGTCCATTTTTATGTGCGGGTTGCATTCATTGCAGAGATTTTACTCTGTAAAAAAGATGAAAGCAGAAACGGGATCAT
The DNA here is from genome assembly GCA_033220385.1 of Triplophysa yarkandensis. NCBI lineage: Eukaryota > Metazoa > Chordata > Actinopteri > Cypriniformes > Nemacheilidae > Triplophysa > Triplophysa yarkandensis. Next base: position 8,519,069 of record CM065666.1, read on the forward strand.
TTAGATTCATGGTTTATTGACATTTCATTTTATAATGATACAGGTTAAACAATTTACATGGAATATTCATTCAAATACAGTACATTGTGTCCTAATTTTTCCCCAGTGACAAATCTATAATAATACACAGTAGACGGGGATGAAGGGTAAATGTTTTTATTGCCAATTTAAATTCATAAGTCTGTCTGCATATTGTTTACTGATTTGCAACCGTGTATTACAGTGATGTCAATAAAACATTATAGCTCTAACATGCTTTTTACAAAATTAAGCACATAAACCATGTCTAAGGTGATATAAACATAGTCATAAACATAGAGAATAAATAAATCACAGTGAGTCATTCTCAGTATTCATGCTCTGCATTTAACCCATTCAGAGTGCACATACACAATAGTGAACACACACAAACACAGTAGTGAACACACACAGCAGTGAACACGCACACCAACCCTAAACATGCACACCAATCGTGAACACACACACACACACACACAGTAGTGATCATACACACCATCAACACACACACAGTAGTGAACATACACAACAACCATCAACACACACACAGTAGTGAACATACACAACAACCATCAACACACACACATTAGTGAATACACACCAACCATCAACACACACCCAGCAGAGAACACACACACACACACCAACTATCAACACACACACAGTAGTGAATACACAAACCAACCGTAAACACACACACACAGAAGTGAACACACACCAACTATCAACAAACACACAGCAGTGAACACACACCAACCATCAACACACACACAGTAGTGAACATACACAACAACCATCAACACACACACAGTAGTGAACATACACAACAACCATCAACATACACTAGTGAACACACACCAACCATCAACACCCACCCAGCAGAGAACACACACACACACACACACACACACACACACACAAACACACAGCAGTAAACACACACCAACCATCAACACACACACACACACACACACACACACACACACACACACACACACACACACACATATATAAAACGAAGACTTGCAACCGTTCAGATGTTGAATCACTTCACTTTTATTGTGTTAACATGCTAATGAATATAATTATGTATAGTTAACATGCAGATTTATATTCAGATTTATAGTATAGTATAACCGTAAACACACACACACACACACACACACACACACACAGTAGTGAACCCACACACGGAGCAGTGAACAGACATTTATGCTTCGGTGTCTGGGGAGCAGTTGGGGGTTCAGTGCCTTGCTCAAGGGCACCTAAGTCATGGTATTGCGACCAGAGACTTGACCCACAACCCTGGGAGTCAAACTCTCAAACCACTAGGCCATGACTTCCCCTCATGAAATTATGTTACAAGCGTTATAATTGATTTCTAATTGTTGGGTTTTTCAGCTACTTGCCTGCGATCAATAAACTGACCAATGACGTGTCGGAGGGTGAAAAAACAGACAGGAGATTACAGCGTGAACTTTCTGCTGTCAGAAAAAAGATGACAGCAACAGCTGTGCTTCGGAAAAAACTCCAAGAGTAAGAACACGAAAATATCTGTGTGTGACATTTTTTTTCAAAAGACATATTTTAAAATAATAACTTTTGGGACTTTGTCTTTTAGTGATTTGATGAAGATCACACATATACAGCAGGTGGAAGCAGCTACAGCAGAGGAGAGACTACTAAACATGGACTTCATGAAAAATAAATCCAGAGACCTTGCCAGTCGGAACAAGATTGCACAGGTGTGTGCGTGTGTTTGATGAAGACCTGAGGTTGATGTAATATTGTAATATTTAATATGCATCACATATTAAATCCGTGTTTATTACAGGAAAAATTTGACGCAAGACAGATGGATGATTCTCTAACCCATCAGGCCATTCTGGAGCTGTCAGAGGTAGCCTACATCTTGACTTACTAAAACAGATCACGTTTTTAAAATATTTCTTCATGAAATTAAACATAAATGTTAATTATGACTAATAAATTTTCTCTTTTGTACTTAGAAACTTGCAGCACTAAAGGAAGAAACACTTCCGTTGAAGAAGAAACTGGAGCCTTATAGTGACCTAAGCCCTGTGAGGACCTTGAATATTTTGTTTTTCATGTTTAACAACCAGGGAGTAAAAGCCTAATAACTATTCTTATTTCATCAACTTTTATTCAGATGTAATTTGTATGAACTTTTTTGAGAATTGTTGTTTCTTGTGTGGGTAATTTATCTGTCGATTGTTTAAACTCGCCGTTGTTTTTCCCGTATAGAGTCCAGGTTTGGCACGTGTAAAAATCGAGGAAGCTAAACGAGAGCTGGTAATTTTCATTGCACATCGATCATCTTTCGTCGATATCTTAAGAATATTAAACACCATTTTTGTTTTGTCTCAAGGCCGCCTTGGATGCTGAGCTCGAGCAGAAAGTGGACTTCATAAACACCATGTCCAGATGATAAAACATCAATATCAATTATGTTATATTAAAATATTAAATAAATATCAAATAAACCTGTATAAATGTGAACATTGTGACTTATTCCACTGGTGGTCAATAAATGCAGTACCTCTCTAAACCTGAAGGCGGCGCTATAGATTTTTCTCTCCGTGGTCTCTCCGGAAGTGACGTTAGCACATTTGTTCCAGCGACGGCTAGTGGGGACATTTTAAATTAGCAAACTGCTAAAGCGGTGGGAAAGTCGAGAACCAAGTGTTGTTATTTCACAGATTATTTAAAACTTGTTTATTTACCGTCACGTATGGCTCACAGCGTAACATGTTGAAGAGAAAACACACATGAGGACAGATTTGATTCAGGTGAGCAGCTGTCGTGTTGTGTTCTGTTCTCAGCGTCCTTCCATTTTGAGCCCTGTTACAGTTCTGAGGAGAAACTGCTTTATTTTCATATTATGCTCGCTTTTATTATATAAACATTAACATAATATATCATAAAAGTGTGTTTTTGCTGGGTTTCCACACTGTATGTTGCAGTAAATGTGTAGCTGCAGTTTGTAGACACCAGCATGGCTTTATACCATAACTTCTATTTATTCATTAAATAATTGTAATCATATATGTATAATAAATGCATTAAGTTGCATGTTTAAAGTTGAGAATCATTCTTGCATCTTCAAGACATCTGGAGACTCAGTTTGCTCCTCTCTGAGAGGTCAGATGTCATGTCTGGAAGATGTTTATGGTTTATGAGAAATGGGCACTCTTTGATTTAAATGTAAAGGTTTTATTAAAGATGTTTAGTGCACTTTACACACACATGTCCACATTTGGTTGTACATATACTAATGTGAGGTTCTCTTTAAATTTGTGTAGTTATTTTTGTTTTTAGTGCTTTATTTTACATAGTTTCATATATTGTCAGTGTTATCACATACATTACACTGTATTTTGCTCATGACCAGACATATGTGGAATATATAGATTCTTTAATGTTCTATAAAAGGTATCCCTTGGCTATTTGTTGGAGTGCTTCTGGTTTATACATTTTAACAAATTTGACATCTTCCAAAAATGTCCACAACACAGGGTTATTTATCCTTTATAAAATATAAAACCTGTGCTGATATTTTTCTAACATTTAAACATTTCAACATATGCCATTTACATTTATTCATCTGGCAGACACTTTCATCCAAAGAGACATATAAGTATTATGCAGCTGCCAATCATCACTGTAGAGTAAACAGGGTTAAGATGTCTTAAGGACACTTCAGTCATTTTCTGCTGACACTAGGATTCAAACCCACATCCTTCAAGTCCTTCGAACCTTACAAGTCTAACTCTCTAGCCACCAGACTACAACTGACATTAAAAGTTGGTTCAGTGTCCTGGTAACAATTATATTGTAAGAGTGTTTTTACATCACGTCCATAATGCTGGAATTACCCATGTACAAGAAATCTCTCAAGATGTTTCCAGATATTTAGCAGACAGATTTGTTTTGAATTTTATTCACTACTGGGCGATACCAGACGCACGTTTTAAGTGCATGCATGCAGTGTGATGTGAGATCTTCATGCATGATGCATTAGTGATCTGTGACTGTCTGAAGAGCTTGTGCTGGGTCAGGTTTCAGTCCTGAGGAATCCATGATTTGGCAACCCGTTCTGAAGTGATCCTGGTATTCACAGTTTACATTTATTAAGTTATAGTTCCCTCTAAAATGTAATTCCACGCATCATTTACCTCCACACGTCATTACGAAACTGTATCTTGTTGTGACATTTTTAAATAATTATATTATCATTATGAGTCTTACATTGAAATGCTTGTTCTTTTACAGATCATCCACCCCTATTTATCACTTTGCAACTGCCACTATAGCGACACTGCCCGTGGCCCCGCCTTCTCGAGATGACTGATGCCCAGAAGGCCAACGAGCTCCCTGAATGCCCATCAGAGGGCGGGACAACTGCTGAGGAGCAAGACATGCCCCTTAGACAAGAAACCACACCCACCAGCTCTCCAGCGTGTGAAGACCCAAACAGCATACAGAGTTCCGACAAAGAGCCTACCCCCTTGCTGTCCATGCCATGCTTACTAAAAGAACTTCACAGAGACTCTGCCCCCGGGCAGACGCAGGGGGCTGAATCTACTTTGGGCACCACTCAGCCCTGCCCGCAAGAAGACAGCGACTCGTCCGTCTGCCTGCGGTCGCCGTCCTCCTCAGGCCACCTGGGCGATTCCGACACGCTTTCATCAGCGGAGGAAGTGACCGCGCCCACCCAAGCGGCGGGCAGGAAGTCACGCCGTTCACATTCTGAAGAGGACACGTCCACTGTCGCTATGGCAGCCAAGAAGAACCGGTGTCAGGAGAAGCAGGTGAACGGACGTGTGCGTGTGAGGGGTCCACGCAGTCAGAGGCAGAAACAACGCATGCGACAGTTGCGGCAGAAGCGGGAGGCGGCGGCAAGACGCAAACCGGATGTGCTCCAGGACAGCAGCACCAGCGACAGTGACATCACAGCTCATTCTTCATCCTCGTCGCCCTTAACCGCCTCGTCTGACAATGAGGGCGAGACGAACTCTCATGCACCAGGTAAGAGTACAAACACGTACACTTGAGGCTAGTGTTCAAAACTGATGCATCTTGATTCTCAGAACAATTCTGGATCGATTCACAAAAACTGGTTTTTAGTTGTCAATAAAACGCAGTGATGTAAGCATGATTTTTTGCGTTTAAATGTTGACTTCTGCTAACACTGAGCCAAAAATATTACAAAAGCTTTGAATTCAATTTAGACTCTGATTCAAAACTGTTTTTTTAAGAATTTTAGAAATGTGGATATGCATCATTTTGAATCGTTTCAGAATTGTTGCTTCTTGAGTCAAATCATGAAGAGTTTCTAATCTTCCTCCATATCAGTCACGTCATTTAAATCAGATTTACTCGACCCGGGTCCTCCGGGACCCCTTCCAGAATATTTTAGATGTCTTCCTACACAAAAACACCTGATTCAACTCATCAGCTTTTTAACATGTCAATTGGAGGAACTAATTAGCAAACAAACTATCTCTAATGAGTGAAAGCAGGTGTTTTATAAAACATTCTGGAAGGGGCGTCGCAGAGGACCAGGGTTGAGAAACTGATTTCAACAAACGCATTGAGGATCTTCGGCACCATCAGTGCATGTGTGTTAAATAATATGTCAGATAAATCGTTAAAAAAGGATCAGACCAGCAACTCGATCAGCCATCCCAACGTTCCCAAACATCATTTAACACATGCAGAACAAACTCTGTTGTCAAAATATTTCTGAACAGCTTTTCTTTCAGGCACAGTTGAGTATTATACAGTTTACTTGTTTTGTGTCTTTGGGTTGTCTTGATTTTGTGAATGCATATCTGTTAAATGTGTATTTGTTGTCTGGAGTTTCTGTTCATTGTGTATTTCTGCATAGTAAATACTTGTCATTTAACTCTCTTCATTTAATCTCAGTCAATTATTGCACCACTAGAGGGCATCTAGTTTTCTTGGGTCTCATTGGTGTAGCAGCAGGTGTGTAAACATTGCTGGATTGGTCGTTTTGTGCTCTCAGGTTTGATATCTTTAGCAAGGGTTGAGGATGGTCGTTCAGCTTCTTAAATGCGCAGTTTACTAGTTCATATAAATTGTTTAAAAAAATGTCTATAGCACTGGTTCTTCTTAAGCTATTGGCCTAGTAACTTTAGTAACTCAATTCTAATGAATTTTATTTCAGTGAATGCTGAACTTGCTGGACTTGTGTCTAATCGATTGGCGTTTGTTGTGTTTGTCGACATTTATTAACATTTTATTAGTTTTCATATATTACTATAGATAAACAAAAGGTCAAATTTATGTTGCACTTTTCTGAATACTTATTTTAAATGTCCAATCTTTTATGTAGGATTCATCTAAAAGCAACTTCCATGGGGTTCCATCGAATAATAAAGCTGTTTTAAACTTTTTTTTATCAAAATCTCAATTGACAATATTCGCCTTAAACGTCATTATTACAAATGAAGTCATTTTAGATTTTTGGTGGGTTATTTTGACCTCATTGACCTCTGCTGAAGGAACTTGCATAGTAATTCTTCACATGCAGGTAAAAAGTCTATGTACTGTGCATATTAACTTTTTATAGAAACACATGCACATACAGGCATATATTTTTAGAAAATATTAAATTGTATTTTTTAATTTAAATTGTATCTTTGTTTACTAATAATATAATAATACTAAACATATTATATGTATACATGTATGTGTATGTATTTATAAATACTAAATCATTTTGCACAATACACAGAAATGTATTATGTTAACAAACACAGACATTTATTCTCCATGTGATTAATTGCGAGTATTCATTTAATTAATGATTAAGTTCTCATAAAAATGAAAGGACAAAACATTTGAATGTGTACCAGATCAGTCTAAACAGCTGATTAACACTCCTAGCTTGCTCTTCTATCTTCACTTCTTTCATTTTTGAAGGTTAACTAGGTTATATTGTTGCCATCTATCTTGCTCTTTGATTTGTTCACCCTTCTGTAGTCATGTGTTCATTGGTGATTCAGAATGCTCTGCGAAAGCTGCATGACGTGTTCCCAGCATGCTCGCCAGTGTGCACGCTGTAACGCCGCCACTTTCTGCATTCCGCATTCCTGTTTGTCTGACGTCTCTCTCTCGGCACTGCCGTCTGTCTTTAAGCTGGTCACCGCCGAGCCGAGAATTCCGGAGCTTCAGCGCGTGGACGGAGCCAACTCAACACAGGTGTGGCCAGCGGCAGTCTGGGTGGAGTCTTGGAGGAAGCGCTTACACGATTCGCCGCCATGCAGAGACAGACAGAGGAGCGCTTTCGTGTGTGGATGGACCGACTGACCCGGATGCATTCCGACGATGATCTGTCATCCAGTGAAAATCCAGAGGGACGGAGCCACGTTAGCTCGTTTCTCCCTTCGTCGGAATCACAGGAGACTTTGGCGGCCTATCAGATGGCCCGGACGAATGCCAGCTTGGTCCCACCAACCCAGACTGCAAGCCTCAATGGAAGCGTGGACCCAGCCGAGCCAAACCATTGAGGAACGCCACATCAACAATACCAGCCCAGAAGTCCTGTGCTAACTTGATTCGACCTCTCTTTAGTGGAGGCTTAGAACGATGCACAATCTTTCTCTTTGTTTCTCACATGTTCTCCTCTCAAATATCTCAAATAACCATTTGCCTTTAATAGAGAAGGAAAATTCTGTCTTTTACTCACCCTAAATCCATGTGACTAATCCTCAATCCTCAAATGCAAACGGTGAATTTTACAAAAAATATTCTGGCTGGTCCTCCCTTGAAATGAAAGTGGCGGCTGGATTTGTCAAGCTTACAAAACATTTGTTCTTAAATTTAAAAAAACTTTGCTTGTTTTTTTAAAAGCTTGACAACATCAGTCCCCATTATGTCATTTTGGGGTGATCTAACCCTTTAACTTCATCTGTGTCTCTCAGCTGTGTCTTTTATTTTATAGTCACATCTCAGGGCGCCTCCACAGTCAGTGCCTTCATGTGCTCTTGTCTTTGGGAGAGCCGGTTCTTCCATTCAGCTGGAGTTGAATAGTTTAAGTGAATCATTTAAAAGAATCATTTGTCTTCCCTGTAGAATTATTACTTTAATGTGAAACCGCTGATGCTTTCCCTCGACTTTCATGTTGTGTGTTTGTATCCTCATCTCCGTTCACGTAGCACATTTAGTCTGGCACGTTTACCAAAGAATTCGTACCCTTGTTTGCATTGTGGTTTCTTCTAATTTAAACGCTTCTTCCAAAGCAGAATGTGCATGAAATTGGCTGAAATTGAAGCACTGTGATATATCAAAAGCCTGCTCATTAGATTCAATGATGAACACTAACTTAGAGCTCATGCAATTGAGGATTTCAACATTCAGACACTAATGTTAGTAGAGTACATGCCAATACACTGGAATGATGTTACTTAGAATTGCAGAAACTGTAGGTCCTATTTTACTTTTGCAAAATTATAAATGCACGCTCATTTTTTTCTTGTGTATGTGTAGGTTTGTCTCCCGGTCATATTTCACATCAAAAAATATTGTGGATAGGACCACTATGATTATTTTTGTATATTCGCTTTATTGCTTTGTTTAATTTTGGATGATTTGTCTTGTGGCTGATATACATGAAATTCTAAATATTTTTGTATGTATTTACTTTAAAATCAAATTATAAAATACTTTCCATTCAAAATATTTCTCATGCTAAAATGATGCAGATAAAACAATCTAATAGAAAATGTCAATGCCAAGTGTTTGCCCTCTTCATTGTCTTTATTTCATGAATTCTTCGTATTCATACGGACTTTTGGAGTAAAATATGACTGGGACATGTTTTTGAAAGCTTCCACATTTACTGTATTTGTACAATAGTAACTGATTTGCAGGACGTTGTTTACTGTTATACTTTATACTGTGTCGGAAGGAGAATGTGTACGCTTTTATTACACATAATCAAGCTGCATAAATGATTTAGTGTCAATGTTTTAGATATTTTTTTCATGTAATTATTAGAAAAATATCGTTATAACTTAGAATTAAGTTACCAGAATTGGGTGATTTGTTTTCAATAATGCAATAGTGCCTGACCAAAATGACAGGTGGGTCGGGTAATGTTCATATTTGTCTTCATGTTTACCATGTAACATAGAGGTTTGATGTCTACTCTGTCTTAAGCTGGTGAATAAATATATACAGATATTTGTTACAGCATTTTATTCATTTTACTCGACTTACATTCATTATTATAAAAATGTTTTTTTAACCAACCACTAAATGGAATATTACAGGTTTATATCCCAGTATAACTAATCTTTGACTATAAAATCATTAACAGTAAACAATTATAAAATCAAATAGCATTTAAAGGAATTATCTCCCAACAAAAACAGAATTGAATGTTAAAAGAGTTGGTTTAGATTTCGGATTACCTGCTTGTTTTGCTGGGTATAGAATTGACACTTCATTATGATTCAATATTTGACTTAAGGAATCCTTTGTAAAGATTTTTCATTAAAAAAACAGCTATGAAAAGCCCATTAATCTTTTAACATTTACTTTCAGAATTTCAGTTCTGCTTAGCTGTTACTCTACTTTGCACCACTTGGCAGTTTTATCATTATACTCTGTAAAGAAAGGATAGCAAATAGATTTCTCATAGATGAGATGAGAATGACAGTGTTTGTGATCATTGCTGTTCAACACAAACTATTTAGGCCAGTAATAATAAATGTAATATATTTGTGCGTGTGTGTTTGTTTCAGTGGGTCCTGCAGTTGTTGGTCACTATGATATTTCAGACACACACTCTGAGCAGGAACACCAGTCAAACTCGCTCTCAGGTTTGTTTTGGCCCAAAACTCTGAGCTGGTACTCTGAACAATTATGTGTCCCAATTTACATACTATTCATTCTAATCGTATGTATATTAAAACACAAAAGATGGAATGTTTTATTTTTTCAAAATTTTGATGAGTGCATCTGTACAGGGCTTTACTCCCACAATCCTTTGCACCACAAAAGAGCAGATGCTTGTGTCTGTTCTCTTGCGGTTTTGATTGTTGGGATGAATGCAAAACCAATGTTTTAAATGATAACGTTTACATGAGTTTACATGGAGATGTCATCTAGATTATGGATCAAATAATTGAAAGTGTAATATGGGACATGATATTGAGTACACTTGTGTGAATTGGGAGACAACAGATTGACTTGGGAATAGGTTTTGTTTGTTGTTTCCTGTAGTATATTTTCTCATCTCAGATTTTGTAAGATGTTTGGTTTTGTGTGTCTGTTAGGTTCTTTCCCTGTTGTTTGAGTATGCTATAAATGAAATGAAATCTTGTGATTAAGGTGAACTAAGTTTTTCGTGTTGTCTTTGTGCAGGTGCTGTAGAGGTCCAGCCATCTCAGGTGACCCCGGCTTCCACAGACAGTGAGGTGGAGATCGTTGGAGTTCAGGAGAATGCCAGGTAATCCCAATTTCATTACAGTTCATGGATAAGTACCACATGCGGTTTCTGTCAATCTGAAATAAATCTTGAGTACAGGTAGAGTAGGACACGTGGTTCATAGAAACAGCTTTAAAACAGGATTCTCCTGGAATATACACACTGATGCTCTTCCAAGATCTCTGTATGGTGCGTGGGCGGGATTAAATGGTTGAATGGCCAATAAATAACTCATGATCAAATGATGGTGATAGGATGAATTTTAAAAAAATGGAGGGTATATTTAACTTCTAATTTGGTTTTCAAAAAAAAAACATGACAACTCAACATAAGTCTATAGCATTTAAACTGTGTGATACTTCCCCTTGAATGTTTTTCTTTTAGCCATATCACTGGCATTTAACTGTTACTTTATATGGTTGTCGTTATTATTGTTAATGTTTTGTATATTTAATTATATCATAGTGTCGTCTCAAGATTCCCACGTGGTGGTGTGATCCAATCCCTATCTTCCTGGAAACAAAGAGCGCCGCCTCCATGGATGTCAGTGTCCGCCCAGTCAGGCTGGGTTCCGCCTCCTGAGGTGGTGGACCTGACGCTGGATGAAGACCGGCACAGATATCTGCTGTGATATGCTGTGTCAACACACACCTAACACTCACACACACATTCATCAACGTGAATGTTGGGCTGAGTGACTCAATTCAATATTTGAAATGTTCCTGCTGGATTTAATAACACAAACAGAGTGTTTTAGATAACAGACGCAGTCACCGTTGTACACTTTGATATATCTGAATATTTATTTGTCACTGTGAGACTGCAACATGAGGAAATGATGCTTGGTTTTTATGGGTCAGTTTGGATTACTTCACTGAGAAATTCATTTAATGATGGTTGATATCCTGTCTTTTAAGATTCGGAATGAATCTTGAGGACAGACATTTAAAAAAAAAACTTTCTGGCATTCAGGGGCTTCTTTACAGATATAAACACTTATTTTAAATTAAAGACTTCCAAGAACACAGGTTATATCTTACCCTTTAATAAAAAAAAACATTAAGAATGACAATTGGAAAAACTTAAAAACATAATTTATTTTGCAAAAAGAGTTGTTTTGATATTGTTTATTTGACATGGTGAAAATGTCACAATCTTTATTTGGGCTTTTAATTCATGCAACATTAACTATTTTTTAGTTATTTGGTAAAACATAACTGTTCACCCCAAATACTCTTCATGACAAACTAAGTATGCTTTGTCGGATTTTCAGATAGATTCTTGAAGGAGATGTATCACATGCAGTTTCTATCACTCTTATGTTTAATCTTGAATATCTTTAGTATAGTATGGCATTGTTAATGTCTGCAGAAAGTATTTAATTTCCTCACATTTACTGGAGGCCGAAACAGACCGTGAGAAGCACTCGTGACTCTCTCATATGTGCATAGGATTTTACAGGCAAATGGCCAATAAATAACTCCTGATATGATGACGTCTGCAAGTTGAATATAAAAAAAACACTCTCCGTAGCCTTTGGTAGGAGAGTATTGAGCCCAGAAATCCCACGTTATGCGTCTAACTCTTGAAACACTTATAATGCATTAAACAGCGTGATACCTCTCCTTTAATGTTTTGAGTCACTTTGGCCCCCTCCATTACTGTGTCACATGTGATTCTGCTGTTATCCTACCAAGCCCCTTCCTGTTTCAGTGATGTCATTTCCTGTTACCTGAGATGATCGCAAACCTGCTGGTCTTACTCTCTCTGGAGTGATGGCCTGTGTGTTCAAGTCGAAGAGATCAGTTTTTTTTTTGCTGCTGTGATGAAAAGCTTTGAAGTGTGTGTCTTGTCCTTTACTTTTATAATGCCATCGGTTTTCTTACTCAGAATACGCGTGAGGACTAAAACATGCGATTTGTTTTTTAAATGAGCCCCTTATTTGTATATATTCTTCGATTTTACCAACTAAGTTTTCAATATTTTTTTCTACGTCCCCAAAACACCACTGAAACTTTAAAATAATATTTACTACGTGTTTACTTGATATTACATTACATGACACGAACCTTGGTTTGAGTACCTTAAAAACTGCAAATTAAAGAAACAGTTTACCAGAAATGAAGACTCATAGTTTCTGCTTCACATCATTCTGAAGCTTTATATCAATCGATGTTTTAAAGAATACTCGCACTTCCCTTTAATATACAAGGAAACATATTAGCGAACAAACCCATTCTTTAAAACATTCGTCTTCCGTTGCGTAAAGTAAGACGGAATGATGTTAGATTGAACAAATAGAATGCTCATTTTGTGTGCACTGTTTCTTTAATTTCGACTCTTGGCAATATGTTGAGTCTGATTGAGATCACACGAGACATACAAGTACATTTTTTGCATTTCTTCCTCATGATTATTATTCGTCAAAGCACTGTGTTTGAGTAACACTCACTACCCGAATGTGAATTATTTCGCTTCACCCTGCTTCATTCGACCTCTGACCCTTTAAGATGATTCACAGGTGGCTGTATAAGAGTTTTGAGTCACTTAGCCCCACTTTAAACTTTGACCTGTCCCTTTAAGAGTTCTTCTGTCTTAAGTCACACAGAGAACATGGGTGAGCAGTGTGTTCAAAGGGAAGTGGTCGTGTTAAAGTTTCATTTGTGCCAGACTTTGGCTTCCATCTTGAAACTCACAGAAGTGCTGATCTGATGTGTTTAAAGAAGAAACTCTATCTGAGGGTTAAAAATAGACTGAAGACACTAAACCCAGAATGTGTATCATCAGAGATTGTGATCAGTCTCCTGTAAGATTATGTTGCATTTTCATGATAGTTTTGTGTCATCTTAACCTTTCCAATTCCTCCATTAACACAACTGATGGGCTTCTTGTACTACTGTTTTTATTTAAATCAATGCTGTCCTTCACATGAAACAGTAACGGAACAGTAAAAGAAACGGTTCATTGGTCAACTGAATTGGTCATTTTTTCATCATCCTGTTGTTCTAAAACCCATTTCATTCATGAGAGACAAAACAAGATCAGATGTGAATTTTGATTCATACCTATGCACTAAATATGTGTATTTATTATAATGTATAAACATATTCATGCTTAAAGGGATAGTTCAACCAAAAATGAAACAACTGTCACAAATTACTCACTTTCTTTTTGTTCCAAATATACAAATTACTTTGTTTGGAGGAACACAATGAAACGTATTTGAATGAATGTTTGTTACTTGGGCCGCCTTAACTACCATAGTCTGAAAAATACAAATGGAATTCCAAATTACCCCAAAACTTTTTGTTGTCCTACATTCTACAAAATATCTAATTTCGTGGTCAGAAAAACATGTTAGAACAAAATATTTAAACAGATCTGAAACAACTTAAATGTGAGTAAATGATGACATGTTTTGGATTGATTTGTTCCTGACTGAATTTGCACACTTTATGGATGACATGTGCAGCTTAATGTGTGAGACTTAATGAAGGGTATAAAATAAAAGTGTAACAAATGCACCACAAAGATAGGATGAGTTCATTGTATTTAGTGTTTTTTTTAAGCCAGCTGTTTTTGTGTCTAAATGGTTTGGAACATTTAAATGCATCTGTGGGTTTTGGGATCACCATCCACTTTTATTTTAAAGAATCTATCCATTTATGTGTAATGTCATATGGTGTAAGAACAACATGATGGTGAGGACATTTAAAATACGGCAAGACCTTCATCATCATTGCTTTCCAGTGGGTGACCTCACTTTCTTCTGGGATGTTTTGTGATGTGATTGAGAAGTGTTTATAAACAGCAATAAAAAACAGTATGACATCCTGAAAATTCATCAACATTACATTTTTGCATTTGACAAAACGCTGTCCCTTTAATCCTGTTGCTTTGTTTCGTTCATTTAATTTTGACAGTATCATTGAGAAGAGTGTTCATATTTTTGCTTCTGCGAGAGTTTCGTCCTTTAAACGTCTATGTAGTATAAAATGAACCTATTTTAAGAGAAATAAATAGAGATATTTAAAGAGTACAAGTGTGATTCCTTGTGTTTTTTTTTAATTGGAGTTAACAAACAAACCCGTGTTAAGTGTGAATGAGAGAAAAGGCACAGATCTTGAAGAAAGAAGACTCCAGTGTGGGAAAGGAGTCTGTGACCTCTGACCTCAGGGGGTCACAGTTAGGCAGCTGCCACAGGAGGTTCTGTTCATCCCTCATAACAAAGAAGTAGAAGTTGTGCTCGTGCAGACACCCGCAGCTGTATGCAAATGTGTGCGCAGTCTGCTGCCTTTAATTCTAAGACAAGTTTTCAGGGCTTGAGTGAAGATATTTACTGCTGGAAATAAACAAATTATGTTGTAGATAAAACATTTTTAATTAAATTACGAACATTAGTAAATGCATTCGCAAACTTTTCAATGTAGTTTAACAACATTTACTACAATAAGGATAGAAATGATGAAAGTGAGTTGTTCCAAATCTGAATTCATCTCTTTTTATGTACACAGAGAAAGATATTTAGAAAAATGCCTATTACCAAACAGTTCTTGGACCTTTTGAATACCATTGTAGTAAAAAGACCCTTAAAACTTTTTTGTTCTGTTTGATAAATTAGATATTTCAAAGAATATAGTTTTTTTTCAATTTTGGGATAACGTCACTTTAACACAGTTGATGCATTGGTTAATAATGTTTATAAAATATAAATGTTGAACAATGTTGAAATCTTAGTTGAACAACTGATGTCAAAAGTTTTTGTGTCATTGGATGAAGTTTGGTTTAGATAAGATTAAGATTCATTCATACAAGATTTATTCACCCATAAGTTATTTGGGTGAGTTTAACTTTAACTTAATGGATTTATTTAAATCCCTGATTAAATGCCAGTCTGTGCTTATTTTTAAGTTTTGGACAGTAAATAGTTTCTAAATTTAGTGTCTATGTGAATGATGATTATATAGTGAGAGTAGTAATTGATGTTGAATGAGAAGTGTTACTTTATCATTAGAGAGACAGAAGCGGGTGAGGGTCTTAACTGGGTGTCATGGTGAGAAGTATGAACAGAAGGAGCACAGATAATCACAGCTCAGACCCGTGTCTGTGTGTGTGTGTGTGTGTGTGTGTGTGTGTGTGTGTGTGTGTGTGTGTGTGTAGGGGAAGGGGAACAGGAGGGGTAAAAACAGACATATGGAGTGTATAGTCTTTCAAAGCAACCAACCCCCTTTATGACCAACAGTTCGTGTCAGTCTGTCTTTGATTCATACAATCACTTTGTTTCATATAAGATTTAAATCATCGACCAAAATGAAAATGTAAAAAATGGCCTACTAAATAAAAGGTCGACCATATTTCTGTTCCAAAAGAGAAAAGTGTCTGAGATTTTCATCCATATCTGTGGAATTTATTTTCATTATAAGAAAATAAGTACGAACATAACCAACACTCATGTATACACTACTGAAATATTTTACTAATATATTACTGATCCATGTCGGAAACAACAAGCTAAACAAAAATGGACAATTTAAAACTCTTATTAACTCTTAATTTTTTTTCATAAAAAATATATTTAGCCTATATATATATATATATATATATATATATATATATAATATGCTGAATGAATAAATAAATAAATATATATATATATTTTTTTTTTTCTTAAAAAATATATTTATTATATTAAATATTTATAAAATACAGTATTAAACTGTCCATTTTTGGTTTATCCTCTTATTTCCGACACGAGTCATTAATATCAGTAATAATGTTTAATATCGATCTGTCTATCACGTATGTCTACAATAATCAATATGTTCACACTGACGTCATAGCATACGAATCCGCAGACGCGCGCACGCTCTGATCTCAAGCCCCGCCCACTGCTTATTCACAAAAGACTCGCCGCCGTGCCGAGCCTTCCTATTGGCTGCGTGCGGAGCCACAGGAAGCGTCGAGCAGGTCGCTGATTGGCTGTAAATGTCTTTGTGTGCGGTGCAGCTGGGCTCCGGGCTCGGTTTTGAATGCTCTTGTATTGGATGCTGAACGAGTCCATGGGCAGCACACTAACAAAGGAGCCAGGATGGTGTTAGTTCATGTCGGATATCTGGTTCTTCCGGTCTTTGGTTCAGTCAGAAATAGAGGTAAATGTTTCAATCTATCAAACAGCGCGAGCGGGTTCTGTACGTCATGTAGCGTCGCTCGGATTAAAGGCGTCCGGCCTGCCAGAGCGTCGCGTCCGCGTCATCAACACTGTGCGTTACGATTAGAACCTAAACATGTTATATATTCTCTTATAGGACGTAGATAATTGGTGTATGATGTTAATTAGACAACGCAGAACGCATCGCAATGGCGTTTTTATTATTATACATAGAAATAACGCGTCTATACTCTCAATTGCGTCAGTATTTATATTTAATATATATGTTTAGAATATATGGTCAGTATATATGTTTAGTACATGTGGTCAGTATATATGTTTAGTATATATGGTCAGTATATATGGTCAGTATATATGTTTAGTATATATGGTCAGTATATATGTTTAGTATATATGGTCAGTATATATGTTTAGTATATATGGTCAGTACATGTGGTCAGTACATGTGGTCAGTATATATGTTTAGTACATGTGGTCAGTATATATGTTTAGTACATGTGGTCAGTATATATGTTTAGTATATATGGTCAGTATATATGTTTAGTATATATGGTCAGTATATATGTTTAGTATATATGGTCAGTATATATGTTTAGTATATATGGTCAGTATATATGTTTAGTATATATGGTCAGTATATATGTTTAGTATATATGGTCAGTATATATGTTTAGTACATATGGTTAGTTTAAACAGTCAGTATATATGTTTAGTATGTATGGTCAGTATAAACAGTCAGTATATATGTTTAGTATGTAGGGTCAGTATATATGTTTAGTATATATGGTCAGTATAAATGTTTAGTATATATAGTCAGTATATATGTTTAGTATATATGGTCAGTATATACAGACAGTATATATGTTTAGTACATATGGTCAATATATATGTTTAGTATATATGGTCAGTATATATGTTTAGTATATATGGTCAGTATATATGGTCAGTATATATGTTTAGTATATACAGTCAGTATATACAGTCAGTATATATATTTAGTATATACAGTCAGTATATATGTTTAGTATATACAGTTAGTATATACAGTCAGTATATATGTTTAGTATATATGGTCAGTATAAATGTTTAGTGTATATGGTCAGTATATATGGTCAGTATAAATGTTTAGTATATATGGTCAGTATATATGTTTAGTATATATGGTCAGTATATATGTTTAGTATATACGGTCAGTATATGTTTAGTATATATGTTTAATATATATGGTCAGTATATAGGGTCAGTATATATGTTTAGTATATATGGTCAGTATTTATGTTTAGGATATATGTTTAGTATTTATGTTTAGTATATATGGTCAGTATATACAGACAGTATATATGTTTAGTACATATGGTCAATATATATGTTTAGTATATATGGTCAGTATTTATGTTTAGGATATATGTTTAGTATTTATGTTTAGTATATGGTCAGTATATAACAGTTTAGTATATATGGTCAGTATATATGTTTACTATATATATGGTCAGTATATATGTTTAGTATATAGGGTCAGTATATATGGTCAGTATTTATGTTTACCATATATATGGTCAGTATATATGGTCAGTATATATGGTCAGTATATATGTTTAGTATATATGGTCAGTATATATGTTTAGTATATAGGGTCAGTATTTATGTTTAGTATATATGTTTAGAATACATGTTTAGTATTAAGGTTTAGTGTATACGTTATATATACAGTATATATACGACGCGTATGCGCTAGAAAAACGCGTCCATCCGCGCGTCAGACGCGTGCGCAACGGTGAGGAAAACATCGCGCGTTTGCTACGCGGTTCTTAACGCAACGCTTAAAGTAGTCGCGTTAACGCGTTGCGTCCCGTCACATTCCCGTACATCCGCTCCGGCGTGTGCGCGTTTTACTTTATGAATAATTAAACATGACATGAGCAGCTGCAGTGGCACAAATATCCTCAGATGAACCTGATCATACATATGTTCATGTTATTTAGTTATTAACTATATATCTATATAAATCTATATATCTATATGTATGTATAACAGTCTGCAGTGATTAATGTTTGAGTGATCTGCAATGTGGATCCTAAAGCCCACTGTAGCAGCCAAAACACAGTCGTCTATAGAGAGAGAGAGAGAGCAAGAGAGACCAGAGAGAGAGAGACCGAGACCAGAGAGAGAGAGAGACCAGAGAGAGAGAGAGACCAGAGAGAGAGAGAGACCAGAGAGAGAGAGAGACCAGAGAGAGAGAGAGACCAGAGAGAGAGAGAGAGAGAGAGAGAGAGAGAGAGCGAGAGAGCGAGAGAGCGAGCGCGCGCGCGCGCAGAGAGAGAGAGAGAGCGCAGAGAGAGAGAGAGAGACCAGAGAGAGATAGAAATATATACATGTATGTAAATATATATACAGAGAGATAAAGATATTATCATACAGTGTGAGCTTTTACATTATATTAATTTGCCGCACACAAGAAAATGTGAATATAAAAACATTATTTGTATGCATTGTTGCCATGCGGATGCACCAATAGAATTAAAGCTGCATCCAAAAACAACACGTGTGTATTTGTTTAGTAATAATAATAATGATAATAATAATAATAGTAGTAATGCATTTTGTTGCCATGCCCTGGCACCTACGGTTTCATTGATTGTGCTTGTATTTTGTTTCTATTTTTTTCCTTGTTCCATAGTCTGGGGGCTGATTCTACATACCGCATTATTTCAGAGCTCTGTTCCCTTCCATTGTGTATCTAACGATCACCCGCCGTCGCTGTGCTATAGCCTCTGCCTGCCCTGCATCTAGCTGTGTTGTGAATCCCTCTTCCTCATTCCCTCTCTTTCCATCTGAAGACGACATTACAAACAAACTCTCACTCATCCAATATATCCTCCTGTGTAACCGACTGCAGAATAACACTCTCTTCACTAGAAGAAGTCTCCTGTCTCCTTATGTTTTTTAAATGGTCATTGTTGCTTTGACAAAAATAACAACTCATTGTAGCATTTAGCTTTTTTACGACTGCCATTGTGATCTGTGTCATTCTCCGTGTGGGTAGACCAACATTTTTGCTGTAAATTTCTGTCAAGTGGATGCGTTGGCCTCTCGCTCGATCATAGCCGGGCTTGATCGACCCCTAAATGCACGTCTGTCTTCCCTGTCTGTTTTGGTGGCGGGGGGAGGTGTGCCAATTTGATTGAAATTTTGACAAATGTTTGCTGGAGTAACATAACTAATGCATTAGGTCCTTCCCATCACTTATATAGGGTTCAGATCGATATTGCCATCGGTGACCCTTGGATTTACCTTCCAGGGTGGTCACATAAATGTTTCAAACCCCGAAACGAACGTTCTGTCATTATTGACTCGCACTCATCTCAGATTCGGTACGTTTGTTTTTTCGTGAAACACAAAAGAAGATCTTTACCCAACAGTTCATGGAGACGTCTGTCAAGCTTCTTTCAGGACAAAAGTTTGTTAAGTAAAATGAAAATGTACATAATGTTGAGACATACATTGAAAATGTAATATGGCATAAATCAATTTCTACACTTGATGAGTCATATGTTCGGCTATTTTTATAGTCTGTAAAATCATGTTTTTGGTCCTTCTGGAGCCTGACAGGAATATTCTTCATGAACTGAGGTTGTGTGTTTGTGCACCTTTTGTCTTTCAAGAGAAACGGTAATAATGTCTATTTTTCATGAATATAAATTATTTATATTTTGTCTATAGAAGGTAGACTGACAGATTACTCAGATGAGCTTTATTGATCTCTAAAGTGTAATTCAGTTGAGATGTGGACATGCTGCAATTTCAAGATAATATGGATATAGTCTAAAGTGCCCTTTGGAAAGCGGTTTATGCTAGAAATCAGTTAACATGGAGCAATGATGTAATCCAGGGGTCTTCAAAGGGGGGTCCTTGGACCCCCAGGGGGCCTCCAAATAGCTCAAAGGGGAAGGGGTCCCCAGAAAATCTTTAAATTGTAAATGTACACATTAGTTTTCTATATATATTAATATATAAAATATATATATTAATTTGTACATGTTTCACACATAGGCAATATATTTTGGAAATGAAAAAATAGGAATGTTTCTCTTTGGGCACATACAATCAACATTCATATTATAAACCATTATTGAATATTACATTTAATATATCTTACCATATTCTCACACTTACTATTTATTTAACATAGTTTAAATGCTTCTTTATGAAACATAAGGTTCTATTTGTATATGGTTGAATATGTAGTTTAGAAAGGGGGTCATCATAAATGCTCCATCATATTTGGGGGTCCCTGGCATTGTAAAGTTTGAAAACCCCTTATGTAAACAACCTATATTATTAAACATATCAGTTCTGTACTTAGGTGCGAGATTTAAGCATTGAACAAGGAAATTCTAACCTAACTTTCTTCTGTATAACACAGAGAACATTTTTTTTGAAGGGTGCTTGTGACTGGCAACCATTCATGGTGCTGTTTGTTTGCCAACAATCTTCAAAATATCTTCTTCTGTGTTCTATAGACGAAATTCAAACAGGTTTGAAATGAAAACAGAATGAGTAAATAATGACAGAATTTTCATTTTGGCTGAACTGCCATTTAAAATGCCTTCCTGAATACTTGAAAAACCACACCAGCATTTTTATATTAAAAACTGAATACTTTGTTTATGTACCAAAAAATATTTTAATATACATTTTTAAATATCTGTGAAACTTCCAAAGTATTAATTTGTTTTGGAATTATTTAACATCTAGTAAATGTAAACAGCACCCCCCAACCATAAGAACCTAAATAATACAGAGTAACCTCGAGTAACCCTCACTGGCACACGTTACTCCATCACCTCTCAATCTGACCATTATTTGATTTGACCTCACACTGCTTATCGGCAGCAGCATCAGCCCGGCGGTACCGACCCGGCGTTCCTTACGCTGTGTGAGCGCAAACGTCATCCACTTAACAGGGATCATTAGAAGTGCACTGTAGAAGTCCTCCTAGTTTAAATATGTCTCTTTCTTTGGTTGTGGTTCTTCTGTTTCCTGTACTAGGCTTTAATGCATGATCATGTTTATTTATTTTACTCTGTTTTTATTGTTTCTTTTCCAAACATTGAACAGCAAATTCCAATGTATCTTTGTGTAGAGATGTTCTGCTGTACTGACATTTTGTAGCACACACATCTACCCATTGGATGCTGCTTCTGTTATGTTAACTCTATGGAGCATGGTCGGGCCTTGCCTTTGCTCTTTATTTGCATGGGACTATTATTATTATTATTATGATCACGCGGTTCCGCTCACACTAATATTTTCCAATAAAGACTGTAGTTTTCCCTTAACCCTCAGTGTGCTTTCTGCTGTTTTCCATGTGTCGTACCCTCAATCCCCTCCCACCTCACTCTACAGCCTTTTGGCTCCTCCTAAACCATATCTCGGTTCTTCCTTCTTTCCAGAGTGACTCATGGGATGGTTTACCCGTGTACACTCACAAACATGGAGGCAAAGTAGAGTCACATCCCATCTGCATTTCACTTTCTCATCCGTTCAAGCACATGACTTCTCGTCTGAATTATTAGAAACTATTGAACCTTTGAGGGGAGGCGGTGTCAAATAGTTAAATTTTAAAACAAGATGTTAAAATCTGTATATAATTCTACATTATTTTCATAGGTTTTAAAGAAATGTTTAAATAATGAATAATATTAAAAGAAATAAAACTATTAAATTCGGTTAAATTATTAAATTCTGTTCTGATATTTCACTGCTGCAACTTGTAATCAATTTGCAATTTTCTTGCCACAGTATCTTGCAATTTCTTAAAACAAATTTATCTAGTTAAAAATTGAATTTTTTATCTATTTTAAATATTGCATTGGAAATTTTATAATTGTTTATAAATGATACAAAAGTCAACCTGTAATTGTATTAAATATTCATGATCGTAAATATAATTGTCGTCATAATCCAGGAGCCCTATATTTCACCCAAAAAAATGAAATTTACTCTAATAATATTGCAAACATGTTTGAGTTTCTTTCTTCCCCAAGGGACAAAAAAGATATTTTGAATAATGTTGAAAACTGACACCTATTCATTAGCATTTGTAATGTGACTATTCAATAAAACTGAATGTGGGCATGGTTGCCAGGTTACCGGCATTCCTTAAAAACTATTTTGTGTAAGTCATCAGGTGAGCAAATGATGGCTAAAATGTCCTTTTTTGGTGAACTATAACTTAACTTAAAATTGATTTATTTTGTTAATGGGTTAAACACGACCTTGATTCTCAGCCCTGCTGTTTGACCTTCAAACAAAAACTTTATTTATAATTATGATAATCAATAAGTACATATTAAATCCATATGAAAGTGATGTTTGTTTTGGGTGTCAGTGAGCTTTACACATACAAATGTACTCTACAAGTCTATTAGATGTTCACTGATCAATATTTCTGCACAGAATCATTTACTGGTTTGTGAGAAACGCAGAGAAAAGATGATTAGAATTCAGCCGGTGAACTCAACGCTCCACGTGTTTCTGCTGATCTAAGAGTTTCGCTTGAATTTTCAGAGCCTTGGGGAATATTTCCCTCGGAGAAAATCGCCTGTTTTGTTCCCTTCTCCAAAGGTGGTGTCAAATAGGACAAAACTATTTTCTATCAAGAGTCCTGCACTTTTGCTCTATGAAAAATGCATTTTTTTTCCAGAGAACGTGCATGTAGTGTTTTGTCCTGCCGGATTAAAAACAAGTGTTTAAAATTCTTCAACTCATGATATGGGATGTCCTCGCAGTGACCCCAAGGAAAATAGTATTTACCTACACAACTTTCTTCGAAATACGCACTCCACCGGTACGAATAGTTAAAAATTGAGCGTCTGAATTCCTAACATAATATTTTAAGGAAACATTAAACTTAGTACTAACTGGTAACGATTCTTTTAATGACCAATAACACAGTAAATTCAGTGCAAGTATGCCTACTAAATTTCACGGAGCAAATGTAACAGATCGAAATGTGAAAAAACAGATGCCTGAAATGGTAATTTTTAGAGTTTAAAGGTCACAAAAATCTCACCACAAGATTGCATTAAACACATGAAAACTGTTTAAAAAAATTAAATGCTAAATTAAAAATAATGGCCTAAACAAAACGTTCTTTGTTGGATGATGGTAAGAGGTATTGGTTTGATAAAGTGCGTGTGTGTTTGTGCACACCCGTGCATTTGTGTGCGTGCGTGTGAGTGCGTGCGTGTGTGTGTGTTGAACAGCTGAAGGGCTGAAATAGAAACTTTTAAGACCACCTGTCAAATATCTCCCTCCTTCCAGATCTCTGCCCGGTCCCTTCCCCCCTTTTCTCCCGAGCCCACAATTCAACCCTTCTCTTACAACCCCATTCCCCTATCTGTCTCATCCATCACAGGATCTGACCGCTCATTCATAGATCTCATCAAATCGTGTCTTAATGTTTAATATACAGTAATGGACAAACGTCATTACCATTTTAGCACAACATTTGCTTTTAATGTCCTGTTATATCATTTTGAGACATAGTATTAGGTGAATGGTACAAATAAAAACTATTCTAAACTTAAGCTATTTAAGACAATTATTATATCATATTAGTATATTTAATATATATAAATATGCACAGAAAGGTTACATTAGCAGATTTATTGGTGCTGTTAAACAAGTCGTAGTTAGGTTGAATGTGTTTAGTGGGATATCAAGCAGAACAGATGATCCTGTAGGATTAAGATGAGGTTGATGGTTAATAATCCACACAGATATAATAAGAGCTCATTAGAATGAGCATGTGTTCAGTTAAATACACAACAGGTAATATGATGTGGTGTCTGGTTTATGTTTTGATGATGATAACATCACTCTTCTGTACTGGGCCTCAGGATCATGGTGTTCTTATTGTAAAAGTGGTTGCCATGGAAACCATGTTTTTATATTTATTGTTCTTTTCACAATGATGTATTGTTGAGGAGAAATAAATGTGTGCTAGGCAGAAGTGGCGAAAGTAAAAAAAAATCAATAAGGTGAACAGTGATGACGTTCACCAACTTATTTTATACAATGACTGTTTCAGCACAAATATCAAGGGCAAAGTTATCGTGGCGAAACACTGGGAAATTTGTGAAATTTTATTTGCAAATAAAATCTATGATTGAAAAACACGCTTGCTAAAATTTAAGAAAATAATTTTAATAACGCATGTTCTATTAATCTATTATTTTAAATAAAATTATAACTATACTACCTTAATTAAAAAGTAAATGTTATTCTAAATGTTAATTTTTTGTGACACTGCTGGCTTATACTGTATTAGTATGAGAACTGTAATACAACACAGCTTTTTATTTTACTAAAGTACTATAGAATACAGTAGTATTCCGCATTATAAATTAAAGTGAATTGATTTATTGTAGTTAATACTAGAATATGATTTTGTTTTGTAACTTTAATATTTGCTATCGTAAGCACTTGTATATAGGAATTTTACTGTTTTACAAGTTTACAAAAGTAAATACTACTGTAATGGAGGTAACAATGTTATTTTGAAATATCACATTTCACATTACAAAGCATTTAGATATATAATTTAAAGGTTGGATAATATATTTTTAAATGACAGATCTATTCAACTTTAAATAAACCCCGCTACCAAACATAATTGTCTGATAAAAGATCTGTCTTGTGTGTTTGTTTCATATTTTTAATTTTTAATATGGTGATCATAAACCAAGCATCATCAGCTGAGCATTCCCTATACAAGTATACATGAATATTATTCTGTGGGATGTAATGGAAGCCATCCGATATGACCGTTCTGACCTGTCAAAGGTGACATCATCCGTAGACATTTCTATCATATGTTGTGAAGCCAAAGCCAATTGTGTTTGAAAGTGATGAACGTGTGTGGACTCTCTTCTGTGATTGGTCGTCCTGTACAGGAGCACATTTTAGCAGGCACCAGCATACTCATGCTACCTCCTGTCGGCATTTTCACCTGGCTGCTACAGCGACGCCCCTGCCTGCTGAGTTCCCACCCCCTCCCCTTGCCCCGCCTCAGTACCAGGAAGTCCCGCCCCCTTTCCTACCTCAGGCCTTACAGCAGCAATACCTCATCCAGCAACAGTTACTGCAGCGCAGGTAATTAACACACATCCAAGTCTCAGATCAGGTGTCCTTGACTGTGTTTAACATGGCCCACATCTCCACAGACGTACACAGGAGCGAGTCCCGCTGAACACACACAGGTTACGCCCAGGATATGACTATGTCCCGCCTCTTCAAGTACCACAACCGGTCCCACAGCAGCCCAGATATCTGGCCGAAGGCACAGACTGGTGAGTTCTGCAAACCTGCAAACCCATCTGAATTTATACAAGAACAAACTGGACATCTGAATGATTGTGTTTGCAGGGATCTGAGTGTGGATGCAGGGATTCCTCATCAGTATCCGCTGCAGCCCTACCAGCATTACCTGGCATCTCCCAGAATGCATCACATCCCGAGGAACAACGGATCCACACATGTGGTGAGCGTTTGATCTGAATGTCTTCAGATGGGATATTCTGCATGTGTTGAATGGGTTGTGTTTTCTGCAGGTTGTTCATGAGATAAGGAACTATCCGTATCCACAGCTCCACCTGCTTGCACTCCAGAGCTTGAGTCCCAGCCGACACTCTTCAGCTGTCCGAGAGAGCTATGAGGTCTGTAGAAACACATTTCTGCAAGGATTATTTATATATATATCATCTTTTTTTCTTAAAAGCTTCACCTTTCGTTAACACTCACAATTTAGACCATTTATAAAATATAATGCAAAATAAAATTAGCAAAAAATATAAAGTATGAATATATATATTTAAGCCTTGTTTTATTAACAGTTAACGCAGGACAATTGTCAAACCATAAGTTCAAAATAGAAGTTTGTGTTACAGTCTGTGAACTGTGTGTATTTGCTTTTTATAAACTCAAAGATATGGACATACATGAATTTATTTGTTTTTAACAGTAGTTGAATTTATATATAAATGTTTATCATATTATACATAGATTTTTTTTGTTTACGGTTTTTATTAAATTGTAAAGTTTAAAGCAACAATTTCAAGCATGTAATGCATAATTCAATTTAATGTATATTTAAAAAAAATCTTTTCTCACATTAATTTTCACTTTTCTTCAATTGACCATATTATGACTTACAATACATACAACCTCCTGGTTATACATTTCTATCCCTAAAATACTATGTTTGTATTTTAACGTCAGAAAACAACTGGAATATAGTATAAAATGACTAAAATGTATAATTAATGTCAAGTAATATTGTTTTACTATGGAGGATATTTTTTAAATGTCTTATAGTTTTCCTCACACACTTCTTTACTCAACACTGTGTTTTAATGTGCTGATTGTTCGCAGGAACTGCTTCAGTTAGAAGACCGATTGGGAAGTGTGAGTCGAGGGGCTGTGCAGACCACCATAGAGAGATTCACCTTTCCTCACAAATACAAAAAGGTACACACACGCACATACACACACGTACACACAAATAAAAACTATTCCAGATTGATCTCCATCGCATAGTTTTCTGCTTAGAAACACAATTTCTCTCTCTTTAGCGGAAGCCTCTGGATCTGAAGTTCTGTGAGTCTGATGAAGAGTCTGATGTAGATGAGAAATGCACCATCTGTCTCTCCATGCTGGAGGATGGAGAAGATGTCAGGTAGTGTGTACTTCAGACTTCAGTACAGAGTATACACTACATACTGCACACATTCACACCACACAATTTATGCTACACAAGGCATACATTACACACTGCAGATTGTGGAGTACAGTCAAAAAAATGTGAACGTTAATCTATTGCGTGCGTGCGTTTGTCAGTAGGTGTATTAAATATTTATTTTTTAAATCTTTGTGTATCTTAGTTGGGTTTATTATGAATTATTTTACTGTCCACAAAAAATCTTTATAAACATTTAATATATCTTTTTCAAAGTTTATAGAGCTGGTTTTATTAGTGATATTTATTTGGCCACATTAAATGTTTTACAGTGTATGTCCTACAAATTAAATACAAGAGACACAATTTATTGTACATCAGTTTTTTCTACAATTTGATGTTGTTTAATACTTTTGGTTTTCTTAATTTCTGAAGTTAATTTAGTTTTATTTGTGACTGACTTCATTGTTCTTGTTAAAAATAAGTTAGGTTGGACCATTGAAATTGTTAATGTTTTGAAAGTAATTTTGCAACTTGAATATAAGGAATTCAACTCTTTTTTTCTTATTGTAAGGTGAAGCGACATAGACCCTGAGTGAGCTAATTCTCTCTCCCTCTCTCTCTCTCCCTCTCTCTCTCTCTCTCTCTCTCTCTCTCTCTCTCTCTCTCTCTTCTCTCTCCCTCTCCCTCTCCCTCTCCCTCTCCCTCTCCCTCTCCCTCTCCCTCTCCCTCTCCCTCTCCCTCTCTCACTCACACTCTCACTCTCTCTCACTCTCTCTCTCTCACACTCTCTCTCACACTCTCTCTCTCTCTCTCTCTCTCTCTCCAGGCGGTTACCCTGTATGCATTTGTTCCATCAGGGATGTGTGGATCAGTGGTTGGCCACTAGTCGGAAGTGTCCCATCTGCAGAGTGGACATCCAAACACAACTCACAACCGAGAGCTGAAATATTAACACAAAACTCTCATCCCGAGAGCTGGATCATGAGCTCTACTTCTGCTCTTATTAAACACATACACATCTCATATTGATCTACACAAAACCCTCACGTACAGGGTTTCCATCCAAACACACACACACTTTATATTGCCTACATGCATATGTGTGCAAATCACTAAATCTTCACCCAATGAGCCATTCAGTACGCACTAAACACACTCACGCTTTACTGAGCCAATGACAATAACTGACACACACATGCTGGTCGAGCTAAAGGGTCTGTTGTTAGGAGTGGTGTGTGTCCGTAGCATACGTGTGTGTATTTGTGCAATTCCTTAAGCCATGAACTTTACTAAAGACACTCAGCTTGCATATAACACACACACACACAGAGAAATGACACAAACATATATACACAAGTGAGCTCTTGGCGGATGAGACACTGTCAAATCTTGCTGCTAGAGTGTGTGTGCGTGTGTGTGTGTGTGTGTGTGTGTGTGTGTCGCTGTATTTCTGCAATACTGCTTTAGTCTTACACACTGGAGCTATTTCAGCATTGTTTGTGTGCCTGTATGTACGCTTGAGCATCATTTTGGTACATGTGTGTTAATGGCCCAGACGGAACCTGCAGAGGTTTTTTCACATTCTTATTTATTTTTTAGTTGACCTACTGTTATTCTTGGGCAGACTGTCTCGAAACAGGACAAATGTGTTGAATTCAGTTAAAGGTAGTACATTTTATCAGTAGCATTTAGTGGAAATATTTAATAAACTAAACTGC
The DNA here is from genome assembly GCA_033220385.1 of Triplophysa yarkandensis. Classification (NCBI taxonomy): domain Eukaryota; kingdom Metazoa; phylum Chordata; class Actinopteri; order Cypriniformes; family Nemacheilidae; genus Triplophysa; species Triplophysa yarkandensis. The sequence goes on from CM065666.1 coordinate 8,548,198, forward strand.
ATGGGTGTAATGAATATGTAGAACGTTGTGAACATGTGACATGTTTAGCAGAAACCTGCGATGTCGTGTCAGAAATTATAATATTCTTTTTCCCATTTTTTATTATTTCCCATGCTGTAATATCGTGCGTTATATGAATGTTTCAAACTTTGTTTTTTACAATTACTAATTCATTCAATTAAATTTACTTTTTTGTTTGTTTCAAATAATATTTTTTAGATCCAAAAATTATTAAAATATCAACATTTTTGTTGGATCAAGTTATAGAGAATTATTACACACAAAAATTCAGCTTATAAACTTAGTATGTTGCCTCTACATCAGCCAATTTTCTTGCCAACAGGCCTTTTGTAAAATGTTACAAATATATATTGCTTTCCCGTAGCTCAGTCCCCATGAGCTCGATCCCACAAATGTAAGCATCTACGGAAAATTTCGGACACGCTCGCAGAGTTCTGCGCACAGGTTCCGTTTGGGCCAGTCGCTGGTTTCGCCGTGCACAAAGATGCATGTAGAAAAGCCAAAAAACAAAAAAAAACTTCAATAGTCATTTTTAAGACAGCAGGAGGAGGGCTGTTGTCATATAACACGCTCCAGGAATTTGTAGGATGAGAATGTTGTGATCGATGGATTTGTGTAGATAGGCGCAGTAGTAGTTGCATGCATCTGTGCTTGGGTTGTTGTTTTAAAGGTACACCTGGAAGTGTGCGTGCGTGTGTGTGTGTGTAATACTGCATGAATGTGTATTAGCTCCTTTAAGCTGTGACGATCTGTACCATTATCAGACTCATGTAGCTTGTGCGCGAGTGCGTCGGTGTGTGTGCGAGAGACCCTGCCATGACCTTTGACCCTAAATGCCTACTGAAAAAAGCACATGTGAGCATAGCTGAAGTGCCCGGCCTCACTCTGGTGCTGCGCTGCCATGGTTACTGTATTTATTATTGGTATTTAAAACGTGCAGTGTTGGGAAGGGGGCGGGGCTTGTGCGTGTCCGACCATGTTTTGTTTGTGTAACAGGTCTGCCCTCGTGGTTGCTATGCTGGTTGCTATGCTGTATTGCTAGAACTACAATGTAGAATGTTGTGTGATAGAGGACCATCCGCCAATGGCGCGTGAGGGGGCCAAGACTGGTTAGACCGCGGAAACGGCTGTAGCGTATATTTAATTGGGAAATGAAATTTTAATTGATTTTCAACCCTTGTTTTTTGCTCCGTAAATACTCCAGGATTTAAATTCATCAATTTTAAGTGTAGCATTTTTTTGTCCGGTAAAAAAAACCTTTTTTCTTCAACCAATAAGCTGCGGCCTCCACCCGCGCGTTGGCTCCTCCCACTCGGCGTTCCGCGTGTTGGCGGATGTTGGCTCACGTTGATCGTTTACACAGGGTTATGTCCGTTGAAATGCCTTAAGTATTTAACAATCATAATTTATTACTAACTGTAGATATCGTGGGTGCGTATTTAATTTTGTATAGTTTCATTCTTTTGCAATGGAATCATATTTTATTTATTTAGAAATAACACAAAATGATTCAAACTCTTACCTCATGTTTGAGTTGGTTTGCGGGAATGCTTCGCATGCGGTTGGTCGTGTTCGTGTGTGTGTGTATCTCCCTTTGGTGCTGTGACCTTACTGACATTCCGCTTGCTGATTGGTCAGACACGGCAGCGGAGTGGGAGTATTCTGGGTTTTGATTCGCTGTCCTGTTTGCACTCTTAGTTTTCAAAGGCCACCCTCTCACTGGCATCATTTGAACCACTCTGGCTACCTTTGCAACACAATCTCTCTCTTTCTCTCTGCGGGTCTCTAACGTTATTAATGTTTACATGATTCTTCTTATCTGTGATTGTTTTTTTTACTTTATATTGTTTACATTCTAAATTCTGGGCTCTTTTCTCATGCTTTCCGTCAGTTTTTCCTCCTTTTGCACTATTACTTAAACCATTCGTGTTTACATGTTGCCACTGACGGATTCACAATCTCTGATTGTAGCAGAACCTTCATCATCCTAAATAAAATACAATCTCACAGATGATTTGTAAAGGCCAATGTGGGAAACAAACCGGATTCTTTACATTTATATTGAATGCATCAAACCACTGATCTTGTTGCAATGCATCATGGGATTATTTCCCGATAAAGAATGCACGAAATCCCGCTTTGAAATGAAAAGATCATGGATGTACGGAGCATGTCTATCATATGCTGTGATCTCATGAATGTTTATCATGGTTTACTATAGTAATGTATGTGTTACTGAGGTTTTCATCTTATATCTTCTTCTCTGTTTCTCATTCCTTGGGCCTGTTCTCTTCATCTCTAATATTCTCAGTCTGTCGTCAGGTGAATTCTCACTTTCCAAATCTCTCTTTCTCCCTGTTTGAGGGTTGACCTCTAAACCCTCGCAGGACACGGTCAGGACTAACAGAGTATGACAAAGCACAACAGATTTAAAATGCATGTTTTTCTCAGGTTTGAATATATACACAACTAAATAGAAATATACAGCTACATAGAGTTACAGAATAAAGTTACTAGTGCAGATGTTTTACTAACAGTTTTAGAGGATTGAGTTTCCGCTGCTGCTTGCATTTGAAAAAAACAAAAATGACAGAAAAAAAAGTGAAATACTGAAGTTGTCCTAAAAGTGCCAGTGACAGGGGTGCCATGTGCTGTGGGTGTTTTTCACTAGAGGATTTTCTAGCAGATTATAGAATATTTATCATTCATATTAAAGCAATAGCGCCTCCTGCTGGTGTGACTGCTAGTACTATAACTGGTCGAGTATAAAAAAAGCATCTGTGTACAATGTTAGATTTCTCTTTTGGTGGAATTTTTGTACCTTATTTATTACTACTACTAATGATGAATTTAAAAGTGGCATCGCTAAAATGTTTTTTCGCTTTGTTTTCATTTGGTTTCATTTCAAAGCTTGTACATTATCCTTTTTGTATGTGCTCATTTTGTAATAAAAATTGTTAAAATGTTTCAACTGCTGCTTCCTTTCTTGAGTAAACCGGATGAAGAGTTATTTCTTTCATACAGAATTGTTTAACCATTTACAAATGTAATAAACTCATACAAACCATCTCAAATATACTTTAACCATTACATTTCAATTTATGATTATGACACCAAATAAAACATGTTATTGTGTTAAATCTCTAACGTTATCTTTAAGAACATACAAAGAAACTTCATCTGAATATTCAATTCAATAATGTTCAAAAAGCATCTCATAAAACTCAATTTGATTTATTTTGTCACAACATGACTCCAGAAGTCCTGTATATATATTTGTTGTTGTTCTTAATTAAAGGGAAATGATTAAATACAGAATAAGTGATCCCAAACTTTTGAACAGTAGTTTATGTTAAATCATATAATTGAGAAAATGTCCTCAACTTTTGATTGTTAAATTTAAAAAAAAATGGTGGTTTATAAGAGCGGGTTTTTGGGCCAAACACATGCCAAAATCTGTGCGTCATAATGAAAAAAAAACATATAAAAATAATGAAAAAATAAGAACTAAATCTGATCAAAGAGAGTCTTATAATTCCAAATCAACCTTAAAATTATTATTTTTTTAATTATCACTAAAGTAGAAATCCCTGTGACAGAATTGGGAAGTTTTGAGTAAATCTGGGGTTGCTGTTCTGATTGTCAAACATTTTGGGGTTTCTGAAACACACCGTGTTGACTTTTCAAAAGAATATGTTTTTTAAATATCTGATCTCGTGCATTGATTGGCTGCCAATTAAATTAGTCACATGTTTCTTAATGAATCTTCATTTTATTATTCTTAGATATGGAAAAATATTACATTCTGATTCAAACTTAACACTGTTGTAGCTATGACACAGATGAAATTAGACATTAAATATCACTACGGTTCTGTACATCTGATAGAGATTCTATCTGTACCATCACTAACTTGCTTATTAGAAACTGATTAATTACAAAATATACACGATTAATAATCCAGATCCTAAGCAATCTATCCCTGTCTGTTATCATTACTCATAAATGAGAGTTTATCGAGGAATGTCATCGTTTTGCACAACACCAGACTATAATAAGTCTCCAGGAGGCCACAACTCCGCCCACTCCCCGCCCCTAAATCTCTCCAAGCCACGGCCATGAGCCTCCCTCCAACTTCAGCAGAAGTGAACAGAAAGTTATAACAGCAAGGGTTATAGCGAACATGGCGGTCGCCGGAAAACCGAGAGCTGTGAGTGGCCACGACACCTGCCCGTCGTGTGCACAGGCCAATCAGAACGTCCGAGGGGAGGGGCAGAGCAATGTTTTGGGCGGCAACGTAAACCTTTCTCACCACATCCTGTGACAGGAGGAAGGCGGGGCTTGAGCAGAAGTCTGGGAGGTACTTCTCAGGGTACACATGATAGGCCAGGTAATGTGGTCTGACGGGGTCCCGCTCCGGTGTGGCCCTATGGATGACCCTTCCCAGGTAAAGGTCATCCGGGTGTGTTTTCAGTCCCAGCAGGTATGACGTGAGCACAGGTATGTTTAAATACACCGAATCTTCCGAGAACACGATAAATCGGGCCTGCGGGCAAAACAGCAGAACCCATCGAAGGGCCATTTTCACTTGTTCCCAATGTCCCCTTTCCCACTCCCCCCATGAAACCCCGCCCTCAAACTGCACGATGTCGCCATAGTGCACAGACTCCTCCCTCATCGCCTGATGCTCCGCCCCTAACGCAGAGGAGCCGAGGAAGAACAGAGTCCGCACGGCAATGTGCCGTACCGCTGTCTGATTGGCCCATGAGTTTCGCAGCGCCTCCCTCTGGCTGGAGTTTCCCGGGGAACTGAGGACCACCGTGAGAATGAGGAGATCTTTGTGCTCTGGACAAGGTTCAACGTTAAGCAGATATAGCTCGGAGATGTTGAGCCTGCTTTCAGTCAGGTCCAGTTTGCGTGCACGCTCCCTGACGTCCAGCACGAAGCGGTCGGTGTAGGCCGCCGGAGACGACTGCAGGAGAAACTCCTCGACGATGTCACCGCCGAACAACAGAGCGTGAAACAACACAACATTACACAACAGAAAGCACCACTGATGAGTCTGAAGCCTGATCATACAGATCTGTGGAAAAGAAATATCACACAATTTTGTATCTTGTGAAAAAAGATTCACACGCTCTGTCCTCCTACTACACAAAACACTTTTTTGTATGAAAGGTTTTTGGAAGGTATCTCTAAAGAGAGAAACAAAACAAAGAAGGAATCTTACCTTCATGATGTCCCTTGTGTATATTCAGTCTCTAAATTCTTGTGTTGTGTATTTTCTCTGTTTGAACACAGGTGTGTGAAGTTGTCTTCATGCTGCTCAACTGACAGTTGACACCGGACAGGTGATGGTAACACAACACAGCTCTGCCTCCATCAGCTTTACCTACACAAATAATTTAGAAGTAACTCTAAAGAGAGAAACAAAACAAAGAAGGAATCTTACCTTCATGATGTCCCTTGTGTATATTCAGTCTCTAAATTCTTGTGTTGTGTATTTTCTCTGTTTGAACACAGGTGTGTGAAGTTGTCTTCATGCTGCTCAACTGACAGTTGACACCGGACAGGTGATGGTAACATAACACAGCTCTGCCTCCATCAGCTTTACCTACACAAATAATTTATGGTATTACGATACATTACTCTAGAGATAGGAAAACTACTCTAAGACATCATTAAAAGGTTTATGAGAAGGCACAAAAGAATATATTTTGAGAAATGTGTCAGTGGTTTTATGTTCAAACATTAGAAGTCACTGAAGTCTAGTTGTGCTTGGTTACCAACATTTTCCAAAGTATCTTCTTGCACTGCTTACACTCTTTATAATGCTCTCTCTCTCTCTCTCTCTCTCTCTCTCTCTCTCTCTCTCTCTCTCTCTCTCTCTCTCTCTCTCTCTCTCTCTCTCCCTCTCTCTCTCTCTCTCTCCCTCTCTCCCTCTCTCTCTCCCTCTCTCCCTCTCTCTCTCTCTCTCTCTCTCTCTCTCTCTCTCTCTCTCTCTCTCTCTCTCTCTCTCTCTCTCTCTCTCTCTCTCTCTCTCTCTCAAAAGTTATTGACAATTGTAGAAGTGAAAGTTCACTCTCAGACAGAGAGAGGGGAGAGAGAGAGAGAGAGAGAGAGAGAGAGAGAGAGAGAGAGATTAAGAGAGTAGTACGGGGCTACAGAAATCAGATTGAGTCAAGGCCATTTGTCTTACACCCACATATATGAGTCACAACTGTGTGTGTGTGTGTGTGTGTGTGTGTGTGTGTGTGTGTGTGTGTGTGTGTGTGTGTGTGTGTGTGTGTGTGTGTGTGTGTGTGTGTGTGTGTGTGTGTGTGTGTGTGTGTGTGTGTGTGTGTGTGTGTGTGTGTGCGTGCGTGCGTGCGTGTGTGTGTGTGTGTTTTGTATTACTGTGCAGTTGTGTGTTTGTGTAGCAGGTCCTATATGTAAGATGCTGGTCCTTTGGGTCATTGCCATAGCAACAGCCATTCCAAGAGACATCCGCTTCCCAAAACATCTTCAGACATGACATACTGCATTAGTCATTTACCGGTCAAGCCCATATAAGACTGACATTTGCTTTCAGAAGAGTATTGATACTCAGTTAAACTTATTTTAGTGTTGTAAAGCAATCATAGAATGCTTGAGGTCACATGTTTGTGCAATGTAAACAAACATACACAAACCAAAAACAACTTACATGCAATAAACATTTTGTTTACAACTTGAGTTTACTAAGATATTAAGTTAAGTGTTCTTTGCGTTATATTATACATCAGATTATCAGTACTTGACACATTTATTGATAAATGAATATATTATATAGTTTATTATATAGTGTAGTCATATACAGTGAATATAAATGTCCCTTTTGTTTGTGCAGGTGAACGTCACATCAAGTCTTTAAAACTCTGTTGCTATGTGACCGGAATAGATGTTTCCTTGGTTACTCTTGATGTTTCTCAGATTATTCTTGTAGAAGAATCCGTTCAAGGTTCTCCAGCATACGGCGCTGTGTCAGATCATTTAAAACCCATGATGTGAATGTTCCTACATGTAGAAGTTCTCAGACTTTGGTGCTGTGCGGCTTTGGAATGATTGTTGATTTGAATGAGAGTTTCTTTATTTTTCTGGGGTCTGAACTTTTACAGAAGGTTAAACTTTAAAATTAATAAACGTGGATTTTTAAGTAAAGGATGCGTGACGCGTGCTACACCAACCACACTTTTGAATATGATGACGGGAGCACGCACAGAACGCGCATCAGGTACTTTTACTCTTTATTATGAGTAAAAGTAGAGATATTTCTGTTTGAACTTTCAATAACTTCTGTAGTATCTCCCATACTGTTTGCTTCCTAGATGTTTATGATATAGAATGGATGTATGAATAAAGAAGAATGCTTTATTAGATGTTTAGAAGAGGATTTTCCAGGACCATTCTTCTTCAGCAGACATCTTACAGATGTGCATGTTATATCTTGCTTGTCCTTTTCTAACCTTGAGATATCACAGGTGAGTCTGTATGATATCTGCTAAAGAAACATCTTGGAAAGAGCTCCTGATCATCAGCATCTTGCAGACATCTTCTAGACGTCTAGATGACATCTCACGGAAGACGTCTCAGTGAAGCTTTGCAGATGAGCAAGCAACATCTGCCAGATGTCTTGAAGACACACAGAAAGACATCAAGACTTCTGTTATCAAGAAAACTATGAATCACAAAATCTCACAGAAGACATCAACTTTCTTTTAAAGTGTCACAACATTACTTTTGTGTCTGTTTCTGTTTTAATTCCTTCCCCTGATAGTCCCAGATGTGGTTCGACACGCGGGGGCAGAGGGGTGGTCTTGAATGTGCAGGACCTGGAGATGATCGCTGGATCTGCATCTGTTGTTCCATCCCTTCAAACTCACTTCCGCTTCCAAGACCTGTTGCTAGGAGACCAGACATTTCAGAATGATGACAGGTATATATCGGGAATGTTATCTAACTTGAATTTCATACCTTTCATACAGGATTCAGAACCACATGGAAATGACTGTATATAATGTTGTGATTTCATAAGTTTTTATAAGTTTATAAGTTTGCATTAATGTAAATATTTATTTCATGTAAAAAGTTTTGTATTTATGTAAATATTATATGTCATGTAAACTTGTTTCTTTGTAAAAAAGACAATGATTTGAACTGTGGGGATCAAGTCAAAAACAACCTGTCTCGAATCACCTTAGCAACACCATCAGGACCATGTCAGCATCTCGCAAACATCATGTACGTTTTGAGTGTATTGAAAATATCTTATAGCATTAGCTTTGCATATAAAGTACTTGGAGATATCTATTAGTAAACCACACAATAAAGGAAAAATGAACTGTCTCGGTCTGATTGTGAGTATGTGGGCACATGGCCACATCTCTCCAGTTAGACAGAAATAGCCTCTCGAGCAGGTTATTATCTCTAATAGCTGGAGAACAGGAGTGAGAGAAACAGTCAATGCAAATAGGTAAAGAAAAAAGCAGCCAAAATATGTCGTGTTTTGTGCTTTCTTAAGTTTCTTAGTGTGAACAATCAAACCACAAAAACCCTGACACTTCTTGTATCAGTTAAGTTACAAAGTCCAACAGCATCACTGTTTATTCTATAGAGCTTTATGCATGTTTCTATGGCGACCATTATGAAATGCACAATAGGTAGAAGTGACATTTGTTTCATAAGAGTACGCATTCATTAAACATTTGGCGGCACGGATACAGACATCCAACAGCTGTTCTGTATGTAACTGTATGTCAAACCCAACCCCGTAATGCTTTGAATTATATACACACACAGAAGTGTTTGTTAAGATAATAAAGATAGTATTCTGGGATCCTCATGCACACTAAACGATGAGCGATGCACCAGTAAACCTCACGCTCTCTGTCTGCAGTGGAGATTGTGTGGGCAGGTTATTTTCAACCGTGTCGCTGTAGATAATGTTCTTCCACAACAATCCACTCAGTCCAGACCACCACGTATCCTCGATCAGAACGCCTTCAGGATGGAGCAGAAGAATGCCGTACCGTCCTGGGTTAACCCTGCTCTGGTCAATTGGAGGCTGGACTCTTTTGGTAGTGATGCTGGGCAGAGGTAGGATGTGAGGTTAAGCAGGTTTTGTGTGTTTGAGGAACTAAAAGGACTTACAGAGTCAAGATTTTGTGCATTTTGTATGGACTGTTCATTTTGTTTTTTCTTTTAGTACAGTTGAATATGATTTTGAAAATTCAAGATGTAGTGATGCACTTTAATATTTCTGTTACTGTCATCTCTTCTTGCAGCACTTCATAACAGTTTTATACAAATCTCTGTTTTCATGAGATTGTTTTGTTTAAGATATGCAAAATCCACATTAATGTACAATAATTGTAATCTTTGACATTATGTTATTTGACACTGTGGAATGTTCGTACTTCATTTACATTAGTTGTTGTAGTTTTTTAGCTTCATTGTAGTTTAATTAACATTTGAATTGACTTTATATATAAGTTTTATGTCTTTTTTGCAGCCATTAAACATTTTCGCATTCAATCTTTTTTAGCAATTAAGTTTCATTTGAGTAAACAGAAATATTAAAATAACTTCAGCTTTGGTAAACTTTATCAACCCTGATCAGGAGTCTATTTAACCAACTGCAAACAAAGTGCAAATTGTGGATTAATATATGCTCTTTTACCCTGAATGCATTTGATCTTAAATTGTGATTTTAAAGTGTTATTTTTGCACAAAAAACACATTTGAACTATTTACACAGAAACTGCATTGTGCCAGCACTCTTTCTGTGTCACTTTATGACAGCAAATAGAAGCATCATGCTGGTTGTCTCCATGGGAACTGACATCTCCAGCGGGGCTGTCTGAGATTGTAATGTGGAGAATTGCTCTTAATGCTGAGCTATGTCAACAGAGTCAAGCATGGAACTGATCAGAGATGCTAAAAATGACAGCGTCAAATAGAAATGATGGCATTTTATTGACATTGTGTAACACAGCACCAACTCAAGGTTCCTTTTACAGTAAAGCTTAAATCATATAAATATGAATGTTGTGATGTTATTTATCTGTTTATAAAATATCCTTTTACAGCCACATAATGTCAGATTGTTATGTCAGAAACTAAATGCCATTGATTTATGTATTTTTGTTTATTGACATTGATGTATTTACTGTTATTGTGTGTTCTTCAGGGTTCATGTGGAGTTTTATGTGGATGAGAACACATTTAAAGAGAGACTCAAACTCTTCTTCATTAAAAACCAAAGATCCAGTAAGTCACGTGTGAAGTTTAACCCTTATTTCTAAGACATGTCTATTTGACCTCATAACGCACATGTGTGACGTAGGTTTAAGGATCCGAATATTTAACTTCTGTCTGAAGCTTCTGACTTGCGTCCTCTACATCATTCGTGTAATGACGGATAATCCGGGTCAACTCCGCAACGCATGGTCAGAATTGTGTGTTTGTGTGTGTATGTGAGTGGGTGATGACTTTGATTTGTTTCTGATGGTGTAACACAACTGACTTGATGTTTGTGAAACTAAGCTTTTCATGAGGCTGTGAAATGTTGTCATAGACCCACACATCAACTCCACTCTCCTCTCTACAGCATCAACTGTAACCACACAACCCTGACCAATGACATCAACTGGTGAGATACCCAACCAACATCATCACATTTACTGATTACTTACACTTGTGAAAGTTTAATACACACTTTTTCAATGTCTGGTCCAATATCTCAGGGAGCTGATATTCTGGGTAGACAGAAAAGTACCAGTGTGGGCAATTCAGGTAAGAACAAAGAAATGATGTAAAATTCCAAGCCTGTCACTAATAACCAACAATAATAAAGTTCCCTTTATTCTTTATGATTTGCGTTTGTTCAGGTGATCGTGGCATCCATCAGTTTCATGGAGGCGATGTTGCTTATGTACCTCAGCTATAAGGTAAGGGTATGAGTTTGTCTGTAAGAATGTCTTGAAAGGATCTTAAGTGTATGTTACATGTCCATATGAATTTGTGTAGGGTAATATCTGGGAGCAGATATTTCAGGTGTCTTTTCTATTGGAGATGTTGAACACGGTTCCTTTCATCATAACGGTAAGGATATCTTTAGAATGACATCATGAACATGTCTCTACAGATGGTTGTATTATTTTTCATTTGGATTTGTACACTTCAGATTTTTTGGCCTCCTCTCAGAAATCTGTTTATCCCAGTATTCCTCAACTGCTGGCTGGCCAAGTGTGCGCTGGAGGGCATGATAGTGAGTATAAACCTGATCTGGTTTCATCATCCAGTGCTGTATTGAAACATTGAGTAACTGATGTTTCTGTGATGTTTGTGTGTGGTATAGAATGATCTACACAGGGCAATCCAGAGGACACACTCTGCCATGTTTAACCAAGTCCTTATTCTCATCTGTACTCTCTTATGTCTAGTCTTTACTGGGTAAGATAATATCCCCCAGTTCTTGTGTGTAAGGGTAATAATAGCATCCAAAACTGAACATTTAGTCATCATTTGTTCACACCTTTAGTATTTACAACTAGCAATGCCTTTTTCTTCTGCAGAAAACAAATAAGATATTCTGAAGAATTTTGGCAACTTGCACCTGTTCACTTGCAATGGATTTGGGTCCATACAATAGAAGTGACTCATGTTCAGCTACCAACTTTCTTCAAAATATTGTCTTTTGTGCTCTCCAAAAGGAAAAAGCATGCAGGTTTAAAATGACAAAAAGGTGAGTAAATGATGACACTTTTTGGGTCTCTTTTTTTTTAGTTGTGACACTAAATAACTAAAATCAAGTATATAAATAAATGAATAAAAGAAAATTCATTAATAATAAAATGACAAAAGCACATAATTGTAAACTGAACTAGAAAGAAAATAATAATATAATATATTAAAACAAAATGTAAAATCAAATGTTCTTTCTTTCTTTCAGCACATGCGGTATTCAGCATTTAGAGCGAGCCGGTAAGAAGAGTCTGTCTCTCTTTAATGCATTGTATTTTTGTATCGTGACTTTCTCGACGGTGGGCTTTGGTGATGTGACGCCCCAGATCTGGCCGTCTCAGCTGCTAGTGGTGGTGATGATCTGTGTCGCTCTGGTTGTGCTTCCTCTACAGGTGAATTTATTCCTAATGATAACTGTGTTCACAACCGTATATTTCTCAGGGTTTTCTGCGTTCTTCACATGTATAATGAACGCATGGACTTCTTTGTGTGTAGTTTGAGGAATTGATTTATCTGTGGATGGAAAGACAGAAGTCTGGAGGAAACTACAGCAGACATCGAGCTCAGACAGAGAGACATGTGGTGTTGTGCGTGAGCACTCTTAAAATTGACCTCCTTATGGACTTTCTCAATGAATTCTACGCTCACCCACACACACAAGTACGCCCGCTTGGTTTCTATTCTTTATCAGGAAACATTTATACCGTCTGATGTTTGTTTTGTTACATGTGTTTCAGGATTATTACGTGGTGATCTTGTGTCCGTGTGAAGTCGATGTTCAGGTGAGGAGGATTTTGCAGATTCCGCTCTGGTCTCAAAGGGTCATTTACCTGCAGGGCTCTGCCCTTAAAAACCAAGACCTTCTAAGAGCAAAGTGAGTGACAGTCTCGATGACCAATCACAGCATCCCATTTCTGAAATATTTGTTATTCTGATTTGTGTGTTTTGCTGGTGGTTCTCTCTCTGTGTTCTGCAGGATGGATGATGCAGAAGCTTGTTTTATTCTGAGCAGCAGGAATGAGGCCGATCGCATGGCTGCGGTGAGTTATACCATAACGAACTGACAAACCTTAAAAATCTCACCGTATCTAATGCTCCACTTGTGTTTAATAGTTTGAAATATATGTCATCAAATGATTGATGGTTTGACAGGATCATCAGACCATTCTGAGAGCTTGGGCTGTGAAAGACTTCGCTCCAAACTGTCCTCTGTACGTCCAGATCCTTAAACCTGAAAACAAGTTTCATGTCAAATTTGCAGGTGCTGATTTTGATGATTTGTGTTCTTGCAATATGATATTAGTTATACCTCATGATATATCAGCATGGCGTGAACACTTTTTTCTTCTTTCTCTCTGTAGATCATGTGGTGTGTGAGGAAGAGTTTAAATACGCCATGTTGGCTCTGAACTGTCTGTGTCCAGCCACTTCTACACTTATCACTTTACTGGTTCATACATCTCGTGGCCAGTGAGTCAAAACTCTCATCATTCCATTAGATTCTGTTTCTATATTTATATTTAATACAGACTGTTCAATGTCTGTGTTGTGTAGTTCACCCAAAAATTAAACCTCCACCATCATGTCAGAACAAACATGTATGCCTTTTTTTTTTGGTTTGCAGAGAACAAAAGATATTTAGAAGAATGTTTGTAACTGAAAAGCAGTGGCACCTATTTGCTTTGATCGAATGGACACAAAACAATGCAAGGGAATAACTACCAGTGACCAACATTCTTCCAAATCTTCTTTTGTGTTCTGCAGAAGAAAGTGATTCAAATATGAAACGATATAGACGTATATCTTTATAAAAACTCTCCTAGAGAAGGTCAGCAGTCTCCAGAGCAGTGGCAGAGGATGTACGGCCGTTGTTCTGGTAATGAGGTGTACCACATCTGTCTGGGTGACAGTATGTTCTTCAGAGAATACAACAGCAAGAGTTTTACATACGCAGCCTTTCATGCTCACAAAAAGTAAGCACACATTTAAAGCATGCATCTTCAAGTCTCAATGAACGTTCAATAATATTAATAAATAGTGTGTGCGCAGGTATGGTGTGTGTCTGATCGGTGTGAAGCGAGAAGATAACAAAAGCATGCTTCTGAACCCTGGACCACGACACATCATGGCTGCAAGCGACACCTGTTACTATATCAACATCACGAAGGAAGAAAACTCGGCCTTCATCTTCAGACAGGAAGCAGATCGGGGAAAAGGGCGGGGACATTGTGACATTTTAAACAGCCCATCTGGACTTCCTGTTCATAGCATCATTGCGAGCATGGGTGAGCAATAAATAAAGAACTTTCGTTTATAGTGATTCTGTTTGCTCAACGGTTCCATTCTTTTCAGGAACTGTTGCCTTGGATTTTCAAAACACGAGTCCCACCAAGAGCGGCGTCAAACTGGCCCCACCCTTAGGGAACGAAGGAGGAAGTCGCCGTCCGAGCATAGCCCCTGTTCTGGAGATAGCCGACTCCGCCTCCTTACTGCCATGTGACCTCCTCAGTGACCAATCAGAGGATGAGGCCGGACACTCGGATGAGGATGTAACCGCCAATGAGTGAGTCAAATCTTAAATTAAATTAAATTTTATTTTCACTTATTATATTGGGCGTGGGTGTCGTAAATAAGGAACAGTCTATACATCTACAAATATGTTAGAAGTCCACAATTTTTTTAAATCACATTTTGATAAATATTTTGTGCTTGAGATGTATAAGCCGTCAAATTCTATTTTTCAGATTTGTGAAAGGATATCCCCCGAACTCTCCTTATATTGGGAGTTCACCGACCCTCTGTCATCTGCTCCGTCAGAAAGCTCCATTCTGTTGCTTACGGCTGGATCAGGTGAGATCGGACCTCACTTCATGCCTGCGGGCCTGTATTTATCAGATTCCGATGATTTGAGTATTTTTGTTGTCGTAGGGCTGTGACCATGTCAGCTTTGAGGATGCAAAAGCATACGGCTTTAAGAACAAACTCATCATTGTTTCAGCGGAAACTGCCGGAAACGGCCTGTACAATTTCATAGTGCCTTTAAGAGCCTATTACAGACCCCGGCGAGAACTCAACCCGATAGTGCTACTGTTAGACAACCTGTAAGAACACACACAAACACACGTTAGAGAACCCGCAGAGAACTCATCTCACTTCATATTTCTACTTCCTCCAGACCTGATGATCACTTCCTGGAGGCTATATCCTGCTTCCCTATGGTGTACTACATGGGTGGCACCATCGACAAGTAAGACCAGACAAAGACCTACACATATCTATGAGTGATCTGATTGGTTCCTATGGATGCAGTGATCTGATTGGAGGTTTTGTGTGTGTCAGTTTGGACAGTCTGTTACAGTGTGGCGTTCTGTATGCTGATAATCTGGTGGTGGTGGATAAGGAGAGCACAATGAGCGCAGAGGAAGACTACATGGCTGATGCCAAAACCATTGTTAATGTTCAGACAATGTTTCGGTGAGACTGAAATTAAGCCACGGATCTGAGATTAGAGTTTGAAACATGAACATTCTGAGCTCTCATTGGTCAAAACATTTATTTATCTATATCAAGTGAATTTCACAAAAGCAGTAGAAGAACAAGGGTATTTTTTTTACTTGATTTTATTACTCTTTTTCTGTGTTCAACTAAACAAAGATATCACACAGGTTTGTAAAAACTAAGAGAGAATAATTCATGACCGAACCTACAGTTTTTGGTGAACTATCCTTTTAAGAATAACATTTAGAACAGCAAGTGTTTTTTTATGATGTGTTATTTTAAACCCTTTAATATTTGTAGGTTGTTTCCGAGTCTGAGTATAATCACAGAACTGACTCACCCCTCAAACATGAGATTCATGCAGTTCAGAGCGAAGGATTGTTACTCTCTCGCTCTGTCTAAACTAGAGAAGGTGAGGAGTCCATTCTGTTAATACCATTCTTAAAGAGATGCATTGTAAAATATTTTTGTGTTTTATCGACAGAAGGAACGTGATAAAGGATCAAATCTTGCATTCATGTTTCGCCTTCCATTCGCTGCTGGTCGAGTGTTTAGTATCAGCATGCTGGACACACTTCTGTATCAGGTGTGTGTGTGTGTGTGTGTGTGTGTGTGTGTGTGTGTGCGTGCGTGCGTGCGTGCGTGCGTGCGTGCGTGCGTGCGTGCGTGCGTGCGTTCAAGATTCATCAATATGTAAATCCAGCATTAAACTGATTGAGATTGAGGAAGCTGTCCAGTAAAATGCGCAGCACATTGGTTTATGTGTGGATTATAATATTCAAGAACCGAGTTAAAGATAAATTGTAATGATTGATCTCTAAGTACAGCATCCATGGGAAAGCAAACAAAGATGATTGGACTCTGGGATGAAAAAAACTGAGTTTGGACCACATGGCAACAAACAAACAATCACACTTACAAACACAACTCTTCCGCTTCTATGTGGGAGCACAACAAGACCACGCCCCCTTATTGTGATAGTGATGTCACTTAAGAAGGAAGTAGAGGAATGTAGGAGATTTCTATTAAGTAAAATATCTCGATTGGCTTTGAACTTTAAGCTTTATGACTTTACAGATATTATAAAAACTCCAACAACAACATTATACACTAATCGCAGTTTGAAACATGGAATTATGAAGAACAGGACCTTTAAGACACCTGTGCCTCAGTCATAAAATAAACAAACTGTTCTAAGCTGTTTAATTGTGTAATGTTGTTTTGTGTGTTAGTGTTTTGTGAAGGACTACATGATCCCCATAGCCAGACTTCTGCTTGGTCTGGACACGACACCTGGATCTGGATACCTGTGTGCTGTAAGTGTGCTTATACCAATACAATGTGACCTTTGAACCTGTGTTCATAAATAAAACTCTATGTGTGTGTGTGTGTGTGTGTGTGTGTGTGTGTGTGTCTGTCTGTCTGTGTTTGTGTGTTTGTCTGTCTGTCTGTCTGTCTGTCCTTGTGTGTGTGTGTGTGTGTGTGTGTGTGTGTGTGTGTGTGTGTGTGTGTGTGTGTGTGTGTGTGTGTGTGTGTGTGTGTGTGTGTGTGTGTGTGGGTCGGTCGGTCGGTCGGTCGGTCTGTCTGTCTGTCTGTCTGTCTGTCTGTCTGTCTCTCTGTCTGTGTGTCTGTCTGTCTGTCTGTGTGCGTGCGTGCGTGCGTGCGTGCGTGCGTGTGTGTAGATGCGTGTTTGTGAAGCTGACCTCTGGATCCGGACATACGGAAGATTATTCCAGAAGTTCTGCTCATCTAGTTCAGAGATTCCCATCGGAGTGTACCGCACAGAATCACACTCGCCCCCTGAGGTCTCATTAATGTTTATAACAGAATCCCATAAATTGTAGTTGCCATGGTAATAATACTTCCTCTCTTTTATATGTTACCATGGTAAGCGCTGCCTCCAGTTTCAAGGCTCCGTCAGCAACGAGGGTTTAAATGACGCCGGTCAGAAGGGGGAGGAGCCGAAGATCCTCACCCGGAGTTCCTCCAGCAGTGACCAATCGGAGCACCCGCTCCTGAGGAAGAAGAGCATGCACTGGACGAGGCGTCTCAGTAGGCGGAGCGTGAAGAGGAGCGACTCCTCCCTCAGCTCCATCCAGCAGCGTATGGGCGTTTTCCGACGGTCAGAGAGGGAGGAGCTTACGGAACTCGTGCGGAACCGCATGCAGCATCTGGGCCTACACACAGCTGGATACAGTAAACTCTGACCACAAAACACTTGGATGACTCAGTTATTGAATTGTGGGATGTTGTAGTGCTTGAATGTGTTCGAAATGTGAATTGATCTTCTTTTCCTTTATCATTTAGAAGATGTCACCAATCTAACAGCCAGTGATGTCATGAACAGGGTGAACCTGGGCTATTTGGAAGGTAAATACAATGGTATTCTTGATATTTTTCTTCTCCACATCTTATCTTTGCTTATAGAGGATACTGCCTTGAGTGACATCTGAACATCTCTGTTACAGATGAGCTGAATGACCAGCAGAACTCCATATCATATGTGTTGATAAACCCGGCCCCTGACACCCTACTACAGCTCAATGATGTTGTGTATGTTGTAAATACACACATGGATATCAGTTTATTTGATTAATATCAAGACCTCTCGCTGATATCCGTTGTTCCTGAATTAAACAAGAATCGAGTGAAGTTTTGACATATAATATGCTCAATATGTTCCGCAGGTTTCTGATTCGGCCCGATCCACTGGCTCATGTTCCTGAAGCTCCGTCCGCAAAATCCAGGCGCTGCAGGTCCACGACGGACACACCACAACTCAACGAGGTTTAACGGGCAAAATATATCCATAAAGTCAAACACAGCCAATGTGAATCAGGTTAACAATACTAAAGAACAGAGGTATATAAAAAATATTTATTTTTATTAAATGTAGAACTTCTCACCAGCCTTTAAACTCTCCCAGCAGTAAGCTCTTAATGCGTTATATTGTAGTACCTTTTCTTCTTTATCCAGCTCTTAGTACTAGGAAATGCAGGACGAATGGCTTTTCTTGTGTCTGGGGAATATTCTACATTGGAGTAAAAGTGGTTTTGTCATGTCAGTACATGTTAGGGGTTATCTGCTTTAGAAGCTCTTAGTGTCTCACATTTGATTGAGGTGTGTAGTGTTGTAGATCAGGCAGCAGGGGGCGCCATTGTGACGTCATTGTGTTCCCTGTGCAGGAGGCTTCACTCTAAACAAATAAATATAAAAACCAGGTGAAAGAAATGTTTACAATGTGCATTAAAAAATGTAGTTTAGTTTAGTTTGTTGGCTATGTATTTTGCTCTTTGTTTATATGTTTTCTGTTTACAAACAGATTTTATATGTTTACAGTACAGAGATTTGGACTTTAGTGTTACTTTTGTGTACATTAGATAACAGAAACATAACAGTGGCATTTGTCAATTAAAGCTCAAGCACTGATTGACAGCAAAGCATTTTGCAAGAATGTTATAATGTAAATGACATATAATGATATAAAGATATAATGTTAAATATCAGAGGCTGGATTCTTATAAAAGGGATATTTTATTTTTTTAAGTTCTGCTTTAAATATAATGATAAAAATTTTTTAAAGTTGTGAACATTTTAAATATTGTTTGGGTAAAAATATAAAGTAAAATTGGGAAAAAGGTAGCAATTTAAATTCGAAATAATTTGAATCAATCGTGCATAATTTGGTGCAGTCAAAAATTTAGAAGTAATTTGATCCATTTTTTCCATTTTATTTCTAATGCACATTGCATTGAATCATATAGATACATTGATTGAGCAAATTGATTAAATGATTATAAAGTCATAAAACAAAAAGTTTTTCTGATTTGATGCAAAGTTAGTTTAGGATATACTTCAGAATTATTTATTTGCAGATGACACTTGCTTTGTTGTTGTGTTATCTAATGCAGTGATAGTTATAGATGACATTCTAGCTGCATACTAGTAACTATAAAAAGTGTAACGTGTTATTATTCTGATTGCCATGTAATTTAATAGAGTTTATTGTCAGATATTTTTGTGGATCGTGTGCCTTCAAAATTAAAGTGTTTACAGCATACAGTGTTTTAGTTTGTGTGGGAGTTTTTATGGGTTTTAAAGATGTGAAGGTGTGTCAGCTTGGAAATAAAGGATGAGAATATGGGAAAAATAATGTTACTGCCAGGAGTGTGGGGTACACACACACACACACACACACACACACACACACACACACACACACACACACACACACAGAGAGAGAATGAGGCAGTTTCGGTTGACAGGTCTGAGCAAGAGGTTGAGACAGGGAGGCGTGTGAACAGTATGAAGGTGTGTGTGAAGAAAATGATTGCGTGTGTGAGTTTTGATTAATTGCCGAATTGAACTATTGGATTGGGTAAACACACAAAACACACAAGTTTAACTGTCTGTCTTCATATTTTTCTTCATATATTTGAATATTTAAATTGATATTAATTGTTATTTTGTTAAAAAAGATTGATGGACATATAAGCAATTAGTCTTAAGTTTTTCAAATGAGTTTTTTTCTGTGTAAGTATATTCAAGGTTTATCAGACATTTTATAAGAATGTCTTGTCTTTAATCTTCAGTTTTTAACCTTACGTTTGCTTACATTCATAGTGATGCATAAGTTTTCCTTTTTGAGATTCTCGAAGATTTTGCCTTAGTTTATGTCATTGTATTTTATTTTGAATATAAAACATTTCAAAACAAAGAAAGGTCGACAGCGTTTTTTTCCCACAACTGGTTGTTATTACAGAATGAAATGCATTTTATCTTTTACATCTCTAATTATTTGCAGTTAATAAAATTAAATCTTGTTTTAATTTTTCAACTTTATAATTTTTTTGGAGATTTTAACAATCACAACCAATGGTGGCACAATGTATAGTCCCAATTTTCGCTTGTGGCCATGATGATTATTATTATTACATTTATTTCAGGACATGTGAAACACAGAAGTGTCATTTGTCAAGTAGTCCAACCATCCATAAAACAAACATCTTTCCTAGCCACAATCTCCTGTCAGCAAACAGAGCAGAAAAGATCCCCTGGAGCTACATTCAGTCTTATAAATCCTAAACTTCATAATTAAACACTAAATGCAGATGAATGTTAGACAAAACAGCGGAATCATATTAATCCTGAATGACTCAACAGGATTGTCAATCGTGGACAGTTTGTGGCACGTAACTGAGTTATTTTATTATTATTATTATTGTAGATCCTCTGTGAGAACCTTCACTGATTCTAATCTCTTCATCCTGTAGAGCTGTTTTCTGATTGGACGATATTAGCTGTAGCGTGTCATTATCTTGAGTGTGACGGCCTCAGGCCCGAACCTGTCTGCATCACACAGAGCACCTGAGGCTATACAGTTTAACATCATCATTCACACCCACAACATTTATCAGTGTGGTGTTTCAAACGACCTTTAAACGCACGCTAACAAACATAAATGGTGTGTGTGTGTGTGTGTGTGTGTGTGTGTGTGTGTGTGTGTGTGTGTGTGTGTGTGTGTGTGTGTGTGTGTGTCAGGACATTTGATGGAGTTTTCTGTTGTTTAAGTATCAACTTTTCTAAGATTGCTCAATAAAGTACATGGATTGTAGAGGGGAAAAGGAAATTTTAGGACATTTGATGAGAAAGATTTATGGTTTTATTGAGATTTTAAACAATATTCACTTAGACTTGACAAACCTGAGCTTAGTTTGAGACATTATTGAGATCTTTTTCTGTTTCCTTAAAGGGTTAGTTTACCTGTATATATAAATTCTGTCTTGAATAACTCACTCTCTAGTTAAATAATATCTCATTTGATGTATAACACAAAATAAAACTCTAAACTCTTTTGTTAATGAGCTCCAAAAACTGTTTGGTTAAGAGCATTCTTCTACATTGGTTTCTCTGTGTTCATTAAAAAAATACATGTGCTTAGATTTGGAACAAGTCAAATTTGAGTAATCAATGACATCATATTTTTCAACATATATCTTTTTTTACCACAAAAGATCCACCAATAAATAATACACATTTTTTAAGCATATTGAAATATTTGAGATATTAAAGAATTCTCATTTGTGATATTTGATGAAGTTTCTTTTTTGTTCTATTTTTCCTGTAGTTTCTTTTTGTACAAACAGAAAAGTAGCAATAACCCCGTATGATGATAGTGTTGTGGTAACATCAGTAGTGAGAGAAGTTGAATGAGCAGACGTCACATCTGTCACAGAGTCTCATGGGACATCAGACCATGAGAACCAACTTCACCATAAAGCGCTCACACTCCTCCCTCAAACTACAGAGCAAAAGGTCAGTGTCACTGACAAACTAACACACACGCACGCACGCACGCACACGCACACACAGGCGCGCACGCACACACACACACACACACACACACACACACACACACACACACACACACACACACACACACACACACATGCAGTTGTGGCATGTGATTGATCAAATAATTTTATACAAAGGTCCGGGATATAATGAAAGATTCAGCTCACAATTCAACACTGATACTGCATTCTTCATTATAAATACATGACAATATTTCAACAATATTTATAAAAATTGACAGATTTAGTTTCAAAATACTAACCTATAGAGCTAAAAAGATTCAAGGGTTTTGCATGTAAATAAATAGCAAAAAAATATGACACTCCAAAAAATAAAACAGTTTAGCAAAGTTATGAAGATAAATGTTCTACATAGAAAATAGGTAATGTATTGACAACTTAACCAAAAGAATTAAATATATATCATCTTGTATAAAATTAT
Source organism: Triplophysa yarkandensis (assembly GCA_033220385.1). Classification (NCBI taxonomy): domain Eukaryota; kingdom Metazoa; phylum Chordata; class Actinopteri; order Cypriniformes; family Nemacheilidae; genus Triplophysa; species Triplophysa yarkandensis. The sequence continues at coordinate 8,570,275 of CM065666.1, forward strand.
TTTAACAAACATTGTTTATTTATTGTTCTTAAGTGATATTCTGTAACTCAATACACCTTATTAGGATCACTTAAATGTATAAATTATTATTGTGTTAGGCAACCTTTTAATACAAAATTTTGTATTTTATTTATGTGTGCTTAAGTTGTTCTTCTTTTTAGTTTTCACTGTGCATTGCAAATAACATCAATTAACCTGAAGTTAGTTTTTTTCTGAATCTCTGAAGCACTATTTTTGGAGAGTTATCTGTTTTGCAGATGAACTTTTCAGGTGCACATAAATAACATAAGCTTCAGTTCTGTCAGGTCTGTGTTTTGTCTGTGGGTTCCTCTGAAAATCCTCATGAAGTGCTTGAGTGTGTGTGTGTGTGTGTGTGTGTGTGTGTGTGTGTGTGTGTGTGTGTGTGTGTGTGTGTGTGTGTGTGTGTGTGTGTGTGTGTGTGTGTGTTTGGAGGTTATAGTGTCACGTTTAGGAGACGGTCAGCTGGCTGAATCCCTGGCATGCATGTGGTGTCTTTAACCATCAAACACATTAACGTTTAGTGTGGCTTGTGTTTCACTTCAGCAGCTGTCTATTTCAATGGCATTAATGCAAGTATGTTGACACACACACACATCAGAATATAAATACACACGTAAACAACACAGACATATTCACACTGACAGCAACACACATCTATTTATATAAAAAAGCAAATTGTAGTTGAAACTCTTTAATACCCCAATTGTTTCTCACGATGAAATTTAATTTTACTCAGATGATCAAAAATGTTTAAGTTCATTCGAGATCTGACCCCAGTTTAACCCTGATGGACATATTTGTAACATTTCTGACTCTTTTCTCAGGGAAAATATAGCTGAGTTGGATATAACAAAGTTTTTATTTACTTTCCATTTATACTCAATCATGTCTAGAAAAACATCTGTGTTTTTTTTGGTTTTCATTGCATCAAATTAATCAACATCAACACATGTTTTCATATACAGACAGTGTACTTGAGGAATGATACATGTAGACACCTCTTCTGGATTAGAGAGAGAGAGAGAGAGAGAGAGAGAGAGAGAGAGAGAGAGAGAGAGAGAGAGAGAGAGAGAGAGAGAGAGAGAGAGAGAGAGAGAGAGAGAGAGAGAGAGTGTGTACTCATATTCTCCTTTCATTGATGGGCTCGAAGTGAAATGTTATCTGTTCACCACACTCCTGGCAAGGACCTGTAGGAGCGAGTGAGAGTGAGGTCAAACAGAGAGAGAGAGAGAGAGAGAGAGAGAAAGAGAGAGAGAGAGAGAGAGAGAGAGAGTAGAAGCCATGATGGTATGCTATGAGAGGAATGCTGTGAGGTATTTTAGATGATGCTGAGTGCAGAAGATTGTCTCAGGGACGCAGTCTACATAGTGAACATAAGAGGTGCTCAGATGCTATTTAAAACGTTGGCAAGACACACCTCTGTAAAACATTTTACAGATAGTAAATTTGACAAAAAAACAACAATATGAACTTAAAAATCTTTTACAAACTTTAAATACAATTTTTCCGACGAAAATATTAAAATAATTGATAAAACATTCAACAGTTGATTTCTCTTAAATTTACAAAGAGTTTTTAAGTTAATGTTATGAATAAAATAAGTATTTATATATATATATTTAATTGTAAGATTCTGATATTTTTTTGCTTACATGTAAACAGTATATTTAGTTAATTTCAGTTTTACCAATTTTTTGGAGTGTAAATTTCTTTGTTTGTCGTGAAACAGAGTCAAAAAATTTGGACCGCAATGTTTCTAAGAAACTTTGGTTTTCAAAACTGTAAAAGTATTAAAAAACAGTCTTTTATGTACATGAAACTCCCTGTGAGGGTTTTAAGATGTGTTTTGGACAGTGAGTGAAGGCCGAGCCCAGGGGTGAGGTCTGGACAGTTGTCGGAGACTTACAGAAAATGATACAGCGAACAGCTGAGAAACACACGCTGCCAAGTGACAAACATACCAAATGTTTCAAGGTTTAAACTTCAATGTCAAGAGAAGTGTGATGAACGAAAAAAGACAAAAAGAACTCAATGAAGAACTCAAGAAAAAAGTGCAGAGTTAACATCTTTCTGGGATCTTTAAAAACAAACACACAAATAAACATTACCATAGTGTTGTTGATAAGATAAGAGTCTGGGACGGCGGGTCAAGAAAAGACATATAAGCTGAAACAAAACCACAGTTTTTAACTTCATTACAATATACATGACTGCATTTTTAGTCCTTTTTTTATTCTTATCACATTTTATATTATTCTTAAAATGATAGTTCGCCTAACAATGGAAGTTCAGTTATTTACTCACTCTGTGTCATTCCAAACCTGTATAACTTTCTTACTTCGGAAGAAAATCAAAGCAGATATTTTGAAGAATGAAACGGAACAAAAAATACGGCATCCATTAACAAGCATTAATTTTGTCCATACAACAGAAGTGAATGTATGCCATCAATGTTCGGTTGCCAACATTCTTCAATATACCATATTTTCACTGCAAAAAAAAATAAAGTCATACAGTTTTAAAATGACAAGAGTCTAGAGAGAATTTTAATTTTGGGGAAACTATACCTTTGAATGTTTTCAATGTGTACTTAAGTGTTAGTGACAATATTAAATGATTTTTGTTCTTAGGTATAAAAAGTCTGTTAAGGACATCCGAAAGAAAACTTTGCTCAGAATGAAAACAGCTGAAAACATGTTAAAGTTCTAAGCAGCAGGTTTTACAATCTGCTCATTTGTGGAAGTAAATCTCCTTCTTCTCTCTGTCATGTGTGAATTGGCCTTTATTTCCTGCCATGAAGTCTGAAGTGTGTCCTTTCTCACTAATGTGGTACTCTACTCTCTCTCTCTCTCTCTCTCTCTCTCTCTCTCTCTCTCTCTCTCTCTCTCTCTCTCTCTCTCTCTCTCTCTCTCTCTCTCTCTGTGTGTGTGTGTGTGTGTGTGTGTGTGTGTGTGTGTGTGTGTGTGTGTGTGTGTGTGTGTGTGTGCATTAACTGGTCTTATCCCTCAATGTGCATGTTTGCTTATCTTACATGCAGTGAGGAATACAGGTATGCACAGATTAAGGGTTTCTCCTATAGGGGCTGCTTCTATCAACAGCTTTAGAAATGCAAAAAAAGCTTTAATATTTAAATGCCGTGAGGGGAGGGTAGGCACGGATGCATGAGGGAGGCATGCAATGACTCGTTCAGTGTGTATGTGTGAGATTTGTCAGGTGATTACAGTCCTCCACTGTCCTATTCATGACTTTTAAGGTGACAGACAGCACTTAAAAGCATTCACACAAGCGTTGAAGTCGTCTTTGATCATGCAAAGTTCACTTTGCTTGAGTTACTCTAGAATACATTGACAGTTACATCTCCACATTTGCTCAAGATATACTTTTGTGTTGCTCTGCTGCAGTTTTAGGACAGATTTAAGCGCATGGATGACCATAAGAACATGTTCAGCATCCAACAAACATGTCTGTTCCACTAACCCGGCATTCTGTGATGATTTAGATTACCGAGAGGAGTTAACATCTAAAATGTAAACCATGTGCTGATATGTGCACTCAACTTTCATGCATCAAGAAAACAACTTTTGACATCACACTAAAAGGATCTACAATCTTTAAATAACTTATATTTGTTTGATTCTTTTGTATCTAGTTTTTTTTTTCATGAGTCAGAAATCTCACATATGAGTCCATCAGAGTTTCAGAAGAGCTGTCTCAAACTGAGCTCAAGTCTGAGACATCTCAACATGAACTGAATCATTTCTCATCACATTTACCAGATAACTTGACCTCTCAGCAGTAACATTTTCATCCGTGTGTATGTGCGTATTCAGATGAGGAGGAAGGGAGTTTTAGGAACACAAGAACAGGAAATAGTACAGGGGTTAAACTTGCACTGTTTTGCAAACTCTTGCTGATTCGCATATGAGAATCAAAATGACCAGCTCTTAAATCTCTTGAACTCATCACAGGTTATCTAACAAATGGTTACAGTATTGGCACGGCGTTCCACTTTCGCCCTCCTTCAACTGTTTTGCATGCCCCACAGGTGCAGATTCCGAACTGAAACGGTTCCCACGGGCCAACACACGCAGATACGCACAAATAACGTGCGTGCTGTCAAATATGATGTGTAATTACAGTAACTCCTGAGGCCATGAAACTACACACATGGTCTTATGCCAAAAAAAGAGAGAAAAAGAAAATATAGTACAAATGATAGAAAGACAGAGTTCAGTGGACGTGTTTATGAAACTATAACAAAACACTAACACAGATATGAATAAATGTAATCCTTGTAAGCGTGGTAATTGACATGTTGATTTTTAAACCTTTAAAGTATGCACATGTGGGAGCGAAAGGAATCTACACCTACGAAACAGTGATTGGAAATATTATGAGAATGTATTGTGTTGCTTTTGTTAACAAACCTCATTCCCTGGCACAATGTTAGGTTTATATTTATTTTTGCAAACCCTATTGTCTTAAATAAATCTAAAATTTCTGAAATTATTCATATTGAATAAATCTTGAATTCTAATGTTATTTATCTCAACTATGTCTTAAATTCTAAATTTGTTCATCTTGAATAAGTCTAACGTTCAAAAGTAATTTATCTAGAAATAATCAAAAATTCTATAGTTATTCATCTTGAATAAATAAAGTTCTAAAGTTCTTCCTCAGGAGTAAATCTATTCTTCATGAGTATGTTTAAAATTCGGATTTTTTTAATCTTGAGGGGCAGTTGTGGCCGGGTGGTTCGAGGGCTGGACTCGTGATCCCAAGGACGGTGGAGGACGTAAATTACCAGCACCCTCTCCATCTTCACTATCAAAACTGAGATGAGTCGTATGAGCAAGACAACAAACCTCCAACTGCTCCGTGGATGCTGCAACATGACTGACCGCTGATGTGTGTGTACACTGGGATGGGTTACCTGCAAAGGACAAATACAAAGTATGAGACACCATTACCTTGACCTTATTCGTCAGGGTTCGAGTTATTCGTCTTTGTAAAGTTATTCATATTTGTAAAGTTATTCATTTTAAGTTATTCATCTTTGTAAAGTTATTCATCTTATGTTATTCCTCTTTGCAAAGTGATTAATCTTTGTAAAGTTATTAATCTTTGTAAAGCTTTGATCTTTAAAAAGTTATTCATCTTTGTAAAGTGTTCCTCTTTTTAAAGTTATTCATCTTTGTAAAGTTATTCATCTTAAGTTATTCCTCTTTGTAAAGTTATTCCTCTGTTTAAAGTTATTCATCTTTTTAAAGTTATTCCTCTTTATAAAGTTATTCCTCTTTGTAAAGTTATTCCTCTTTTTAAAGTTATTCCTCTTTTTAAAGTTATTTCTCTTTTTAAAGCTATTCCTCTTTGTAAAGTTATTTATCTCTGTAAAGTAATTCATCTTTGTAAAGTTATTCATCTTTGTAAAGTTATTCATCTTAAGTTATTCGTCTTTGTAAAGTTATTCATCTTAAGTTATTCATCATTTTAAAGTTATTCATCAGCAGTTATTCATCTTTGTAAAGTTATTCATCTTAAGTTATTCATCTTAAGTTAGTCATCTTTTTTAAAGTTATTCATCTTAAGTTATTCATCTTTGTAAAGTTATTCCTCTTTGTAAAGTAATTCATCTTTGTAAAGTGTTTAATCTTTGTAAAGTTATCCATCTTAAGTTATTCATCTTAAGTTATTCATCTTTGTAAAGTTATTCATCTTAAGTTATTCATCTTTGTAAAGTTATTCATCTAAAGTTATTCATCTTTGTAAAGTTATTCCTCTTTGTAAAGTTATTCATCTTTGTAAAGTATTTAATTTTTGTAAAGTAATTCATCTTAAGTTATTCATCTAAAGTTGTTCATCTTTGTAAAGTTATTCATCTTTGTAAAGTATTTAATCTTTGTAAAGTTATTCATCTTTCTAAAGTTATTGATCTTTAAAAAGTTATTCATCTTTGTAAAGTGTTCCTCTTTTTAAAGTTATTCATCTTTGTAAAGTTATTCATGTTAAGTTATTCCTCTTTGTAAAGTTATTCCTCTGTTTAAAGTTATTCATCTTTTTAAAGTTATTCCTCTTTATAAAGTTATTCCTCTTTTTAAAGTTATTTCTCTTTTTAAAGCTATTCCTCTTTGTAAAGTTATTTATCTCTGTAAAGTAATTCATCTTTGTAAAGTTATTCATCTTTGTAAAGTTATTCATCTTAAGTTATTCATCTTTGTAAAGTTATTCATCTTAAGTTATTCATCATTTTAAAGTTATTCATCAGCAGTTATTCATCTTTGTAAAGTTATTCATCTTAAGTTATTCATCTTAAGTTATTCATCTTTTTTAAAGTTATTCATCTTAAGTTATTCATCTTTGTAAAGTTATTCCTCTTTGTAAAGTAATTCATCTTTGTAAAGTGTTTAATCTTTGTAAAGTTATCCATCTTAAGTTATTCATCTTAAGTTATTCATCTTAAGTTATTCATCTTTGTAAAGTTATTCATCTTAAGTTATTCATCTTTGTAAAGTTATTCATCTTAAGTTATTCATCTTTGTAAAGTTATTCATCTAAAGTTATTCATCTTTGTAAAGTTATTCCTCTTTGTAAAGTTATTCATCTTTGTAAAGTATTTAATTTTTGTAAAGTAATTCATCTTAAGTTATTCATCTAAAGTTGTTCATCTTTGTAAAGTTATTCATCTTTGTAAAGTATTTAATCTTTGTAAAGTTATTCATCTTTGTAAAGTATTTAATCTTTGTAAAGTTATTCATCTTTGTAAAGTATTTAATCTTTGTAAAGTTATTCATCTTTGCAAAGTTATTCATCTTTGTAAAGTTATTCATCTTTTTAAAGTGATTCCTCTTTTTAAAGTTATTCCTCTTTTTAAAGTTATTTCTCTTTTTAAAGTCATTTCTCTTTTTAAAGTTATTCATCTTTGTAAAGTTATTCATCTTTGTAAAGTTATTCGTCTTAAGTTATTCATCTTGAATTTATTGTCAATATAAGTTTAACACGGTAACATAACTAAAACAAACGTACCATTTTAATGTATATAAGAAAATTAAACAAATACAAAAGACAATAACATCATCAGACTTTTTTTATCCAAACAATCCATATATTAGGTTGGTCATGTACAAATCAGTTCTCTCCCAACTAAACCTCATAAGACACACACTTTTCTGCCATCCCCTAACGCCACCAAGCCTTTATGTGTTCATATGATCCCTGTTTCCCTTCTTTTCTCCAAACTGGTGCCAGCCCATCCCTCCTCAAACTCACGGGACAGGAATAAACTTGTACATCCCATCGTAAAGCCTGGGAAAGTGTGGGAAAGGCTTTCCTCATGCAGGGCACAGGGAATATTTCAATGTTTGTGTTCTTGTGTATTCAAGCATCTCGTGGCACGCTGTACCTGCGCTCGGAGGAGGAGGAGGAGAGGGGGGGGGCGTGAGAAGATGCGTCGGTGACGTCATCAGCGCACGGCGCTCAAGCTCAGGCGCGCGTCATAGACTCTTCAGAGTTCCCACGAGCGCTGAAGAGAACACACGCTCCCCACGCAGCTTGGGATTTATTTATTAAACAACACGGATATTTATTCACACGTATTTGCACTTTTGGAGACACTTTTGGATCTATGAGAGGACTTTAAAGAAGCGGTAACACCGAGGCGGAGTTATGAACCGTTTCTGGCTCAGATTGACGCTATTGGCTGCAGCATCGCTCGCGAGCGTCACACAAGGTATCAATCATAAACTTTATCAATTAAATCAATTAAGTCATGTTTACTTGAATGTTGACCAATCTTGCTTTCGTTGGACTTTAACATGTAATTATTGTGAGTTTTGTGTTGTTGCGGTTCTCATCTGATACTTAAATACACGTTTATTGGATTTTTAATTATTATTTTTGTAATTGGATATCACAAACGATATTTTTAACTTTATTTTTAATCTGTGTATCTTACTTTACATTCTTGTTGTTTCTTGGGAAAAAATCAGATTTAGAAAATAAATTAAACTTTTCACGTTCATCCACTTGTTTTGATGTTGACTTTGTTTCTTATGACGTCATATGCACAAATGCAGAAAGTTGCGTAAAAATGATATTTCCTTAATTTGAGATTTTTTTTAATTTTATTAAGCAGCCGAATAATATTGAGTGGGGTGCATTGTGTGTGTTTGCCCCTCACCCCTCAGTGTGTGTGTGTGTGTGTGTGTGTGTGTGTGTGTGTGTGTGTGTGTGTGTGTGTGTGTGTGTGTTTTATGGGCTCGTGTTGGACTCTGATTTCTTTTGTAAGTTCGGCGTGGGCTCCGCAGCTGTCGTGCGCGCTCCCGTCAGGCGCTCGCGTGTCGGCCCCCACCCTCACAGAACACGCGTGCACCCGCAGAGGAACCGAGAATGGGACAAAAGTCAAAACTACACAATGAGACACAGACAGGAAACGAAACAGACGAAAATGTGTGATTCAATATTAGCTCATCAAACTAATTGTGTAGAGAAAAGATTTCTTATAAAGATGCCATGGGTCCTCAATGTTTTACTGTTGTAAACATACATTATGGGATTTTTGGTTATTTAATATTGTCTAGAAATGGACTAAGGTCTCACTATCGTAACCTTAGTTTAACTGGGGATAAAATGCTGTTAATTTAAACAAGAATCAAACATTTCCTTAGAACTTTTAATTTACATTGGCATTTATTCATTCAGCAGACACTTTTATCCAAAGTGACTTACAAGTATTGTGCAAAGGCCAAAACAGGGGTAAGACGTCTTACTCAAGGACACTTCAGTCATTGTCTGCTGGCGAAGGATTCGAACCCACAACCTTCTGCTTACAACCCAACATCTAAGTTTTACCATAATCATCAAAAGATTACATGTAAATGTCACAGACCAAATTTTGAGATATTTATTGTTCACAAAATCTTTTTTTGATGATACAGATTTGAAATATTTGGGATCAGTCGTGGTGTGGGGGTTAGAGAGTTGGTCTTGTAAGCAAAAGGTTGTTGGTTTGAATCCCAGTGTCAGCAGACAAACAAGTGTCCTTAAGACATCTCACCCCTGTTGGCAACTGCACAACACTTGTGAGCCACTTTGAATAAGTGTCGGCCAAATGAATAAATATAAATGTAAATCGATTGTCAAGACAAAAGTCTTTCAAAAAATGTTTTAATTGTAGGAAAGCATTTAAGATTAAATACTACTGGTAATCCATAATAAGAGCTAGCCGGAGAGTTTAAGAGTCTGAACTTTGTCTCCAGACAGTCATAACCAATTAAAGACGGCCCGAGGGCAGCTGCTTTCATTCAACAAGTGTACAGCTGCCGTCTAAGACGATCGGTCGTGATATGCTGCTAATCCTTAAAGTGCGACGGGGCACGCTTGTGTAAGATAAATAAATGACATAAATATCATTCAGGAACCCGATCTTGATTTCCTGCTGCCTTGAAAACCTCCAAGAAAGTTGAGACACATGTGTTCTGTCACCTCTGTGGAATGATATATTAATACTCAAACGGGTGTATTTCAAACCACGGTTAAAGGCTGACCACACGGTGAGTCGATTGTGTGGATGTGGAGCTATTTCCATGGCCGGTCTTGGATAACTGGATTTTTCAGGATCTCTTTAGTTCTGAATAGTCAAGTCCCCCATCCTCCCGCTCCTCCATCAAAGTCAGTTATTCACAACCTAACAAAGGGCCAATGGCTCTCCGCTGGGGCTAGAAAACAAAGGCCTGGGGCTCTGTATTCATGTCCTTTAGGCCCTGGGCTTCCTTTGTGATATTCTGCACGCATGTGCGCTCGCATGGACAGGTGATCGGCCCTGAGCCTTACCTGACCTCGTTTATGGCAGGGGAAGTCTTGACTGTGCTAACATGTATGTTTTTGTGTTCAGGTCAAAGATGCTTGGAACATTGTCAGAATGGAGGAATATGTGAGTTGAAGTCGCATGGAGAGGCATCATGCAGGTGAGTGGCGTAAAAGTACAACAACACATAGAAATGAAAAGACAGAAAGCATCGCTGGAGTAAGGATGTTGTAGCATGTTAATGCGTGTAATTGTATGTAGTGAGGCAATCATACGATAGTCCACCCTATTGAGATTCCAAGTTTGGGACGGGATCCTTCTTAGCAACCGGATAAAGCTTTTTGGATGCCCGTCTGCGCATGCGTGAGCGTGCACGCGCCCATAGTCATTTAGTTTCAAACTTGGTTAACCCCCCTCCCCAAAAACGGTCCGTTGGTGCCCTGCTGCAATGGGACGCTGTCTGTGTTAATGTCTATTCATACCATTCAGAACAACAGCTGGCCCTTACACCCTATTGTCCCCATCAAACACACACACACACACACACACACACACACACACACACACACACACACACACACACACACACACACACACACACTTAACACAGACTAAATCTTGATATGTTCTTATAAGACTCACACAGATTCGCCCATTAAACTGCAGAGATGGAATCTCATTTTTTTATCTATGTCTGGGTTCTCGATTTGAACAGGGATAGCTGAGTGTGTGTGAATGGTCTTTTTTGGAGGGCAGATGGCTGGGGTGGGTGGGGGGGGGGTAATAAGGTTGCAGGGGCTCATGTGAGTCGCCTCTGTGTGTCTGACTCAAAAGGGAGAAAATTTAAAAGCAAACAAGTGTGCGAGACTTGTAGATGCCTCTCCTTCATTCTGGAATTATTTATTTTGCACTTTTCGACCTGGAGAAGATGCAACATTCCACTCGATTCTTGTTATTACATTTGCATGCTTCATTTGAAAACAATAATTGCAGATTTTGACAATATGAAGGAAATATGAGTTCACATTTGTTTTTTTTGGGGTCAAACACACATACTTTACAAAATGAGTTGCAAAGTGTTTTTGTAAGTGATGCTTTTGTCAACTCGAAGTAAACTACAAAAAATAATTTGTAAAAGTGATGATGTCCTTCTCTTATATTTTACATGTCTTTACATCTGCAGCTAGTGGTATGTTAAGCACCGTGTGGCATTTTTTGTAGGCATTTTCAGTGTGTGTGTGTACATTATTGTTGTGTAATCGTGTACCGTAGGTTAGGGTGTTTTCTAGATGGTTGCTTGCAAGGCATACAAGTCATACAAGTAATACTGTGTGTGATCTATAGGTCTATAGATCTGGCTCATGTTCCTCCCTTGGGAAAATGTTTCTTTAAACTCTATGATTTTTTATCATCTTCGTTTGTCTATTCATAGAAAAGAGAAACAACACACCTTTTCCTCAATCCCTTGTAAAAAAGTTTACAACCTGTTACACACTAAAGTTTTAACATTTGTTGTTGTGGGTTTAAAAAAAGATTTGATCCTGAGCATGTAGAAATGAATAGATTATGAAAGAGATGTTATCTTTTATTGTAAATTACACAGACACACACACACACACACACACACACACACACACACACACACACACACACACACACTGAGCATCCTGTTGTGATGACCCCGTTGATAAACAGGAAGAGTGAAGATATTTCTGATCCCTTTCTCCCAGAAATATCTTATCTCAACTTTTACGCCTTTCCTGTACGCTCCAATTCTCATCCTTGGAAATTGTTTGTGAATTGTGGCTTTGTGTGCGTGTGTGAAAAACAGCTCAGGGATTTTACAGATGTTTGAGGTCGTTGCATTGAAACAGTTCTACTGTGTGTGAACTTCTGACATTTGGTAAATTGATGCCCATTTCTGAGTCAAGTGTTTCATCTTTGCCCATAAAAGCCTTTGATGACACAGAAACAGTCATTTGAAAAGGAGATGATGATGTAAAGGCCCTCGATATGGAAAATGAACCCGTTTTAAAAGATGCCACATATAAAGCAGGTATCTGAAGTGTTTTTCTTGTGGTTGAAGTCACTTGTAAGCATAAGGGTTGGTTGGTTGGGTGCGTGCGTGCGGATTTGCCCGGACATGTTCTTAAGAGCGAAACGTTTTTGGAATCAAATTGAATATATTTTTTTCTCCTGACCTCAGTTCTGAAGCTGTCAGCATGTCTCTGGGTAAAAGTTTGATGGTGATATACAAACCGCTTAAACTGCATCCTTTACTGTTTGTTAAGATTATCTTTTGTTAAGTCAACTTCATTGGATCTGAATTTATTTCTATCTTGGTCTTGCTCCCAGAATTCACAGACAGTTCATTTGTGTGTTCAAATAAACCTTAATAAACTAATTATAGGATAAACAAGTTAAATTTGTCTTTGGTGACAAACCATTTGGAAAGTTATATACAAAAGATACCAGATACCGAGGAATCTAAGGAATGTTTTGAATGAAGGCATTTGTTGTCTATATCATCTTCTCTTAGAGATAAAAGTGTAATTTTTGGACCAGTAACATAAATTTGACTCAATCGGTCGAAACATTTAAACCTATAACAGTAATAACTTCCGAACAGACAAAAACACAACGGCTTTGAAGAAGTGTATAAACCATAAGTACTCGACACCAAGGGCCAGAGACAAAAATGAAAGTTTGGTGTTTTGATTCACACTCCAGGCAGGAAGTCTGTGGTGTGATCTCACAGACACACACACACGCACACACTTGCGTTGTGCTGCAGCAGCAGATGGTAGACCAGCCCACTGGAATGGGGGGGTCTGAAGCCTGCTGTCACAAATGTGCTCAGAGGTCACAGGTCACCGCAGCATCTGTTCAGAGTTGAATCTCACATGCACTCGCACTCTCGGACCTGTTGCCACGGCGGGCTTCTGGTGACTTCTGCCGCTGGGGACAAAGAGAGAGACAGAGCTAATGCCGAGAGCAAACGGTATCTATGCATGCATCTGCGCTGGGATGTATTTAATAAAGCTGCGATAGCCCATAACATTGAGAGATTTTGTAAATATTGTTTCTTTTAACCGTAAAGCGATATAAATTTTATGATCTTCAAAAATCTAAATGTCAATAATATGGCCAAATTGAAAAAAATTGTAAAAATTTTTTTAATTTGATAAACAAAAAACAATTGACTAAAGAAAATTATAGGTTAAAATTCTAAGTACAGTTGTGATGTCCAGGGTTGTGTTGGGTTTAAGGGAGAGTTGTGATTCATCAATAGAATCAAATGGAAAGGATGAATATGGATGATGCACATAGGAATAAATTCGGTCAATCAAGATGCTGTCAAGATAAAGATGAACAATTGGACAGTGCGAGTTTGGGTGGGAGGAGTTTACCCCTCTCCTGGGAGCTGCCTTAGTGACCTTATGCCACTCGCCATAGCAACAGGCTTGGGAGGAGGGGCAGTTAACAGTGGGAGGGGCCTGCAGCACAGCTGCTCTTATTTATGCACACACCTGCTGCTGCACACACACACACACACACACACACACACACACACACACACACACACACACACACACACACACACACACACACACACACACACACACACACACACACACACACACACACACACACACACACAAACACACAAACAAACACAATGTTGACTCTTTTGTTTGTTATTTAAGTTGTGTAACAATTCATTTTGTATTATTTTGGCATAAATTATATTTAGAAAGATTCAACATTTGTTTGTGTGCCTGTATTTGTCTGTGTGTGCACGCTTGTGGTTGTTAATTGCCACTGAGGAATTTAAATGAGTCAGAACAGTCTTTCTTTCACACACAGGCATGTGCGTAGACACACACACACACACACACACACACACACACACACACACACACACACACACACACCGGTACACATTATATACTTACTATACTAAACAAAAACATTTTTATTTGAGTTTTATTTTCATTTTTAATATGGCCCATAAGATAAACATAGACCTTAATGTGTTTGTCATGTTGTCTAATTTTTTGTACAATTTGCATAATTTTATGGCTTCAAGCATGTTTATCATATTCTTGTGTGTTTTCAGATGTCCAGCAGACTTTGTCGGTCCCCAGTGTCAGTTCCCGAGTCCTTGCAGCCCGTCACCGTGTCGTAACGGAGGCACGTGCCGCGCTCGGACTCAGGGTAATGATGTAGAGGTGACCTGCGATTGCGTCCTGGGCTTCAGCGGTCCTCTCTGTCTGACACCTGTCAATCATGCCTGCATGAGCTCACCCTGCCGCAATGGAGGCACATGCTCCCTGCTTACGCTGGAGAGTTTCACCTGTCGATGCCCACCTGGGTGGTCCGGTATGTGTATTAAAAATTAACTATCTATTAAAAATCTAATTTTTGATTCTTGTAAAATGAGAGCGTTCCTGAGTTCTCTCTGTCTCTGTCTTCCAGGTAAAACTTGCCAACAAGCTGACCCGTGTGCATCAAACCCTTGTGCCAATGGAGGACAGTGTTCAGCGTTCGATTCTCACTACATCTGCACCTGTCCTCCTAACTTTCATGGTCAAACCTGTCGGCAGGACGTGAACGAGTGCGCCCTCTCCCCGTCACCCTGTCGTAACGGAGGAACCTGTATTAATGAAGTGGGCTCGTACCACTGCAGGTGCCCATCCGAATATGCCGGAACACACTGTGAGCGCTTGTACCATCCATGCCTTCCCTCGCCCTGCAGAAACGGAGGAACCTGCTTACAAACCAATGACATCTCTTACACCTGCACCTGCCTGCCAGGTAAGAATCTTAACAAAGCACCTTTCACTTTTTTTTGTTTTACTTCAGGTTTGTGCACACCCTGAGGTGCACAGTTATTTATTAACAGTGTCTCTCATGGAATGTGATGTGAGTTTATCATTAATCCAAGCGAGTGACTTGAGAGGCCGAGCTCATAAACATAGTCTGAAACTCTTTGATGTGTTTTGAATGTGAACGATCTTTCTGTCACAGGGTTTATGGGTCAAACCTGCGAGCATAATGTGGATGACTGCACCCAGCATGCCTGTGAGAATGGAGGGAGGTGCATCGATGGGGTCAACACCTACAACTGTCATTGTGACAAACACTGGACCGGTAAGATTTCTTGAACTGACTGCTTTGGAAAGACAAATCAAAACTCTGGCAACCTTGTAACCTCCAACCTTGCATTCACAGGTCAGTATTGTACAGAAGACGTCGACGAGTGCGAACTCTCCCCAAATGCTTGTCAGAATGGCGGCACGTGTCATAACACCATCGGCGGCTTTAACTGCGTGTGCGTGAATGGCTGGACGGGAGACGATTGCAGCGAGAACATTGATGACTGTGCCAGCGCCGCATGCTCTCAAGGTGCCACTTGTCACGACCGAGTCGCATCGTTCTTCTGCGAGTGTCCGCATGGACGCACCGGTGAGCACCTGCGCTAAACACTTTTACACTTTTAAAAGTCTTTTAATAGCTTTCTTACCAAGTTTTTTTGATTCTCAGGTCTCTTGTGTCACCTGGATGATGCGTGTATCAGTAACCCCTGTCAGAAGGGATCCAACTGCGATACAAACCCGGTGAGTGGAAAAGCCATCTGCACGTGTCCTCCTGGTTACACTGGATCCGCCTGCAACCAGGATATCGATGAATGTTCGCTCGGTAAGAATACAGGGATTGGTTAGAGAAAATAATGTGTGCATTATGATTGGGCACAGAGAGAAACTGTTTGTGGTTGGTGTGTTTCAGGAGCAAACCCATGCGAGCACGGAGGACGATGTCTCAACACTAAAGGATCTTTCCAGTGCAAGTGTCTCCAAGGTTATGAAGGTCCGCGATGCGAACTGGACGTAAACGAATGCAAGTCGAACCCGTGCCAGAACGATGCCACCTGCCTCGATCAGATTGGTGGATTTCACTGCATTTGCATGCCAGGTATCAGAAGTTCTATAAAATGAGCATTACATCAGAAGTTCATTACAGTGTTTGACTGTGGCGTGTATGTTTGTAGGTTACGAGGGTTTGTTTTGTCAAATAAACGCTGATGATTGCGCATCACAGCCATGCCTCAACAATGGAAAATGTGTGGACAAGATCAACTCCTTCCACTGCGAATGCCCCAAAGGTAAAACACCACATCTAAATCACACAGAAAAGGGATGAATAGCGCCAGCGACAGAAAGATCAACTTTGTGCGTTTATCCACCAGGGTTCTCCGGGAATCTGTGTCAGGTGGATGTGGATGAATGTGCCAGCACACCTTGTAACAACGGTGCCAAGTGCACAGATGGGCCCAACAAATACACCTGTGAATGCACACCAGGTACATCACTTTTCTCTCTTTGTTTACTGTTCAGCTAGTGTTGGGATTTGGAATATGAAGGTCTGTTTGTGTCCTGCAGGTTTCGCAGGCGCTCAATGTGACTTGGATATCAACGAGTGTGCATCGAGCCCATGTCATTACGGAGTGTGCAGAGATGGCGTGGCCGCGTTCACATGCGATTGTCGTCCAGGATACACCGGCAGACTCTGTGAAACCAACATTAATGAGTGTTTGAGTCAACCCTGCCGAAACGGAGGTACATGCCAGGACAGAGAAAACGGGTATACCTGTACCTGCCCTAAAGGAACCACAGGTAACACATGGATACTTCAGACTCTCGACTTCTATAGATGCATAACATGGTCGTGAACTTAATGTGATGATGTAATCATGTGCAGGTATTAACTGTGAGATCAACATAGACGACTGCAAAAGAAAACCATGTGACTACGGCAAGTGCATCGACAAGATCAACGGCTACGAGTGTGTGTGTGAACCCGGTTATACAGGTGAGCTTTCACAGCAGCCTCTTTTTGTGCTTGTGTGTGGGTGTGCGTGCGTGCGTGTGTGCGTGAGTGTGTGTGTGCGTGAGTGTGTTTGTGAGAGAACAGGTGAACAGGTGGCAAGCGATGTACAGAGCTTGTGTATCAGATAACAGCTATGACTCTAGACAGAGACTATATTCCCACTGGGACACACACTTTATTGCTGTTTTATGACACACTTTTTGTTGCATGTTATGTGATGCAGGTGCAGGTCTTTTTGTATCAAACATGTATTTCTATACTGTGTATTAAAGCACAACTATTGACCAGTCCGCATCCACAACGAGTACTCCAAGTATCCTGTTTATGAGCATTTTACACATTGTAGGGAATGAATTGTGTGAAACAGTAAGATAAAGTCCTATTGTCATCGGAGACTCTAACAGTTACCCATTACCCTGCAGAAGAGTGTATGTTTGTGTGTGTGTGTGTGTAATTGATGTTCGGCGGTGTGTGAAATCGGCTCTGGTCTATTGTAAGGCCTGTAAGACCTGCCCTCCCCCAGAGAGGGTGTGAGGGGTGTGTGAGAAGGGTCTGAAAGACCCAAAGAAAGAATAAAAGGGCACAAGAGGGTGGAGGAAATCCTTTGTGCGTTTTAAGCAGAGCCAGAGATTTTTGGATGGGGCCACACACACACGCACACAAAGAGGGACAGAGAACAAGAGGTCAACACATATCTGAGTTTGAATTCCTTCACTGTGCAACTTTTTAATTTAAACCAGTTTCAAGCATTTCGATCGAATGAAAACACATTGGCCAAACTTATCCCGCCATTCCTTTCTTCTCCCAAAATGTGGAGTTCTGCTCTCAATCTAATAAGTAAATAAAAATGTTGTAACACATCTTTTAAACGTTTTGTTGGTTATGCTCTTATAGGTTCAATGTGCAACATCAACATCGACGACTGTGCTCTGAAACCGTGCCATAACGGAGGCACCTGCATCGATGGGGTCAACACCTTCACCTGTATCTGTCCGGAAGGTTTCCGTGATGCCACCTGTCTCTCTCAACACAATGAGTGTTCAAGCAACCCTTGTATCCATGGCAACTGCCAGGACCAGATCAACAGTTATAAGTGCGTCTGTGAGCCTGGCTGGGTGGGTCGCAACTGTGACATCAACATCAACGAGTGTCTGTCTAACCCATGCATGAACGGAGGCACGTGTAAAGACATGACCAGCGGATACGTGTGCACATGCAAAGCGGGATTCAGCGGTAAGATATAGAAAAAGTGTCCCAAATTAGTACGCAGGAGTAGATGGGAAACTACTCCAAAAATTGTGTATTAAAAAAGAAAATATAATGTTTTGAAATGTGATTCTTGAAGATATAACCCACAACCCCTTGTTTTACTGCCTTAATTTATACACACATGCTTAAAAACTACTTCGGTGTACTTTTGGATTCACTAAAGGAATCTAGTCAAATTCCTGCTAAATTATAGTACATAAGTATATCACCATTTTTACTATGTTACCAGTTAACTGTAGTTTATACTATAGAATACTTATTACAAAGTATTGAAGTATCTATAAAGTGTCTGTAACATACTAAAGTATATTACAGTTCAGTGTAGTACATACTATGTATATTTACGGTATTTAATAGTTTAATAACCATACGCATCAGTGCAGAAAATTTAGTATGCATTCACAAAAATGTAGTTACTATTATATACTACAGTTAACTATACATTACTATAGTTACTCATGGAAAATACCAATGTGTAATAGATACTAGAAAAATATAATACAGTTTACTATTGTTCAATAAGTATTCTACAGTATGTATTTCTCATCCCAAGTGAAGCACATTTTAATGTCTATATTGGGACCTAGCTTCTCTTTATATGTCCTGTCTTTACAGACTTTTAATCAGTTTTTTAATTGTAAGTATGTATTGCAAGCTTGACAAAGTTTTTTTTTCTGGCATACAGGTCCAAACTGCCAGACTAACATAAATGAATGTGCGTCCAACCCCTGTCTGAACCAGGGCACATGTATTGACGATGTGGCTGGATTCAAGTGTAACTGCTTACTGCCTTACACAGGTATGAACACACACTAACCTGTCCTTACTGCACATCAAACCAGCTTTCTGTTTAAAACATTTTTGGGAGCACAATATTACTCCAACGTTTCTCGAGGGTGGGTACACTATTTCCTGTTTGGCCCCTTCCTGTTTCCTGGTGAGGTAAAGAATTGACAATAGTAGGAAGCGACAAGGGACTTCCTGAGCCAGCTGGTAGCCGAGGAAACAGATAAGGAAGAACCTGCAGGAAAATAGGCTGTAGAACAGAAAGACTGTGAAAACAAAATTATTGACCCAGAATGAAACGTCAGGAAATCATTTATACATTTTCCATGCTGAGTTTAGAAAAATCTGAAGAAATCTGATGTTATTTCAAATGAGTAAAGTTCAGTGTCATCATGTGTTTAATCTGTATCTGTGATCATTTGTGTTTCAGGTGACCTTTGCGAGAGCGTTTTGGCCCCGTGTTCATCGCGGCCCTGTAAGAACGGTGGAGCGTGTCGTGAATCTGAAGATTTTAGAAGTTTCTCTTGCGGCTGTCCTGTTGGTTGGCAAGGTAAGAGTGTGCCTGTGTGTTTTACATTCTCTGGGTGTCACTGAGAGCTTCACTACACTAAATTCTCTCATCTCTACAGGTCAGACGTGTGAGGTGGACATCAATGAGTGTGTGAGGAATCCGTGCACCAACGGAGGAGTGTGCGAGAACCTGCGCGGCGGTTTCCAGTGTCACTGTAACCCTGGATTCACGGGGGATCTGTGCGAGACTGATATCGACGATTGTACACCAAGTAAGACCTTAGTTTTAAAGTAAACAAATAAAATAACAGTCACAGCGAATGCTTACAATCCTCTCGCTCACAGATCCCTGCAGTAACGGTGGTATCTGTCAGGACCGTGTGAATGGTTTTGTGTGCGTGTGTTTGGCTGGATTCCGTGGCGAGCGCTGCACAGAAGACATAGATGAGTGCATGAGTGCCCCCTGTCGTAACGGAGGAAACTGCACCGACTGTGTCAACAGCTACACCTGCAGTTGCCCCGCAGGATTCAATGGCATCAACTGTGAGATCAACACACCAGACTGCACTGAGAGGTGAACACACTGATCACACCTGTGTGTATATATGAAACATGCAACATGTTAACAACTATTTAATAAACTACTTTAAGGAAGGTTAAGTGTTGCATGCTTTACATAATTATTATTATTCTTTCACAAATTAAATTTAAATTGCATTCCTCTAGCTCATGTTTTAATGGTGGAACTTGCGTTGATGGCATCAACTCGTTCTCCTGTGTGTGTTTGCCTGGATTTACCGGAAGTTACTGCCAGCACGACGTGAACGAATGCGACTCAAGGCCGTGTCAAAATGGAGGCACCTGCCAGGACGGATACGGAACCTATAAATGCACCTGTCCTCAAGGCTACATGGGCCAAAACTGCCAGGTAAACACAGACACACCTGCTCACATTGAAGCTGTTAAATAAATTTTTCTAATCCATGTTTGTTTCTTCATGTATTTAGAGTCTGGTTCCCTGGTGTGACTCTTATCCTTGCAAGAACGGAGGCTCATGTTGGCAGCAGGGGGCGTCATTTACCTGTCAGTGTGCTAGTGGATGGACAGGTATCTACTGCGACGTCCCGAGCGTGAGCTGTGAGGTCGCCGCACAACAACAAGGTAAATATCGTATTGTGTCACGTTAAAACTCCACTGGTGGTTGTGTACTTTGTTTACACTTTTTACACACTAAACCTTCTCTCTCTTTCTCTCTGTCAGGAGTGTCTGTAGACACTTTGTGTCGTAATAATGGTCAGTGTGTGGATGTTGGGAACACTCACCTGTGCAGGTGTTTGGCTGGTTACACAGGCAGTTACTGTCAGGAGCAGGTGAATGAGTGTATGCCGAACCCATGCCAGAACGGAGCCAAATGCACTGATTACCTGGGAGGATATAGCTGTGTGGTATGGCCTCACACACACACACACACACACACACGCACATGCATTTATACACACATGAACACGTCATTTACACAAGTCTAACACACACTCTCTTTCTACAGTGTGTTCCAGGATATCATGGAAGAAACTGCAGTAAGGAGATAAATGAATGTTTGTCAAATCCCTGTCAGAACGGAGGAACTTGCATCGACCTTGTAAACACTTACAAATGCTCGTGTCCACGAGGGACACAAGGTACACACATTTACAAACAAGTGTTGATGTGCCACTACTGCATCTGCTGTTACTAAAAGTGTTGTCCTTCTCTGTCTTCTCAGGTGTTCATTGTGAGATTGACATAGATGACTGTTCCCCTGCCGCTGATCCTTTAACCGGTGAGCTGCGGTGCTTTAATGGAGGACGCTGCGTAGATCGCATCGGCGGGTATGGATGTGTGTGCCCAGCTGGTTTTGTGGGTGAACGCTGCGAGGGTGACGTCAATGAATGCCTGTCTGATCCCTGTGACCCCAACGGATCCTACAACTGCGTCCAGCTCAACAACGACTTCCGCTGTGAATGCCGCACAGGATACACTGGTACGAACACACACTGACTTATATACACAAAACATTTTAAAACGGTTATATAAATATGAACATCTTATAATCGATGAATGAAAAGAATCAGAATCATTGGTTGTTTGTATATTTTATAATGTCTTATCTGTATTTGCAGGCAAGCGCTGTGAAACCGTTTTCAATGGCTGCAAGGACACACCGTGTAAAAACGGAGGCACTTGCGCCGTAGCCAGTAACACAAAACACGGATACATCTGCAAGTGTCAGCCGGTGAGTAAACACAACCTGCACAGATGAGCTGGTATAGTCCCGTACATGTCTGAAATAACTTCTGAACACTTAACCTCTCTGTTGTTTACACAGGGTTTCTCTGGTTCCTCCTGTGAATATGACTCAAAATCATGTGGCTCCCTGCAATGTCGCAATGGGGCCACTTGTGTCTCTGGCCACCTGAGCCCTCGCTGTCTGTGCCCGCCTGGCTTCAGTGGACATGAGTGCCAGACGCGGATGGACTCCCCTTGCCTGGCCAACCCCTGCTACAATGGCGGCACGTGCCAACCCATCAACGATGCTCCATTTTTCCGCTGTGACTGCCCTTCTAACTTCAATGGGCTTCTTTGTCACATCCTCGACTACTCCTTTAGCGGAGGGCAGGGTCGAGACATCGCTCCGCCTCCGGAGGTTGAGATCAGGTGCGAGGTTCCTCAGTGTCAAGGGAGGGGCGGAAACGCCATCTGCGATACCCAATGTAACAATCATGCCTGCGGATGGGATGGAGGTGACTGCTCTCTGAATTTTGACGACCCGTGGCAGAACTGTAGCGCCGCCCTGCAGTGTTGGAGGTACTTCAATGATGGGAAGTGTGACGAGCAGTGTGCCAACGCTGGCTGCCTGTACGACGGATTTGACTGCCAGCGATTGGAGGGGCAGTGCAAGTAAGTTTCACTTTTGGAAATTTGATTTGATTTTTTTTGGGGTCATAATCAGTGCTGAATCAGTTAACCAAAACATTTTGTTCTCTTCCTCTCAGTCCATTGTATGATCAGTACTGTAAGGATCACTACGCAGATGGTCACTGTGATCAGGGCTGTAATAACGCTGAGTGCGAATGGGACGGGCTTGACTGTGCGGAAGACGTTCCTAAGAAACTCGCCGTGGGAAGTCTGGTGCTTGTAGTCCACATTCCACCCGAAGAGCTCCGCAACCGTTCCTCATCTTTCCTGCGTGAGCTGAGCAGCCTCCTGCACACCAATGTTGTGTTCCGCCGCGATGCTAATGGAGAGCCGCTTATCTTCCCGTACTACGGTAACGAACATGAGCTGAGCAAGCACAAGCGTGCCGACTGGAGTGACCCTGCACAGCTTCTACAGCGAGCCAGGAGGAGTCTGACTGCATTTCTAAAGCCCCGCCTACGACGAGAACTGGATCAGATGGAGATCAAGGGGTGAGTGAATACAAATCCAACTGATCAGGTACAAGTATAAACATGATAAGACTTTTTATCAACAATACATGTTTGTGTTGCAGGTCGATTGTCTATCTAGAAATTGACAACCGTCAGTGTTATCAACAGTCGGATGAGTGTTTTCAGAGCGCCACGGATGTGGCCGCATTCCTCGGAGCGTTGGCCTCTAGTGGGAATCTTAATGTTCCTTACGTTATTGAAGCAGTCACAAGTGAGTTCTCTGAAAAATAAAATTGGGACCAGAATATATTTTACATATATTTTAAACATTATTTACCTTCCTTTCATTCTTTGTGCAGGTGAAGACGGACCTCAGAAGAGCGGTGAGATGTACCCAATGTTCCTGGTGCTACTTGCTTTGGCCGTTCTGGCTCTGGCAGCCGTTGGTGTCGTGGTCAACAGAAAGCGTAAGCGGGAACATGGACAACTTTGGTTCCCTGAGGGATTTAAAGTCACAGAACCCAAAAGGAAGCGCAGGGAGCCGGTTGGAGAAGATTCAGTGGGACTCAAGTGAGTTTTTGTTGTTGTCCTTTTGTATAGCTGCAACTGTTCCAGCCCAAAAAACACAAAGTCAATACATTTATTTCCCAACAGGCCTCTGAGGAACTCAGACAGCTCTCTAATGGACCAGCAGCTCAGTGATTGGGCAGATGATGACACATCTAAACGTTTTAAGGTGAGTGTTCTTTCTGTTAATCACTCTTACTATGGGTTGATGTTTTTGGGTCGATTTAATGTATGACGCTGTGTATGTTTGTGCAGTTTGAGGAGCAGTCCATTCTGGACATGACAGGTCAGTTGGATCATCGACAGTGGACGCAGCAACATTTGGACGCTGCCGACCTGCGGTTAAACTCGATGGCTCCTACACCTCCCCAAGGCGAGATTGAGAATGACTGCATGGACGTCAATGTCCGTGGGCCTGGTGAGTGACCAAATTGATCATTGACAAACATATATTTGATATCAAGAAATGTAAAAGGATAACATATATTATGTCCCATTTCACTCTCAGATGGTTTTACCCCCCTGATGATTGCGTCATGCAGCGGTGGCGGTATTGAAAATGAAAACGGCGAGGCAGAAGATGATCCATCTGCTGATGTCATCACTGACTTTATCTACCATGGTGCCAACTTGCACAATCAGACAGATCGGACTGGAGAGACTGCGTTACATCTGGCAGCACGTTACGCACGTTCAGATGCGGCCAAACGGTTGCTGGAGTCTAGCGCTGATGCTAACGTCCAGGACAACATGGGTCGCACGCCTCTTCACGCTGCAGTTGCAGCCGATGCTCAAGGTGTCTTCCAGGTAAAAATATATAAAATATTGGTTATTAAAAAAAGCAAAGCATGTGTTTAGGTGTAATAATTTTTTCACTTAAAATGAAGTATATCATACTTAAACTGAATTTCACATTTAAGGAAGATTTTAAAACGTTATGTTTGTTTCAGATTCTGATCCGAAACCGAGCGACAGATCTCGACGCCCGTATGCATGATGGAACGACCCCGCTGATCCTAGCCACCCGACTGGCTGTTGAGGGAATGGTGGAGGAGCTAATAAACTCTCATGCTGATTCTAACACTGTTGATGATTCAGGTATGAACACACACACATACTGTGAACACATGTTTGGTCTGTATGAAACACAACGGACCTAATATCTCTGGGTCACCCTCTGTAGGTAAATCTGCTCTTCACTGGGCGGCTGCTGTTAATAATGTAGACGCTGCTGTTGTTCTTTTGAAGAACGGAGCAAATAAAGATCTACAGAACAACAAGGTGTGTATAATGATAAGTGTAACCAGAGGAAAGTTTTGTGATAGTAAATATGTAAAAAATTCATAAACACTTAACATCTGTGTGTTTGTGTGAGCAGGAAGAGACTCCCCTATTCCTGGCAGCCCGTGAGGGCAGTTACGAGACCGCAAAAGTCCTGCTCGATCATCTGGCCAACCGTGACATCGCTGATCACCTAGACCAGCTTCCAAGAGACATTGCTCAGGAACGAATGCACCACGACATCGTCCGTCTGTTAGAAGAATACAACCTTGTGCGCAATCCACCTCTTCCCTTGTCGCCACCTCTCTGCTCTCCTAACACCTACCTGGGCATCAAACCCAGCCCAGGCAACAACACCAACGGAAAGAAGGTGCGAAAACAGGGAGGAAAGGGTGCCGGCGGCAAGGATGGAGGAAAAGAAATTAGAATCAAAAAGAAGAAAAATGGAGAGAGTAAAGATGGTGGGATCATGGAGACGGGTGTCCTCTCACCCGTCGATTCTTTGGAATCGCCACACGGCTACCTATCAGACATCGCTTCGCCACCAATGATGACATCACCGTTTCAACAGTCCCCACCCATCACTTTAAATCAACTCCAAGGTTTGGCTGACTCCTGCATGGCTGGAACCCATCAGGGTATGGGAAAGCCGTTCGACTCCGCCCCTCCTCGCTTATCTCATCTCCCAGTGGTTAACGGTGGGGCTCAAACGGGGCCGTGTGATTGGCTGCAGAGAGTGCAGCAACAGCAGCAGCAACAGGCAGGGTACACAGCTCTCATACCCACAATGCACCCGGGCATGCCTCAGGTCATGGGCTACCCCACGATGCAAAACAGTCACCTGGGTGCAGCATCACACATGCTTTCTAACCACAGCCACCAAAATAACCACCAGAACGTCGCCGCCATGCAGCACCAAAACTCCACGTCCGGACACATCCTCTCGCATCACTTCCTGGGAGACCTGAGTGGGCTGGATCTTCAGTCCGGCTCTGGACACGCCTCCATCCAGACCATCCTGCCACAGGACACCCAGCGCATGGCTTCTCTCTCTAGCACGCAGTTTTTAACCCCACCTTCTCAACACAGTTATTCTAACCCCATGGACAACACACCTAACCACCAGCCCCAGGTGCCCGATCATCCTTTCCTCACGCCGTCCCCTGGCTCTCCTGACCAATGGTCTAGCTCGTCTCCGCATTCCGTTTCTGATTGGTCAGAGGGAATCTCCAGCCCGCCTACCAGTATGCAGATGAATCATATCCCAGAAGCCTTTAAATAAGAGAAATGTGACATCGCAAAGCTAAAATTTAAAAGACTGAATAGACTCTGTAAACAATTTTATATAAGTGCAAAGAACTGCTTTTTGACTTTTGTATGCCAAGAACCATTTTTATTAACTTTCTGTATTTATTTATGAGCTTTTTTGGACGACAGATATGAGAGATCATTTTTTTATTTATTTTTATTGCCATTTTTATTTAGACCATTTAACTGCTTTGAAAATAATGTTGAAATGTTTTTATAATGCTGCCAGAAAATAGTTTTTGAAAAACACTCTGTGTTGTTGAATTTAATTAAAATTTCAGTATTAGATTTTATATGGTTCTTTTATAGATTTCTGAACAAATGTAGAAAAGAGTCTTAAAAATGTGATGTTACGCTTGGATGTATTGATATGGACACACGTGCACGCACACACTTCGACACTCCTTCTACACATGTGTTTTTTAACATGTAAAGACTTATTTTTCTTAAGTATTGTCTTTAGACACTGAACACAAGCCCTCGTGAGGTTCTTTTTTTCCCGTGGTACCTTGCATCAGGTGTTTTGGGTTTCCAAATGTAGCATAGCCAACACTGTTATTTATTGCCTGCTGTAGACATGTAGTGCATATTCTTCACATGTCATATGTGTGTGTGTGTGTGTGAGAGACAGAGAAAGAGATAAGTAGAAAAAGGATATATGAGTTCAGGGGTGTGTATGTGTGTCCTAGTGTGATGTCATCATCGGTGGTCATGTTTTATAACTGCTGATCAAATGTTCTAATGTTCCTGTTGACATGGAAGATTCTTGTTGTAAAAATGTATGTTGTAAAGTACCTTCTTGACACAATAAATATCACCTTTTGGAGATACTGCTTTTAACATTCTGCTGTCAGAATTGGTCTGTCTTTATTATATTTGATAATAAAACTGTTATTAAAGTAAAAATCATAATATTATTACATAGACCTATTTTGCCAGTCATAACAAGTTTTCCCTAAGGATTGTTTTCATGTATTATTTTTGTCAAACACATTTAGTTATTCCAAAACTGTATGTATTTTTTGCGAACACAAAAGATATTTAGAAGAAAGTTGGTAACTAAATGGAAGTGGCATTCATTCACTTCTACTGCACGGACACAAAATTTTAAAATCTTAAATATGTTGAATATCTTTTTTGTGTTCTGCAGAAGAAAGATTTAACGGGTTTTGCTTCAAATTATTAAAGTAAATGTACTAGATAGAATAAAAGCATGTTATTTTAATTTGGTAATTTAAATTAATTTGTAAAAAACAAAAATAAAAATAAGGATAGTAAAAAAAATTATGTGTAATTAATAAATAACTCATATTATTGTTGTGGCTAATGATGTTGTTCTTATTACTTTTACATTTAGTCATTTAGCTGATGGGCAATTCCAGAATTATGGACGTGACATTTTGCGTTATGGACGTGACATAAAACTAAACCAACTGTAATTAAAAATAATTATCTTAAAATTAAAAGAGAGACATAACATGAGTATTTAAACATCCAAATGTTGGCATCTGTGCTATAAGTTTACTAAAAACCTTTAGAAAAAACTTTTCATTTCCATGGTATGGTTGACATTTCCACAGAATTGCCCTATTATAATAATTAAAACAATAATATTTATATTATTAATAAATAAATAATAATAAATATTTAATAGTATAACTTTTGTGGTTGATGTTTTTATTAAAGTTACATTAAGCCATTATTATTATTTAATAAACGTTACATATGATGTCAAATCAACACATTGCAACTTTAGATCATTGATTAAAAAGGCATTCAAGAATGACACACACACACACACACACACACACACACACACACACACACAGTCATGTAACATGAATCGATGGTTCCCATCACTCTCAGTGGGGGTTTGGCAAAGAAAGCTCTTGGGATTTAGTCAATTTTAATGCTGGGATGTTGTCCTGATTTGCACTGTGACCCTAAATGCACTACACCTGTATGAACGGCAGATGGCGCTGTAGAGCTGAGACGATTATAATAATATGATCATATTTAACGTATGAACAAAAACAATAAAAAAAATACAATATGTTACTCTTCCTCATTACTTGAAAAAATAAGGATTTGTTCAATCTTGTTAAGTAAATTAAAATAATTTATTCTATCGTTACATAAACTCTAAATGTCGATCTGAAAAGAAAAACACGTATCTGATTTATTCATTATTATGTAAAAACAGAGATACGTCACGAGAATGACGTAAAGCTGAGTTTTGAGTAACATCCTGTTCAAATCACAAATAACAAAGGACACACTTTATTAAATATAAAATATTCGGTATGAAAATAATAAATATTCAAAGATGAAAACGTGGCAGTTTTATTTATACGGTATTTAAATCGTGCGGCTTTATTTAAACAAACACGGACAACATTACAAAATAAAAGCTGATAATTGATTAATAAAGGAGGCGCGCATGCGCACTGGCGCTCCACGCAGATATCCATAGCGACAATAACACCGGCCGAGAATCCACCTTGCGTCATGACGTCTCCCCATGACAACGTCAGCGATACAATGTAACAGCGTTCTGTTGGCGGGAGATCCGCGCACGTGCCTTCCTAAGCTTTATGACATTTGTTTCTTTTCGATCGTTGACGTCATTATTTCCGGAGATAACGGCGGGGCGTCCTGCGGCTGTCATGTAGCGGAGGCCGCGGCGCGTCGGATCCCATCGCGTTGCTGGGCGGGGAGGAGAGAGAGAGAGAGAGAGAGAGAGAGAGAGAGAGAGAGAGAGAGAGAGAGAGAATCACATCTCATCAAAAACACCATCGGAAATATTCATGTGATTCTGAACCTGGGACAGAGGATTTAACACAGGGCTGAAGGTAACTGGACCTGTCATGACAGGTGCTCATATATATTTTTATTTATATTTTATTTCAATGATTGTAAATACATACATTCATTCATTCATTCATTCATTTCTATATGTGTTCACATCTGTAGATAAACATAAATGCTCTGTATAATATCTAAATCTGTCATGTGTCAGCATCCATTCCACACCTTCATGTTGTCTTGTTCAGGCTCTACGAACAGATCTGCTTTGTTTATTCAACATCACTGCATGATGTGTAAATACTCTCTATATAAATATAAACATTACTGTTTATTTATGTACAGAAAGGTGTATATAGGAAACTAAAGATACATCTCACATTTAGTTTGATTGATCTGAATATGAACCATTCCCATCATGTTTTACCAAAGCAATGTTTTTTTTGCCAATTGTTAGAGTATTTATCCTTTAGAAATGAGAAATTATTATTTACATATGCCTTAATAGTTTCTATAGGAGTACACAAGGAGTCCACCATATTGGAACAGTCAAAGGTGGTCAGTAAACACTCAGGAGTGAGTTGACAGCATTTGGACTTCTCGCAACGACATGAATTGTGTGATGTTAGAGGCTTTAAATTGCTAAATAATCATTCATTTCTTCACATTTTATTATTGTATATAAAAAAGGATCGAGATGACCTCATAGCTGGGTAAGGCCGTGCTTGTACACATATATGAATGACAAATATCATATATGATGTAGGACACAACACCTCTAAGCACAATAAAACAACATCTTTACATTTAAATCTATTAGTCTACATCC
Organism: Triplophysa yarkandensis; assembly: GCA_033220385.1. NCBI lineage: Eukaryota > Metazoa > Chordata > Actinopteri > Cypriniformes > Nemacheilidae > Triplophysa > Triplophysa yarkandensis. Next base: position 8,599,751 of record CM065666.1, read on the forward strand.
CTGCCAACAAGATGACTCATGACTCTTGGAGAATGAAGACTGTGTGTATCTTGAAAGTTTGTGTTTAACTAACATGTGTGTGTTCCCTTTAGAGGACATTAAAATGTGATTATTTTCCCCTAAGTACATCCAGTACAATATTTTCATTTTGATCATACATGAGGACAAATATAAATGTGTCAATCTTCTAAAGCTGTATGATGATGTGTTCGTGCGTGTTTAGGATGGATGTAGGTGCTCTTGCTGGTGGGGATGGAGGTCCCAGGCGAGTGGATTCGGTGGAGGGAGGTCTTGAAATCGTACCGTTGGAAATGTATGACTCGGCCCGAGCAAAGATAGAAGCGAACCTCCGCTGGCTTTTCGCTAAAGCTTACGGTGAAGGTAAGAGAAGATTTCGTCCTCTCCTCTGGAATCTGCAGTCAGATGTGATGGATGAGGGATGTGTGTACAGGGATGGCTATACAATTACAAAAGAATAAATCAAGTATTGAACATATGAGAGATAGAATTGACTGTGTTTAAAGGACATTTCAGATCTATTAGCATCAAAATCAAAGCACATGGAATTGTGTGTGTGTGTGTGTGTGTGCGCGTGTGTACGTGTGTGTGTACGTGTGTACGTGTGTGTGTGTGTGTGTACTGCGTACTGCTGTGTGTGTGTGTGTGTGTGTGTGTGTGTGTGTGTGTGTGTGTGTGTGTGTGTGTGTTCTGAGTCTAATCGATGGACTAAAAAAACAGCATTAGTGTGACATCACAAATCCTTCCGACTGAAATAGCTGTGTGTGAATGTGAGAGAGAGAGCACTTGTGTCTGAAGTTTAAGTGATACTTTTTTACTTTTAATGTCACCGTGGATGTAGATAAATGCAATTTCTTTCCAGAGCTGTGTGTGTTAAAGTCATTCTCCCCAAAATTAAAAAATTATTTACTTTCTGATTGGTATTCATCAGAGAAACAAAGAGAAAGATCTATGAACGAATGCTTGTTAACTAAACCCCAATGAATTTTGTGTTCAACAGAACTAAACAATCATAAAATACTTTGGTTGTTGGGGTCCAACAGCTGTTTGGTTACAATCATTCTTCCAAATATCTTTCTCTGTGTTCATCAGAACACAGAAATGCATTCAGATTTAAAACAACTCTAATATGATTAAATGATGACTGATACTTATTGTTGGATGGACTATTGTACTTGGTTTGTCTTTGTTATAGATTCAACCCACTTTTGAGTACTTCTGATTGAGGAAGTTTTGTCATTATGGCTTATAGATTATACCATATTGACAAGTAAGACTTCTGCTCTAGTCTTTGGCCTTCGTGACCTCATGAATATAAAAGACAGAAACAGATCTTATTCCAATGTGAATTGATTTAAATGAAGCATTCTCATTTGAAATAGCCTGATCTTTTGTATTCATGCTTTCGGTGCATTGGCTTACGTTCAAACATTTTTTTGTTGTATAGAATATCTGCTTGATTTATCTACAGAGCACTTCCACTATAGTGTGAAACAACTGATCAGGTAATTTAACAAGGGAAACCCTCTGTGTGTGTGTGTGTGTGTGTGTGTGTGTGTGTGTGTGTGTGTGTGTGTGTGTGTGTGTGTGTGTGTGTGTGTGTGTGTGTGTGTGTGTGTGCGGTCGGGCGGGCGTGTGTGTGTGTGTGTGTGACCTATTGCTGACTGTCACACTTTATTTATTAATGAGAAGTGAAGCACTACCATTCAGTGACGAACACACACACCATTAAAAACTCATGTAAGTTCACCAGGACTTCCCTGCATGAGTAATGGTCACTTCAGGAAATGAGTAAATAGTGTGTATCACAAATACTAAACGCATGTCTTTAAAAGAGGGAGGTACCATTGAATGTCAGTGTTGCAGATCTGTAAAAAGCACACATATTCTTTCACCAGGGGATATTAGACAGTCTGTCTCTGCTAATCCTCACACGCTTTAATCTGATTGCTTGACCTCTGACCTCCAAGCAAAACCTCAGAATCACCCTGCTGGAAGAGAAAATCAACACACACATACAAAGACAATACACACGTATGTAAAACAAAACGGATCATCCTCATGAACACTCAATTCTTTTTAACAGGATGAACAAGAAGAGCTGCTTATAAACTCAATTGTTTTATGTTTGTACAGTCAAACACATCAGTTAGATTTTGTCGCGGCCTAGATCAAAGTTAGATGAGATTTGTGTAAGTACCGTATGTCAAAGAAGCGCGCGTGTGTGTGTGTGTGTGTGTGTGTGTGTGTTGATTTGTGTTTGATAATCTGATAATCTGAAAATCACCTGTCTGTGTGACATTACTGTCATCCTCTTCATCCTCTCCTTCTCCATTTAATGGTTACGATGGGAATTGTGTTGGTTTTAATAAGAAGTATCTTTTATGGGTTGAGTTTTGTTTAAAGGATGTTATCCGATGGATGACAAAAATATTATATCACGCTAGAATAAGACACAAAACACACTACATAAAAGACTTTTGTGATGGTTAGAATGGTAATCTACTGATTATATTTATAAAGGTGTAATAGGAACTATTAAGTTTTACATTGCATTTGATGTACTCTTTTTTTTATTTTTACTTTTAAATTATTATGAATTATTATTCATCTCCTAAAATTGTTAATACATTTTTTAAAGTTGACATTAGGGTTGTTTCAATTGTGTATACATTTCTTTGTTGTAATGAACACAGACAACATTATTAGAAAGAATAGTGATATGTCAATTCTAGGATTCAGTTGACTTCCATAGGAGGAAAATTAGTTATGTTTCTGTTCTGTTTAACACAAAATTAAATATTTTGCAAAATGTATGGCTTTGCATTGTATCGAAAAATCGCTAAAGTGCATATCACGATGGTTTGCAATAAATTTGCTAATAAAGTCTTTAAAAGTTAAGTATAAAATAAGGTATGAAAAGTTGTATTTATGTAAGGTATTGGATGTAGAGTATAATGCAGAAAAGTGACAAGGCAAACAAGCCATGTTATAAAAAGCAATCACTTTCAAAAGTTGTAGTGATGCTTACTTTGTCTTTTTGATGTGAAAAATTGGTTGTTTAATCTTTCAGATATATTCGTATAAAATTAAAATCGATTTTTTTATAAAGAAATATATTGCTTATTAAATATTACATTATCTATCTTGCTATCGCGTATCCTATTTCTATCTTAATAGAAATGTAGAAAGTTGGATGACAAATAAGTTTGACTTATTTTCCTATACTTTGTATTGTGTTAATGGTGTCCAAAAACTGTTTGTTAACAAGTTTTTTTCTAAATATCTTTGCCTGGTTTTAACTAAATACACACCACTAGAAAGCAAGTAACTAATGACAGAATTTTCAGTTTAGGTGGAACTATTCCTTTAATTAAAATAGTATGAGGGGCAGCTATTTGTAATATAAACTGGAAAACAGTTCTGTAGGATGTTTTTCACTGTTCTCTCTCTCTCTCTGTCAGAGCACATCCCAGCTGACCTGAGGGACCCATTCTACACAGATCAGTACTGCGTAGAGCACATAAAGCCTCCGGTCCTGAGTCTCCTGCTGTCCTCAGATCTGTACTGCCGGGTGTGTGCGCTCCTGCTGAAGGGAGACCAGGTGTCAACTCTGACCTCCCATCAGTCCGTCATCCAGACCCTCGCACGACGGGGAGTTTATGTCCGAGAAGCCGATGACACTCCCATTTCCCACGACGACCTCTCCTCCGTCCCCATTAAGATGGTAAGAGAGACCTTTGACTTCATATCTTAATATTAGGCATGTTAAAATGTCGGTATGAGTGTGAAAATAAGGACAGAACTAGACACAGTATGACCATCTGTTCAGAATCAGACTGCTGGTGGATTGTGTGTTTGTTGGCCAGACTGTGTGTGTTTAGATCAGTACACAATTCATAAAGTATGACAATATATCACAGATAGAGAAAGTGCAGCAAGTGTTGAGTGAGTTTCCTTCACAAAGATTCTTCCGTTCATTACACTGATGGAGAGGGACTTGAGGTTTATAGCCGCAGGCACACACGCGCGCGCGCACGCACGCACGCACACACACGTATACAAACACACAGAGAGGGATAGGGATATAAGTCCATCTTGTATACACTGTTATATTATTGTATTACATACATTCTACTATTAGTTTATTTTATTCTATATTTATTTAACTATTATTATTATTATCCTTCTCTCAATTGTATTACCAAATGCAATTGCAATACCAATGTACATTTTGTCATGTAGATAAATATACAATAAAGCACACTTATATTCAAATATAATAGAGATTCATTGCTTTTAAGTTTAAAGTTTATTCTGTTTTGAAAATTAGAAAAGATTTTAAACATTATTTATGAGGACACAATGTAAAATGTAGGCTTTGGCATTACTGTTACTTTCTCTGAATGTTAAACTTGTGTAGAAGCCATTGATCTTTCTGATGAATAAGTGCATTCTAACATGTGTGTGTTTAGAGTTCTCATATCCCGCTGATCGATGCCTTGATGACGGCTTACATGGTGGAGATGATGTCGATGGAGAGAGTCGTGGCGAGCGTCAAACGTTTCTCAACTTTCTGTGCTTCTAAAGATCTTCCCTTCGACATGGAGGACGCCATTCTGTTCTGGATCAACAAGGTCAGTGTTTGAGTGTTAATCTTGTGTCTCTGTACTACATTCAATGCGTGTTTACTCATAAAAGTTGATGTACATTTAAATAAGTTCAAATGTGTCTACATTCTGCATTAAACTTATTTTAAATGAACTTATGAAATATTGTTGTTTATTAAAAGTAGATGTATTTGTTTGAGTCAACTTCACCCTCGAATTCGATATTTAAAGAAGGGGTGTCATGATGTTTCATGCATTATAAGTTCTTTAGACTGTAATGTTGTTGACATGTTCAATGGGATTTGTTTTAAACCAAATTAGATGCATGATGTAGTGTTTCTGTTCTCAATACGCTTCCGAAAGGTTCTTTAAAAAATTCAACCCGTTACCATCATTAGATCATATTTATTAGCCGTTGGTTCTCAAACCCCCTCCACACACCAATCTGAGAGCGCAGAAGAACAAGAGCATGAGCATCAGCGTGTAACTTTCAGGAGGATCCCTCATGAGGAGATTGATCATGAGTGCTGCTCACGGTAGGCCCACTGGAGCTCGACTTTATCCGAAAACAAACGTAAACCTCTATCTGTCTTCTCTAAATGTGAGAACTTTATGCAGATATGCACAATGCGATTCTACACTACAGGTACTCAAAAGTTGAAGAAACTGTCTGTGATACCCCTCCTTTAATATTTCTTCTGTGTGACACAAATTAGATAGTTTGAGAAATGTCCCAGTAGTTTGTGTTCATGCAGTGAAGGACCAACAAAGATCAGTTTGGTAACAAACGTTGTGCAAATTGTTTTGTGTTTTGCAGAAATCCATCCTGTGTCCGATCACGTTAACAAGTTAAAAAAGTGTTTTAAAAGTGTTGTGTTGCATTTGTGTTGCAGGTCATTCTGAAGACCAGAGAGTTTTCTGAGAAGGAATTCAAAATGAAACAGCCGCTGATTGATTCGCCGTGCCATCAGAAGGTCTGACCAATCAGAATCCTCCAAACAAATCTAATAACAAACACTTTATCTCTGTCAGTTAGCATGCAGTTCTGTAATCTCCTAGTGTAAACCTATCAGATTTGAGCAGATCTGATCCATCGATCTCTTTCTTCTCTGCCTCGTCTTCTGGCTGTCTTTAGAATGGAATACTCGCATACTTCTTGTCTTTTCTTTTCTTTACTTTGACAGTCTAATTAAATGTCCATGTATTCTGTTCATATGCATTATTTACATATTGACCACACCGTGGATATACATCAAGAGTCGTGAGCTAGTATTGCAGTCCAACATAGCCTCTGTTTCTCTGCTCAACATTTGACCAGCAGTATCACGTTTGACCTGTTCTGTGCTCTTCCTGTTTGTCTCCTTGGCCCCGCCCCTTCCTGTCGGATAGTCTCCCTCAAAATGGTATTGGAAGCTTGTGCCTGTAAGTGCCACGGTGTCCCCTGTCTATCTGCTGGGTCATTCTGTGAACAGATGACTGATTTACTGTCTGTGTATGAGATCAAAACACATTTCATGAGCTCATCTCTCTGTCCACATCTCCCTGTGGTTATGTCTCTGTCTGTCTCAGCCTGATCTCATGAATGCTTTGGCCCATTGCATGCTGGAGCCTGTGGAGTTCTCTCGTGTGGTACAGTACACACACACACACAGACACACACACCATCCATCCGTCTATCCATACATCAATCACACATCATTATCCTTCACACTCCTTAGTCGGCTGAACAACATTTTTAAACTATAGTTGACCTGTATTAAAAACTATTTGTGTTTTCGAATAAAATCTCAATGCTTACAAGGCAGCAGTAAAATGGTTCAGAATTCATTATGCAATAATGATGTCATCACTTCACATTATGATATCCAAATGCTTGATAATGCATGAGGTTTATACAAATACAATCACACTTCAAAATCTTTGGGTTGTCTTGCAAGCATTGTATTGTATTGAATTTGTATTTTAAAATCATATTATGCAATGATTGATTCTTGTGGATGTACTGTATATTATAGTAGAGTGTGTGTGTTTCACTGCATGGGTTTATAAGGGTTTTACATCTCTTTTTTTTGCTGTCTCTTAGGTGCGTTACCGTAGAGATCATTTGTCTGGACGTCCTCTTCCACACCTGACTGTGATAGAGGATTTGATAAAGGATGTGTGTGATGGTGCGGCACTATTAACAGTCGTCCATTTCTACTGCCCCGAATATATGAAACTAGACGGTACACATACACTAACTGTCCTACTGGCCTCTGCAAATGTAATATATTTGATTTAAATATGATTATGATTGTTATTACCTCTGTGTTTTAGACATATGTTTGAAAGAGGATCCTTCGCTGTCAGACAGCGTGTATAACATTCATCTGTTGAAGGAGTTCTCAAATGAATATCTGAACAGATGTTTTTACCTGCACACTGAAGATCTGTTGTACGGTCCTCCTGTGCTGAAGGTCTGAACATCTCAATACTTGCTGTCTGCTTAATACAACAAACTGACAAATATCTATTTCATAATCTTTATTTGGGCATGTTTTTCAGCAAAATGTGATGGTTTTTATCGCGGAGCTCTTCTGGTGGTTTGAGGTTGTGAAACCTGACTTTGTAAAGCCAAGAGACCTTCAAGAGATTAAAGATGGTAAGAAGTGTGCATTTCAAAGTCTAAGTCTGTTGACAGATGTTAATATCTGTTTTATTTGTTAATAATGTTCTCCTGAAATATGACAGTGAGAGCATCTCTTCAGCCAAAAACTTGCCGCCCTCATGTGCCCATATCCAATGCCACCAAACGGAGCTTCATGACATCATCGCCGTCAGCTGATTCGCTGGCTACAGTCATCTCTCCCGATGGTTACATGAGGTACTATTTACATCCTGAGGAGTCCTTATCTGTGTAAGTCCGTTTCGTCTGATATCATATAAAAGATAATATGCATGTATTATTAAATGTTTAATTATTTCTCAGATTTGTTGCCATTAGCCTTTAAAATTCCTTCTTGTTGTGTCCCCATGATGCAATTTGTCTTGTGTAAAGCTGTGTTTTGTAAATCTGATGTCTTTGTCATTCAGAACTAAAGCAAGCCCCGCCAACAGCCCCTCTAATCCACTCCTCCCACTACGACAGAGACAACACAATCAGGGCGACGAAAACTTAGGTATATATTTTTTTTTACAGCATTCATGTTCAGTGTTCTACAAAAATTATGATATTGATAAATATGATATAATACAAAATTTTTAAATATGTTTGTGTTTGGTTATTTATTTCCACGTCAATAGAGGTGCGGAACAGATCAAATTCTTTGTCTCATATGGATGGACTCATGCTTGGATCACAGCTGGCATGGGCAGAAAGGAAACACAGGTTAAGGATAATATTGTTTATCTACAGTAAAATGTCCTGGATCACCCCTCTGGTTGTTTGTTTTTTTGTTCACATCAAAAAATGCTTGTATTAGGACTTAGAAACCAAAGAGCAACTATTTATTTGAACTTTTGTATAATTGCATAGTTATAAAATAAATATTTTTTATATTTTATATTACATTTATCAAGGGGGGATAGTTAAAATTATACTAATTTATAATTATTTTATCTATTTTATTTTATTTCCAACATTTGTATTGCTGCAATGTGATCAGGTTTAAAAAAATTTATAATCAAAATAAATTAATAAAATATTAATAAATTGTTTTAATTGTCAGTAATAATAATAATAATATTTTATTTTTATTATCTTAATTTTATTACTGCAATGTGTACAGGTATTTCATATTTAAAGATTATTACTATGTTTCACATATAAAAGTAAAGTATTTACAAACAGATCATTACATTTTTTATTTTTTTTTATTGGAGGGCTTATTGCATAAGAATATTTAAAAAAATTACAAGTTTTGTATGAATTTAGCATTTTCATCTCATTTTGTGTACCTTGGTTTCAGACCCATCTCACAGATGGAGACGGAATGGGAACGTCTGTGTGGTGATGATGTCAGCTTAGCCCGTTCCATCAGTAAGGACAGTTTAGCTTCCAACATAATCTCCATCACTCCACGCCACCGCATCAATGGCCAGCCCTTGCCCCAGACTCATCCCTGTGACAACAATGAGGAAGAGGAGGAGCTAGTGGCTGTCATAAACCCCGCAGCTGGATCCAGAGACCCCCGATCCGAGAGTTTCTTCTTGGAACCGTTGCAGCCTGCTGTTCTCCGACCAAATAAAGAGAAAGCAGGTGTTAGTAAACGGGAAGAGAGCGGTGAGGGGCGGGGACATCACAGGAAGTCTTACACACCCACAGAATGTGTATTAAATCGCACATTTACACCAATCAATTCCGTTGAGCAAAAAGAAATTCATACAGAGTCCCCTTCAAGTTCTGGAGGTTTCTTCTTGCACAGTGACACAGAATGTGTGAGGAGAAGCCCGGTTGGAGGCTGGGAGGACGTGGCTTCTGATTCTGAGTTCGAGGAAGACGATGAAGAACAAGATCTTGCCACAGCGCTGCTGATGCATGCTGGGAAGAAGCGCATGGGCTGTAGAGATGTGGAAGAGGAGTCTGTTAAACTTCGAGAGGATGGTTGCCTGCGGGAGCGGGAAGATAAGGAGGATGTTAGTGGGCGAGCGAGTCCCTGTCCAAGTGTGGCATCACAGGCCAGCAGCACATCAACGGGACGCATGACGAGCTTCGCCGAACGTCGCCGACATAGAGTGGGATTGCCTGATGGTTGCCATAGCACCGCCAGTTCGCAGACAACCACCCCCGATGGGTCGGAAGGCTCCCAGGTTCCCTGTGACATGAGCCCAGGTACGCCGATGGCCGGAGCTCGACCCGGCTTCGCTTCTGAACTCGTACACCTGCGAATGCAGCTGGAGGAGAAACGACGTGCCATAGAAATGCAAAAAAAGAAGATGGAGACCCTGTCAGCACGTCAGAGACTGCAGCTGGGTAAAGCGGCCTTTCTGCATGTTGTTAAAAAGGGGAGGAGCGATACATTGCCTCACCCGCTAAAACAGCAATTCGCTCCCAAAGAGAAAACACTCACAAAGGACGATGCATGTTTGGAGGTTCTTAAAGCGAGAGGAAAGGAAACACAACAGTGCCCTGATAAAGAAATCCCAGTAGTGGATAAGGACAATCGCCTGTGCACTTCGGAAGCCACTGAGGATTTGGAGGATGCCGGCGGAGAGCCCGACCTCAGCGAATGTAGCCGTTCCATTGAGCTCCTGAACGACGCCATCGGAGCCATTCAGCAACAAATGATGCAACTGTCTCTCCAACAGGATTTACTCATAAAACAAGCCGTTCAGTCTCCACAGGAAAATACGATCAAAGCCAACACTCCGCCGCCTTCGAACGAGCACGAGGCTAAGCCCCGCCTGTACGTTCACTTTACAGAGACCATCTCCACGGCTACAAAGCGTCCCCCTAGGCTCAGCTCCAGTCGTACTCCACGGGCAAAACCTACTGAACTTAAACTGAGCAAAGATGGTCGAACCGCATCCAAAGGACACACACCGACCCCCAGCGGTGACCCCAGACCCTCACCGGGTGGCAGGACCCCCCGGTCTGAGAATGAGGAGGAGGGCGGAGCTAAAGACAGTGGGTGGGGCTCCAAGGCAATCATTCGAAACACCACGTTCAGAATGCAAGACACCCCGATCCGACGCTCTGACAGCCTCGAATCGCCACAGATGGAAGTGCCTGTGGTGGAGCCGATGACTTTCGATCAGACCCGGGAGAGGAGCGAGTCTGGAGGCTCTGGGAAAGAGAATGTTACGGTGCTATCTGAGGACAACAGAACCAAAGTTCAGCTGATTGAAGTAGACCTTTCAGACATGCCAGATCCATCAGAAACAAGCACAGAACCTGATGGTGAACAGAAGTCTGGACTAGGCTTCTTCTTTAAGGTACAGGGACAAAATTTGAGACATTTGAATTTTATATTTTTCATAGCTGTAGCTTAAAATTTAGGCATCTTCGAGATGAAACATTACTGTGATTTGATGTGCGTAGGATGATCAGAAGGCAGAGGATGAGTTGGCTAAGAAGAGGGCGGCGTTTCTACTCAAACAGCAGCGCAAGGCTGAAGAAGCTCGGAAACGCAAAGAGCAGCTGGAGGCGGAGTCAGAACTCAAACGAGACGAAGCTAGGTACCAATCACAGTCCATCCACAGCAGTTTGTGTTTTTAAATGTTTTACATTTACATTTAGTCATTTAGCAGACGCTTTTATCCAAAGCGACTTACAATAGTCGAGGAGACAATGAAGCGGTAAATAGCCGATACAACAATAGGTTAACAAGTGCTACAACAATGCTACCAAGTTACACAGAGAGAGAAGTTACAAAAGTATTATTTTTTTTTTGATAGAGTGAGTAGGTTAGAAAAGAAGTGAGTTAGTGAGTTAGGTGTAGCCGGACAAGATGAGTTTTTAGGTATTTTTTGAAGATAGAGACCGAGTCTGACAAGCGTGAAGCCAGAGGCAGATCGTTCCACCATCGTTTTAATGACTGATCGTTTTAAGTTTTAAGTTTATGTGAACCTTACAGACGAAAAGCCGAAGATGATCGTGTGCGTAAAGAAGAAGAGAAGGCTCGCAGGGAGCTGATCAAACAAGAATATCTGCGCAGGAAGCAACAAGAGCTGCTCGAGGAACAAGGTGTGGCCAAACCACGCCCACGTTCCAGAAGGCCACGCCCCAAATCCCTACACAGAGCCGAATCCTCCTGTTCTGCCCGTAAGAAATTGTTACTCGTTTGTTTTCTATTACATGATCAATACATGATACCTGTTAACTCTCTACCTCTCTTTCCACCAATCCAGCGGTTAGTCTTTGTTCAGCTCCATCCGGATCTTCTCTCTCATTGGCTTCCGCTGCTACTGAAGGAGACAGTGTGGCATCAGGAGGCGCTAGTTCACACAGGTGATTGAATCTTAACGGCTTAAATGTGTCATTATAGAGATGGAACACACATTTACTCTTTATGTGTTTGTAACAGGGGTGAATCAGTGGAGTCTTTCCCCATGTTGAGTCGGAATGCCAGCAGGAACATGGAACGAGACTGGGACAACGGATCAACAGCTTCTTCCATCACTTCTGTAGCAGAATATAACGGTGAGATGTGAAAATGCGCAATGTACTGCCGACCGTTTTATTGTTGACCTACATTTAAAACTTATAATTTTAATAATAACCGTCAAAAGGATTTTCTTTCTATTAAAAATCAAATTTGCTTTTTTTCAGGACCAAGATTATTTAAAGAGCCAAGTGCGAAGTCTAACAAACCGATCATCCAGAATGCAATCGCTCACTGCTGTCTGGCAGGAAAAGTCAACGAAGCCCAGAAAAACGCCACTTTAGAGGTAAAATGGTTACCATAACAACAAGCATCCTGAATAACGGACTATCATACTGCTTGGTTTATGCAAGCAACTTATAAGCATGAAGAGAGAGAGGGTTATTTTATATTATAGGATCATTTGTAAAATATTTCAAAAAATTTGAATTATTATTTACTCTTTTCAAACGTGTATGACTTTCTGTCCTCCGCAGGCCACAAAAGAAGATGTTTTAAAGAATGTTCGTAACTGGTACGCATTTGCATTGGTTTTGTGTCCATACAATAGAAACTGGCTAATTTCACTAACATTCTTCAAAATATCTTCTGCAGAAGAAAGAAACTCATACAGGTTGAAATGACAAGTGGTGATTTTTCAGCTTTGATTGAACATTTCCCTGTATCCACAGGAGATTGAACGTTGCGAATGCAACCACCTGATCATTCTCTTCCGTGACGGTGGATGTCAGTTCAGAGCGCTGTACACATATTCCCCTGAAACCGAGGAGATCCTCAAACTTAAAGGTACCGGACCACGATCCATAAGCCGAAAGATGATTGACAGACTTTACAAATACAGCTCGGACCGCAAGCAGTTCACCGTCATCCCCGCCAAGTCAATATCGGCCAGCGTAGATGCCCTTACCATCCATGGTCACCTGTGGCAGGCCAAACGGCCGAGTACCTCAAAGAGAAAATAATTACTGGTTTCTATCAGCTCATTGGATTGCAACACTGCTTTCTGATTGGCTGCTTGGTCATATTCTAGTCTCTTGACCAATTGCTTATGAGCAGGCCTCCTAATCTCGTATTGGTTCCTGAGCTTATCAATATTGTTTTATCTAGTGGTCTCCTGCTTAACTATGGGCTCACCGGCTGCTGTGCTCCAATTGGCCACTGCTTTGTGATGATGTAAGCAGGGCTGATGTGCTCATAATGGGTGGAGCTTGTGTTTGATTGAAAAATGTGTTTTAGAATGAATTGATTTTCAGTGTTTTTAGGCAGAAATCTGCATGTGGCACTTTTCTGTTTGCCGGACGTTGATTTTACCATAGTATTCATTTATGCAGGAGTAAAAGACAGCACTCCAACTACTTGAATTATGTACACGAGGTCATCGCTGGTGTTTATGACTGTGTGTATCGAAGAATTCTGTATTTTTAAGTTTTTCATACCTCTCCATATGCTGCTTCTCATAAGTGATGCAATATATGAACAACATGAAAAGGTGTGTGTGCGTGCGTGCGTGCGTGTGTGTGTGTAGTGGTTGAGCTTTTTATTGTCATGCTTACAGAATGATGGTTTCTGTATTTTTGTTTCTCATGTCTCATGTATGTTCACACTGGCTTCTGACAGTATTAATGTACTTCTCTTCACTAAAGAACCTGATTGTGGTAGAAACACATCGCCACTAAATGTGCGTGTGTGTGTTTGGTAAAGAATGTATGCACTCCAGAGACTTCTGTCTGCAGATGTTTCTCTTAAAAGTGTTTGAATTGTACAAATCTTTGCTTTATCTTTTTCTTTATTATTATTTACCATATATTTATTTTAAAGAACACTGAACTTTAATAAATTATAGATTAAAATTATTTCTTTGTTGTGGGGGTAATTTACTGCATGCAAATTCAGAAACTGGTTGGTAGCTGAACAACATTAAAGTTCCACTTACACATTACTCAAAATATATTCCTTTATCTTCCAGAGAAAATAGTTGCATACCTGTTTTCAACTACACTTAGACATGTATAATGACAGAATATTTATTTTTAGTTTGCTTTTAAGTGCACTAGACTGGTTGTCCAAGTATTTTTTGTACCTAAAGGGTGGCACAGAAACCATTCCTTCTTTTCTGCAACATCATGAACATGGACACATCCATTGATCTTGTAATTCTTCTTGCTGGAGCTACTAAAAATATGAATACATTTTATTATTTTAATACATACATGGATATTAAATGTCTTACGTTGTGTGTTAGGTTGTGTGTTTTTTTAGGAAACACTTTGGAGTGTTAAATCTGCTGGGAATATTAACAGAATAATAGCAAACATACATAATAAGACGATTCCAACAACTATTGTGCAGGGCTAACAGAATAAATAAAAAATTTTTTAACATATTTTATTTATATAATCATAATTGCTTTACCGAAATTCTGGGTAATGTATGTGTAGTTGACACATCAATTCTTTTTTTTATCAAGGTTAAAAAATGATGTTATGATGTAATAATATGATGTTATCCACAGTGTATTAGGAAAAAAACTGTTTTATGTCCAGTTTTTTATTTTATTTATTTAAGCTTAAAATAACAATACATCAATGTTAAAGTCTAACATTTTTAAAAGTTTATTTGAGTCATTCCTTTAATGGGTACGTAGATAACACCAAATGCAATATAAATTCGTTTTCTTCAATAAATCGACTGGTATGAAGTGAACATGACATTGAATCATCTCAAACACCGTCAGCAGAGGTTCTCGTCTAAATTGATGGAAACATCAAAATTGATAAAAAATTTAAAAAAAACATGGCACATAGGCAATACAATATCATCCTTACAACAGTACATCTAAGGTTCAATGTTTTTCTAAAATAATACATTTATACAGTTAATATTCTGCTGTGATTCTGCTGTGGTTTTACAAATCTCACAATCTTAATTTGTAGGTTTCCATCATGTTATATGCAAATATAAAGATCACATTTATCAATACACATACTTGTTTAAAATTCTGTTTACCTTAAACGCAGGGTCTAAGGTTTTTCAAAAATTCATTAGAAAACTGAGTCTGGTCCAAGTCCAAGCACACAAGCCAATATGGGTCGTTTCTTTTCTTAATTTGGGGAGGAACAGTAGGCCGTTTGGTGAAGGGATGTGTTTGTTTGATTTTGTGAAATGGAGTTTATGAAAAATGCTGTGACACTGACCTATGCAATGTCCAAAAGGATCAAGTATTGACCTTTATTTGATTTAGAGATGTGGAGCTTTGTAAATAATTAAGGTATAAACTGCAACTTCTACTAGCTGCACTATCACATTTTGTTGTGCATCTCTGGATGAACACAACTTTGATTCAGGCAGTAGTGTGCCATGACCTTCAGCTAGTAAGAAGACATGCCTGGGGGAGAATTTCACAATTATGTCTTATAAATGTGCCACATGATGTCATTAAAAATCTATTTTTTTATTTTATTTAGGGGGTTCAACTCATAATTGTTTTTCTTTAACAGAATGAAATGCTTGTAATGGTGAGATATGTTACATGTGTGATTGGTAGAGCCGCTCAAACACAATGAACCGTTGCCTGGACGAGGATTACTGCTTTTCCTCCCATTGTGAGAAGTAGAACAACAGGAGAAAGAGATATTTCTATACATTTAAGTTTCTATAGGGGAATCTGTGTAACAGTGCCTGAGCTTCAGTCATAGTGTCCTGTTTCTCTTATAGACGTTCATCTCTTACATCTTACATCCAATTGTTAAGTCCACTAAGTTGAAATCAACAGTGATAAAGATCTTATTAGAACTTATTTTTTCAAAACTCAAAAAAACACTTTTTTTCATGATTAGATATCGCTCAGATGCAAAAAACCTTGAGCAAATACTTATTTACATTTACATTTAGTCATTTAGCAGACGCTTTTATCCAAAGCGACTTACAATAGTCGAGGAGACAATGAAGCGGTAAATAGCCGATACAACAATAGGTGAACAAGTGCCATAACAATGTTACCAAGTTACACAGAGAGAGAAGTTACAAAGTTTTTTTTTTTTTTTATTGTTTTTTTTTGATAGACTGAGTAGGTTAGAAAAGAAGTGAGTTAGGTGTAGCCGGAAAAGATGAGTTTTTAGATGTTTTTTGAAAATAGAGACCGAGTCTGACAAGCGTATTTAGACTCTTAGCTCTTTTCTTAAGATGTTACAGTCAAAGTTTTGAGAAGTTGCAAATGAAGATGATTGATTTTTGTTAGATTATTGTTTGTAGGAATATGATGTGGTGTAGGCATATCAGTTTTCTATTTGCATTGTTTGTTTCCTAATATAGAATGAATAGCTATAGGCATAAAATTGTGTGTCTGATTTTATTTGAGACATTTGTGAGACTTCTCTCGTTTTTCTTTCAAATATAAGAAAAGCAACATGTCTTTATGACTGTAGTCAATGATTCTAGATGTATGATGTCATCACCCAGCTTAGAATTTCAATCACTTTAAAAGGTAAGTTATGCAAAAAATGTTTCTCAACATTTACTCAACTTTTTATTTGTCCAAATCTACTTAAATGTATTACATCTGTTAAAAAAAAAGCTTTTTGGAAGAATCCTTTTAACCAAGCAATTTTTGGTTATCATATACTACAATAGTGGGAAAGAGATATATTTTGCGTAAAAAACTAAATAAGATATTTTAAAATATATATGATGATCAAAGATATTCATAGATAGGTCTATAGTGTACATACACTTTTAGATAATCCATCTGTAAATTATGTTCATAACACCTTTCTATTCTGTATAATTATTATACTTATTTCACATATATTCTATATTTACTGCTTATTGCACTTCTGGTTAGATTGCCTTTCACCTTATATGTGCAGTAACAATAAAGTTAAATCTAATGTAAACCAACATAACAATTCTGAATATTGACTTGACTGCTAATTTGTCAAAACTGATTGGTTACAAATATTCATGCAAAAGTCTTTCCCTGTGTTCATCCAAACTTAGACATTGATACAGATTTAAAACAACAATAATGAGTTCTTTGCTAAACTTTATATTTAACATCCCTGGTGTTTATTCTCAGCAACCAGCAGGTGGAAGCAAACAATCTGTATACAAATAAAAAGCACACTGAAATGTTTTCATATCTATACTGTGATACATGTTAGACACACACAAATAATAAATAAATCTCATAAAGGATAAACACTTTATGGTCAATAATATGAGGATGGCTCATCCAGAAGATTAAACACTGATGATCTAAATTAATTTACTATATTTTGATTTGTTTAAATTATTCATAAGGAACCAGAAACAAGTGCTATTGATTATTTTGTCACGTGGAGAATATGAATAAACAATAGTCGTCACGTCATTAATATTCATGAGCTACAGGACACGCCCACTTCCTGGAGCCGCGCTCGAGCTCAAGGAGTGACGTCACTGGCATTAAAATGGCGGTTCTAACGTCTGCTTTGAAATTACGTGCATGATCTGCCGCTCACACAGTTTAAAAATAACAACACAGACATCATGTTTTTATGAATTTTACTCACTAATAACAATAATAACTTATATCTTCGTCTAGAATGGATTCGGTGGTCGGAGAGGATCAAACATTGCCGTTTGACATCAATATGAGGTGAAAGCGCTTTTTTATTCTGTCAGAGTCTGTCAGGATGCTGTTAGCATGTTAGCATGAGATCAAACTATAAATTCAGCGATAAAAACAGTGATTAAAGCATATAAACTAGAGAAACACTGCAATAATGTGGATATACATCCAATAGCAGCTATTAATAAATATAATTACATTCAGAAATTTATAACATAAGTATTGCTCACGTTGGCAAGACAATTTTGTGATATTGTCATTTAACATTTAAAATATATATTTCATTTAAGTCACCTATTAAATGATTCTTGATACTACTAATGTAGGTTACACGTTATTATAGATTTGTCATATTTTGCATGGGTACGGTTTGCTTATTGTGTTTACTTGTGGTTAAAATGACATAAATGTGTCTTGTTTATTGCTCTGATGTGAGGGAGAGAGAGAGAGGGAGAGAAAGAGAAGGAGACAGAGAGAAGGAGACAGAGAGAAGGAGACAGAGAGAAGGAGACAGAGAGAAGGAGACAGAGGGAAAGAGACAGAAAAAGAGAGACAGACAGGGAGAGAGAGAGGGAGAGAGAGACGGAGAGAGAGACGGAGAGAGAGAGAGAGAGAGAGAGAGAGAGAGAGAGAGGGAGAGAGGGAGAGGGAGAGAGGGAGAGAGAGAGAGAGAGAGAGAGAGAGAGAGAGAGAGAGACAGAGGGAGAGAGAGAGAGAGAGAGAGAGAGAGAAGGAGACAGAGGGAGAGAGACAGAAAAAGAGAGACAGACAGACAGAGAGAGAGAGAGAGAGGGAGAGAGAGAGGGAGAGAGAGAGAGAGGAGAGAGAGAGAGAGAGAGAGAGAGAGAGAGAGAGAGAGAGAGAGAGAGAGAGAGAAGGAGACAGAGGGAGAGAGACAGAATAAGAGAGAGAGAGAGAAGGAGAGAGAGAGAGAAGGAGAGAGAGAGAAGGAGAGAGAGAGAGAGAGAAGGAGAGAGGGAGAGACAGAGGGAGAGACAGAGGGAGAGAGAGAGAGAGAGAGAGAGAGAGAGAGAAGGAGACAGAGTGAGAGAGACAGAAAGAGAGAGAGAGAGAGAGAGAGAGAGAGAGAGAGAGAGAGAGAGAGAGAGAGAGAGAGACAGAGAGAGAAGGAGAGAGAGAGAGAGAGAAGGAGAGAGAGAGAGAGAAGGAGAGAGAGAGAAGGAGAGAGAGAGAGAGAGAGAGAGAGTGTGTATGTATGTTTTGGTTATGCGCTGTCATAGAGTATAGCGGAAAAGCTGTCATCATGTTTGTCATCTGATGAACTCATCTCTGTGTTGTACTTCTCTATGGCCACATGAACTTGAAGGGCTGACATAAGTAGGTTATAATGACCCTGTTACACTTCTGCTTGTTGTGTAGATATGCACTGTAGATGAGATAAATGTACTGTTGTAGATAAGACATGTGTTAAAGAACTTTGTGTTTTGATGGTTAAGTTACAGGTTTATCTTAACCTAATGAGTTGTCTTATGTGTTGTTCTATGAGGTAATGTAGAGGACAACACTGTAGCGTCACCTTTATGTACCCAGATGGTGAGCCTGTGGGGAAACATAAGACGTAAGGTGATATCAAATGTTTTAGGCAGCTGCTTCATTCTAACTTCTGAACGAAGCTTTTAAACAATTAAAATTTTGATTCTTTTGATTCATTTTGTGACTGGTGATTTATATAAACCCTTAAGACATATAAACCCTTGTAAGTGAATGATTTCTTTCGGCTAGCACAAAGCTAGCTGTGCAGGGAAACGAGAAGAGGAAGTTATTTGGCTGTGATGTGTTGTGTGTTTGTGATGCTTTCAGGCCTATCGTCCTGCTCAATATTCTGTGAATTATGATGAAGGGTGTGATTTTGTCATAAAACACTGTTTTTGTTCATTAAACTTGCTCGATTTAAAGATTGATATGCATATAACAGGTGTAATGTGTGAAACACAAATATATTTAGAGAAATGGTAAGTGGTTTTGTGGTTATGCATTGGTAGTCAACAGGGCCGATGTCCTTCAATATTTCTTATTCTGTGTTTTGCGAGAGAGGAAAAAGTCACGGATAGAACATATGAGTCCTATAGAGTCCTATACATTGTAAAGTTTATAACTTTAGGATAGACTGTATTTTTCTTCTTCCAGGATTACCCCTAAAGAAAATAATAACTGAAAACGTGTTTTTAATAAAGAGATAGTTCACTCAAAATATAAAATTATACTATCACACAATCTCGATCTTGTCATTTCAAACATTCAGAGCTTCTTTCTTGCACAGAAGAAGATTTTTTTCAAGAAAGTTGGTTACTGTGGGTACTTGTGACACCGATTCACTTCTATTGAATGGACACAAAACCTGTTGCAGGTGAATGGGTTCCAGTTACCCACATTCTTTAAATTAACTTCTTTAGCAAAACGAAAGTTATAAAAGTTGAAAAGTATGAGTGAAATGTGACATCATTTTTCTTTTTGGTGATCTATCAATTTAAAGTTCCTAGCAGCTGCACAATCTTGGACTCACTGAGTATATTTGATGTTCTGTTGTGCTTGCTGTAGCTCTGGATAAACTGTCAGAAAATCAAAGGGGATTTAATTTTTTACACATTTAAATGGTTATGAAATAAACATAACTTCTGCTTTGTCCCTACCGCTGGTTATGAAAAGCTTTCTATAGACCTTTATGCATTGTCCATTCATAGTGTGTGCGTTTTTATTGTTGTGTCAAGCTGCATTAAACAGAATAGAGATGGTAGTGTTATACTTTACAGCCGAACATCTGTACATCTCTTTGGGGTTTTAATGTTCTTCGTGTGTTTGTGGATTTCTTGATGTTTTGTGCTCTCGTGAGCTATTAAAGTCTTTAGCAACAGTTAATATATTTGAACTGTGTTTTTTTACATGGCTGCAGTATTTCAAGACTGCCAGAGTCTCTGAACGGCAGCGACTTTAACATGGACAACATTTCAGGTATGTGCACACACTCACAACCTGACCCTGAGCCCTTCATGGGCACTGTATCATTTTTTCTGACATTGATTTTAAATAAAATTTCTAATATAGAATTAAAGAATGAAGACAAGGTCTTTTGTTCCCTTTGTAGACTTTCAATTTGGGATCTGGGACAAACTCACTGTCATGCCCTTGTTTTCTATCTTGTGTTTATGGGGTGAACAAGCTGACGTAAAAAGTAGTCTTTATTGTTCATTTGTTTGTCTGTTGTCTTTTCGTCTACAGTTCCTCTGTTTTCAGAGCAGAGGATGTCTCCATCCAAAGCTCTGACTATGAAGGACTATGAGAATGTAAGTATACAATATTGAAACACTACCCTTGTGTGTTTTTTTTTTTTTAATAGAGTGACTGACGCTTTAAACTATTCTCACAAACTAGTTTACCTCGGTTAATGTTTTGATTTTAGGGTTTTGATTTGCAATGCCAAAAAGCCACAGTAGCCATTTCAGCTGTGTTACTTGTGTCGGATGTTGTATATACCTTTAAAGATTTTGTCATTTTAAACTTCTATCATTTATGAGGCTGAATAAAAATTGTCTGTTTTTGTGGCAATGATTATATTCCTGAAAGCCTTTTAGGGAGAAAGATTTATTCTTATGCATTTCTGTGGTCTGTGTGTGTGTTTGAGTGGAAGTTTAAAAACAGAGAGAGATTTTTCTTGGGGAAAGTACAGCTGCCCAAAACCATAGTTTTTGTGTTGAATGTCGAGAAGCGTTTGTGTTGGATATATGTGTCATTCTAAATTTTGTCTTCCCCTTCCCCCTAATTCTGCCCCAGAAGTTGAAGTGAAATGTTCAGAGATACAATGATGCACAGTTCATTGCCCAGCTAGCCATGCACACAAACACACAGTTTGCAATAGTTAAGGCTCAGGTCCCTTTCATAAACTTCCCTTTTATTATGTAGAATGGAGGTTAAATAAATTATTTTTCTGTTCCCTTCACAGCAAATCACAGCTCTGAAAAAAGAAAACTTCAACCTGAAGCTCAGGATCTATTTTCTAGAGGAACGTGTACAGCAGAAGTGCGATGATTCCACAGAGGACATTTATAAAACGGTGACTGACTCGCACAGTCCTGATTCACACAGCTTGTGTAAGCAATGTGTCATCCCATGATGTGTTCCACTAGATTTTCATGATATCTATGAACCTGCAACACGGTAGGGACACAGATTTAATACAAACACAAGCTGTGTGGAAAAAAAACTCACGATTTCACACATTATGTTTAATGACCACAGTTAGTGACTATAATCACATGTTTGTGTTTGTGTGCAGAATATTGAGCTGAAAGTAGAAGTGGAATCAATGAAAAGAGATCTGGCAGAAAAACAAGAACTGCTTGTCTCTGCATCGTAAGTGTCCTGAATCGTATTATTTATAACTGGATGTGACACGATAAATTATGTGTTGCGTTTATTCTCACAGTGAAATATTACTAGCCCAATTGTTTACACTTAATTTAGATTTATGCATTTGGCAGAATCTTTTATCCGAAGCGTCTTACATCGCATTATACATTTTGATTCAGGGTATGTGCAACGCCTGGGATCGAACTCATGTCTCTGGAGTTACTAGCACCACTGATCTACAAAATATTATTGAACATGTTAAATGATAACATTAAAGCATTGTAATGAATGTGTGTTTGTATAGGAAAGCGTTGGAGAGTTTAGCCAGTCGTGGGGTTGATGATGGCAGAGAACAGATGAAGAGGGAACTGGAATCACTCAGAGAAGCGTTTAATGCTAGGATTCAAGAACTGGAGGAGGTAATGGAATGAAAATAAATGTTCAGACCAAACGTTTGAGAGCCTTCAACCTTAACTATTTTCTCTGTCCAGTCTCTACACACTGCTCAACAAGAACTAGAAAACATGGCCATTATTGCAGAACAGGAGAAATTAAAAAATATTGGGTTGGAGAAAGAGCTGCAGGCGTCCAATCAATCAAGACCCTCGGGTGATTTAGACTCAATCCCAAAACGTCTTCAAGAGCTCCAACATATTATTCAGCAGAAAGAAAGGTGAACGGTGTTACTTATTATTGAAACTTAATATGTTTACTGTGTGTGTAATTTACAAATCTTAAATCATCTCTTCTCTACAGTGTAATTCAGCAGCTGCAGTTGTCACTTCAAGATCAGGATGCCGTGATTGGAGAGCTTCGGAAAAATGGCTCTGACAAGCCTACGGCAGAAAAGGTGGAACAGTTGAATAATCTCATAGGCCAAAAAGACAAACAATTAAACGTGAGTGTTTTTTTGTACAGTATAAAAGAAGTTTATTTTTTTAGTAAATATATGCATTAAGTGATTTCATTTTATTGTTGGTTTGATAGGCGCTTACAGAAGACCTAGAGCACGAGAGAGAAAATGCAGAAAGAGATAAACAGGTAAGCACAGCAGGGTTTTATGTTTCATCTATACATCTACATGTACATATATATCATTGGCTCTTAATGCTGAAATTACATATTTAACATTCTTTCTCTTTAATAAACAAATAAATAGAAAGTTATTAGAAAAGTCATGGAATTCATTGGTTAAATAGTGTGGGAACCATGTAGAAATGTGATTTTTAGGTTGGCAGCCATCTGTGTCTATTGCAAATAAATGTTTGACGCTGAAATCTTCTAGTTTGGGTTTAAAAAAATGACACAGAGATATTTACATTTGATGGTATTTGTGAAAGTTTAAAATAAAGCAACAGTAATTTTCTTATGAAAAAAGAAATTATGAAAATATTCCTGCCCTGTTAATCTGTTCAACATCCCCGGACAGCCTGGTCATCAGTGGCCTGTTCCTGTTGCTATGCACCAGCAGAGGATTAATGTGTGTATGTTTGGGTTTGTGTGTTAGCTGAGAGACTCAAAGGATTTCCTGTGTGTTTTTGTGGATTAGAGGATTTATATCTGTCTGTGGGCAGAGCAGTATGGCTTGTGAGGATCTGACAGAAGAGCTGTGAGTCAGGATAGTTGTAGAGTGTGTTAGGTGAACATGCGTGAGCTGTGCCGTGTATGCGGTGGGTGCATACGGGGCACTCATTGCCGCTGGTTGTTCAGTGTATGCGGGCGTCTGAGGTTGGCCGGGATCCTCTCACTTGTGTTAGAGTCAGATGTGTGTCGGGACGGCCGCAGCGAGTTCCTGTGCGGGAACTGCGTGTTTTTGCTGGAGCGTGTGGTGCAGTACGACGTTGCCATCAGACAGCTGCAGGATGCACATGCTGTGCAACTGCGTAGACTGCAGAATGAGAGAGATACATTAAAGGTGAACATCACTAACAAATACCAACAACGTAACCTACAAATATCAGATGGAAACTTGATGCAAATATTTTCCGAACACAATGTCAAAATTGCAAGAGACTTGTCAACTCCTAACCAACTGAGAAGCATTCAACGTTTTAAACCAAAGCAGGATCAAGTGGGGATTGATGACAAATGGAAAGCCCCTGGAAGAAGCCAGGCGTTGAAAACGAGTGGTGATGTCAGACTGTGGAAGTTCAAAGGGCAACGGAGGAGTTCTTTGACTCTTGAACCAATAAGCAGGGCAGGAACAGATCTCTGTCAATGTTTGCTGGTAAATTTGCCTCCAAATCAGAGTAAAGATGTGGATCATGGCATGCTGGGAACTCAAGAATACTTGAGCATAGTGCATAAGAAAAGCAGCCAACCTCGATTAGCTTCCCCCCAATCACTGACCTTCGAGCGGTGTTACCATGCCCCCATCGGTGCATTGTACCGGAGAAAAGCACAGAAAACCTCTCTGGTGTTTGATATACTTCAGCTCTTAAAGATCGTTCAAGGTGTGCGGCCCATCCTTCAATGCAAGGGTAGCAAGATTCCAGTACTGATGCCTTCATGTTTCAACCCTGAACAAGCTCACAGAAGTGTGAATTTAAAAAGGATATTGGAGAAAGATCTGAGAGAAATTGAGGAGGATTTTAACGATGAGTACACACCTCTCAGACCAAAAGAGGTACACATGCTCATAAAACAGCTGCACCTCTGGTTATTCGAGCAGGAGTTTAGTTAGACAGCATGTTTATTCTGACATATAAAAGGAAGTAAGTGTTATAACAACACTTGTGCTTTTTGTGTTACAGATATGTGTTAAAACACAGACAGAGGTAAGCAGATTGGAGCAGCAGACCAGACAATTGACCGAAGAGCTCAAAACTGCTAAGAGCAATAGCCAACAGATCAAACAAACTCTTGAGGAGACTGAGCGAGACAAGAAGGTAATACTCATGTACACTCATACACATCTAAACAATGCAAAAAAAACAGGCAAATACAAGTCCGAGACACTTTAAAAGATGTTTATTTTGTGTGTTTTCAGGCTCTATCTGATGAGCTGCAGGAGAGAGAGGGAGAGCTGGCAGCAGAGAAAAAGAACTCTCTGAAAAGAGACAAAACCATCCAGGGCCTCAGTCTGGTTCTCAAAGAGAAGGAGAAAGAGGTGAAACATTGAACTATCCACTCAAGTCAACACAAATTAATACTGTTTAAGTGGTAAAACGGATGAAGGCAGTTGATAAAAATGTTTTTCGTCTGGTCTGTTTTGTTTTTATATCTTTTAGATTGAGGATTTATCTCGTGATCTAGAAGAGAGGGATCAGGCACTGGCTAAGGCAAGAGAAGCCCTTCATAAAGCCAAACTGCAGAATTATCAGGCATGTAGCTAGTATGTCATTTTCTGTCTGTACAGAAATATTTGGGCTGTCAGTGTTAGTAAAGGCATCCGCCTTTCTATTTACCAGGGATCGGAAGATCAGCAGTCTCTGCTTATGGAGCAGCAGGCTGAACTGTCCCGACTTCAGACAGAGGCTCGTTCATCCTCGCTGGAACTTCAGAGACTGCAGCGTGTTCTGGGAAACAGAGATTCAGAGCTTACCCTTCTCCAGCAGGCCAAAGGACAGCTGGAACAGGAACTGGATCAACTACAACAGCAGAAGAAGAAGGGAGACAAAATGATAAATGTGAGTAACATTGGTGCAGAAGCTGTAGTACAATATAGACCATTTTTCAAGACGCTAACACTGCAGAACAAAATACAATTAACACAAATACAACATGACTTAAATAAAAAGTAGAATCTCTTGAAGACAAAGCTTATTTTTTTTTTACTGAAAAACTAAAAAGGCTGGAAACAATGGTCAGTACTGTTTCATTCTATAACAGAAATTTACTCAAGTGTCTTACACAATCTTAATCTCCCACAGGATCTGCAGAATCAGTTAAAGAAGCTAAACGGCGCTCTGGCTGACAGAGAGAACACTCTAGAACAACAGCATCTAGAACAGCAGGAACAGAATCGAGCTGCTGAGCAAAAACTGCAAAACACAGTTGAACGTCTGACAACCAACCTGAATCTTAAAGATCAACAGCTGCAGGTAACAAACACACAAACGCACATACACAGTTTTAAAGACAGCTGTTCTTTGGCTGTCATTCACTTAACTGTTTTTCAGGATTACATAAACATGGTGAAAGATCTGGAGAAGAACAGAAATCTAGAAGGGGGTGACATCACGGTGTCTAAACTCAGAGCCAGACTGAAGGAGAAAGAGAAGGCTCTGGAGGTTTGCATTTTTCGAGGTATTTATTCTGGACATTTTCTGCCAGTGGTGCAATTAATGTTTTTTTGTGCAGGAAGCACTAGATGATAAATTTGCAGCAGTGGAAGAGAAAGAAAATGAGATTCATCTCTTGAAGCTGAGTCTGAGAGAGAAAGAGAGAGATGTGGAACGTCTCAACAACCTACTCTTACATAATGAGGAAACCATCAATGTAAAAGATAATGTTTAATTGTACAAATGGTTTCTTGGGAGATTTCTGAGCATGTTGACCATCTTGCATTTGTTTCTGAATGTAGAGCTTTGACTCTCTCATAAAGGAGAGAGATCTAGAGCTACAGCAGCTGTTGAACTCGCTAAAGAATCTTCAGAGGTGTAAAGATGAGACTGAGGAGAACCTACAGAGAGCTCTTAGAGAAAAAGACTCCATTATACAGCACTTACAGCAAGCTCTGGATAACAAGACTAAAGATCTGGAGGTACATAGTCCCGCATACTCTTTCACCTGCACTTCACAGTAATACACATTTACTGGAAAGCATCATCACCTTTTCCTGGGTCCGCAGGAAATGGCCAATATGGTTCTAAACCAGTCAGAGTCTCATGGACGAGACCTGGCCGAGCAAATGAGTCAGAGGTTAAAGGTCGCCGAGGTTATGCTGTCTGAAGCAGTGAAGGACAGAGAGAGGCTGGTTTCTGAGAATCAGAACGCTGTTGAAAACCTACTTGCCACCATCAGCAGCAAAGATCAACTACTTAGGGTACTTAAACAAACACATGGTCAGACTTGTATTCCCATCACATTTGGGAATGTTCTAACCCCTATGTTTATGTAGGAGGGTGCTGAGATTCACATGCAGGCCCTAAACGATCGCACAGCTGAATTGCAGGATCTGCTTAAACAGCTGGCAGACACCCAGCTTCAGCTTAGAAATGCACAGAAATTGAGCGTTACAGTAACGCAGGGGGGTCATCTGGATAACGCGGATCTCCGTATTATGCTGTCAGAGAAGGACGCCCTCATCAATGTACGTTAAACTTGTGATCGCGTGGCTTCCTGTAAATAAACAATCAAATTTTGATCTGTTTTGAGGCAAACAATTTGCAAGTGATGATGTTTTTTGCTCTACAGAAGCTGCTTGAACGTGGGCAAGCGAATGATCGCATCCTGTTAGAAATGAAGAGTGGTGAGGCTCCGGCCCCTCAGGTGCTAGAACTCAGGCAGATCATTCACGTTCTGCAAGAGCAACTAAATGAGCGTGAAGGTGAGAAAATATGTCTCTATAAAAGCAAAAATATTGTCAGGCCTAAGTCACATCTAGCATTATCTAACCTAAGTTTTGTGTGTTTGCAGCTGAGCTGTGTAGGCGGAACAGTGAGGAAACGCTGGATAATAGTGGCGTCAAAAAGACATCAGCTGTTGTTTTAAAGAAAGAGCTTGCACAGAAAACCAAAGATCTCAATACTGCGCTGAAGACGGAGAACCAACTGAAGGTCTGATATTTGTTTCTTAAGTGTTTTTTTGGTTTCAGTTTAAAAATAACTTTTATTCTGTGTGTGTGCAAAAGATTTCTCTTGCAGAGCTTCGGTCTACAGTCTCAGAACTCGAGGCAAGATTAGATGGACAGGTTGCCAATATTGAGAGTCTAACATCCACCCTGAACACTAAAGAGGAGATCATTACTGTAAGTGTACTATCTGGGAAAATTACTGATTTTTCACATTAGGAACTGAAGTATTTTGTTTATTGGTTGTCATCTCTGCAGGAACTGCACCAACGTTTGGCCCATAGAGGAGACGGCAGGCTACCTTTGACCCGGAACCCAACCACCCAGCCTGGTGTCACCGATCCCAATCTTTCTTCTCTTCCTCAGAGAGAGAGTACACTTATTGGTGGAGATAGCCAGCGTGAGGTACCAGAATGCCCCAATGATTTCTCACAGATGTATTCCTTATTGTATTAGAAGAGATTTACTGCTGAACTTCCAATGAAGTGACCTCTGACTGTTTTTTTCTGATATCGGTAGGATCTACCATCTCTATCTGATCTGATGGTTGAACAGTCAGAGTTAAACCGTGCTCTGAGAGCTGAGCAGCACCTTTACTCCAGTCTCATCAGAGCTGTCAAAAAGCCAGACAGGTGTGTATGCAACAATCACTTAAAACAGTCTACCCGTCTTCATGTAGTGTTTAACATTTTGTGATGATTATGCTGTTTCAGTGCTGATAGGCTACAGGCTCTGCAGTTGGAGCTTACAGCCGTGTCACTTCTTAGACAACAGTTGGAAAGTGGTGTTCAGATGAACGAGAAGCTGAGAGATGAGCTGCAGAGAGAAATCCAAAGAACCAAACAGACAGAAGGTGGAGTATAGAAAGAGAAAGCTGACAGTCAAACAGATCTCATGCTTTGAAAATAAACTCATTACATTTGTTTTTGAATTAGTAGACACATTTAGAAAACTGTTCATTTCTGTCTTTTCATTACCACATCTCTGTCCTTGTACATGTAAAGACCCAGATAACATCTGCAGATACAATTTAGTTAAGTTTATAAAATTAGTTAAATCCACACCATATCTGTAGATTCTTGTCATGCTTATGTGCATCTTTGTCTTTTTTGACATTTTCATTGTGGTGTTCTTTTCATGAAACATTTTTCATTTCATTCATGCATGCCTTCTTTCTGTGTATTTGTTTCTTTTCCTTTTCGCTTTGTGATCTTCTCATTATTTATCTGTGATGTCATTGTTTGTTTGTCTCTTTAATAAAGTCATTCCTGCTCATGCTCTAAAGCACTAATAAACTCTTTAACTTCTGCTTTTAAACACTCATGCACTCATTTATCACTCATTCACACCAGAGGATATAACTCATTTTTATTGGTTGCGTAACAGGCATGTCTACATGATTTATTAAAATGTAAAACTACCCCCTTTATTCTTGAAACAGATTAGATTTTTTAGTTGACTAATAAATACTAGTAAATAATGTTGTGGGATATTTATTGTTCCAATGCATTGTATCATATATTTTGAATATATATATAGTTCACTGAATAATTTAGTGAGCATGAAAGTGGTTTGTCTTTGGACCATTAATGTCGCTGATTGTTGTTATTTTCCTTTTATCAAAGCAAAAAACAAATAAAAACAGAAAATGTACAAATTTATAATGCAATATATATTTTACATATTCTGATAGCCAACCTTTTCTCGTTATTTTCCATCCATTTACAGTTTTTTTATTAATAACAAAAATCTTGAACTGGACAAGTGATTTCTGGGATTTACTTTAGCATTAAAATCTCAAACACATATGTGTGCTCACAGGTTCAAACCCTTCTGAATTAGAGAGCATGCGTGATGCACTGGAGGAAGCTCAGCGCTGGAACACATCTCTACAGGCACGTCTGGGAAAGATTCAGAACAGAGGGGGAGGAGTTGGACAGGCCAATGATTCAGGTAGGTTCACAAATATTTTATTTAATTTTTTTATTTAATTTGACATTCTCCATTCTAAATGTTACTTTTGACTCATAAAGGCTTAGCTTTATTTACTTGATTATTTGGTTCATCTTATGGTTTTAGTGGACACACTGAGTTTGTTTGGCGAGCAGACATCCTATATGAGTATATGTTTGGGAGAGGGGCCAGAGGAGGAACTTCAGAACCTAACTGTAGAACAACTACGACTGAAGGTGAATAACTCATTGTTTGATAAAGAAATCAACAAAACTATTTTCAAAACATTTAATTGTCTCAATTGTCTATTTAAGGGGCTTTGCATAGAAATATGAAATTAATATATTTTCTACTCACACACTCAGATTTTGGAGCTGCAGGCAGTAAATGAGGAATTACAAAAGAGGCTTGTAGTGATGGAGGAGGGAATTGTGGGAAGCATTCCAGAAGACTCTCAGAAAGAACCAGACCTTATCAACCTTTTAACACCAGTCAAGGTATTAACTCAATCCCAGCCAAAATCTTTTTAAAACTGTTTTTAAAAGATTTTTGTCTGATAAATATTGTGTTTAAAAAAAATGCACAAATGTGAAATATGTTTTGATGCTATTGTGAAAGGACCACATGTTCTTACCTTTTTCAAAACCCTTGACTTTTAGCCTTTTACTTCAAACCTATGATGTGCTTCTGCATTACATTAGTGTATGATTGACCTCACACCTGTAGTTAAGTCTCTTTCACTAACATTGGTTAACACATTAGTTTGCTTGATCTCTCTTGGAAGACTTTCTCTTATGCGTTCGACTGTTGAATGAATGTGTGTGTTATCCACGCGTCCAAGTTCTCTCCCTCTTGTTCTATCTCTTTCTTTCCTGCTAACCCCTGTTATCTCCTCTCTGTCTCTCTGGCTTGTTTTCTTACCCATAATCACCTGCAGTCGACCCATCCTGCCGTTACTGTGCACTTTCTTTATATTCTGTTCCATTATGGCATTTTGTGTTGTTAAGTCATGTGTCACCAAACATCCCATTACTGTAGCATACACAGGGACAGCAGACACCTGCCTCTAAAGATGAACCACAAATGACGGTATGTGAGAGATTCTACTGTGCAACAGTCTTGTCTATATTTAAGCATGTCTTGGCTTTATGCTAGACCCATATGTGTGATTTCTCAGGATAAAAGCGACGAGGAAGATGGCTCTTCAGAGTCTTATGGTGAAGTTCATCTGATGTCACAGAAAGATCAAGTTCAAGAATCACAGACATCAAGAATTCTGAGGAATGAACCTGAAAAAGCAGAACTGAAGTTGCTCCTCACAGACAGTGGGGCAGAGACTATCTCTCAGCTCAGGTTTGTTTAGGGTAAACATATTGTGCTTTGTTTATCAAACACCATCATACTTAAGTAACCGTTTCTGTAGGGAGCAAGTTGCCAAACTGCGCTCAGAAGCGACTGAACTCCGTGGACTTATGAAGGAGGAACATGCCACTGACTCCAAAGAAAGCGCTGAGAGTTCTGGAGAAAGCGACGGCCATGGAGATCTACAGCACACCATCAAGAAGCTCCGCTCGGAAGCTAGAAGTCACCGAAAGATCATCCGACTACTTAAAGAGCAACTCCAGCAGAAATCAACCCGTGATGCCAGAGATCAGTTTAACACTGAGCTGAATGTCAACATTACCACCGAGATGGAAGGACAGCAGACAGAAACTAAGGATCCACACAGAAACTCCCAGACATCCAGGCAGGATAAAGAGATTATCCTGAGAGAAAAGATAGAAACACATGAGAAGGAAGAGAAGAAGGAGGGACAATCCACCAAACTCCAGAGTCAGAAGCAACACATCACAGTGGCCAGACATGCAGTAAGTCTCATTTATAAAACTTCTGTCTAAATGTTTGATTTGGTCAAGTAAGATTGCACATGTGTTTTGTTCCAGGCATATGTGAAATCTCGCCTACCTGTCTCTGTGAGATCTAATAAAAGCTCTGGGCAGAGTTCTGAAGATCTAAGTGGGGTGATGTGGGACCACACTAAGCATCATACCATGAGGGCAGCTAAAGAGTCAGACTACAGATCTCTCAGCAAGACATCTTTGACATCTGTACAGCCTGAAAATCTTGAATTGGATGTGGCTAAAGCCTCCACAGGAACGAAAGGAAAAGCTAACTCTGGACAAAACACAGAACTGAATCTTGAATCCAAACTCACGTTGCAGTTAGAGTTGCTGAGTCAGGAATGCCAAGAGAAGGAGGAGCTTATCTCTCGACTAAAGCAACAAGTCCAAGAATTGGAGAATCTTCAAGTACAGCTACAGGAGAAAGAAAGGCTCAACAGAGAATATCTAGAAGCCCTGCAGGCGGCAGAGTCCACTATCGCTTACCTCACAGCGTGTAGTTTGGACTCACAATGCGTTTTAGGTCAGACGGGAGATTTGCCGCTTCAGCACCGGTGTGCTGAACTTCAGAAGGCTATTGAAGAGAAAGACAGAATCAACGCTCGGCTGTTGGCGTGTTTGAACACGGCAGAGTCAGCAATAACATCACTTGGCCATGTAGAGTTAACAACAAAGAATAACCAAACTTTGGGGCAAGTAGATCCACAGGTTGTTTGCGAGAGATTAGATGACTTGATCATACAAGTCAGAGATTTTCACCAGAATAAAACTGGATTGTTAAAGTCGTTAGAGGAAACGCACAACCCAAGACATGATTCTGACCTGAAAGAGTTGTTGCAGGAGAAGCTCAAAACTTCAGAATCAGACTTAAGTGAATCCGAGAAACACAACAGTGCCCTATCAGGTCTGGAGGGGAATACTCAGAGACTGATAGACTGTCTATCTGAGTGCGTCATAGCCGCTGAAGGTGCTGTCAAGTCTCTCGCAGACGTCTGCCAAAACCAATCTCATGAGAATATGTCCAATCCAGAGTTAAAGAAATGGATGGACAGACTGCAGCGCGCCTTGCTGGAGAGAGAATCTCTAGAGGATCCGGCCAACAGACATCAACAAAAGACAAGCACACCCATTCAACAGTGTCAACAGGACGAGAATGTTTCTAAAATGACACACCAAAAGATTTTACTTAAACCAGGTTCATCACGACAGAATCTTTCCAAGAACCTTTTGAGGATTCTAAAAATTCACACTCACAATATAAATAAACTAGATGACATGGTAAAATCGAAAAATGATGAGCTTGGAGGTGGTGATTCGCCAGAAAATGACTCACTGGAGAGGGATGCACACATCCAGAGTTTGCAAAAGGTTCTGAAGGAAAAAGAGAGGACATGCAAGAAGTTAGAGGACAAACTGGCGATTGCTCAGTCTATCATCGCTGTGCACAGCTCAAACAAAGACAAACATTCAGAATGGAGCAAAGGTATATACATGCTCAAAGGCACACAGCCCCACACGTCCTATGTTTTAAAAACGGTCTTGTCATTTCATATGTTGTTTTTACCGTCCAACTCTTGTGCTTAAACTTGAATATTTTATATCAGATGCATCATAATGCACTTTTAAATCTGTGAGTTGCTGGTCAAGTTAAAACGTATGCATTAAAGGCTGTTGGTGCAAGGCACAATTTTTATGTCATAATCAGTATAAAAACAGCATGTTTCTGCTGTTCTCACTCCTCCCTGTGTACTCTAGCGCCCCCTAGTGAACGGGATGATAAAGGGGTGCAGGTGGAGAGGCAGGACCTCGGGTATGAAACAAGCGGCAAGAGTGAGACGGAAAGGGAGGAAGGAAGTAGCACAGGTAGACAGGGAAAATAAACAGAATGTGATTTGTTGGCATGGTTTCTGCATGGAATGAGCTCGTCAAGGTTCTCTTTCCTCCTTGAATAAAACGTATGCTTTCCTAACTTGTATTTATTGCATGAGTGGTGGTGAGGCTTTTTAAATATGACGTAACACTTTGGACGGGGACAAACAATCTACCTTAAAAGGATTTTTGTAGATGAGCTAACCTTTTAATCTCAATGTTGTCCTCTTAATACAAGTGTTCAGTTTCCTTTAAACTGTTTTAATGAAGTTTGCATCACATCTCTGCATGAACTGTGATGATTTACTATGATTAATAATAATTAATGTTTTTTATTCCTTTACCAATGTTAAAGTTTCACGTACTTTTCATATGTTTTAGTGTGTTGTTAACTTTTATATTTGATCTCTCTCTCTCTATGTGTGTCATGTCTCTTTCAGACGTGGACGGTGTCCTGCAGTTGGTTCCTGTTTTGTCTCCTGAGCTGCAGAGGAACGAGGAAAGATCTTCTCCTGACACTACAGCATCCACCCCCTCGTACCCCAGCTCCCCAAGCCTGAGCTCTCCTCGACTCCGTCCTTCCGACCTCAATGACAATGACACTGACCCCGCCCTGCTTCGCCAGCACCTCCAACAACTCAGAGACCAGGTTGAAAAGCAGCACAGAACCATCCAGTGCCTTCAGCAACAGCTGCGGAAGAAATCTTTATCATCCGAGCTCCTGAGCGTGACCTCGGAACCCACAGGAGGTGAGGAAGAAGATCGAAAACTGATGAAGGATCAGATTGCCCAACTCAGCGCAGAGCTGGAGAAAGAGAGAAGCCTTAGCAGATCAAGTCAATCAGGATCTCCAGCTAGGTAATGTACATCATCATTATCCACACCAATGATGAATTATTAAATATTAAAGGGACGCTCATTTCAGTTTATTTTCGTAACCGACAACAGCAGGTCTTTATCCGAACAATAACCTTTCAGATAAGCATCCTTTACACATCCTGAAATGTCCTTGCACCTTCAGCATTTCAGACAACAGAGAACAACAAAATAATATAAATATAACACAAAAAAATAAACAGGCTTGCTTAAATAGTATATTTAAATTAATTGTAAAGTTTTTATTCAAAAAAGGATTTGTATTATTTTGTTTTGTAATGTAAAATAATTATGTATTAATAATATAATTTCTTGTCAGACTTACAAGTCATACAAGTCATGTTTATCATCTGCTCTTACTTCGTTTCTTCGTGCCCTCTCAAAGTCTGTTTGCAGATTTAAAATCATCATAAAATGTGTATCAGGAAGTCAGGATTCTGATCCATTTACATATATTCACTTGGCAGACGCTGTATCCAAAGCGACTTACAGGTATTATGCAGTGGACAATTATCACTGTAGAGCAAACAGATGTAAGATGTCTTGCTCAAGGACACTGCAGTCATTATCTGCTGACACTGAGTTTCAACCCTACAACCTTCTGATGGCAAGTCCAACTATCTAACCACCAGACCTCGACTGACCCCTTGAGCTCAGTGGAAGGAAATTACGAAATTAGAAATTTTTTTCCTCAAGTATTTTAATACAGAATTGATAATGCCAGCCCTCTCGCCAGAACTTAATAATTTAGAATAATTTTGTTTTAAAACATGGTCAAAATAAGCTCTTGTTAGAAATTGAGGTACAAAACATATAATCAGATTATCTTAAATAGTTTCTATATCAAATTATTTAGAATTATCAGGTGTTTTATCACATTAATCAGGAGTTTGAGCGTATTAAGTAAACAGTTAAACAGTCAAAATGAGCATCCCTGAAATGTTAACATAGCATATTGGTGCTGACTTGTTATTTTATAATTTTATATTTTCCTCTGTCTCGCTGCAGAATCGAGTCTTTGGTTCAGTCTCAGGCCCGTGAGTTGTGCGAGCTGAGAGAACAGATCCGTGTATCTCGTGGTTTGGGTGTAGAACAGCGTAGACAGCTGCTGGAGATCAGAGGAGCTCTGGAGGAGTTACTGCAGCCCAATGACACTCACAGTGCTCAGGGAAATCGACTTAAAGAGAGACTCAACCGCAGTCTGAGTCTGCTGGAGAAACTAGAACTGGGTATACACACGCGCACACACATTCAAGAGATGTCAGATGCAATGATGTGCTGATAAACATAGACAAAAAGAAGGCCACACTACATATTAGATTAAATGTCCAGAGTTCACTTCATTGGAATTTTCTCTATTTCAAATATTTTTGTACACTCATGCACAGTGGTCGAAATTGAGGTGGAATTACGGGGAAATTTCTTTAAGCATCCCCTTTGTAAAACCACCCTCCCCCTTACCATCCCCTTTAGATTAACAACATTGTGTTTAATCTAAAACTTTTCATCCAAATTAAATATTAAGATTATGTCTAATAAACAATAGTGATTGACCAATCAGAACTCATTATTGTAATGAGGTGCTGTGCACAAGTGCAATATAGTTTTTTAGGTCATTTCTTGCGTTTTACAAAGTGTCCAAGAGACCGGTTCAAACGCTTCTTTTTGTAGAAAAGAAAAGAAGGAATGATATTTAGTTGTTAAATATTTAAAGTCATCCCATGACATATGTATTAATTATTCCTTTTAGTTTTATGACATGTTTAAGATTGGTAATGGTCAATGGTTAATTTTAAAAAGCCTTTTCTCAAACAAAACGTATTTGAAAATTAGACGTTACGTTATCATTTTGTAAGGCTACAGGACAACTCCCAAACCATCCCCCTTGATTTTTATTTTTACAATTCCATCACTTCTGATACACATATTGTAAACAATATTTGTCATCATATCATTTATACAGTAGTATAAGGTCAGCAGTACACTAGTATTATGTTTTAAATCATGGTTATAATGTTTGTTTGTGTTTTTTTATTCTTCAGGAGAAGTTAACATAGACAATGAGGGAAAGGTGCAGTCAGAGATTTCGCTTAGGTAAGCACATCTACATTTACATGCTCCTCTGAGATGTAATCCATAACTTAACACCAACTAAACTAACTACAAAAAATAAAACGACTGTTAAGGAACTGCAAAGGACCAGTGGGTGATTTTGAAAGCCAGTGAATTTGGTATATATTGAAAGGAAACTCACACTGAATCATGATTGAAGTAAATGTTAGTTATTCCTGTCGATAATGTTACCCTGTGTGTGATATACGGAGCTAACTGAATGATGAAATCTGCTGATGTTTGATGCTGGAGTGTTTTTTCCTGACAGTGATTGTGAATGGGTTTGGGATGAGCTGCAGTACCTGCGCTCTCAGCTCGAGGGCGACAGAGAACAGCAGCAGATGCAGATGGTTTATTTGTGCAGACAGAATCAGAATCTTGCCATTAGTACACAACATTATATTGACCTGTGAGTGCTATTGGGTCTGTGTGCTTTGAAGTGTGTGTGTTTGTGTGTCATCTCTCTCAAATACGAATCTTTAATAGACACTATTCAGATTGTGTTTACCTTTCTGAATTCTTTTCAGGTGATTATGGTCATAGAACTAATTTATGCATGGTGTTTGCATAAGCTCTGTTTTATTCAATAATACAAAAAGCTTTTATTATTCAGTTGTATGATTTAGTGTATAATAACGACTGTGTGGTTTGTTACAGGCTATCTGCAGAAGTGCAGGAGAAAGACCAGCTCATTCAGGCTCTGCAGAAACAAATGAAGAATCATGTTCCCATTATGCACCAGTTCTCAGACTCTGAGATGAGTGAAAGAATGTCTGATGATGGCACAAACTCTTTCCACGGCAGCCCTCCAGCTCTCCGCAGACAAAGCCCTAGCAAAACACACACAGGTATCTTTATTTTTATATGAATCTACGTGATATATGTATTAGATGACACATCAGAGTCACATTACATCATCATCACAATAATTAATTTATTCACTCACACAGAATATAATTTGGAAATGTCATAGTGGTTTTGTGTTCATACATTGGAAAATAAATGTAATCCAGTTTATTTATTTTTTAAATCGCGTTTTGGATAAAAATAAGATTTATATGATTTCCACTCATTGTCCTTGAGAGTAGACATTGGGAGTGCCTTAATTCAGTCTGTTTAGTTGTAAGCAGGTTAAGATACACAATTTGTATGGTTCTCTTATTAAATATGCAGATGTTCTTTATTTCCTATAATAAAGTTCTTGTCCAGC
The DNA here is from genome assembly GCA_033220385.1 of Triplophysa yarkandensis. Lineage (NCBI taxonomy): Eukaryota > Metazoa > Chordata > Actinopteri > Cypriniformes > Nemacheilidae > Triplophysa > Triplophysa yarkandensis. The sequence continues at coordinate 8,637,089 of CM065666.1, forward strand.
TTTAATAATGGCGATTCTTTTCCATTAATCTGCCTGCCGTTTGTTGGTGAAGTGAAACTGCAGGAGGTAAGGCTGGTGTACTGTTACCAGCTCTTACAGATACATTATTCAGTATAGGGTTAATGTCCTGTCCCTGGAGCCTTTAAGAGCTCTAAACACACACACACACACACACACACACACACACACACACACACACACACACATGTAAATGACCAGTTTGGTTTAGCTTCTTGCAAAGATATTTTGCTTTTTATGGACATTTAGATTCAAGGATTACCAAATCTTAGACCCTTTATTGCGTCAGAAAACTGGATTAAAGTTTTCTTGAAGATCTGATGATTAACTTAATTGTAGATTTTGTAAGATCCAATTTCTCGAGTTAGAGCTACTAGTTTCCGGATCTGTTTGGGTTTATCTCAGTGAAAGCTGTAGTTTCACTGTGCTGAAATTAACACCTTTGGTTATAATGACGTCAAGTCTAGCTAAGAGATGAGCCAGTAGGTTTTGATCTATGACGGCATCTTTCACCGGAGATGGAGGACAGTACTTAAAGACACTAAAGAGGAAAGTGAAGGAATCACTGCAGTTGTTTGCTTGTGGTGAATTCTTGACTTGTAATAAAATTTGTTAGAGGTTTATGTGAGGAGATAATATGTGTTCTTTTAAAACTTTACACAAAAGTTTATATCACATCATTTTCTTATTTCAACTTTCATAAGCTCAGAATTTGATCCAGTTGATCTTTTTTAATGGATGTCTATTTATTCCTGCAGGTCTGCTGTCGACCAATGGGGAATTATTTCCAGACAAAGGTCCAGAAAGTGGAGGTGTCTCTGATGAAGTAGGTGTGTCTGAAGGTGGACATGGGAGTGTCCTAATGTTGAAACGAGAAAACGGCCGTCTGCAGGATCAGTTAAAGAGCAGTGAGGAGCTGAACGCTACACTACGCAGTGAACTGGACCTCACACGCTCCATCCTGAAACACAGCCCAGAGAAACAGATGACAGACAAACCAACAGAGCTGCAGAACACATCAGATAACAAACACATCAACTCTGGTAAAGATCGTCTGTTAACTGACATTTCTGCTGGAAAAAATAGCGCTAGCTAACACCTTGTCATTTTATTTCTATGTCATCTAGATCTTTTGGCAGAACACCTGCAGGAGATCAGAGCGCTCCGGCAGCGTCTGGAAGAAACCATCAGAACCAACGAGAGACTTCGAGAACAGTTGGAGAGAAAATTACTTGAGGCTGACAAAGATTTGGGTACTCACAAACAAACATGCAGAATGTTAATATTGTGCTGTCATCCACAGATGATAAAACAAACTTAAATTGTGTATGTTGTTATTCTTCATTGTTGTTTATATATGATCATCAGCCACAAACATCTTCATTGCTGGTTCGGAGGATCAGGCTCACATCAGCAGTGAGCTTCACTTTCTGTTAGCCCAAAACCTCACACTCAAAGAACAGCTGAACCACGGAGCAAGAGGTAAAATACACTCAATCTCTGTATAATCCTTATTACTGTTATAGATATTCACCTGCAGTTTTTGTGTGTGTAGATAAACAGAAGGAGAATGATCGTCTCAGAGAGACTCTTGCCAAACGTACAGCTAAACTGGAGCTGAGCAGAAAGGAGTGTGGGACACTTAAACAAGAACGAAGTCAACTGCAAGACAACCTGTACAGGTAACACACGCATGCATTTGCTAGACTGTTACACATGGGGGGTGGGGGGGTGAGATGTTCCACTGCAGATAACACACAGTGATCCTGTAACATGAATATGTGAGTGTGTCTTATGTGTCTGTGTAATGATACGGTAATGAGGTGTAGTAATTGTTTTAATTTTATTGCGTTTCAAATTGCAAATAGTTTAATAACGTGTGTGTGTTTCAGGTTACAGTGTGAGAACAGTCATCAGAAGCAGCAGTTGTGTGACACACAGCAGCTCCTGCAGTCTGTGCGTTTGGAGCTACAAATGCATGAACATGTGAAGAACACAACACAGACTCACACAGGTACGCACATGCACGGGAACACACACACACACACACACACACACACACACACACACACACACACCACACCACACCACACCACAGGAAATGTTTCATCTTAACTGAAACTTAGCATGCTTTCTACCTACACTGCATTTATTTTTTGTGTGTTTACGCAGGAGATGGCTCTGGTTCTGAATGTGGATCTGCAGCAAATCTGAATGAGCTGTTAGCTGAGATCAGACAGCTGCGTGTACAGTTAGAGAGAAGCATCCAGACCAACACAACACTCAGACAAAGATTAGAACAACAATTACTGTCTCAATCTGACCCCAAATCAACCATTAACATCAACTACCTGCTCACAAAGACAGGTACACACGCACGCACACAAACAAACGTGTCATTTGTGTTTTCCTACAATCCTTGTTTAGTTTAAATGAATGCCACACACAGCCTCTTGTGACATAAATTAAAAATGTATTATAAGTCTGGACTAGATGCCAAAAACTGAAACAGTAATACAGTTAATGACTTCTGTCGTCTCAGATGGTGCTGCTAAATCAGATGTTGTTCTCTCAAACCCAGACCGCGCTAGCCCTGCACAAGGTCAGTATTATCATGTGTCTGTAATTTAATCTACTCTAAGTGACCTTCATACACAAACTATGTTATGTTTAGATTCTGGCAGTTCAGTTGACAGCGGATCCAATGCTCCATCTCGCTTGGTACCGGGTCATCGGCTCTGGGCTGATCGTCGTGGCCGTCACGTTCTGGGTCTGATAGAAGATTATAACGCCCTGTGGAAACAGATAAGAGAAGCCCAGAGACTGACCGTTGGTCTAGAGACACAGATACACGACTCCAGCAAGGTCGGATTCTCTTCACTGATTGCGTGTTTTGTAAGTGTTGCGTTTATAAAGCTATTGTGTGTTTGCATCAGGTTCCGGATCAGTTCCAGATGAAGGGATTCTCAAGCAGTGTCAACACTATGCAGCAGGTTCTGGAAGAAGCCGCACGACTTCTCAAACTGTTTTGGAGAGTTTCTTTGCCCTCAGGAGATGCCTTAAACACTCAACAGGTAACACACTCCATGTCTACAGGACAAGCAAAGACTTCTGGGAAGCTATAAACATATTCTGACCACAACATTCTCCCTCCCTGTCCTGCACTCAGGATGAGCTGTTGAGAAGTGAGATCTCTCGTCTGAAGAGCCGTTTGTCTCAGCAGGAAAGAATGCTCACTGGAGCTGTTAAACGTCTAAGATCAACCAATCATCTGAAGGAGGGCATGGAGCGTGTCATCATAGACCAGCGTAAGACTCTGACCGCACATGAACACTCATACAGGTGTGATGTCAGACAGGTGATGTTTGTTTTGTGTGTATTCTGCAGTTTCTCTGACTTACGGTGTGCTGAAGAGGGCCAGAGGAAACCTGGAGGTCTGTTTATTATTCTCTTCATTAAGCTATTATAAAAACAAAACTTAATATAACTGTAGAATTAATTTTCAGATCTGATATCGTTAAGCATTTCTATAAAATGAAATAAACACTTTGTTCCTTCCTTTCTGGTTTCAATTGCAGCACTTTGTAAATAGAAAATAGATGAAACTAACTCCGTTTAATGAGTTTATTTTATGTGTGCATGTACCTAACATGTGATGCTCTGCAAGTTCACTTGATATATCACTGAAAACCTTGATGAAAAAGACATTATTTCAGGTTGATGTACTAATGATATGACCTCTGAAGAGGTTTTACTAAAAGCCCATATCGCACAGTTTGTTTTTCTGCTCTGTAGTATTTCTCTCTATAGTTTTTCGCTCTTTAAATCCTGCTGTTTTATGTTGCTCGTGTGTTTCAGTGTAACTACCTGAAGGCTCTGCAGGTAGAAGGTTAGTTTAAATCAGGGCTCGTGTGCTTACAGAAGAGTCTTTGCATGTGGTTTATGCTAAACGTCACAGCATGCAGACTGACTTTCTTGCTGCTTGCATTTAATTTTTCATCAGGTTTTTTATAGTTTCGGTTTCATAAACCTTTGCTTGTGTGAATTTGTCATAAATTAGTTTTTCCAAGCATGAAGTGTCTGAAATGTTTGTTGATTTTCACATCTTTTTATTCTTAAAGATTTTTGTTGTTTTTGTAGGATGTCCCACTAAATGGCCAGTGACCAATGAGCAAACAGCCGTTCTATCTGACCTACCATGTGATGCAGACAGAAATTCAGCATGTTCATCACACTACAGCTGTTAGAATAATAGAACTAACGTCACTGGTTTAAGGCCATTATATTGATGTCTGTCCCATGAAGTTATTTATTGTTATCCTCCTGAGGTACGCTGATGCATTTGAGCAAATATTTGCACATACACATTAAGCAATTAATATCAATGTAAAAGGGAATATTTTAATACATTTAATGTTAGTTTTATACTTTTCTCTTTTAAAGGTTCTTAAAGTTGTCTGTGTTGCTAATGTTTGAAATGTGGTCATGAGTAATACATGCACATTAAACGATTTCATGTATCAGTCTGTCATGTGTGGATTCTTATCTATGAATTAGAAAGGACTAGGCCCTAGAAAACCTCAACCAAAAAATATGACATTTGTAGAATGTAACCACAAACCTGGATTTTGACAGCTATTGTAAGATTAAACAATCTTAGACTGAAAGTAATAGTTCATCTAAAACTGAAACTTCATTAATGAATTACTCAAGCTATAACTCACCTGTTTACAGTTCTTCAGAAAGATATCTTTGACCTCATAGACTGGAAAACAAAATGAAAGTCAATGGTGTCTGTTCAAAATTCTTGATCCACATCTTACAATATCGATTTTTCAGTTTATTTGGATTAACAAGATGACTGGTGACTGTCACATACAAAAGTTTAATACAAAAAGCCATGACATGACAAAGTCTGTAACATGTTTGTTAATTATATACATGTAACTACATAGGAAACATTTTTACCATTACACATTCATTGGCTTTTGTCAGGACAATTATATGACAGAAAAAAAGCTGCTTTTAAATAGAAAAGCCGTGAAATGCAGAGGCTGGAACTTTGGCACCAGAAGATTCTCAAGGTCTCATTCACCCAGATTAACTTGATTCCCACAAAGTCATTTTGATGTTCTCTTATTCAAGTACTAAGCGCTCTACAGAGCAGGAAGTCCAAGGTCTGATCTAGCGTTGAACGTGCCGGACGAAGGCTTGGACCAGTTGAATAAACGGCTCCTCCGGCGTGCCCTTGGATCCTGGCGCTGATGGTTTGGTTTGTGCTGAAGGGAGCAGCCCGCTGGCGGGAGAGGAGGGGGAACCTCGTCGGAAAAAACGGATTAATGTCGACAACAGGGTGCTCTGAAAAAATAAGTTGGAGATGAGACTTGATACACATATAAAAACAGTCAGCACTGAGAATGTGTGTGATTTATGAGTTACCAGCTCAGAGCTGAGCTCCTGTTTGAGTCTCTGTTTGTCTCTGGGCATAACCGAAGGATCCTTCAAACAGCGAACAGCCTGAGAGATCAACACATAGAAGCAGTTCTCCATCGAGAACATCAATAAAGACCTAGATATAACAAACAGAATGACATATGTTGATGATTTTTTTTTCACATTTGACACGGACTAGAAATGTTTTCTTTCCTCACTTCAGAGCTTGTGTGTCTTCTAATGAAACAACTGGTTCTTTGTTCTTGTCAATCTAAAAACAACACAAACAATCAACATGACCATTATATGACATGATTTAGATGATAGAGAAAAGTTGCTGTACCTCTCCCAGCATGCTCAGAGCCACATTAATAGTAGCCAGCAGTGTTCCAAAAGATGGTGCCACATCGGAATCAAATGCAGGAGTCGTGAAACTCAACACAAAGAGAGTTCTGTACTCCGCAAGGTCCATAGACTGAAACCATAGATCAACATTAGATTTAATATTCCAAAAACGAATTATGTGCTTCAGGGAATACTGGGTGGTGTCACATGTACCTGATCCAGCAATATCTGACAGCAGTCTGGTGTGAAGTGTTGTAGTGTCGCCAGTGTTTTGCTTAGGATCTTTAACAAGCTGCACTGAACCGCCTGCAGGGCTTTAGACTCCACCTCCTCTCTATCACCGCCCACTTGCTCTTTGGAGGCCAGCTGTGCTGCATGCTGGGGGTGTGGTCCCTGAGGAAGCCCCTCCCCATTCTTTGCCTGCAGCATCAAAGATCTGTCAGTGACATCACTTAGAGACAATACCCGAGCAAAACCAATGAAGTTTTTCAACAATTTACAGATTGACTTTAATAAAATAAATGTTTGACTTTGATGATGTTCACCTGTAGGTAATGATGAAGCATTTTCTTGCTGTGCAGAAGATATGTACACGTCTGACACAGATAACACAGATTCACCTGCAACACATTCAAAAACACAGATTCAGATCTATACTACAGTTTGTGTATGTGTGTGTGTGCGTGCGTGCGTGTACCTGTACATCTCTGAGCAGCTGTGGCAGATGAAAATGCCACTCTTTGCAGAAGTTAGACAGCTGAAGCAGGAAGCCCACAGTGTGATCAGCTTCATCGAGACACGCCAGAGACTGAACCGTCCTCACTGCGTTCAGACACTGACAAAAAAGTTCAGACCTCAGATCAGTGCTAACAGATGAACTGTAATGATCTGGTCTTCACATCAGAAACAGTGTAGTCCAGAATTGTATAATATACACATACCTGCAGTATGCGCTCCTGGTGCACCCCAACAAAGTCAAGTGCTTCATTGATGAAGTTGTACCGAAGAGTTTTTAGCAAGCTTTCCATCAGAGACAAACTCAACCTGTACACTCCTGGCCAGCTGGGAGCATCCTGAGACTTACGCACAAAAGCCTTGGATATTGAGTGAGAAAGCATAAGTAAGAGTAAGTTAACCAGGAACGTTATTCAAACATGTAAATATGAGAGAAGAAAGAAGTTTTTTTATTCATGTTCAATACCTGTGTAGCTCCATTACCTAGACCCTCATACACACTAAGGAGAGGAAGACAGATGCTCTGAATTACACCAGCACCTGCGACTGCTGCTGCCCCCTAAAAACCAGAAGTAAGAATAAACCGAAACATTTCAAAGATTAGGTAAGATCTAGTCAAGTGAGTGGTGTTGTGTGTGTGCCTGTGATGTTGTGTATGTACCTGTGTTGTTCGGGCGAGTGTGAGCAGTAGGTGCAGTGCGGCCTCAGTGAAGTACAGGTTTTGTTTGGAGCGAAGACTGAGTTCTAGAGCACTCAGAACTGATGGAAGAACCGGCAGCTTCCTCACCACCTGCAGCCACTGTTCACCATCCTCATCTGCCCGACACAACTCTTTAGACAAATGAAGAGCTAACACACACACCTGATGGACAGATGGAGAGAGCACTGTCTTTTAACACAACATGTACACAGTGTGAAATATGAACGTTTTAAAGTTTCCAACATTACCTAAATATATTGCAAAAAATGCAATCACACTTACTGAGTCTCGCTGATCTTTCTGTACAGGGCTGTCTGTCTCCATACTGTCATCCTGAATGTCGCCTCTCTGGATCATGTGACGAGTGCTGTCAATCAATGTCAACGCTTCATCCTGAACCATTTCACACACACACAACAGTAGCTGGGGCAGCTGGGTAATCTCTCCTCCTGAAGCACAAGCGTTTTAAACAGTACTGATATAAATTCACATTTACAAATAAGTCTTCTACATAATCAATCTACACTCTACATACATAAAACCTCATACATGACTGATTTGAAATGCTGAAAGCACTATGGGATTGGTGCCTCAACAACAAAATACACACAATACTTCTGCATATAACAATCACAATAAGGTATCTGGAAGATCCAATGAGACTGACCATTGAGTCCCTGTATCTGCAGGGCCGATATGAGGCCAGACAGCAGTTTGGCTTTCGTTCGGTCCATCAGCTGCTGTTCAGCGTGTAGGATGCTCTCTAACATTAGAGACAGAGGAGGGAGCAGAGCTGGAGCAGACACAAGCACACTAACACACAAACAAAATTCAAGAATAAATATCAATTGAATAAACACTGAGAGACAAAATAAACCTTACAGATGAACGCACGCACACACACACACACCTTTTCCACTGTTTGAGAAGGATCAGGAGTAATGTGACCATCATAGAGCCCAAACGCAGACAGAAGACAGACTGAGACATCACCAACTGAGCAAGAGAGAGACAGACAGAATGAGACACTGATGAGAATTGACTCCTGCACATGTTTACCTGATCAAACCATTGTTCAGTTTGTGACATCTGCAAATACTCACTGCTGCTTTTGTTCCTTCCAAAACATCCATGAAGAGTTTCTGTCGAACTGAATCATCCTTCAAGTGCATCACCTCACACTGAAAAAACACAACTCATATATAATCCGATATAAAAAATTCACAGTAAATGATATCTAGAGGTGAGTTAGGTGTAGAGTTGGTCTCACATGGCTCGTGGAAAGGATTAACAGAGTCCTCCAGGCAGATATGAGCATCTGAGACTCAGAGAGAGAGCGCAGACCTTCCTCCTCACCCTCACACGCCAAACACACCAGATCACGGACATAATCTGACCAGAACTCATAGCGACGCTTGTTACTGAAACTCTCCAGAGCGGCTTTCAAAGAGGGATCTAACACTCCACTGGACAAATAGAGACATTGAAGCATAAACATGAAAATCTTTAATTGTGTGTCTGTATGAGGTTTGTTTCATATTTTTATTGTGTGTATTATACCTAACAACATAGTAGATCTCAAGGCCAATAATCTTCATCACAAAAGCACAAGACTCCAGAACACATGGCTACAGTGAATGAAAACCAAGAATTACACACAAAAATAAAAAATACAAACTCTCATTCAAAACACATGCAGACACACCTCTGTGGTCTCAGATGGAGGAGGCAAATTTCCAAATAAAGGAGCAGTGAGATTCTCCCAGAATTTGTCTCTAAAACAAGATGAGATGAAGGGTCAGAACTTAAGTGTTTAGTTTTTTGTTTCTGTGTGTTTGTGTAAGACTCACTTGCTCCTGAGCACAGAGAGGGCGCTCTCGCGTCTGTCCTGCCAGAGAGCGTGAAGAAAGGCCAGCGCTGCTCTCTGCAGGAGAGGAGGACACCAATACTTCCCCTGCTGCTTTAAATCCAACAACTCCAACACCACCGACAAACAACTCCATTCCCCCAGAGAAAACTCCTAAACACACACACAGTCAGCCTGTCGCAGTTTACAGTTATTTAACCTTTATGTGGGACCTCTGACCTTTGCCTTATCACTGCCGTCTTTAGCCTCCAGGTTGAGGAAAAGCTCAATGAGTCCGGGTTGTGTTTCCACAGCAACGGTGAGGAACTCTAGTATGGTAACTTTAATGCGCATATCTTCAGTTCGACTCTGCAGTCGTGTGAGGAATGCATCTCTGATAGCAGCAGCATCACTTCCCAGACACGCGTACACAGACATGGGAGCCACCTGGACACAAGCACCACCACATTTGTTAGACACCAGCTTAAACTGATGACTGATTTTATTTGGGTGAAAGTGTTTTACCGTGGCGAGTCTCTTCAGCAGCTGTATGGCAAGTCGGGGCAGTGCCGGGTCATGCTTGTGATAAATATATTTAGCCAGCACAGCGATCAGGTTATTGCCATGACCACCTGCAACACCACATTAAAGGTCTGACAAACAAAACTATCTGAGATCACACACAGAATTGTGTTCATGTGTACTAACCATGCTGTGTCAGAGCTTGCTCCAGGGGTGATGCCGTGTCAGACTGTGGTTTGAGTCGGATCACATTGTTGGTGACTGAAAATGCCAACTTCACGGTCTGAATCAGAACCTGTCCAGGACCCTCAGAACCACCACTACACACAGACACAAACACACTGAATCAGGGACATTATCCTTTTAAAAAACACGCAGACACATGCATGCACACACAAAATCTGCGTACTTGCTAGGCTGTGCTGCTAGAACCATGTTAATGGTGTCCACTCCAACACCCATGATGTTGACCACAGCCTGTCCCGCCTCTGTGTTGGCCAGACTATAAATACATAGCGACTGAAGGCTGGGGGCACTATGGGGAACAAAAACAAGTCAAAAATACAATTGTACAAAAAAATAAAACATGACTTTCAGCACAAGCATCAGTCAAGAATGAAAACCCATCTCACCTGCCCTCTGACTCCATCTCCTGATTCAGATTGAGAATAGCATGAACAAGCTCTAGAATAAGACACCCTGAGAGATATAGAAAGAGCATGTACATGAATGTTTATCTCTTTGTATGCACATACAGCACTGTGAATGACTGTATGTCTCATAGTAACTCACCAATCTTCTCTCGGACTCCATACGTGTTGTAGCGCCACTTATGATAAGTGGGTAGCATTTCCTTCAGGACCAGCAGCACACATGGGATAAGTCCTCTGCTCTGAGTGCTGCCCAGCTGACCCTGTCAACACCAGCGGACACTTAATCTGGGACTCCCGGTCTCCATCTCAAGACATGTTTGAAGGTTTCATGTGCTTATTACCTTGACTAGTGTTGTCACCAGTCTGAGGAAGGCGATGGTCACATTGTATTCTCCTCTAGGCTGTTCTATCAACACCAGGAGGTTCCCGTAGTTACCTGCCTTCATGCCTTCTGCACTGAAACACATAAATACACAAAAGTTAGCCTTCACGTGTCTTTGAGAGACATACTTGTATATGGATGTTGGGGTGTGTGGTACCTGATGGTCTGTGCCATGTTGGTTAGAGGACCAGAGGCAAAGGGAAGAAATCCAGTATGATGGAGACTGGACCAGACCTTCATTAGAAAAGAAGGAGTTTAGGTTTGATCTAGTCATAGAGCACTAACATCCACTGAATTTTAAGGATCTACCTTTCCAGGCTGTCGAGCAGCCAGTGCGATCAGGCAGTTGACACAGGAAGTGATCACGTCTACTGGAGGGTTAATGACAGAGGTCAACCTGTAACAGAATATAAAGACACATTGTTATAAAAGTGTCTTTTAATTATTATTACTATGACATTATTATAATACGTGTGTGTCACCTCTGCAGCAGCATGTAGATCCGTGAGGTAAGAGGCAGCAGACAGTCAGAAACTGTCCAATCGGTGCTGATGATCATATGTACAAGATCCAAGATGGGTTTCACTCGCTTGCAGTGTGCCAGAACATCTACACACAAACAAACTTACAATGCTGGATAATTCACTTTAACAGAAACATTATCCACCATGTTTCTAATCTACCGAATGTATACCTGCTGTAGAAACGACATGCAGCAGCATCTCTATCTCACAGGTGAAGAGAGTCCAGGAGCTGTAAGAATATTCCCAGCGCACCAGGAAACCCTGTTCACCAACAGACAGCTGCTTGTCCTCACACACCTGTCCGAAACATCCCTGAGGCATTCGCAGGTTTGTCTGCCCTACACCTGAATACAGTGAACACATTCGTTGCTCAATACCACAATGTTTACATTTACAGGAAGTGACCTCAGAAATTGCGCTTACCCAGAGGATATAGCAGTTTAGGGGTCTGTCTCCTCCACAGAGTCCCATCCTCTCTGGAGATCACATCATTGGGTTTGTGCTTATAGGCCTCAGTGTAGAAGGACATTTTATCTAAGAATGTGTACACCTGGGGGACCAAACACAAACATGTGTGATATTAGATACGCAAGATGTTATATATAACTTTAACCATTAAAAATTTTTTTGTTCATGCACTCATTAAACATGTTATACTTTAAACCTCACGTAAATACCTTTTTAGCGGTAGACTTGTCAGACAGCAGGCCTGTGAGCAGCTGTAGCAGAGGTCCGGTTTTGTATGGAAACACACCTACAGAGCTGTCCAGAATCACACCCAGACCCATGTTTGGCTTCTGCAGGACAATACCTCAAAGTCACCTCAGCAAAACGTGTTTTACAGCAGACACAGTAAAGTGATACAATCTGTCAAAACTCACCGACTCCCAGAAGAGTTCGGCCAGACTCGGAGCAGCGAGGACTTCACATGCGGCGTTGATCAAATGCTTAAGAAAAAATCAAATCAATCAGTCCTTAATTATTTATGAACTGAGGGTCTGAAGTTTTGTTGTTGATTTTATACCTGTTGGCTGCCAAGTGTGTCTTCCTCAAAAGACGTGATGACAAAAGACAAGAGACCATAAATACACATGCGTGCAGTGCTGGCTGTGCACTAAAAATGGAGAAAATCATTGTCTTATCATCTTCCATCTGCATTTTCATGAGACACAAACCTTATCAAGTGCTTTTCTTACATTATTTCCTGCGCCGCCAAGTGCCTGTAGCATGTTAGTGAGGTACTGAAAGACCTCGAGCTGCAGCGTGGTGTTTCCCAGGCGCCTGATCACTGAGCCCACCTCCTCTGGACGCAGTGTGTGTCGCAACAGTACCCAAGCCAACAGAACTGGACCATGGTGAGAGATGTCACCGAACGTCAACAGCATCTGATCCACTTCCTACACAAACAGAACACACTGTTCAGAAAAGTTTAACACATTATTGGATTCTGTATGCTGTGGGATTTGTTGGTACCTTGCAAATGTCCAGCTGGTCATAAAATTGATGCTTTTCGGTTCGGTCCTCCAAAGCACATTTATGCAGGAAGTCAACATCCATCCCCTCAACAAGAATCAGAGAACTAAAATACCTGTGGAGAGGACACAGTGTCTAAATATAATACATTCTAGACTGTATGATGATTTAACAGAGTGAGATATCTGTGTGTCTGACCCAATCCGATCAACCAGTGCGTCCGTGCTCTTGTCTGATAGGTGTCGATTGGTCTGGCGCTGTCCAAACCCCTGCTCCTTAAACAGGCGTGTGAAAATCAAAAGGTCGTTGGGCGGCATCTCGAAGTAGGCGTAATACAGGAACATAATCTCCAGAAGCAGGGCCTGCTCTTTCAGACACTGAACGAACCAGCGTGACACCTGCCTCTCCGTCTAAAAACATAAGGACAGAAAGATATAAACTCACTTCATATTGCAAAAGAAGGTAATGGAATGTTTTGATGTAGTGGAGCTCACCATTAGATTTCCATGTGTCTCCCATGTTGGGGCTTCTGATCTGGACAGAGACTCAAACTGCTCCCTGTAGTTGGACACCAGATCTTTCTCTAGTTTATTAACACAGTTTGAGTATTCCGCCTGAGAATGAGAGAGACACAATGAACATAGAAAACTAAACAGATCTTAATAAGGGTCTTAATGATTATGATTATTTTACCCTGTATGGATGTCTCTCATCCTGGAAGTATGTGAGGAGGTGTAACACGCAGCGCAGCACACACAGTCTCTCTTCAAAGTAATAATCAGTTATCTGCAACATATAAGATGCATGTAGGGATTAATAACAAGCATTCAAATCAAGCCACCTTTGTTACAGATTTTGTTTTAAGAATCATTGTAGTACTAAATAAAATAGTACTAAAAGTATAGATATGATATCATATCATCATATGGTCCGCTTCATTGTCTCCTCGACTATTGTAAGTCGCTTTGGATAAAAGTGTCTGCTAAATGCCTAAATGTAAATGTATATAGTCATGTTTAATGGTCAAACCTTCAGTAAAAGGGCTTGACTCTGTCTCTCATCCTGTAGCACAGCCTGATAGAAAGAAGAGCAGAATTAACAAATAAAAGGTCAATTCACAACAAGACAGTTAAAGTGAAACACACATCATTCATTGGACGGAAAGAGATCCACCTGCTATACAACATGACCTCTATACACAGAAACAATGAAAGCTCACCTTGAGTGTGTTTCGAGTCCCTCTGTAGTCTTCTTGAAGGTAGCACTGAAGAATCTGCACACTCTGCTGTTCCTCCAAACCCTAGAAACACACAGAAAATAAAAAACAATGGTCATTTTTCCATTCCCAGAGTGAATTGTAAAATCTACGTGTTCCACTGCATACTCACCAACAGTTTACTGATTCTAAGTCCAAAGTCTTTAAGAGTCTGTGGTGTGTTTTTATCAGCTTTCAGTTTGTCTGCGGCTGACGTGCTGCACAAAACATTCCATCATTTCCACAAAATGCCATCAACACTTAATAAATGCACTTCCATATAGTAAAAGTACTTCTCGTTGTTGAAGATCATGTTACCTGGGATGTTTGTAGAAGGAAAGACCCTGCGTAAGTCTCTCACCGTTCCGGTTCAGTTCTGCGTCGATTTGAGCCTGTAAAGGATGTGCAATTCAGTAATAACTTTATAGAAAGTAATGGTTGAATTCTTCATATAGAACGGATATTAAATGGTAAACTAACTGGTTCTCGAAGTGCAGATCTCCCAAGCAAGATCGTCCATAACTCTCGACTGCTCCTGAATAAAAAACGAGTTTATTATTATTATTATTATTATATAATGCTGAATAAACAGAATGTACTTTCAGTGCTTAAAGTTGTTATTCATCTGATCTATCACCAGTTATTATAACCCAACTGGAAAACATCTGATGTGAAAAATCATCTGCTAAACATCTTAGAAAGAGTTGTTGAACATCCATAAACATCTTACAGACGTCTCAAGACTTCTATGACCTCTGACCTCTCAGAGATGTACTCAATGCAGTCTGACAGATGTAGGAGTGCTATCAGTAAATGTTATATATATATATATATAAATCATAATTATTTAATTTCAATTGTTTACAGTTTTAAGGAATGTCTTGTTTACATGCACACATACATTTGCTGTATAACAAATTTAAAGCAACAAAACCACATTTAAAGCTACACAACACAACACAACACGAGTCAACAAAAATAAATAGCAAATCCTAAACAATATTAAAAGATTAAACTCAGTTTAACAGCTGGTTTATAAACACAGTTAATAATCTTAAATGTGAAAGTTTGAATTAAATTCGCGCGGGTCTGAGACAAGCGCACGCGACAGACTCGTGTGGCCGTTATATGTGAAATAAATCTGATTGTGAGAGGATGTTTCGCATTCTTTAAACGGTCAGATACGACTTATAAAACATTATTGTTGTTTCCGACGACACATTTCGAGCGAGGTGTTTGAGAACAGAGCCTGTGAGTTTCTCTTTCTTCCATTTTACCTGACACACATCTCCGAGTCCGCCATCTTTACCTGGATCACGTGACCGCGCTTTCCGAGCGCCTCATCACGTGACTTTCACAAATATTCACACTCATATTTATTTACGAAAATAAATCACACTGCGTGTTTTCAAACAGCAACAAATAAAGGTTTGTTGGACATAGAAGAGTATAAAAAAATAATTTATTTGTTTAAACTGAAGTCTGTCACGTGGTACATCGGACCGCCCTGTGGTGGGTTGCCATGTCTAGCTAATATCTCCGCGGTTGGGTTACTGTCAGTTTAAAAACATCAAACAATATTAACAAATTACAAATTTTACAAAAATATTCAGTGTTAAGTATTTAAACAGCACGAGTAAAATATCAAAATTAAAATAAAACACCGAAATAAGTCATTTACATGCATACATTCAAACGGATTGATCAAAATGTTTAATTATTTTTGAAACATTTTAAACAAAATTGATTAAAATAAATAAATAAATAAATTGATTTCACTTTGTTCTCCGACCTCAAAAATAAAACCATGTTTGTAAATTTTGGCAAGTGTTAATAAAATTGCAATCATTTTGATATTTTATAACAATTAGCAGACACATAAACAAACCAAATATTATAAAGTAGCTCTAAATGAAAGAGGCTCTTAAATACTCCAGGAAAAAAAACTTATTGTTGTTTATTTGCCTAATTCTGATGGTGATTGGGGAGTTTTATGACGCAGACCTGGCAACCCTCCACTGTTGTCTTCCATGGCGGCCCCCACCCGACAGTGAATAAAGACTCAATAAAACACTGCAACATTAATCCACTGACGTCATATCAACTATAGATCAGCTAAACACAGGTAAGACATCACTGCTATTGTGTTTGTGTGTTTATAATCCTCTGCTTTAATGCTTTAATGCTCAGATCTTTACATAAAGAGGTGCTAATATACTCCATATACTCAATACTGTATCAATACTCACAGTAACATTATGGCTAGTTATTACTGTACACATGTGCTGGAATACTCCATAGACAAATTATTTTATATTTAAATGATTTTATTCCACATTGTTTTATATTTAAATATTAAAATATATTTAATTACAGTATTTTGTAAACATAGTGTATTGGTAAACTGTATAAGTTCTTTCTGTATTTACTCTTGTGATGCTCATTTATATAAAGTATAAATATTCTGCTACAATTATAATAAATGCTCTAGTAGTTTTATTCCAAATTAAAGTGATAAATGACTTGTGTATATTTATTATTAAACAGTGTAACACAAGAGCGACAAACCATTAAAAGTTTCGGATCACATCAGAGGTGAGAAGTAACTTATGACATTCTGTTACATTTACTTACATTTAACAATATTATATTTGGGGTAACAACTACTATTAGAGTATTTTTAAAGATAGGTACTTTTACTCTTACTCAAGTATATTTTTAGTTAAAAAACTTTATATTTACTAAGCTAATTAGATAGTGTTCCTCCGTTACTGACAAAATTGTAATAAATATTATACGTATGTAAAATAATCATTTGTTTACGTGACTTGATCTATATACGGTATGTATGTTCATTATAATTTACTCATAGTGCGCGCAGATACATAATTACCAATTTGTTAATGAGTCAATTTATAATGTATAATAATAATTGCTTCATATCAATCAGTTCAGAAGTAACTAGTAACTGCTTGAGTAGTTTATCCATCAGATTATTTACTCTTACTTAA
This sequence comes from Triplophysa yarkandensis, assembly GCA_033220385.1. Classification (NCBI taxonomy): domain Eukaryota; kingdom Metazoa; phylum Chordata; class Actinopteri; order Cypriniformes; family Nemacheilidae; genus Triplophysa; species Triplophysa yarkandensis. Next base: position 8,653,986 of record CM065666.1, read on the forward strand.
GAATAAAAGTAACAATCTTTATAGTTACTTGAGTAAGTATTACTTGAGTAAAAGGACAAGTACTCTACCCAGCTCTGCTTTCTGTCTAGTGTCTCTTTATAATTTAGAGCGTGTAGAAATCATTGGTGTTGAGCAAACGTGCCAAAGTTCACAGCGTTTGGGTTCATTTTGACATCTTCCTTAGCTTGCAAATCTTCTTGCTTGAAGATGATGCCCAAAAGTGCTGTGTTGCTCATTCATACAAAATAAAACTCTAAACCACATTAAACTTTGTAATTTCTAACACATTTCTTTCTTTTTCCCTACAGGTCTTATTTGATATATACTGCTGGTGGATGATGTTTGTATTTGTTCCAGAAGCGTGCTGACATATTCTCTCATCTCCTGTCATCACTGAAGAGCCCAGCCTTTAAAGATTCCTGTCCTCTGTTTCGCAGTCATGCAGACCGATGCGGTGCTGGTTGAATCTGCAGTGGTCTTCGGCATCGTGGTTTCCGTCCACTTGGCTGTGTGGAACCAACTGTCCTGGTGTTGCGTGGCTCTGGCCGTCCAGGCGTTCTACGTGCAGCACAAATGGGACCGTCTCATTCGCACCGGCGCTGCCGTGTTTCAGTTTCGCCCCACAGCAAACAGTGGCGTCTTACCGGCCAGCATGGTCATGCCCCTCTTGGGTCTCGTTCTGAAGGGACGGTGCGTTGCCGTGGGTAACGTCTACTTTGAACGTTTCGCCATGGTGATAACAGTCACAGGTATGATGTTAGCTCTGTTCCTGTCTCTGATAGCACTGGGTATCACACGCCCCGTGCCCACAAACACCTGCGTTATAGCTGGCATCGCGGGTAGTGCCATCTTGTATTCAGTGAAGCAGACGCTAACCGTGTCAGAGGTCATTGAGGTCTTGGAGGTGTTGTTGATCTTTGTGTATCTGAGTTTAATCCTGTTGTACTTGCTACCACGCTGCTTCACGCCCGGCGAGGCTCTTCTCATCCTGGGCGGCATTAGTTTCATCATCAACCAGCTCATCAAACGCTCTCTGGTGTCGGGAGGGAACGCAAACTCCGATCCGCTCCCATTTTTCCTCCCAGTTGCTGTGTTGGGCTTTGTGCTGCTGGGAATCTTCTTCTCTGTGCTTTTCATTTTCATGGAATCAGAAACTTGGGCAGCTTCTTTGTTTTTCCACACGATGACAGCTGTTTTAGGGTTGGGCTTGTTGGTGCCCTGGCTCTCCCTGCTCACGCAGCATCACCCTGTCACCTGGTTGCTAGAATTCATTGCCCAGAGTGACACCCGACTCTGGCTTATCGGATTCTGGGCGGCTTTGGTGCTTGTGGCCGTTGCTGTCGTCATACATCAAAACAGACATCGATCGGGCGGCAGTAAGAAACACCAGGCGTCCACCATGGTACGGAAGTATTTTCATCTCCTGATCGTGTTGACCTTTTCCCCCGGATTGGCGCTGGACCGCCCTCTACTTCATTTGGCTGCGGTAGGGTGTCTCTCTGCATTCCTCTTCTTGGAGTACGTCCGATATTTCCGAATTCGACCGCTCGGGTCTCAGCTCAGACAACTGCTCACTTTATTCTTGGATGAGAGAGACTCTGGTCCCCTCATACTCACACACATCTACCTGTTGTTGGGCGTCTCTTTACCCATCTGGCTTTCACCCGGGCCATGTACCCCCAAAGGTGGATTATCAGGTGCTGGGGGATTGGCGCCATATGCTGGAGTGTTGGCCGTGGGGGTCGGGGACACCGTTGCCTCTGTGTTTGGTAGCACGGTTGGAGAGATCCGATGGCCTGGGACCAGGAAGACTTTTGAGGGCACAGCAAGCTCTGTCTTTGCCCAAATCATTGCAGTGGTAATTTTCCTCATCGCTGACAGCAGCATAAACCTGAACGCCAGTTATTCATGGGTTGTGGGTTCCATCACTATGGTTGCCATGTTGGAAGCGTACACATCACAGATTGACAACCTGCTGCTTCCTCTGTATCTCTTCATCCTTCTGCTGTTATAACTTCATAAAACAACAACATTATGCTAATGTTAAGGATATTTCACCCAAAAGTAACAATTCTGTTCTGTTTATCCTCATGTCATTTCAAACTAAAGTTTTAGTTTTATTTTTATTTTGCGGGACACAATTGAAAATATTTCACCAAATTTACTTCCACGTGTATAAACATTACCCCACTAAGACATTTCTCAAAATATCTTAATTTGTGTTACACAAATGAAAGAATCAAACTACATCAGGGTGAATAAATGATTTCCGATGAATAATTTTTATTTTTGTGTGAACTGCCCCTTTAGAGGTACCTTAAGATACAGTAAGGCCCTGGTCAAGAATTATTTCAGTGCTGTAAGTGAAATGCAATAATCCTTAAAGTCTGTAATAAATTGAACAGAAATTCTATGAAATGAATTCAACCAAACTATTCCATCATTGAAGTGTTTTATTAAAAATTTAAACGCAAATTGAACTACTGTCTTGATACAAAATGCACAAAAGTTAGTAATTTGTAAAGGTATTTTACACACCTGGAAGAATTTACATTCATAATCATTCATAATCATGCTCTGGTGGCACAAAAGTGACATTCTGCTGCTTAATTACATTTCATTTATTTCTGTATTGTACTTTGTAAAGTTTACACGTGAATATAATTTTATTTGTTTGTTAAATTATTGTTTGATTTTTGACACTGTTCATATTTTATTTACATAAATCACTTCTCTATGTATGACACAGAATGGGTTGCGCAGAAATAATGAATTGAACATGTCTCTCAATGGTCCTTTAATAATGTTTTCACTTGCTGGGAAACACATGAAGATGTCTAAGAGATGCAAAAAAGCCACAATTTCTTATTTAGATACTTTGTTTGGGTGTACCTCACAACATGTCCAGGTCACATCTCACCCCAAAACAAAATTGTTAAACAAGATAAACTACTTCTTGCATAAATATTTGACATAAATAAGATTTCCTGTAGTACTCCAAGTCCTTCAACTCATGTATCATTTTTGAGTTAATTTATAGTTCACTTTATTTTCAATGGCAATTCTTTTTATACTGTAATTATATATTATGGCAAAAAATCGAGTCCTAAAGATTAAATTCTTATAAGCAAATGTACTTTATATTTTTTCTTATGACCCGGATGTGTTTCATGATTGATAATATAATATAACGTGTTCTTTAGATCCAAAAGCATATATGCATTACGGAAGCCATTGAAGAACATAAACATTATTCAATAATACTCAAATATCTCTATTATATTGATGCTGTGTGTAGGATATTTGCCTTTACTGTGCACTATGAAGGACTGGTAACATAGTGTCTTGCCTTAAACGGGTTTGTTTTTTGAAATTGGTTTGTTTGCATGGATGTGTAGGAGCATCAGCAGATGTTTATGTTGATGTCGGTAGGCTATAACCTGTAAAATCAGCATGTATGAAGTTCAGTGAGATACGGGTGCTGTTTGACCTGTCCTGTCTTTGCTCGATCCTACATCAATATAAACTCATTTATTTTTGAGGCCTTGTGCACAGCTTTATGTTGCTGTTGACATTCTGTTGGGTACTTGTAATGGACAGAGATCAATGTGCTGTTTAGTTTGCCATGCATTGTGGGACACCTTAAGATATTTGCATGACTCTCCTACAATTATTTCAGTGTACTGTTTTGGATCAAACTACCTGATTATTATATTGTGTGATTGTTTGTAATCTGTATACTTTTTTTATTTTAAGAACCTTTTCTTAATTATTGAAGTACCTCCAATATGCTTCTGCTTCGCATAAAAATCGGTTGGGGCAGATCATGCAAACTACCATACAAGCTATAGTATGTATTCGAAGTTTCTTGTGTGGCAATTTCTGTCATGATTGTATTGATATTGTGTTGAAGATCATTATAAATCCTCTGCTGAATGGATAGGTTCCTCAAAATGGCTGTAAATATGACTTTTCAGTTATTCTGTCAGTATTTGGTTGCGATCATCCGCAGTTTGAACAGTCTTTAGAAATGTAGGTTATATTTCTTGCTGTAAAGCATATGTCTTTTCTATATGGTATTATGTTGAGTAAACAGAGAATGCAATGTAAATCAGTCAATAAAATGATTTTTTAATAAATTAAATGTTTCTTATTTACTGCCATGGCTCATAACTCAGACTCTTCAAACTCACACTCTTCAGATACCCAAACATATGCCTTTTATTAATACTACAGACAAGTATTAAAAATAATTCACATTTTGCGGTATGAAAAACTTCTATTTGGTCCATGCTCATAATTTCATTGGAAACTGGCATTAAAATTCTCATTAACTTTCACTGGCCTTGTACTTGTAGTAAATAAGATGTCTTTTGAGTTCATGGATGTTCATATGTATAGAAAGGGGAAGGGCAGCTCCTCAGTAGGCTGAAGCCTGAGAAAAAGAGGGATTTTATTCACAACACAAAACTAACCATAACCCGTATTACCCAGAATACACTGCTCTTACCAGTTCTCTGGACTCCAGACTGTGTTTTCCGACTCCATAATATGAAAGGTGTAAACCTGACGTGAGCTATCTGATGTGTTTTCAGCGCTGCGGTGGACAACCTCACCGTGGATTAAAACTGCTCCACCTGTGTGTAAACTGGGATGGGTTAAAAGCAGAGCACAAAATCCAAGAATGGGACACCATACTTGGCCACACCTCAAGTCACTTAATATAGATCATATATGTATCCCTTATAAAAAGAGAAACTAGAGCTAGTCAAAAATGTTCATCAATAGGTCATAAGTGCTCACCTTTTTTAACCGGAGCAGGGACGAAAAGCTTGGTGTCATGGTCCAGTTCTCGGCCCGTGAAATCAGTCATAGGAAACGTGCCTTTAGGCGTCCGCACCATTCGCCTACTTATTCCATCTAATTTTGAAAAAGACACATGCACATATGTTTAACACATACCGATTTAAAGTTATTAAAACACATGATGAAGGTTTATAGTGTTGCTGAACCTACTCTTGTGTGATCCTGGAATGAACCAAAGACAACCGTTATCAATTGTGGCGTCTTCCAGAGCGATCCACAGCCCCATCACCCTGCCCAGAGGCTCCGTGTACAGGAATGTGGCATCCTGGTGAGGTGTCACTAAAGTACAAAAATACAATAAATATTTGCAGAATACATCATTCAAAAATATAATTTTATAACACTCCACAATTTATGACATTTACATACATTAAACATAAAATATTAGTTGATGGCTGAAGATGTGGGCGGAGCTAACTTACCTTCTCCACCAATGCCTGGTTGCTGTTGAACACAACACAAAGTATAATAGTGAGAAATAACCCAAAATACACATTAGGCACAAAGTACAGAGATATAAAACAATCAAGATAAGTTAACTATACCTTAAATATGTACATACTCTGCAGGATTACTGGATTTATCAGCTGAAGCTGCTGGGCCAAATTCTGCAGAAGATAAAACATACAGTACATTATGACATCAGACTCTAAAAAATGTCCAAAACAAGTGAGAAGTCTCAATAACCAACCTCCCAACCCTCCCTCCCTCCCTCCCTCCCTCCCTCTCTCTCTCCCTCCCTGCCTCTCTCCCTCTCTCTCTCCCCCCCCCCCCCCCCCCCCCCCCCTCTCTCTCTCTCTCTCTCTCTCTCTCTCTCTCTCTCTCTCTCTCTCTCTCTCTCTCTCTCTCTCTCTCTCTCTCTCTCTCTGGTCTCTCTCTCTCTCTCTCTGGTCTCTCTCTCTCTCTCTCTCCCTCTCACTCCCTGCCTCTCTCCCTCTCCCTCTCTCTCTCTCTCTCTCTCTCCCTCTCCCTCTCTCTCTCTCTCTCTCTCTCTCTCTGTCCCTCTCTATTCAATTTAATTGACTTTATTGTCACATATAAGAAATAATATAAAAGAAAAAAAGTAACCATGGCATAATTCTTTCATGGTTGACTCAACTTCACCCACAGATGTCTTTTTTCCTGTGGTTGTGTTGCGGTTCAGTTTTTTCATGTGAGTTTGGTTATTACCTGAACTTTTGATGAATGTGTTACTGCTTTAAACAGCGGCTCATGAGCGTGAAGAGCTTTAAAGACACACAACAAATAAATGAAACAATAAGGATGTCCAAAAGTACACACAAATCGAGCACATTTTCATGACTACTGACCATGGCCAACTTTATTGAGGGAACGTTCTCTCGGCACAATAAACTCCCCTGCAAAACAAAAGCATTTTAAAACATGATGAATTTCACACATGAATTGAGCTAATTCACCCAGCAATGTCAAATATGAACTAAATAAACGATCGTCAATGGAAAGCAAACAGAAACGTTTGCACAATTCTTACCTTTAACAATAATAAAAGCCTCTTACTAAAGCAGAAATGTAAATCAAATCTGTGTCTCATACACAGACCCAAATCCACATTATTTTATTGTATTTATCATACTATATTTATCTGCAAGACATCTCTGAGACGTCTGCTGTCATATAGACGTCTGGAAGATGTGTGTAATGCTGCGTTCACACCAAACGCGAATAATGCAGAGACGCGAATAGGCGCGAGGAGATTTCCTGCGGCGCGAATGACGCGAAAGGCGCGGCGCGAATGGCGCGTTTCGCGCGAATTGAAAAAATTGAACTTTGGCGAAATTTCGCGCCGCGTTAACCAATCAGAAGCTTTCTTTATCTCAAACAAACATGGAGGATAAAATCATCAGGGCTTTATATGGAAACACAGAGCTTTATAAATAAACATTATACTTGTATTATACTTTTACAAGGACAGGAATAAAATTGATATTTACTGGAAGAAATTCAGTGAAGAAAAAAATATTTTTTTACTCAATTTGAGCTTAATACACATATCGAGACTATAAATAAAGCCTTCATATGAAGTTTAATCACTTTATTTTACAATAAAATGACTTTTCCTCTGATAAATGGATGAGTTCCCCTGACAGAAGCCCCTCCCCCCTGCGTGAATGGCGCGTTGGACGCGAAAGATGCAAATTGTACACGCGAATGAACTTAAATGTACAAGCGGCAAACTACACGCGTTGGGCGCGGCAACACGCGAAAATTCGCGTCTGGTGTGAACGCAGCATAAGATGTTTAGCAGATGTTCTGGCAGACTATCTGAAACTGAACAATATTTGATATGTTATTATTACCAAACCATGGATAAAACACACACATTAATGTGTGTAAAGAAAAAAAAAACTCCCGACCTTTCACATCAAACACTCCTTTCTCAAAGAAAAAGCGAATCTTGTCTCCGCTGGTGATGAAATAATCCGCATTACCCTGAAAAGAATACAATAAATGTATATTGTTTAAATATATTCAGTTTAAATATAAATGTATATTGTTTAAATATATTCAGTTTAAATATAAATGTATATTGTTTAAATATATTCAGTTGTTGGTCACACATTAAAGAAATGACATGCACTGATCATACCTGCATCTTTATCACACACATATTTCATGACAGATTAAAGACAAAAATAACAGAAATGTGTTTAATATTTTTATGTATTTTTACAGAAGTTTATTATAATATACAGCTTGACTCACTGTGGTGCATCATGGGTCATGGTTCAGTGTACCTGTGATCTGAGCTGCTCGTCGTGATTGGTGGAGAACTGTGTTCTACAGTGCGCGGGCACGTCCATGCGCGTCACGATCTCATGCATGCGCAGACGGAGCGCGTCACAATCCTCAGGAGACAGAAAGTGTTCGAGCACGAGATACCCCTCCTCTCGATACTACAACATCAAAAACATACTTTACGGCTCATACCAATGAGACACGTTCTGAATTACCCTGCAAAGATCAACACAGTTGGCGTTGTTACTTTAAAGTGTGTACTTGTCTGAGAGAACCCGACGCATTCATAATCAGAGATGCGTCACTGCGCAAAGCCATCTGCCTATGACAACGAAGTACCGCGAGAGCTGGCGCTCTTACCGATCTCGCGATATTTGCTGTCTTTGAAGTTGGCTTCTAGCCACGCCCACACCAGAGATTCCAGACTATATTACGCAACAGCCTCAGATTTTAAATCACAACATTTTTATCTGAATATTCTGCACGAAACTTATTATTTATAGTAATACTTTCAGATCACCAAGCAAAACAAGATTTATTAACACACCGGTGTTCAGTTATACCTGCATCCCTTAATCACGACAACATAAACGTCATAAGTTATTAAAGTATATCAAAGACGGATGCGTACATTTCTAAACAGTTTAAAGTTGTTTTTTACCTTTTGTACGTCATGCTCTGTCAATACATCCATACTAGTCATGAGCCTGTCAACCCGTGCACTAGTTAATCTCTCTCTCTCTGGTCTCCCTCTGGTCTCTCTCTGGTCTCTCTCTCTCTCTCTCTCTCTCTCTCTGGTCTCTCTCTCTCTCTGGTCTCTCTCTCTGGTCTCTTTCTCTCTGGTCTCTCTCTCTCTGGTCTCTCTGGTCTCTCTCTCTCTCTTTCTGGTCTCTCTCTCTCTCTGGTCTCTCTGGTCTCTCTCTCTCTCTCTCTCTGGTCTCTCTCTCCCTCTCAATCTCTGGTCTCTCTCTCTCGCTCTTTCTGGTCTCTCTCTCTCTCTCTCTCTCTCTCTCTCTCTCTCTGGTCTCTCTCTCTCTCTCTCTCTCTCTGGTCTCTCTCTCTCTCTCTCTGGTCTCTCTCTCTTTCTGGTCTCTCTCTCTCTCTCTCTGGTCTCTCTGGTCTCTCTCTCCCTCTCAATCTACCTCTCTCTCTCTCTCTCTCTCTGGTCTCTCTCTCTCTCTGGTCTCTCTCTCTCGCTCTTTCTGGTCTCTCTCTCTCTCTCTCTCTCTCTCTCTCTCTCTCTCTCTCTGGTCTCTCTCTCTCTCTCTCTGGTCTCTCTCTCTCTCTCTCTCTCTCTGGTCTCTCTGGTCTCTCTCTCTTTCTGGTCACTCTCTCTCTCTTTCTGGTCCCTCTTTCTGGTCTCTCTCTCTCTCTCTCTCTCTCTCTCTCTCTCTCTCTCTCTCTCTCTCTGGTCTCTTTCTGGTCTCTCTCTGGTCTCTCTCTGGTCTCTCTCTCTCTCTCTCTCTCTCTCGTCTCTGGTCTCTCTCTCTCTCTCTCTCTCGTCTCTGGTCTCTCTCTCTCTCTCTCTCTCTCTCTCTCTCTCGTCTCTGGTCTCTCTCTCTCTCTCTCTCTCTCTCTCTCTCTCTCTCTCTCTCTCTGGTCTCTTTCTGGTCTCTCTCTGGTCTCTCTCTGGTCTCTCTCTCTCTCTCTCTCTCTCTCTCTCTCTCGTCTCTGGTCTCTCTCTCTCTCTCTCTCTCTCGTCTCTGGTCTCTCTCTCTCTCTCTCTCTCTCTCTCTCTCTCTCTCTCTCTCTCTCTCTCAGCAAACAACCACGTGATGATTCGATTACACAGTAACCATGGTGATGTAATAATTGGATTTTCATGAACTCATTAACAGAAATATAGATGAACATTTTGTAACTTGTTGAGAGGTCAAACTGTAAACACGTTGTCCGCAATAACCTTTATAATTCCTGGAAAATCTTCTTTATGTCCTGAAGAGAAAACTGAACTTAAATAATGTAAAATGTTGTTAAAGAAATTATAAAACATGTATGCTTCATACCAAATCAAACTATAATAATAAAATTAATATATTTGTGTTTATCGCACTCGTGCCCTTTCCAACATGGCGCGGTGTAAGCACGCGATTCTACCGGAAATGCGCGGCCTGACCTGCAGGGGTCACCATGACACGTAAGGTTACATTCAGTTAAGACTGTCAGACAATAATCGAGGACCACAAAAATTTTCTTTGCTACAGTACTTTAACTTTAACTCTCTCCTTGTCTGGGATAGTAAGTTAATCTTAGGTGATGATGGGATGCTACTAAACTCTCTAAACTAAACTCTTAACTAAAGTTTTATAGAGACTTGCATCTACATGTTTTGGGGGCAGTTGAGGCCTTGTGACTGAACATTTTCGCATAATATATACAGGTACAGATATATAAATTGTCAACTGAATTGTTGTTAAGAATACAAGAGAAAGCGTGGAAAAAAGAATAAGAAACAAATAGAAAACAAAGGTCAAAAGCATAAAACTTGAGGGTTTTATTTACTACATTATACAAATCAAAAATTACAAATCATTACACAAAACTTTCTTATTCTGTGACAAACAAACAGTATTTAAATTGTAAATTATAAAAAAAAACAAGAACATTTGATTTTCTGTAATTAAACTAACATTTATGAATATTTCATTTACATTTACATTTAGGCATTTAGCAGACGCTTTTATCCAAAGCGACTTATAATTGTCGAGGAGACAATGAAGCGGTAAATAGCCGATACAACAATAGGTGAACAAGTGCTACAACAATGTTACCAAGTTACACAAAGCGAGATTTTTTACAAAATTGAGTGAGTAGGTTAGAAAAGAAGGTTCTCCTAGTGAGTTAGGTGTAGCCGGAAAATATGAGTTTTTAGGTGTTTTTTGAAGATAGAGACCGAGTCTGACAAGCGTGAAGCCAGAGGCAGATTGTTCCACCATCGAGGATCTGAAGCAGAGAACGTTCGAGAGAGAGATTTCTTACCCTTTTGAGCTGGTACCACAAGTCTCAGCTCATTTGCGGAGCGCAGAGATCTTGAGGGCCTATACCTTTGAATTTGTGAGTTAAGGTAAGTGGGTGCTGAACCGGTGGTGGTCTTGTAGGCAATGAGAAGACATTTAAATTCAATGCGAGCTGCTACAGGAAGCCAATGTAGCTTTATGAAGAGAGGTGTTACATGGGTCCTTTTTGGTTCCTTGAACACCACTCTTGCCGCTGTATTCTGTATCATCTGCAAAGGTTTATTTGTGCACATAGGGAGTCCAGCAAGCAGCGCATTGCAGTAGTCCAGCCTGGACAGGACCAGAGCCTGAACCAGGATTTGTGTGGAATGTTCTGAGAGATACGGTCTGATCTTCCTGATGTTGTAAAGCATGAATCTGGCAGTAGCGGCAACATGATCTGTGAAGTTGAGCTGATCATCGATGATTACTCCCAAGTTTCTCGCAGACCTGGAGGGCACAATGGTTGATGCTCCTAATTGGATAGAGAGGTCGTGACGGGTCTTCGGGTTGGCAGGGATGACAAGAAGTTCCGTTTTCGCAAGGTTTATTTGCAGGTGGTGGTGCTTCATCCAGAGCGAAATGTCCCTCAGACATGCTGAGACTCGGGTTGAAATCATGTGATTTTCGGGATGAAACGCAAGGTGGAGTTGCGTGTCGTCTGCATAACAGTGGTAGGAGAAGCCATGCTTACGAATGACTGATCCCAGTGACGTCATGTAGATCGAGAAGAGCAACGGTCCAAGAACTGATCCCTGAGGGACACCGGTGACAAGATGTTGCGGTTCTGAGACTTCACCTCCCCACGAAACCCTGAAGAATCTATCCGAGAGGTAAGATGTGAACCATTGGAGAGCCTTGTCGGAGACGCCCATTTCCTTGAGAGTCGAAAGGAGAATGCTGTGGTTAACGGTGTCGAAAGCAGCGGATAAGTCCAGCAGGATGAGAACGGATGACTTGGAGGCCGCCCTTGCCAGTCGTAGATCTTCAACAACTGAGAGCAGCGCTGTCTCTTTTGAGTGTCCTTTCTTGAAGCCCGACTGGATGCTGTCCAAGTGGTTGTGTAGAGTAAGGTAGGCCGAGAGTTGGTCGAAGACGACACGTTCCAGGGTTTTTCCGATGAAGGGCAGAAGAGAAACTGGTCTGTAGTTCTCTAGAAGTGCGGAATTCAGCGAGGGTTTCTTCAACAGCAGGGTGATCCGGGCTTCTTTGAGAGCAGTAGGAAATGTGCCAGAGTTGAGAGTTGAGTTGATGATGTGGGTAATTGCAGGGATGACCAATGGAGAGATGTCTTGCAGGAGATGGGTGGGGATGGGGTCTAGTGGGCAGGTAGTCGGGTGGTTCGAGTCGATGATTCTTGCAGTGTCATTTTCACTTAGAGTCCTGGAGTATGGTCCAGCGGTGGTGGATGTGTATATAACTGACTGTATATATAAAATTTACAGAGAAAATAAATTACATTTATAACAATACAAGCATTCCTTTTAGTAGAGTAATAATGTCTTTAAATGAATACTTTGAAAGCAATAGGTATATCTGGCTGGACATTACTCTTTATAAATAAATCTATATTTCCCCAGAGTTGTACAGTACACGGACAAGTCCAAATTAGATGAAAAGTTATTTCACGTTGGAATTGACTAAATGAACATTGTGTATAAATATTAGCTTTATACTTCTACATATAAATGAGTGATGTATCCGGTTGGAAGGCACCTAACAAAACCATGTGTGTTCACAATTCATTGGATAAGTTCATTGCAGAGGTCACATTTTGGGTATGGGTCACCATATCTGACAAATAGGTCCATCTCGCTTAGACTAAACATTATTTGCAAACCTGTCTGTGCAGTATAAAGGGGGTTTATATACAGTTTTCCGAGGAGTCTGAAGCGTACAAAAACCCAGTTGTGTTGAGAGAAAGAATGGGGCTTTTATATGGTGTGTCACCTTCACTCAGGGCAACAGAAGAAAAGCTCCTGTGTTCAGGAGTTCCATGCATGAACAGATTTTTTTGGGTGACCTGTTAAAGAAAATGAATAGCATGAGTACTATTTTTTTAGAGAGATGTTCTTGGTTCAACAATACTTGATCCACAAACAATATTTCGGTAAAAAGTTAACAAACCCAAACCATAAATTGTCACCACCTTAACCTTACATTAACTGTAAACTCATCTCTGAAATCTAAGTGGTTGACTGTTGTGTTGTCGCAGGTTATTAAATGTTATCCACCCAAGTACATATCTCAAAATCAGAAGGGACAGTAATACGCTGAGATAAATGTGTACATTATGTATAAATGGAAGTATAGACAGACATGGGATTCTCTTTAAACAGGTCTAGGCTTTATTAGAATTGTTGTAGTTTTTATAAACATGGTGCGCATTTTGATACCAATGTAACTTACATTTTAAGATCAGTCGTTGCCAGCATGTTTAAATTTAGAATCTGGGAATAGTCTGAATCCCATCTGGCTAAACACACCCTTATGTTTAACAAATCTTCTTAAATGATTTCCTCAAACCTGTTTATGATGTGAGAAACTCCTTTTAAAACATTTTGTGTTTCTCAGAAATCTTTACTTGGTTTCATCTTTTACATTAATCTTCCACACCAAACAAAGAGTCAAATAAAAATCTTAAAATAAACCATATAAACATAAAAACAGAAATGCTAACATATGATTGCTTCACCTACCAGTTCATCCGTGCTCTTTTTGTTTTTCTTTTTTTGTGGAAAATTATAAAACTTATAAAGATAAAACTATGATTGAAATTGAACTCCAGCATTCAGCTCAGGAGTATAAGGCCATGTTAGTGTGGGAACACAAATACAAAAGTCATTATAAGTTATTATATCAGAAGGACACATACTCATCCTTTCCTTTTAGATGTCAACAGATCGTTGTAACCTCCAGGTCTTCATTTTACACATAAAAAAGCTTACATCCACTCAACATTTTCTTAAGAAGACGAAAAGACAAAACAAGGCGTTTTTAGTTTGAGTTTGTAGTTTTTGTCCTTTGTTTAAGAGTCTGAGGAGTGTATATGGAAGGACAGTTCTCAGTTTTGTCTCTTTATAAAGTACATAAATATATTTTAGATAGTGTACATGTTTCTCAGGCATTTATTTCCGTCGGTGATATGGACTTGCAAACCATCACAAGTTGGTTAAGATCTTGTTTTGTCATTTATTTGCTCATTCGTACTCGACATTGGTCTATTACACGACTGGATACTAGCACGGGCAATACACAAACAGTGTATTTCTTACATCCACATTTCCCATAATGCCACTTCTGAAAATAGGCACTTGCACCCACATGTATACCATGTTGGCATCAGTATATTTGCATGCGCCTCCATGCATGTAGGGGGCAGTATTGTCCTTCAAACTGCCTCTTTACATGTCAATGAAATATATCGTAAATAGCTTATCCACTTAGAGGCCTCAGTGGGCCTCAGGCTTGTTCTTTATCACTTCTCCAGAGCTGCTCCTTCACCTCGGGCGGTAAAGTGTTGAAGAGATCTTCCTCCACTATCAGCCCTGAGCGTTTGAGAAGGCGACATTCAGAGAGCTCCACCGGCAGACCCTCGAGACGGTTCCCACGGAGCTCCAGCTGCGTCAGGCCTGTCAGTTCACCGAATCGAGACGGCAGCGTCGTAAGGCAGTTATTCCCAAGATTGAGCGTCCGCAGCTTCTTACATTGAAAGAGTTCAGGTGGTAACATCTCAATCTGAAACGGAGAGAAAGATATTTACTTATGTAGCCTAGATTTACCTATTGTCGAGTGCACTTAAAAACAATTTATACACTGGGATAGTGAATATTTACAGAGTTAGCTGATATTTTAGCCCACACACACTCGCAAATAACACTTTTTTTTAATCAAACGTGTGTTGAATTACGATCCACTTTGTTTAAAACTAAATTACACAACTCATTTAGAAAACAAGCTCATGAAGCGGCAAGAAAGAAGGGGTATCACACACTCTTCTCTACGGGCCGTCCCATAAAAGCTATTTTCAGAATCATGCCACACACACTCTCCAACACACCCATGACTAAAAACATCCACAACTGCGTGTTAAACTGGAGACATGTGTGAGAGAGGTGCTCTCTGTATATTCCTTGTTTACCTCCTTGGAATTCTGACTCGTATGCACAAGAATTCAGTCGACAAAACAACTTTGAAACTCACAGTGCACAACATGATGAGAAACCTCTCAAGTTTGATTCATGCGTTAGACATCGGACAACTTATTTATATTATGACACATAAGTGTAATGCTGCAATTATACACACCCATACTTACGGGATATTTACAGAAGACGAAGTTGTTAATGTATTGTAAGAAGATACAAACAACTTAAATTGAGCACTAAAAGAGTTGCATGGTATTATCTGCCAAATCTTATCTCCCTGCACAGGTTACAGAGAAACATCAGATCAACATCTCATAAAACTGTGATAAAATCTCACTCTTCTCTGATTAACTCACTCTGTTAGCGGTAACAGCGAAGTACTGCAGGTTCTGCAGGAAGCCGATGTCTGGAGGGATGCTGGTCAGGTTGTTATGGCTTAAGTCTAGGTAGCGGAGCTTCCTGCAGAAGAACAGCTGTGCGGGAATCTTCTCGATCTTATTTCTGTTCAGGTACAGTCGCTCCAGGTTGGTAAGCGTGCCGATCTGGATGGGGATGTAAGCGATTTGGTTGTACCATAGTTTAAGGCAAACCAGTCTGTGGAGATGCTGGAAGCTGATGATCTCCTCGATTGTCTTTAAGTTGTTGTCCTTCAGGTCAATTTCCTACAGAGAGAAGAGGAAAAACACCTCTGAACGCCGGAGCATGATATGAATAACTGAAAAAGTAAGGAGTGATTAAAATGTACAGTACCTGTAGATTGTGCAGACTGAATATAGAATGAGGGATCCTCTCTAGATCACAACGCACCAGCTCCAGCTCCGTGAGGTTCACCATCTTCTTCAGACTGTTCAGAACCATGAGTTTAGTCCCTTCATTGTTAATGGACAGCTTTTGCAAATGCACGCCCACATCCGTAACCACCTGCAGGAGAAGATATGAGGGCATAAAAAGGGTTTCACAACACTTTGAATGAGAGCTGGTGAATTTTTTTTTCACCTGAGGCAGTTTGGTCAGGTTGCTCTTCATTCTGAGAACTTTAAGCCTCTTGAGATCTCGCAGGCCGTCAATGACGATGTAGCGATTATTCTCCGCACTGAGGTTTCCAGTGAGATGAAGCTCGCCGAGGTTCTTCAGACTGTAGATCCACAGAGGAATCTCTTTAATGTCTGTGAATTTAATGTGCAGTGATTTGAGGTTCTCACGTAGGAAGGCTAGCGCAGGGGCTTCGATTCTGGCCGGAGTGTGATAAAGCCACAGCTCCCTCATGTTACATAGTTGAGCGATGATTGGTGGAATTGTCACGTCAGGGATGAGCTCCAGTTTCAGCACCTGAAGACGACACCAGCACACATTTATTGAAAAGTTGATAATGTGTCACATGATGTGGGTTCTAAAGCAAATGCAGATCACAATGGTGTTTGAAGGAGTTTACATGCAGAAAGGGAGTAAACAGCTAAAGGGGCAAATCAAGAGGGCGGAAATGATTGCAACTTCCTCCGGCTGTGACAAAAACATTGTTGTCAGCACATAACATGGCAACAGAAGTCAACTGAAATGTTAAAAAAATAATTCTTTCTTGTAGTGTAGTGGTTAGAGCATGGCCCTAACAACATAGGTTCGAGCCCCTGGACGTCTTTGTTATTATTGTTATTTGATAATATCTATTACCTTAAAAATATTTGCTATACAAATAATAATAATAAATGCAAACGCAATTGCTAGAAACTATACAGACATTTATAAGGAAATATTATGTGTATACATGTATTATACAAAATGAAACACAAATATAACTTATGAAAAGGAATCGATACAATAAAACCGAAAATGAAACTATACTAACTCAAACCAACAAATAAACAAAATCACAGAAACCATATAAACTGAAACAAACCTCGAGCTCCACAAGGTCAAACACAGTATCTGGAATCCCGCTCAGCATGAAGAGATGAAGCTCCAGCTTCTCCTGTGAGTTCTTGGTGATCCTCTGTCGTAGTTTATCCAGCGTCCACTCGTTGTTCAAGTTCAGTTGTCTCAGTTTGTTCTCGCTCACCTCCGACAGGAACACGGCAAACCTCTTGGAGTACAGTGGGTCATACTGATCGATCATGTGCAGCATGAATGCAAAGTCATTCTTAACGTCAGGAATGTCGCTGTAGCTGCTCTCCTCTCGGATGGACTCAAAGGAATAGCGTTTCAGCGAGCGACTGATGATCCAGTAGAGCGTGTACATGCAAATGAGGCCATAGACCACCACCAGACTGATGTAGAAACAGGCCAGGATTTTGAAAAGCGTGGCCAGAGGATGGGCGCAGCGGTACATTCTGTAACCAGTCAGGTTCTGAATGTCAACATGACACTCGACTTTAAACTGAATGCTGTGAACGTAATACATGGTGTAGCAGATGATAATGATGAACTGGAAGACTTTGATGATCACTTGACGAATGTAAAGGCGGTGGACGATGTCGCCCTCCTCTACGTGAATACGAAACTTCTTCACCTGCAAAGACAGGAAGATGAGATATCATTTTTCGTTCTTCCTAGCTAGACTCCATATATGCATTCTTACTAAGACAATTATAAACACACTCAAACAAAAATTATACAAATTATACAAAAAGTGACATTTAAAATTGTTTTTTCCTGATACATTTAAAATGTTCTGCTACAAAAAATAGTGTATGTATTATAAAAATATATTATGTCAATATACGTTTTCATAGTATATGATCATATTAATTGATCCATAATTTTCCTAAATTTTACAATTTCAATTTATTTTTAAAATTATAATATCAACTTATAGTATTTTAATATGGTTTTAAATTAATATTTTATTGTAAGGATCCCTGAGATATAGGGATCATCATGTGTAAAATATTGTTCCCATTTTCGGTAGTTGAAAACCAAATGTAGGTCATCATGCATTCAGCTGATACTGTTTTATCTGCAGACTGCAGCAGAGCATTATGGGACTGTCCTCTACCATACAGACACTTGATTACTGACACTCGAAGAAAGCAAGTCACACATGCACAGACCTTTTCAAACAAAGCCTTGGCCTGCTCGCCCTCCTTCTTGTCCAGAACACCCGTTTCCGATCGGTCCACGATGCCCTGCTCTATCCGAGACTTGGTCCTCTGCAGCATGGGAACGCTCGCTTCCACATCCTGGTCACTAATGCTTGAGGTCTTTTTATCCATTGAGCCATTCATCTTTCCGGCTGGCTTTGGGTCACTTTCCTCAACCACTGTTTCAGACAGGGCTCTAGTTGTCCACGGGGAGTCGAAGCACTTCAGCAGAATGGACACGAAGTGCTCCAGCTTTGAGCTGGTCCGAGGAAACTTGAACCAAAAGTTACTGCAAGCCAGAAAAATCAGTGTGTGCAGCAACACCAGATATGGGAAGTACTTTGCGAACCAGTGAAGCACGTTCTCGTAACACACGGCATCCACATAATTGTACTGGTGCCGGTCGAGCTCGTACTGGATACCTTTGGGTTCAAGATTGAGAGACAAGCTGACGTTGGGTTGATCGCACGACTGGTTTACGACCCATTTGCACGGGAGGCAAATCATCTTGTCCTGCGTTACCTGCAGTGTGCCACCGAACACGGCGATCATCAGCATGACGATGGAGATGTAGTCTGTGAACACGTCCCACCATGGCTTGAGAATACGGTACGCAGGTTGTGTGTCAGCAAAGTACCGCAGCTCAGTGATGGGAATCATGGCAGCTCACCTGAAAAACAAGAAGATAAAATGCTGAGTCATGCTTTGCATCAAATATCCTTCATTTTATAAATGTTAGAGAATGTTGTAAATTTTATTTTTTCATCAAAGTTATCTAAAAGTCCATAGTCTTATTAGAAATCTTAATGAGTAAAAATATAATTCATAAAAATATTTATAATTCTAAAAATAATAAAACAGATTTGTCATATGATGCCAAACAAAAGCCTTAATATAATGTAATATTATATAATATATGTTCTCTTCTTCTGTCAGAATTTATTACATGAGTTTTTTGTAGAATGAATTTCAATATTTTATATATATATAAAAAAATAATACCATAAATTGTGTGTTTTCAATGTATTATACTGAGATTTCCCTCTCATTCTTCCGCATTTATCAAACATGTCATGGTGTTCCAAAAGGACCATAAATAATGTAAGAGGAAGAAGAACATGAATATTAACTTTCAGCACATTTTCATCCCAGTTCATTCTGTTGTCATCTAGAGTTTTCTCTTACAGTAGTTGTGAGTCACAGCTCAGATCATGAATACAGGAAGTAGTTATGAATGAGTCAGCAGAACATCTTCAGTTAATGTTACACGATGAATACACCTCATCCCACACAGACCCAAGTTTCACCTTGTTAAGCAGGTATTCTCAAAGTAAAGTTTCATGTGGTGGAATCAGACTGAGCTCCTGACTGTATTAAGGAGGTTTACAAACTCAGCTCTTTTGTCTAAAGGCTGCGGTGGGCATGCTGGCATACCGGGATATTTAGGGTTGCCAGGTTGGAGCTTTGAATTAATCCCATCTGCCCTGCGTCTGCCTAAACCCAGAACAAGACTGAAAACATGCCCGCCAACAGAAAGAAACACACGCACTTTACCCACAATTCAGTTCTACTCTAATTCAGCTCCAACTAGCCGAGACAGAATAAGAACAGACTGAGAAAAGACATGAAAAAACATTTATGAGCTCTTATGAAGGAAGTAAAAAAATAACAAACAAATTGTTTAATTTGATCCTTCCACAAATGATAGAGCTTGTTATTAAAAAGCTTCCATGGAACAGCATTGAGTTGGATGGGTTCTGATCAGCATTAGGGTGGATAATTGACATAAAGAGAAAAAGGAAATGTCTTTTGGTTAAGCTTTTAGACTTCCGTTATACAACCACCATTATTTGAGAAAGGATCAGGAGACAAATAAAGATCAACAAAGAAAGAAAGAAAGAGCGGGCATATTTATCAGCTTACATAACCGCTAATGTTGGGTGAGACATGAAAGAGTTCAGACAAGAAGAGATAAACTCAAGAAATATAATGAAGTTTGGTGGCGACCAGTTGTGTCATTTTAATCATTCATTCATTCATTCATTCATTCATTAATTCATTCATTCATTCATTCATTCATTCATTCATTCATTCATTCATTCATCCATTCAACAACACACACACACTTCATGTGTGTGTGTGTGCGTGTGTGTGTGTGTGTGTGTGTGTGAAAACTATGGAATCAGTGAGTCAGATTTAGAGTCGCTCCGGCTTACATCTATACTTAGACTGGGAAAGGCTGAGAATTTTCCGTTTTGGATTCAGGGGCCGACGTGAAAATGCAGAGAAGAGCACAGCAATTGTATCCTGAGACCTTGTAAAAATTCCTTTCAGGACCGCAACAATTCTCAGAGTGCTGGTGTTGCTAAACGATCTCAGAATATAATGTAAAGCATTAGTGAGATTCCTTGTGGATAAATTGACTACAGACCTAACAAAAATCATGATCATGTTAATTTAAACTAGTTAAACGCAATATATCTGGGTTTACTGGTGCAATGGACCTCATTTATAAATTTTAATACACTTCCATTCTGCTTTTTTAAAGTAGGGGTATCCTGTTGTTTCATGCATTATAATTTCTTTAGACTGTTCAATGTGTTCCACTTGTTAACTATGTTAGGCGTATGACAAAGGATTTCTGTGCCGGTTACACTGCCTCCGTAGAGCCAAAGGTTTCGGAAAGCTTCTTTAAAAACATATTCGATCCATCACCGTCATTAGGTCACTTAGGTTATTTAGTTATTTATTGGCCATACTTCCGTAAAAACCAGCTCACACATCAATCAGAGATGCTGAGAATGCACGAGCATAAGAATGTACATTCAACAAGATATTCACTGACTAAGAACAAAATAATAATATATTACGGGTAAAGCGAAAACCTTTTACACAAAACACAATTGTGGCTCATAGCACTGAGAAATAAAAATCAATGCTTAGAGGTTTAACCTCTACACAGCACTCAAACCCACCGCACATCTTTTTACAGCTCCATCACAAAGGCAGCTGTGGCTAAAAATGAACACACAAACACATTTAATGGTCCACTATTTACACATCATTCACAGTAACATATAATCTTCAGTCATTCACATGTTGTTCAGATGGGCCATAGAAAATACAGACACTCCCACACATCCATGACAATACAGCTGTACAGATAAAAGAAGAGAAGATGTAAGAACACAGGTAGAGATTTAAAGTGTTTTAGAAAGATATAAACAACACCGGCTCAGAAGCATACACCGGTCCTGTTACAGCGTGAAGTGGTTTTTATTTTACATCTTGAACTAAGTCTTTAAGATGTTTGCGTTACGCTGCCTTTCATTTGTAATATTTCGTTTTAAAATGTGTAAATAAAAATTTGGTTTATACATCGATTGCACATAAATTCTTTCATGTATTTACCACGTATGGTTCCAACAGTAGGGTTTGTTTCCAGTATTCTGAAGCAAATGAATAGTGGATTGGTGAAGCTGTAAAACAGCACAAAACTCTAATATTTCTCTTTTAATAACTCTAAACAACATTCTCAAACAGAGGTAAACCGTCTATACATTTAGACCTGAAGGACGAACTGAAGTCATGATGTCATTCGGAGTGAATCTGAAAAACTTGAGACTGAACGTTTCGAAACTCTTAAGTTTCAGCCAAGAGTCAATTAACAATTAACAAACACAAACCTTTGTACACATTCAACACACACGTTCACATTTTCCTTTCCCAGACCAGTAAACACTTAGAAACCCAAGCATTTTAAAAGCAACCTTCTAAACAATCCATTACTGCATTTCCCACAGAAAGTAAACAGGAGACGGAGTGAGCGTGTGTGGATTGGATAGACAGACGGCTCTGTTTGGAGATGTTTGAGAGATTCTCGGATAGCGTCTTCAATGGCCATCAATGAAACACCTTTTCCATCACCGTAACCTTTAGCAACGCAAGCCAGGATAACACACACACCTTTACAGTTTACAGGCTTCTTTCTTTGACTGGTATTTTACTTGACATTTTCTTTAGTTGTCTTTTTTAAAATTGCTAACTAACTTTGTTGTCTCCTAACAACTTGGAAGTCGCTTTGTATAAAAGTACCCGCTATATAACCTAAATGTAAATGTAATTCTTCCCTTGTAATAAAAGCACATTTATATTTGGACATTCCCCAGCCCTCATAGTCTCACTGACTCCACAGAATCTTCCAGCAAAGAAAAAAAATCCACAGGAAAGCTGGCACATGCCAACAAAGAGAGATATTGTATTCCTCTGAGACGGACGTTACGTCTTCATAAAACTAATGTGTGTTCTATTCTGCGCTGCCTTAGTTGTCATGACAACAGACACACTTAGAATTACAATAAATTACAATATTTTTGATCCTTTAAATGTCTTTTTTATAAAGCATGAGGATGCACACTTACATTTTCCAAAAAAATTCAAGTACTGTGACTTCCAGATAACCCTGGAAGTTTGGTTGTCTCGCTCTTTGTTTTGTCTCCACCAAGGACAAATAACGTCTCCACTGTGGAAAAGCCCACATGAACAAACAAAAATACACACATACAGAATCAAAAACTCTAACATAAAAAGCATACACTAATTCACATGTTTGCGTAGTCAAATGCAAACTGCTCTTAATGAATTCAATTCAAAGTGTGTGGTATAAAATGTCAGCATCAGCAGCGGAAGATCTTAAGAGAATAGAGACATTTAGACTGTTTAGAATGCAATACTAACTTTACTTTTCAGAACATATTAAACAATGCATTCTTAATTAAAATAAAACATTGAGTTTTTACATGTTTGAGAATTCAATAGGTTACTGAATATGCTCATCAATTTATTAGAAAACATAGTATGGACGCATATGCTTTCATTAAAAAAAATAAACAAATTATTGTTAACAATATTGCAGAACTGTCTTCTAATACACAGTACTCAATATAATGCAATCATAACCCTAGTTCACCCTCAAACCAAACACACGGGACACAAACCTAACAATACGACTGAAAGCATCGGGTTTAAAGAAGGTCAACTAGCAGGTTTATGAGGTGGTCTATATGTACGTCTTACAGAGCACTTGGAATTATGGGTATGTGTGCTTAAATCAAACCAATGCTGCATGCTCCAGCTAACAAAGACATCTTCAAACACGTGGAGCAAAAGATCAGGCTTGTAAAAACACATATATTTGCCCTAGGGTCATATTTTACCCCTAATCCAAACCAAAAGAAGTGTTCAAAACTCTTGCTAACACTGAATAATTATTATATGCATAACAATAATAAGATCATGACACCACAAACCCCGATAAGACTTTCACATTCCCCATCACACACCCGCAGGAAGCAGACACGTCTCTGCACGACTTTGACATAATGTCTGATTCTTACAGTCGAAATGCTCTGAAAGTACTTTGTTCCATCTCTCTGAAAGCACTTACCAGAGAGACCATTCCAATGTACCAACAAAGTATAAAAACAACCATTTACTTGTTCATCTTCTCTTTAAGTAACCCATAGATTATATATTTCTAGAGAAGTCTCCGTATTGCCCGTATGAGAAGCTAGAGATGATGTTTCTCGACTGTAAGCCACAAGGGTAAGGGATAAATGGATCTGCTAAATGACAAATATATAATACAAATACAAATGTTGACATTACTCACATGTTGCGCAAAAAAGAAGGCACAAAGTAAAATAAAAGAGATGTTTTTATAATGAAAGTCTTATATGATATTACAAATCATCCAACAGCATTCATCAGCACATTCAATTAGGATCAAAATGATCTCATCCCAGAACACAATAAGTGTCCAAACAAGGGATTGATGATTTGCCATACAATTCCATATTCTTGTAGTATATTTCCTTCTCAATGTGGCCTTTTTACTATTCACACCTTGTACTAACAATGGAGGTTACACATACACACAAATTACAGACAAACAGCCATTACAGATCAGGGGACACACAGACACAGACACAGACACAGACACAGACACAGACACAGACACAGACACACACACACACACACACACACACACACACACACACACACACACACACACACACACACACACACACACACACACACACACACACACACACAGACAAACACAGACAAACACACACACACACACACACACACACACACACACACACACACAGACACACACACAGACACACACACACAGACACACAGACACACAGACACACAGACACACAGATACACAGACACACACACACACACACACACACACACACACACACACACACACACACACACACACACACACACACACACACACACACACACACACACACACACACACTCACCGGCTCTGTTACTGTATCGATCTCTGGTGTGTGTGACGCATAACTGAGACATTTCTCTCCTCCGGTCCTCACTCCACAGCAGCACAATCTCACACTCGTGTAACACAAGAAGAGTTGACGAAGACACGCCCAGGAACCTACGTCACTAAACCAACACCACGCCCAGGCGAGGCAATCCTACTATGGCGAAGGCTCGGTGATTATAATAATGCGACTAAATAAACGGTGGATTAATATTAATTATGATGTGATATTAATTATTAATAATGATATATTCTCGACAAAAATAAAAAATAAAACATAAAATAAATTAAATTCACCTCAATGTATTCTTGAGGTAGATCTCTGCCATAGTAGGATTTGAGGTGCTGCGCGGTGACGTCAGCACTCGCTGATACAGCAGGAGCGTGCGTGACTTTGACGCAGGGTGGAGCGAGTGCGTGCCATGAAGGTCGTTTTAACGCACAATTTGCTTACTCTGTTTTTATAAAATGCGTTATAAAGTTTACACAGATGATTTAATAATAAATATTCGACTGATTACCAGTTCATGATGTTAATAAATACACAAATATAAATATCAATACAATATAAAGAAGTTTAATAAAAGTTTCTGAAATAATCCCATGTCAACTTCATGTATTTATTGTACTTTTATATAATTTAATATAATTCAATATCAGCTCATCTATTGCAAATTATCAACAGTCAATATTTTAATTGAATACAAAATGTAATTAAAAACAAATTGTTTTTAATTATTTGTAAACAAATCAAAGCAGACGACCTTTAAAGAGTTTAGAACAAAAAGTTAATAAAATACATTAAATAATAAAATAAATATAAATGTCCAGTTTCACACAGAGCTTCCTCACCTTTGACTTCGATGAGTTTGGACTTTGTATTAAGTTTCTTTCTATTTTTATGAATTGTTATATCAGGGTATTATATTTATATACAATAATATAAAAATATAAATAAAATAATGTGACTCTATAAAAACTATTATACAACAAATTAAATCGTAGAAACAAATCAAATAATTTATAATACCTTGTAAATTAAAAAGGGCATCTGCAAAGTATTTAAAAATCAGGAATTTTAAAGTAACAACATTAAATAAAATAAAATAATGTTATTAATGATCTGATATGACATAGAGGATTCTTTGGTTATTTTGTATATTACATAATGTAAAGTTAAAGTATAACAGTCATTAAATAAAAAATTTCTATCATCCTATCCTGACTCACCCTCCAACTAGATAAAAGAGACAAATTACATGTAAACAAAATATGATCTGTATATTCATAATCATACTTTGAATAATATTAAAAACAGAAAGGCTGAAAAATATATGAAGCACTATGTAACTTTAATTTAGTTAACTTTTCATGCCATTTATTTATTAATTTAATATTTGTTTCTCTAACTTTCTAAGAGTTTGAATTCCCATATTATTTCACTTTATTATTGTTGTGAGATGTATATGTTTGTAATAATATGTATATAATTGCATAATAAAAAAATCTTCATAAACATGTTTACAAAGGTAACAGTATATATTTTTTAAGATTCCATTTTAAGTACAGAAATGTATTGGAACCTTAAATATTTTGTAATATTTGAAAAAATTGTTTTTTTTGTTTTACACTGTAAAAAACATTCAGTCTTAAAATGACGTAATCAGCTTGTTAAGAGTCATGTTGGGCGGGGCTGCGCTAAGGGCTACGTCATCAACAATCGACAAACTGTGACTGAGCTCCAGCGTGCGCTCTGTGGAGAACATGTCAATCCGTCGCCAATAAATATAAAGTTTTATTTCAAAAGATAGGCAGGCAAGTAACGTTTGATAATGAGCTTTAGATATTTATTTTTATTAAGGCCAATAATACACCGATCACGTGTATGTGGAAGTGTATCTTCAGTCCCAGCATGTAAGGTTAATGCTGGAGGTAAACACGTGCAGAACACATCTTTACTTCTCCCAGGTTATTCAACACAATCTGTAATAGCATGGAATAAAGGAATGCTTGGTCTCTACAGAAGTTTCACAACTTCTATGTGTAGAACTGAAGCCATTGGACAAGTGAAGTCAACACACTATCACCTGGTGTACACTTGCAAAGTAAGAATGCATACTTATGCTCTTCTTGATCATTGTTAATAAGTTGACATTTCTAACATGTTATTAAATATAACAGGTGTGCTCCACCCGCTCAATGAAGAAAATTTCCAAGGTGGCCTATCACAAGGGGGTTGTCATAGTAACATGTCCAGGATGTGACAACAATCATGTCATTGCTGATAATCTGAACTGGTTTTCAGATTTGGAGGGGAAAAGGTTTGTATACACTGTGTTAGGAACAACCCATAGGCTGTCATACCTAGACTATTCTATTTCCATTATAGACACAGGAAAAGCTTCATTCCTCATCTACTTCATGAACAGTTAAATGTTCCCTGACCCTCAGACTTTTGGTATATATATATATATATATATATATATATATATATTTATAAATTGGTACATTTATTAACCTATAGATATTCTATGGATTAGATTAGATTCAACTTTATTGTCACTGTACTTGTAAGGTACAAGGCAATGAAATGCAGTTAGCATCTAACCAGAAATGCAATTAGCAGTAAGTACAGAATATATATGTAATATGTACAATAAATATACAGAATAGATCGTATAAGAGCTTTCCATTGCATCCCTATATACATATTATACACCCTACTGTGAAATAAATATGTGTAAAACTTTACATTACACTTTATAACTTGTATATTTCTAAAACATCTGTATATATTCTATTCCATCCTACCATTTCTACCATTGTGTGATTAACATTTATTACAATTCGTTTCCTACATTTACATTTAGGCATTTAGCAGACGCTTTTATCCAAAGCGACTTACAATAGTCGAGGAGACAATGAAGCGTTTCCTATGTCGCCTTACATTGTGAACCGAAAGCTTCTGTTAACAACAAACATTCCTTGTGTGTGTAAAGACACCGAATAAAACTCATTCTGATTCTGCTTTCTACTTATTTCCTTTTTGCTTCTGTAAACAATTACGACAAAATTGAATCTTATTGTTGTGTACTCTGTGTTACCGTAGAAACATAGAGGAAATCCTTGCAGCTAAAGGGGAAACAGTGAAGAGAGTTCAGGGGAATGAAGCTCTAGAGATCATCGCTGAGGAATCATTAAAGGAAGATCCAAACATCACAGACGAACAAAACACAAAACATCTAAGTGATGGATCTGACAAAACATGACATTCAACTGAGACTTTAAAGTGTTTTTGTTAAAAGATGTTACTTGTAATATACATGTATGATTAAATATGTAGTTGTTTATACTTTTTAAATAAACCAAATAAACAAACAATCTTAAAGGGATAGTTCACCCATGGATGAAAGGGACATTACATTTAGACTAACAAATGAGTTTTACAAAAGAATCATTTAGAAAAAGAGGTAACAAAGCAATCGTAAGTCAAAATAAAATGTCTTCGTAAAGAAAAACACATCATATGGACCAATGCCAAGACTTTATTTTACATTTACTCACCCTTATATCATGTTAAAGCTGTATGACTTTCCTTCTGCAGAAAGTGGTCTACAAAACACTGAAGCCGATCAACTACCACTGTATGAATAGATTTTTCAAAATATCTTCTTTTGTAATTCATATAGAAAGCAGCTAGTGTCTTGTTTGAGTGTTTGGCTCCACCCTGTGTTCACTACAACGTTTAACATTTCTGTCATTTAAAGCGTCTTATTTATCATTTATTTATTTTAGTGAAGTTTGTGAAGAGTTATCTGACATGTGACGTCAAATTCAAAAACAATAAGAAGCTGAGAATTGCAATAAAATAGATAAAAAAAATGTGAGTTACATTTAAAACAATTAAATCATTGTATTGTAGTTACTTATGCATCAATTTAAAAATATAAAAAATGTCATCTGAATTATAATTCAGTTGTGTATTATTTTTAGAAAGTTGTTTCAGCGATCACGTGTTACGTCACACTTCTCTCGGCGCGGTAAAGATGGACCAATCACAGCCGTTCGTTTCCAGTGACGTTATCAGTTTTAAAACAATTTAATAATGACGTTGCGGACTTTATTTGTTTATCAAACATTATTGGATGCATTCCAACAATTATACATCATAATCTAAAAATATTTATTAAACGCCCAGACATGTGATGCTCAATGGGACTTCCGCATTCAGAGTCACTAAACATCCCATAATAAGAGTCCAGGACACAAACAGCTGTGGCCGATGGGTAATGTGACGATTAATCGATCGAACACTGCCCGAATATCTCACAACCGATGATCGATTTCACCGGAACCGAACTCGAAGACTCGAATTGAACGTCAGTTACGTCATCACTCGAGCATGAATTCTGCCGGGCTGTTGTGCGACACCGAGCGCCCGAGACACCGACCATTTTTAATCGGGGTGAGCGGAGGAACCGCAAGTGGAAAGGTATAGAAATATAATTCTATTAATTATGAGCA
Source organism: Triplophysa yarkandensis (assembly GCA_033220385.1). Taxonomy (NCBI): domain Eukaryota; kingdom Metazoa; phylum Chordata; class Actinopteri; order Cypriniformes; family Nemacheilidae; genus Triplophysa; species Triplophysa yarkandensis. The sequence goes on from CM065666.1 coordinate 8,682,715, forward strand.
AATCGATTCATGCGTGACGCGTTTGTGCTTTAGGTTGGTCGCAGTGCGTGTGCTTTACGTTTGAGGTGCTGCGCAGAGGAATCGCGAGAATACAGCGGGGTTTACCAGCACTCTCGCGATATTTACGTCATATGTTGGTGGATCTGCGCAGCTCCGCCTCAAATATAAATATCCAGAAATAAACATGTTAAGGATATTTTGAGCTTCTTGGCGCAATTGAAGCAAATATAGATTTAGATATGATATAAAAAATAGAAAATTAAAAATATAAATTATAATATGAATTATAATTGCGTGTGTGTGTGTGTGTGTGTGTGTGTGTGTGTGTGTGTGTGTGTGTGTGTGTGTGTGTGTGTGTGTGTGTGTGTGTGTGTGGTTTTTGGTGGGATGGAAACCAAAAGAGTTTAATTCTGAAGGAATGTATGACATTATTTTTGTAGTTTTTTTATAAAATGGAAAAGTTTTTTTTTAAATATCTGCTGTCCACTTGTCATCAGTGATGCAATTACAACTACACAACTGTTCGGTCATGTGATCACAAACGGTGTTTTCTTGTCCAGTCCACTGTGTGTGCCAAAATCATGGAGCTGCTGGGTCAACATAAGGTGGATCACTGTCAGCGCCAGGTCACCATCGTCTCTCAGGACAGTTTCTACCGGATCCTGACACCAGAACAAAAGGCCAAAGCTTTGAAGGGCCAGTACAACTTTGACCATCCAGGTAGCTAGGATTAGAGATATTTTGAGAAACGTCTGACATTTACGTTTATTCATTAGGCAGACGCTTTTATCCAAAGTGACTTGTAGCATTATGTAGTAGTCAATCATCACTGTAGAGTAAACAGTGGTAAGATGTCTTCAAGAACACTTAGGTTCAAACACTGAGATTCGAACCAACAACCTTCTGCTTACAAGTCCAACTCATAAACCACAAGACCATGACTGACCCTCTCTCTCTCTCTCTCTGGTCTCCCTCTCACAGATGCGTTTGATACAGAGTTTATGTGTCAGACTCTGAAGGACATTGTAGAAGGAAAAGTGGTGGAGGTTCCCACATATGACTTTGTCACGCATTCCAGGCAAGACACACTTCTCTCTCATAATATCACATTAACATGTAACACGCACAGTGATGTTTTATCTCTCTCTGTCATTAAGTGTTGTTTTGTGTGATAACGGCAGAATTGATGACGGTTATTCACGTGTACAGGCTTCAAGAGAAGATTCGCGTGTATCCCGCAGATGTGGTGCTGTTTGAGGGTATTCTGGTGTTTTACACACAGGAGGTCAGAGATATGTTTCGCATGAAGCTGTTCGTTGACACCGATTCAGATGTGCGCCTGTCTCGCAGAGGTAACCCTTTATTGCTTAATGAATACATTTCTGTTATATGGAAATCATTAAATCAAATCAAGTTTCATTTATTATTTAGTCACTCTTATATTCTTTTTTTCTAGTTCTGCGGGACATGAAAATAGGCCGAGATCTGGAACAGATTCTCTCACAATACACAACCTTTGTAAAACCTGCCTTTGAAGAATTCTGCCTTCCAGTGAGAAAACACTCAAACACACACAAAACAATATTATAGCAATGACGTGACATAATTCAAAGTGATCTGAAATCTCTCCTCCTCAGACAAAGAAATATGCTGATGTTATAATACCTCGAGGAGTCGATAACATGGGTACATTTGAGTCAAACGTCAAAATCTAATGTTAAGAAATGAATTACTGGTTATAAAGCTGTTTCTCTTCTTTTCTCTTGAATGTCCAGTGGCGATAAACCTGATTGTTCAGCACATTCAGGATATTCTTAATGGAGACATCTGCAAATGGCAGAGGGGCTCTGTGAATGGACATGCCCATGTGCGAAGCCAGAAGAGAGGTGTAGCTGAACACGGCGAGGTACCCGGCGGGGGAAATCTTCTGGCAAAACGACCCATGCTGGAGCCCAGCACACGACCACATTAACACACGTGATAAAAACTTCAAAGATTTCTGCATGCTTCCAATCCACACACCATCTCCTCTCACAGACTGTTAGTGAATTTCGTTCTGATATTTGTCACCTTTTAGGGTGACCTTTGACCTGTAACCAGGTTTCATCGACTGTGCTTTAAATGTAAAGGACTAAATGTTGTCAGTATGGATTCCGTGTAGATGATGATCACCTGTTGACCTGAAATGAAAACAGTCTAAACTTACATATATCAAGTGAAACAGGTAAATGTTTATTTATTCTCTAGTAGTCAAATATGTTTCTATGGAGACATACAATTAATAGAGATATCTAGGTAAATTGTTTGATCAGGAAAAGACGAACACTGAGTCGTGTTTCCATGACTCATTTATTACGATTCATTGATTTAATATTTAACAATTGTTTTACCACCGATTGTATTTTTATTATAGCTCGTGTCAACATCGAATTTCTCTTTTGAAATTACTGTTTGCTTTCAAATGTGAATATTTAAGAATATGTTTCATTTGTAATCAATGTTTGTATTTTGTCCATGTACAAACTTTTTAAATATGAAAGTAAACATGATGCCTCGTGGTTATATAGATCAGTCCGTTTTAATTTTATAGAATCTGATCACTTCAGGGAAATACACAATTTAGGATTAAAGACAAGTGTAACCTATGAGCAGTAGAACAAAAATGGTTTGAATGATTACCATATAATCTAACTATGTTATTGACATGGTAATACATCCTGAAAAAATTGTCAATTAATACTGTATGACATTTTATTGAATAGTGTTGTACCAAATAAAGTACTTGTCCTAGGTTCCTACCCTAACTCATATTAAACAGATTTAGAAAGCGATATTTGCTAGGTACAAATACCATAGTAAAACCAAAAAAATGGTTGTCAGTCCAAATACACACATCCCATGATTGTCTTTAAAGTGTAAATATGTGCTCAAAGTGTTGGATAAACACAAACACAAGAGTTCTTACAAAGAGAGCAGTTTATTGGTGGCTGAATATACAGGATGTTATAGGTGTAACAGGAAAGAAAATCCCAGGAGTTAGTAAACATCAACATCACACACACACTGAAGAAAGCCTTCTTTGCTTTCCTTCTCTCATATGAAGAACAACATTCGTAGAAAACACACTCTCACAGACTCTCTCTCTCTCTGGTGACCAGAGATCACAGCATATTCAGTCCTCATGTTTTTGCCTTATAATATTAGTTATTTTAGTGCATGATTCATTTGGTTGAAAATATATTCCTAATGACTGCCCTTTACATGATCTGAGATTATACATAACAACTGTACACAAACATTTATACAGAACATATCATACATATTCCCAAATTTACCTGAAACATACACGCCGAGCCCCGGCCATCTCTGTCATTCTGAAGTCTGCTCCAGAAAACCAGTGAATCAAGTCATGTCCTGGTCACATTTCACCACAAATATCTCATCATATATAGTTCTCATCATTTTTATTTGTGGCCACATATTTCTTTTATATTGTAATGCTGTTTTGAGGAACTGGAGTTAAGAATTAATATTAACCATCAGAATTCTTATATTCTGGAAAATCATAATGGGTCTTAAGCAGAGGGTGTGAAAATACTTCCTCCAAATAATTATTTTTGTATTTAATTCAATATAAGACCCAATGATGTCCTCCAAATAAGTTACACATCCAAATCCATAAATAAACCTTTAGAATACCCTTTTCGATTGAAACATAAATATTTATTACAGTAACAAGACTGAGATTTTGTCTTTGATGGTAAGACCAAAAATAGGCTCAACGTTTTCTTTTAATCATTTCAGTTTTACATTTAAAATATAACAATATTTGTATTTTTAGGTTTTATTGCGACCCAGACAAGTTCTTACATTTCAAACACACACACACACGGGGCTTTAAGCACAGTGACAGTAAACAGTTACACAAAAAAACAATAGTAAGTCGAGTCCAAATGACAAGTTCATCTTTCATTTTCTATTTTATATATTCAATATAGTCCACATATCCATCTCTCACTGTCTAAAACAGATCAGTGAATAATTATTATCAATCCGTGAGATTGCACCGTTGTCCTCTTATGTCCCAAATCATCCATTATGAACATTAAACACAAGTCGGTCCGGTTGCGCAGCTCCAGGTTGAAATCAATGAAGTTAAACTCAATAGTTCAGTCAGAGTAAGCGACTGGCCTTTGGAAGGACAAATGGACACGTCCAAACTGGACAAACAAAAATGACCTCACTCCAATCGGCACAGTGTTTAATAGCAGTGGAACTGAGCCCTCTTAAGAGTGTGCGTACACACACACAGAAACATGGAAAACTTGCAAAGATTCAGCTTTAAATCACAGCGTATCCTCCTTTTGAACACTTTGTGTGTGTGTAAGCTTAAGTTTGTCATACTGAATCAAATATTCTATCTTGATGCAAAGGACAGGAAAATACTGCCGGCTTTTGAAGTTTATCGGTGCAAATCGGCGCAATTTAATGTTTCAGGCTGTCAGAAACAACCTAATGTGTGTTCCCAGGTTTTAAAAGGTGGTTTAGGTCTCACCGTAAAATAGTCTCTGATGTCCATGATTTGAGGTTCTAGGTCTTCTCCTCTCGATCAGTTTTGCGTCTGGAGATGTTCCGTGGTTTGATCTTGAGCGAAAGTTCCCATAATGCCTCCTCTGCGAGGTGATCGCTGAAGTCGTTGAAGAACGAGACGATGTCATCATTCCGTTTCAGTTCGTAGTGTCTATACAAGCAAAACAATTATTATTTCATTAGTTTCTGAATAAATCACCTACAGAGTTGAGAACATAAATCTTTATCCCCAAGTAAAACATTTTTAATAACTTTTGTTGTGTATAAAACTGCCACATTCAAATAAAAATTATAAAGAATTAATTGGGCTGTAAAAATAAAGCTAAAGAAAATATAGCAAACACATCATGTTGCCAGCTCAAGCGGACATTGTAAAACAGAATATTGTTTTTATATTTACTACAATTATTGTTTTTATTCAACCGCATGTATACAGTTATTGTGACAATGTGGTGTAAATAAGAGTATAGTTTAAGTCATATGTTATTTGAACTCAAACTGGGTTTGTGCCAGTGATTTACTCACACTTGTTGGAAGCGTCTCATGCTGTCCAGAATGTTGAACTGCTGCCAGCGTTTGGAGAAATTCACTTTCCCCTCAATAAAATCTGGATTTCCAAGGTGAACGAACGTCAGGTCTTGTAAAATCAAACCTCTGCAGAAGAAACAATATTAGCTTAATAAAACAAGGAACATGAGATGAAACGTATATTTTCTTTCAAGTAAATATTGTGTTTATAAACATATTTTTGTTATTGATGCTTTTTATTTTTTAATCAGATATAGGTTAGATATTTCATGAATAATAAAACGTTAAACAAAAATAAAACAAAAGTGTCAGACTGTGTATGTACACACTTACAGGTAGGGGATACACGGAGGTTCGACTTCGGCTAGCGCTGCTCTGTACGCTCTGAAAGACGACGAGCTGTCAATCAAAGTACAGTACTCTTCCAAACCCTGCATAAGGAAATAAACATTATATTTGAACAAATTATATATAATCCACTTTTATTAAACAAATGTTTAACATGATGTTAACACGAAACAGATTCTGATTGGCTGACGTGACTGACTTCAGATGTCTGTTTCTGCCACTCCAGCCGTCTGATTGGTGCAGAGTCAAGCGCAGAGAGAATCGCCAAATATGAGTTGAAGTTGTTCAGTTTTCGCAGGTGCTATGAAACAGAATATAAAATAGATGTTAAGTAATTAGCATATTCACGAGAGTCATCCTCTTGTCATTGAGATTCGTTCAGAACACAAAAGTAGATATTTTGAACAATGTTGTAACTGGCACCCATTGCATTGGTTTTGTGTCCATTCAGTTGAAGTCAATGAGTGGCCGTGCTGTTCAGTTACAAATATTCTTCTCAAATATCTCATACAGATTTAAAATGACAAGAGAATCAATTAATCGTTTTGGGTGAACGATCACTTTAATTGTTGGTGTTATGGTTTATGGATGTGTGTGTGTGACTTACCTTCATGATCTTGATAAATTTGAGCAGCAGTTTCTCTCTGTCTTGAGCTTTCTCCTGTTGGATTATTATAGAGCGCACCCTTATAGACAGAAGGATAAATACATGTTAGAATGTATATTAAATGTACAGTGAGTTTATGTATTGTGTATAAATGGATGTGTACCAGTAGCTCATGTTGTTAAAGTGCTCGGTGAACTGGGTGAGATTGGGACTTTTCTCTTCATTCTGTTCCTTTGCCCAAAGCAGAACCTCAGGAATCTGGAAGCAGACGCACAAACAGTTAGACAAACACATGGAGACGTTCAGCAGGAAGTGTAACAGTGTTGTTAAATGTAAACATTGCGTCTTACCTCGATCTTATAGAAGAGTTCAGCGTCCAGAAGGGTCAACTGATCAGCAATCTCATGACTGCGGAAGTCATGCAGCGTGCCCGGCCTTTAGAGAGACAGCCAATCAGATCACAGACAAATAAGCAGACGTTGCCATAACACTCAATGTCCTTTACCTGGCAGAGACGCCAAGCGCTGCGAGAGGTTTGAGCGTCTGCGCATGTCGCAGGAGTCTCTTCTGTTCAACTTTATCTAGAATGTTCTTCCGCAGAACCCGCGCCAGACTCAGTTCTCCATTACACACCAGACGGAACACCAGATCCATCAACTGGCGGAGAATGTCCTCTGTCAACTCCACCAGACTGACACACACATACAATTCATCTGTCATGAATGTAAATACACACACTTTGTGTTTTGAAATAACACATGCATTTACTCACCAGAGCTCATCCACGACTCTGACCAACACAAAGAATGTGTTTTTACTGACACGCTTCTTAAAAGTGTCCGGACTGTGACAGAATCGAGTGTATGTGCAGAGGAGTCAAGGAACAGATGATACAAACATTTACACAACACATACACACATGCACACACACACTGAAGTCATATAAAGGATATCTGTAGTGTAGTTTTTTGATGAGGTCCTCTGGTGTTATGAAGGTTCTGTATGTGGTGAGAAAAGCCTCACAGTACAAAACCAAATCTACAACACAAAGACGTTTTATTTAAATACACAGCTGAAGAAAGATGTGAATCTATACAAACAGAACAGCTTTCTGAGGAAAGAATGTCATAGATTACCTTTGCGGTCTGTTTCTGTCGCGTGAACCAACAGTATATCACCAGATCCAGCTCGCACGTCCGGGCCGTCATCATTCTATCAGAAGACACAGATTTATTAATGCAGCCATCAACAGCACATTTAATGTATGCACGGTAGAGTCAAAAATTTGAAAAATGATGTATTGTTACGTATTATTAAAATGTATTATTGTATTTGTATCTATAAGTGTATTAAATTATTGTAAAGCCAAAATATTCATAATATATTTAAATATATATATTTTCTTTTTTGTCATGACCCACAAACAAAAGGTCCACAATATATTGAAACCTCTGAATTAAGTAAGATTTTAGTTTTTCTGTGCTTTTAAAAAAAAAATGATTTCTGATCATTTTACCATACTTATAAAAACATTAAGATAACATGAAAAATATTAACATTCATTTTAAGACATTTAAAATTATATTTTGTCCAATAATAACTCAAATGTCTAGGTCTTCTCTTTTTGATATCAAACCATCTAATATCACCTTATATTTTTTATTGCATATTGGGGGCATTAAGAGAAAATATTTTTGACTACTACTGTATACATTTTAAACAGTTGGAGAACGTCTCCTGGTGTTAAGAATATTCTTCATAAATACCTCAGCTTTGAGTGTTATACGGCTCATAATCTCGCTGTGATCAATAAGAGACAGTTCATCGATATCATCGATTTCTTCCTGACTGGGTTCTTTCAGTCTGCATTGAGAAAAATATTGCACACATTATCACAAAATAAATATCTCCAATCCACTCATAATTCAGCAACACAGACAGATTGTGTTTTAATTCTTACCTGTCCTTAGACAATGCCTCCTTGCTATTGGACGTGGGGATGTGAGGGGTGTGGTTTTCATCACAACAAATTGTGTCCTTCCATTACATAAAAAGTTAGTAGAAAAACATGCAGGTATACAGGTATAAAACTCACAAGAGTATGCATTACTTACAGTGTGATGTGTGCTTTCACCATTGGTCTGTGTGGATGCGTACAAATTCACATATTCCCCCTCTCCACCTTCATCAACACTTTCACTCTACAGGAACAGAAGAGGGACATACATCACACTTTAACATCAAACTCAAGATCTGAAGATGTTATATATATATACAGTGATGTCCAAAAGTCTTTTTACCCTAATAAATGTTTAAAGTCAAAGTTATTAATATCATTTAGTGTGTCAGAAAATATGGGTTTACATTTCTATTGCCAGGGCTTCACACAGAGATCTGATGTCATCATCTATTTCATTTATTATAACATAATTTAAAAAGATTGAAAAAAATTAACAGACTACATCCAGAAGAACGTGTTAATGTCTTCAAGACGCTTTAAGACACATACCTGCACATCTACAATAACTAGAGAAATCTTCTTACAGTACTGTATAATACAATTCTTACAAACTTTTTTACAAAACATATTTTCTTTTTTTTCTTTTATTGCTATTGAGTTATTTCTATATTATATTTATTTCTTGTTAATTACTTTAATGCCTACGTTTAAGGGCACTTTAAATTTATTTGATTTCAATTAACACAAAATGTTCTAATAGTTAAGTTAACAATAATAAACCTGGCAAAAAAAGCCAAATAATTTTTATTTTTGATCAATGTAAAAAGCACAAATATCTACAATATTTTCTTTTAGACTCAGGTCACTTCTTCAATGTTTGACTCTGGTTTATCCTCTGTAAAGTACAAATAAACAGAGAGTAAATAACAAACATGTAGTTCTGTACATGAACCACTAGATGACACTGACAGACAAACATTTACATCACTGAATATTTTCAAAATAAGGTTTCTAATATTATGCTCCTTATAAGATGCTTTTGTTTCAGTAAAGATCTATTCATCCTGCATATAAATTAATACTATTTTTAGCAAAATCTATAAAACTCTCACCTCACTTATGCCTATGTGTGCGTTTCTCCCCGACATAATTTTCAATATACGAAAAAGTGAGTGTCTGACATCAAATGTGTGTTTACCGCAGAGGTTAGCAGAGAGTCAGATAGAGACGACTCAGAAGGAAGACAGACAGCCAAAGAGACCAGAGAGCTGGTCAAGGACCCGTTAGAGACACCCCCAATATCCAAACCTCTGCTGGCATTGGTCAAGCCAACCAGGTCGGAACTCTGTGATTGGTCGAAAAGATTGAATCAGAAGAGATATTTATTTGTCTGAAAAGGATAAAAAAATAAAGAGATGAAAAATGAAAAAAAGAGACCTGAAGAAAGACAGAAGTGTGGAAAACAACGAACAGTGTCATTCTTACACACAAAAACCAACTGCTGTATCATGTCATATAACTAAAGTGTGCGTGTGTGTGCATGTGCGTGTGTGTGTGTGTGTGTGTGTGTGTGTGTGTGTGTGCGGATGGAGGACGGGTCTTAACTTCCGGATGGTTCTTAGAGGGATTACAGGACCTGCATAGACTCGTCCAAAACTAAATTCCGTTTCAGCCTCTGAGCACACACACAGAAATCCTAAAAAAACATGGCTCAACATGTTATCCCAAGAGAATAGGAAGAGCATCCCCCATTCTATTCCGCCTGTGACATTCGGGAATGCGAGCATTTCACAGACACTGAGTAGAAGGGGGTGAGGAAGACACATCCAAAAAATCATCCACACCGACTCTCTGAATCCGACACATACAAACAGGTCTGACTGAACCGAGGATCTCTTTCCTTAAGCACGCATACGCACACGCACACGCACACACACAGCTTCTTTTGGGACCTCAGATGTCAGGGGTCAAGAGCGCAGAACATTCCACAACAATTCCCAGATGCCGTTACCATGACAAACGGACAACGCTAAAACTCATCACCCCAGCAACAAAGAAATATGGCTCTGTGATCTCAGGCCTATTTATTTCATAGTAACTTTGACAACTAGATCATATTTTATTTAAACAAACTAATGTCAACATCTACTGAAGATGATTCATCACAGTACATTATTACACAAAAATATAAAAATTTTTTTTATAATATTCTTACATTTTTTTAATGAATTTTCACAAAATGCACAATAATGTATAGTAGAAGTTTTTCTGTCGTATTAAATATCCTAAACTAGAAGTATCCACAGAAGTATACTTTAGTATTTAGTATAGCGAACTATTAATATATTGTAGTATACTGTACTAAATTTTACTTTGTTTTTTAAATGTTTCTTGTAGTACAGATGAATATATAAGAAATAGAAAAATGCTGAATTTTACTTCAATATGTACCAACACAATTCATACGTGGCACTAAATGAACTTCTAGATCAAGGGCGAACCGATTTTTGTGACCATTTTTGTGACCAGCTGTTACTCTCCGGTAAGCCGGGTGGCACAAAAAGGGCACTAGCTTGTTCCAGTGGTTTTCGAGCAATGGAAGATAATTAAATGATCAGAGCAAAGCATTAGCCGTAAGAACTGATGTTTTCATGCTTTCATGTTTTTGTCATGTTTAAATAAGAAATTGGTCTGGCTGGTTATGACTGCGGTGTTAATAGCACTCCGTAAACAGTTATGTACCATAATTTCTTACAGATGTAACTTATCTTGCATAAAAAGATTGATGTTTATAGTTATGTTTTAAAAGTAATCACGCAGATCATGGGCATTTCCCTGTGTAATATTTTACTGACGAGTTTTTAACTTAATAATTTTAACTAAACAAGTAAAAGCCACTTCTTAGTTTAGCTAAACCTCAATTTATTTGGAGCTAAAAACCATAATTCATAATTCCATAATTATATTTAAAAGACATGTGGTAAATATTGCAGCATTTAAAAGAATTTAAACAAGCACAAGAACTGGTTAAAGATTAATAAATTAATATTTTACATTACAAGCAAATATTACGAACACCAGCCCCAAACAATGTGAATATTCTGACAATAGTGGACGGCCTGTTCTTTTCACTTTGTAAAGGGGGGAAGATTTATCATTAAAAAAAAACGTGCTTTTTCAGTGGACGAAAGTGCGCATTCTGTGTGAAGGCCCTCATTAGAATCTATTGGTTTTACGCTTTAGCATAATTGCGAGAAACGTTTGCACCGAATATTTGGCGATGGTCTGTATATACCAATAGATTTAGACTCGAAAAACTACAGTTCAGTTTGAGGAAGCTATTACTGATCTAAGAACAGCTTCTGCTCATGTTAGTAAGCACAGATCTGAGGTTAGTAATTTAATTTAAGTGTTGTTTGAACGCTACATTAAGATTAAAAAGTCTTTATACGCTTTAGACTTAAACCTTAAATCCAGATAAATAAAGATTAACTCTGCTTTAGAATGACATCAGCTTGACATCTGCTTCCAAAAATCCACCCAATAAAATACAGATGATGTACAGAGACCATAAATAATACTTAAATATAATTACGTAACTCACAGGGTGTTTTTGACCAATGACAAATGAAATGATAAAAATTAATTATGATGGATTGTTTGTCGATTTGTCTTCACTTGTCCTTTGCACTATGATTGGTTGAAACTCACCACAGGCGTGGTCAAAGAGGATTGACCGCTGAGGAAGGAGTTAGACACTGATAGGCTAAGACCATAAGCAGGCTCCGCCTCCTGAAGGCCAGCAGGAGGAGGAAGAGGTGAAAAAGAGGATGATGAGGAAGAAGAAGAAGAGGGGGAGGTATGGGAAGCCTAAAGTGAAGAAGAGAAAGACAGAACAGGAGGAAAAGATGGAAATACTTAAAACAAGCGATAGTTAAAGTTGATTTAAAGACAACATAAAACATGTTTAACTTGCATTCTGTGACATGTTATATGATATTTCTGCTCACGTTTATCTAATGCGAGTAGACAAAAGTGTACTAAATAAATAAAAATTCTATAATCTCAAATAAAGTGCTCTGTGCTGTATCACAAACTATAAGAAAAATATATATAAAAAATAGAGCTTTAGTAAACTGACTGTTTTGTTACTTTATGTTGTCTTTAAATAGGAAACAAACAGAAAATCTCAGAGAAGAAGGAGAAAAAAAGTACATCATTTACAATTTCTGTTTAGTCCTAAATTTAATCAAAATTGACATGCCCTTTAAATTAATCCAGAAAGAGAGAGTGAGTGAAATAGAGCATGGGAAAAGGACAGTAGGAGACAGAATGAGAAAAAGACGAAAAAAAAGAGAAACAGAGAAAGAGAGAAAGAAGGGAGGAAAGACAGAACAAGAGAGAGAGTGAAAAGACAGATGAACAAGAAAGAAGAGAGAAAGATAAGGAGAAAGAGAGATTAAAGGAGAAGAGATTAAAGGAGAAAAAGACAGAAAAAGAGAGAGAAAGAAACAGAGAAAGAGAGACAGAAGGATTAAAGATAGAAGAAGAGAGAGAAAGAAACAGAGAAAGAGCGACAGAAGGATAAAAGATAGAAGTAGAGAGAGAAAGAAACAGAGAAGAGAGACAGAAGGATAAAAGATAGAAGAAGAAAGAGAAAGAGAGACAGAAGGAGTAAAAGACAGAATAAAAGAGTGAGAAATAGAGAAAGAGAGACAGAAGGATAAAAGATAGAAGAGACACAGAAGCAGAAACAGACAGAAGAAGAGAGGGAGAAACAGAGAAAGAGAGACAGAAGGAGTAAAAGACAGAAGAAAAGAGTGAGTAATAGAGAAAGAGAGACCGAAGGATAATAGAGAGAAGAAGAAAGAGAGACAGAAACAGACAGAAGAAGAGAGAGAGAAACCGAGAAAGAGAGACCAAAGGATAATAGAGAGAAGAAGAAAGAGAGACAGAAGCAGAAACAGACAGAAGAAGAGAGAGAGAGACAGAGAAAGAGAGACCGAAGGATAAAAGATAGAAGAAAGAGAGACAGAAGCAGAAACAGACATAAGAAGAGAGACAGAAAAAGTGACAGATGTCAGCAGCCGTGTTGTCCTCAAAAGCACCTCAGTTTGACCTTTAACCTTTTAAAGAGCCAATCAATGCTGAATGACCTCACACACAGCTTAACACACGTGTGTTGTGTGATGTGGACGGTGACTCACCAGTTGTCTCTGTTTGGGTGGCAGGGCGGGTGGTGGGACGGGCTCAAGCACAGAATCCGAGCTGCTGTACGAATCATTAATTCCGTAAACCTCCTGAAAGCGTTTATTCCTCCTCTGCTCATAAATACTCTCATTCTGAGGCATCTGATAAAACACAGATGGCTGCGGCTCAGAGTAATCCTCAACAAACTGCATGTACTGCAGGACTAGAGAGAGAGAGAGAGAGATACAATTAAACACAATCTTGAACCTTTCATGACCCACAATCCCACACTGTCCCTTACTTTGTTTGCCCTTCTTCTCTGGCAGTGGTGGTGGGCTGTCGGGGTCAGTGGACAGCGAGAGGTCGTCCCTGCCATTGACTTGTGGCAGGGGCGAGGCGGGCGTCACCAGAGGAAAGGGCGGAGTCGGCTGCTCCTCTTCTGATAGGTTGTCGTAGTGTGAGGGGAGGCGCTCGTACAGTGGGTATGGGGATATGATTGGTGCAGACCTTCGCTTTTTCTGCGGGAGGGCGGGGGGAAGCATGCTATTGGTGGATCCTGGTCTGAGGGGCGGACTCCAGTATTCTACAGAAGGCTGGTTGGTCACGGGAGCACTGAAACGGGTGTGGGTGGGGCACAGGGCGGGGCTTAGGGACTGATGTTCCACTTGGCATTCAGGGAGTGGGCTCAGACAGGTGCTCGGACCCGTGGGAAACGGCAAGGGATCGGAAACGGAAAGATCCTGGTTGAGGAAGTCGTAGTCAGGATCGTATCCCTCTATAGAAGAACAATGACACACATTAGTTACACAAACAATGATCTGCTGTGTGACGAACAGGTGACAACTGCACAAAAAAACATGAGCGTTCAATAAGGGAGTGTGAATAAAAAACACAGTACACTGAAATAAATGTGTTTTAATACAACAACTTCTGTGTCATGCTGTGGATTGACCAAAGTTTGTGTACCGAGGGTTTCACAGCTGGTGTTTCGTGAGCATCGACCACTGTCTCGCTCTAGAGAAGAGAGCTGCTCGTCTGATTTGCTCAGTTTTCCCATACTGTTACAGGGAGAGAGACGGGGAGAATCTCCTCCGTATGACTGACTGCCGCCAGAGAAACGCCTCTGTAGAAGATCCACATCAAACTCCTGCTGTTTCAACCATAAAACCAACTGATGATGTCATCACATCCTTAAACATCAAGGTGGACACACTTATCTCTGTGTTTTAAACATGATGTCATCAGGTGTTGTACCTGTCTGAGAGCTCCGGGAGACGGGCTCAGAGCACATGACACGCGTGTCATCGGCGCTACCACGGCAACACGGGTTGGGGATGGGACAGACTGTCGCTTCTTCGGTGGCAGAGCGGGTGGGCTATGGGCACAAAAATATGCAAATGAGTTGACAAGTATGAGATAAACAACCTAACAAGGTCACAGACACACAAACATGTCAGTGGATTTAGGCCGCACACACATAAGCAGCAGAATTTTTGAATGTGTGGGTTATGAGTTCAGATCTTAGGTTTCTCTTTACACTTTAATCAAGCTTAAACATGAAAACATGAAAGAATGATAGAATTTCCAGTGGGCGGGTTTAAAGAGGGAAGCATCTTTGAGACATAAATCCCGAAGGAATAAAGGGGTTGGAATTTCTATCCAAATCTTAGATCAATTACTATAGGATACAGAAAACAGATACAAATCGAAATTATTTTTAGTGTCTGCATGTATAAAGATATTTGATATGCCGGTGCAAATTTTAGCATTGTATATCCTTTTAATTATTTACTTCTACAAGATAAAGTTTAAAAGTAAAATCATCAAATAAAAATAATAAAAAGTATAAAAAAAATGTTCATTGTGAATGTTATGAAAGTTTGAAAAGAAAAAGAACAAGGCACCAGGACAACAGTCCCATTACAGAAAAAAACACATTTAGACAAAAACATCTTGAAAGAAATGAGCAAAATGAGAGCCAGAAAGAGAGAAAGGAGGAGAACACGATAAAATGGGAGAGGAAAATAAAAAGAGAAAGTTGGAAAAAATTTGAGCACAAAATGACAACAAATTTCAGAAAAAGACAAATAAAAATCCATATTTTTCTCCATGTTTTTTAATTTTGAACAAACCTCTAAAACAAGTGTCTAGTAGGATCTTATCATATGATTCAAAATCTACCTGGAATCTTGTACACATTCCCTTTGGATTAATAAATAAGGATCATACTGCGTCTCTCATGCAAATCCACTCAGGCTTTCCTTTAATTGGCTGTCGTTCTCCAATCAATGAGGAAGCCAGGCAGGTGAAACTGTGTTATATTATACATGTGACACTATACTTTCTAACGTACATTTCCATCGTTGTGGTCCTCTGCTGCCCGGCAACAGGATCAGAAGACAACTGCATCCTGGCTCTGACCCCAGGACCAGCAAACAAAACCCGAGAGCAGAGAAAGAAGATCAGGACAGACAAACACAGAAGAAACACATGATGTGAATGAAGGATAGGAGCAAAAGATAAAGACAGAAAAACTGTGAGAGGTATAGTAAAAGTCACGACGGATGAAGTAAAGATTGTTCAATAAAGTGTTGAGAGAATAAATATTACACAATAGCAACAATCCGTATCAGACTTTCCAATTTGAGAAAGTGTGTGTGAGGAAGTTTCACTACCTCATAATCCACAGACAGAAAAATGTACGGAAAAAAAAGTTCTGCTTTAAAAGACGAGTGCCGTCACATGAGTGTGTGTTAAATGTGTTCTCATTCATATATTTATAGATGGAGATATTTTAGATCCAGAAAGAAGAACAACGATTTAAAAATGAACTAGACTCCGACACCATCATAAACTAACAATCTGACCATCACATAACTGCCTAGTCCACACTCTAAAAGATGCTCACAGTATACAATAATATACTCACTCATTAGTGCACACCAACTGATGAACAGAGTGTACATTACAGCACGTACTTACTAGTCCACACATTAACATATCCTTAAAGTAAACTCTACTGAACATATTTACTAGTCCACAGTCTAAAATATGCTCAGAGTATATACTACTATACAAACATAAAAATTAGTTCACACTTTAACATATGCTTAAAGTAAACCCGAATGTAAACATTTACTTGCTCACATACTAACAGACGCTCAGAGTATACAATTCTATACAGACTCCTTAGTGCACACTAACAGAAGAACATAGTGAACACTACACCGCGAACTTACTAGTCCACACTCTAACATATGCTTAAAGTAAAACCTACAGTACACACATGCTTGTGCTCACACTAACAGATGTTTAGAGTACACAATTACACACACACTCATTAGTGCACACTAACTGATGAACATAATGTACACTACATTGCATACTTACTAGTCCACACTATAACATATGCTCGAAGCATACCCTATTGTACAGACTTACTTGTGCACACACTATAAGATGCTCAGAGTATACAATACTACGCGCACTCATTAGTGCACACTAACTGATGAACAGAATGTACATTACATCACATACTTACTAGTTGACACTATAACATATGCTTGAAGCAAACCCTACTGTACACACTTACTTGTGCACATACTATAAGATGCTCAGAGTATACATTACTACACGCACTCATTAGCATACACTAACTGATGAACAGAGTGTAGAAAACTGCACACACTTACTAGTCCAGAGTCTTAAAGAGGCTCAGAGTATATATCACTAAACAAACTACATACTAGTGGACACTCTTACATATGCTTGAAGTTGACCTTACTATACACACTTACTTGTGCACACACTAGATGCTCAGAATATACAGTACTATGCACACTTGGTAGTGCACACTTTTTAGAATGCTCAGAGTATACATACTTCCGAAGTGCAAAATGTAAAGCTCAATATATGGTAGTCAGATGCACAAAAGCTAATGCACACTTACTAGACACAATAACTAATGCACATCCTAACAGGTCTCCTTTACATTCTAACTAATGTACGCTCTGCTTAGTTCACTTTACATTCACAGCAGTGCTTTTTAATCTTAGAACCATAAGCATGCTACACACATGTTTAACTTTATTTGTGAGCTGTAAAGTAAACAATGAGGTACACCTAATGAATAACACTAAACTGAAAAATACTACTCATTAAACTTTGCAATTTCACAAAACATGCAGTACAGAAAGAAGTTCACAACGAAGAAAAGAAAGTAAACTAACAGGAGTCCAACTGTGCTTTTTGTGATTTAAATGTAAGTCAAGTTCTTTAGAAAGAACTTAGCCAGGCCTCCTCACCTGTGCTCTGCTAGTTTCAGCCCAGGTAGAGGTGGCTTGGGCGGAGCTAACTCCTCCTCTGACATGTCAGTCAAGCTGTCGGTGGGTGTGACTATGGGTGTGGTTTTACTCAGGATCGCCTTTTCTCGTTCTGTTAAGGGATTTTCACACACACTGAAATATAGAAAGAGAGAGATAGAGACCGAGATTGTGAGAAAGAGAGACCGAGAGTGAGTGAGGCAGAGAGAGAGACAGAGATAAAGACGAATCATGTAAATGACTGTACATAATACTGATCATAAATCTCAGGTTTTATGATGGTACCTCTCCGTTTTGGTCACAGGGAGAACAGGTTTGGTTGGGGATGTTGGAGACGGTTGCTCTTGTTTCTCTATAGTGAGTTTTACCAGCTCCTGTTATAGACACACGTACACGGGGTCATAAATATTCCAGTGTTGTTTTATTCTCGTCATAAATACAATTGTCATCTCCTGACCTTCACACCATCCAGCACAGCTTTGATCACTGTGGTAACGGTCGCAACAGTCTCCTTGTCATCAAGGTCGATACCTTCCAGCATCACATGATCCGACCAGCGAATGAGATTGGCTAAACTCTGATACACACGGTTATGACAGGAGGACAACGCTGAGCTGAGAGAGATCAGACACACACAAGGTTTGATGTCCTGGGTTATTCAGATGGGTTTATGACTCATGCAGGAGTGATGATGTCATGTTTGTAAAACTAACCTGTGTTGAACTCGAGTCTCTCCCTGCACCAGAGGCAGTATGGCCTCCAGGACTTTACTGGCGGAGCCTGGAAGCATCTGAAGAACTTTGGTGTCCACACTCATCTTGTCCACAATCGTCTTAAAATATCTAAGAGCGCTCACCACTTCCTTCTCCTGCTCCTCCAAACGACTCACCTTCTGCTCCAAAACATAAAGATTCATCAGACAGGACATAGCGTGAAAGAACTGTTGATCCAAGAGTGTTTATGTAAAGTGTGTAGAAGGTAGTTTTTTAGAGAGTGTGCAAGTTGTGCAAACATTGAGAGGGTGCATGTGAAGAATAAGAGTGAGTCTGAGCGTGGACCCATAAGTTAAAACGTAAAGAATGGGCCAAGAAATATCTGAAGATAGATATTTCAAAAGTTTTATGGACTCATCTTTCCGGCTACACCTAATTCACTAGGAGTACCATCTTATCTAACCTAATCACTCTATCTAAAAAAAATACAAATAAAATACAGGTTTTTATCTCGCTTAGTGTAACTTGGTAACATTGTTGTAGCATTTGTATACCTGCTGCTGTATCGGCTATTTACCGCTTCATTGTCTCCTCGACTATTGTAAGTCGCTTTGGATAAAAGCATCTGCTAAATGCTTAAATGTAAATGTAAAATGACTGATGAGATGAGAGTGACTCTTGACGGTCCCCGTAGTTGGGTTCATGGTTGGATCAGTAACAGATAAAGCGCTCCACTCAGACGCCAGCAAGTTAGAGGTGAGGTAAGCAGGAAATTTCCAGTGAAGGTAAACCGTTGATCTCTTGAACAGTGTCTGGAAAGCTGTGGATGCTGCTACACAAAAAGTTGATTCTAAACAGCTCAAGAAACTGACTATTAATGGAAGGCTCGTTTTATCGAAAAGAAGGCTATATTGGTCAAAGAGACTTTGTTGTTTCAGAAAACTTGTTTTTATTGTACATTTTTTATTTGTTTATTATCCTTACATTAAAAAGTGAAAATAAATGAGAATAATTCTGCACACTAATAGTTGCCTGAAAATGGTGTACATATAGATATTCTCTTAAGAAAGCCAAAACTTCACTTTTACTACTTATACGGTTCAGATTTGCGGGTATTTAAAAAAACAATTTGATGAAGAGAACTGTAGTTGTAAAATAACAAAATGAATCCTCTAAAATACAACTTGCCTATTATTGTGCACACAGTGTATGGTGTGTAATTTTGTGTAGATGTGTAAAGTGTGAGTAGTTGCTGTACCTTGTTGACAGGTTTCTCTGGTGTTTTAACAGTGGGCTCCGGCTGGAGTTGTTTGCCTTTCTTAGAAGGAGTTCGTTTTATCTTGGGTGAATGAAACTTCATAAGCTTCATGGTGAACGAGGACAGGTGAGACTTTTGGGATTCTGAGAACACAAAAGAAACAAACAGTTCATGAGCAAACACAAAACTACACAAATGAAGCGACAATACTGGAAGAGAAGTCAGAATTCCTCACGTTCAGCTGGGAAGGTTTATAAAGATGTCATTTACATCTGTCTAAGTCAGATTAAAACCTTACAATAGAGTTCTGTTTATCAGACAGAGAATCCATGAGGATGAATGAGGATGCTGGGTTATTTACACCTCACAATCGATGTCAAATCAGAGTCATTTTATATAAACAACACAATTCAACGATACAAATAAACACAAACAAACACAGCCCCTGATAAACATCACCAAACAAATGTATACCCAAAGGCTATTTCATAAAAAACACTCCCAGACACAAGATGATTTTATCATAATTGGAAATTTATGGGCTATAATCACAAGAGAGAGAGAGAGAGAGAGAGAGAGAGAGAGAGACTGTAAATGTAGTATTATTATGATTTTATTCAGTGTGTGTGTGTGTGTGTGTGTGTGTGTGTGTGTGTGTGTTTACAGTCATTATTGAAGCAGGGCTCTGCCTTTCCGCTGCGAGCCTGTTCAGAACAATGCCTAATGGGTAGAACGGGAAGGTTAACTGTATCTCACATAGGTGGAGTCATTATGCTTTAATATCCACAACACTGGTAATACTCCTCAAACATGCAGACACACATGCAGACGAAAACACACGCAGACACACACATATGAAGACACACGCAGACACCCAAACACACACGCAGACACGCACTTAAGCAGACATGCACACAAACATGCAGACGCACGCACACACACACACGCACACGCAGAGGCACACACGCAGACACACGCACACGTAAGCAGACATGCACACAGACATACACACGGAGGGGCACACATGCAGACACACACACAGAAGCAGACACGCACATAAGCAGACACCAACACAAGCAGACATGCACACAGACACTCAGATGCACACACACAGGTACACAAGCACACACATAAGCAGACAAACACGCAATTACGCATGTAAGCAGACATACACACAGATGCACACAGACACGCAAACGAACGCGCGCACATATACACACACACACACACACACACACACACACACACACACACACACACACACACACACACACACACACACACACACACACACACACACACACACACACACACACACACACACACACAAATGTGCTTCACATTCTCGTCACACACAGAGTAAAAGAGAGAGCTAGAGAGAGAGATAGTATGAAGTGATGTAGGTTACTGGAGCAGACGTGAGATGAAGAGATTTACTCAAGTGAAAAACATCAGTGTGTTGCCCGCCGGAGGACAGCAGACAGAGATGAGTCATCTCTACAAGCTAACCACATTTAAAAGTGTGTCTGCAGGATTATAATATCATATAGACAAACCCAGACACATTCAATGCATGTCTGTAATAACTTTGATAACATAAAGTTAAAAAAGTGTAAAAAATAATTATGTCAATATTGCAATATT
The DNA here is from genome assembly GCA_033220385.1 of Triplophysa yarkandensis. NCBI lineage: Eukaryota > Metazoa > Chordata > Actinopteri > Cypriniformes > Nemacheilidae > Triplophysa > Triplophysa yarkandensis. The sequence continues at coordinate 8,703,875 of CM065666.1, forward strand.
GAAATAATTAAGGGCTTATCTGTTTAAATAGTAAACCTCAGGGTTTTCCTGCATGTGATGAGTGTAACATCATCTTCCTATTAAAACCCAGACATGATCATCTCGTCTAGAGTTTAACACACGCACAGACACTGTCGCCACGGTGACATGCTGTTAGAAAGATGACATGTCATTGATGTCTGTCAAGTAAAACAAATATCTGTTTCCATGTCTGCACTTGTGCTAGTTCCACAACACATGCCATTAGTGATACACAGAACAAACAGTCTCACACTGCAGGACTTCAATCACTTAATCATTATCAGTTTCATTTTTGGCCTCCAATAATTTTTATTAAACAAAATAGTTAAAACAATTATTGTGCTGCATTTGCTTCATTTCTTTTTATGACTTATATATTATTTATTTGAATCTATGTATTCATGTTGTATATCATTTTTTCAAATTTGTAACAAATTTTGTTTTGTGAATAAGACATTGGAAAGCTGTATTAATTATTTATAATGTGTAACATTGGGCAAAATATCATGTTTACAATTTTGTAATAATCGAGCAGCCCTAACATTATTCAGAAAATCAGTTATGGCGAAATACAGAACTACCAAGACATATTAAAATAATCTTAATAAAGTCAGAGCCATTCATTTTCAAACACTCGCCCAAGAGATTTATTAAACAACATCAAACATTAACAGCTGCACTCGAACTGTCAGAGCCAAAATTGACATTTATGATCAGAAAATAGTCTATCAGAAACATCAACCTTAACTGAATAATAGGTGGTATTTTGACTTACTTTGAAACATTATCAGGAAAAACTACATTACAGACAGACAATGTGTCAGGCAGACAGACAGGGTGTTATTCACCTGTGTTTGGTAAATAAAGTCTTACACTGAATCATAGCACAGAACCTGTAGAAACAAACAGACATGATCATCTTTAACCTAAAACATGATAGAAGTCTCTCTGTCTGACCTTTGATTCCATCTGCTCAATGTCATGACAGTGCACTTTCTCTGCCTTCCCGGACGCGGATGTATTTTCAAATTGATTTTCAGTGGCATTCATAAAAAGAAGCTTCACCCTTAAAGTGAGTTTTGTAGAAGCCATAAAAAAGTTTTATCAGTGCAGAACATAATGTTGATAACCAAACAACACTGCACTTATTTCTATAGTATAAACTCAAAACTACTGAGACGTTTCTCAAAATATCTTCTTTTGTGGTTCTGGTAGAAACCACATGAAGTTTTACAAGCAAATTAGGGTGAATAAAGGTATTTCGGGTTAGCTGTCGCTATGAATTAAACCAAAAAGACTAAAGACACAAATATGAGCCGTACATTATTACTTAACCTCACAATTCACGATAACATCCAAAACTGCAATCCAGACCTGACAAGGACAAATGATAATATATAATCTCAAAAACAGACAAGCGCTTCGGTAGCACAATATGAACCAGAATGTTTGGCTTGAGTTTCAGAGAACAGGAGAGATGAATATGAGTTTCTGCTATATCAGCCGTCTCAATGTCTGACTGCAAATACCCACAACACACAAAACCATCAGCCTTTAAAAAGATTTTACAACATTAGAAAAAATCTGATAGGGATAGAAGTGTAACTGCTTTTTTACTTTAGAGAAACTCTCATCACTTCACTGAAAGGCCTAAGACATGTATTCCTCAACAATCCAAACAGATGTCTTAGATTTATTTAGAATACATGAATGAAAGACTTCCTAGTTTTCTCCTCACAGCTCTTTATGGATGCAGATCCACCCAGAACTGGACGGGATGAAATGAGCACTTACACAAAAGCCACACGACTGGAATGTGTGTTTCCAGAAATAATCTCTTTGTTGGATATATTCATATTCAGAAATGAGAGCTGCATAATCTTATCACTTACATTTGCATGAGACGTTGAGAAAGTTTGCCACGGTACAACCATCCTCAGAAAAAACAAGCGTAACGCAGATCATGTGTATTTTTACATCATTACAGAACATATAAAAAACCCCAAAACAACAAAACAAAATAGAAACAAATAAAAATATTTTTCTTGATAATACATGGCAAATGTTATCAATAATCTCTCTTAACAATACGAAAACATCTCACAACCAGGGATTCACACAGTCCACCATTCATGAATCTGTGACATCACACAAATAGGAATCACAATGCCGTCATTCAACACATCAATTAACATATAAATGATTTATTCATTTCTCAACAGCACACATGAATAAAATACATTTGCAAATTGATCAGAATCAGTAAAAGATATTATTTAACTTTTACATTAAATTGTACACAGCATTAAAGACAAATCTCTATATGAGCCAGCCACTGTGCAAAGCATGCAGGAAATTTTTAAAAGGTAGTAACCGAAAAGGTGTGAGTGGGTGCCAGTTACCACCAATCCTCAAAGTATCTTCTTTTGTGTTCATCAGAAGTCATACAGGCTTGAAATATCACGAGGAGCAATAAATGATGACAGAATTTACATTTTTGAGTGAACTATCACTAAGTTTTCCTAAAGAGAGTGCGACCCAAAATGTGAAATTCGGAAACCAAATTAAATGCATAGGTCTTTAAATATTGAAAAATATTATTGCTCGATTCTAATCCACACCAACAGTATAATTAGATGGATAACTGAAAACAGTTCTGAATTGAGTCCAAACACAGATATTCTCTAAATGTCATTAAAGACACAATTTCAGTAAAAATTTGACGGGAGAAAAAACAGAAGTGCACAGATCAAATTGTGGTAAATACCATTAAATTCAAAGTCCACGTCACCATATTACATAACACTTTTGTTTTTCCCTAAAGTCCAAACTCCTTCAAAAGAAGTTTTACGACCACGGTCATGATATAAAACACTCACCCGTGTCATCTGGTTCTGTATTAAAATCCTCACTCTCCTCTAGAAGACATTGAGTTCTCCGGCTGCTGTTCCCCATGTGAAACCCAAACTTTGCTTTCCAAATTGTACTTATTTAAACCCTCAAAGCCCAAAAACATTAATCCAACCACCAGAAGTCAAAAATAAGTATTCAGGAGTGGAGATATCACAGGGATCCGAGTTAGTCACCCTCTCTTGAAACTCATGACCTGACTCATGCATCAAATCTACTGGATATTTATAAATAAACTAAAACTTCCAGAATCTGTTATCCACACTTGCCGGATGAAGCTTGAATTGCAAAATGTCCAGATTCCACAAAAAGATCCCTGGTCAGTCCAGACATAGACAGCCTGATGCACAACACAATCGCACACGTGAGCAATAATCGATATGTGGCCTAAAGCATGGAAAGCTCAACACAATCTACAATGTGAAAAAAACATGAGAAACAATCAATAAATCTCCATTAAACATTCTGATGAGGCAAAAACGTAGCAGGAATCCGATAATACTCCAGAAAAATCAATCTTTTGGGTATCTCTGGCCCCGTGTGACATCCCTCAACCCGTCCGGCTCAAATTCACTCAACTTGTGTGTGTACAAACACACGTCTGATCTCATAGCATGTCATTACTGGAGCTCAGGATAGCATCAGCATGCTTTCATTCTGCCTGTCCACTGCACTAAAATCTCTCAAATTTACCCAAATTACAGTTTAGGGATAAAAACACAAGTGGCCATAGACTGCTAGAAATAAGTCAGAACAAATCTGGTCAAAACATGCACAGCGGCCAATCACAGCCCACCACGCTTCAACCCAACCAATCAGGGGGAAATATTTGATCAATTTCAGAAGTTTGTTTCAAAGCCAAAGAGAAATGAAAAAGATGACGGACACATCATAGCAAAATTATAAATCCCAAACAACATCCACTAATTTAGTGTAAAAGTACACAAATAATCTACTGCTGTTTATTGTTATATGTCAGTATTATACAAGTGATATCTGTTCACCCCAATATGAAAATTACCTCTTGACACTCCAAACCCGTGTCTTTCTTTCTTCTGCAGGACACAAAAAAAAGATATTTGGAACTCCAGAGGCCAACCATTTTGGGCTATCAACATTCTACAAAATACCTTCTTTTGAGTTTTGAACAAAGTCATACAAGTTTAAAATGACAAAAGGGTGAGCAATAATGGCAGATTATTTGTTTTAGGTGAATAAAAAAGTTTGTTTTAACACGTTTTAACACTAGATGTGCATATTATTAGAACCCCTAATATAAACACAAATACACATTTTGTTTTGAATGTACAAACACAAATATATCAAACTTTATGTGTTACATTGATCATTACTAAACATAGCCAACAGCAATGACTAAACATGACTCATACTCATACTATCACTTTACTGTAAGATCAGATCCCCCACATAATAATTCTCACAATTTTCCTCCACAAAGTTAATTTTCTCACTGTTGTAAGGAAATTGAGGGCGGTCAATTCAGTTTCCTGGTTTTGTTCAATGCACACGCACGCGCTTCACACATACACATTTTGTGCGTTTCATTTAAACTTGTTTGAGTTTATTCCTTCCACAAAACAATACTAAGCAATTTCGAATAAAGTTTGTAACCAAGCATTTACTTATAAAACTGTGTACACAGTTATTAGGCAAGCTGTGTTTTAGAGGATTAATTTTGTTATTGTACAACTACAGTTCTCTACATCAATAAAAATGTTTAAAAACACCTCAAATCCGACCCTTAAAGAAGTAAAAGTGAAGTTTTGGCATTATCAGGCAACTATTAGTGTACAGAATTATTCTGCAACTAAATGAAAAACAAAGATTTTCCCATCTCACTTCTTTATTTTCACCTGAATAAGTGAGAATATTAAACAAACTCAAAATTTACAATAAACAGATTTCTGAAATAAAAAAAGTCTCTGACCAATATAACTGTCCTTCTTTTACATAAAATTCACAAGCTGTCAGTCAGTTTCTTGATCTGTTCAGAATCAACATTTTGTGTAGCAGCATCCACAGCCTTCCAGACACTGTTCACAGAGATTTACGGTTGACCTTCACTGGAATTTTTAGGTTTAACTCAGGTTAAAAAAGTAGCCTTGTCAATTCTTTATCATCTTTATGGTCTTTACTGGCCAGCCACACAGTGGAGTACTTTGACGCATGTGATAGAGCATTGTTTTCCACATTTTGAGTCCATTTTCAATCAGAAATGTTCAAACTAGCTTTTCTTTAATAAAATCTGCCCATAACAGTACCCCACATCTAGCTTGCTTGAGTCGAAGTGGAGCTCTGTGTATGTTACTTCAACCATGGGCCCATCCATCGGTACATCAGGAGTTACTCTCATCATCTAATCAGTCCATAAAACCTTTGAAAAATCTGTCTTCAGATAATTCTTGGCTCATTCTTTACATTTTAACTTATGGGTTGGGTATTTTTTCTTTCTTTGGCCATATCTCTGAGACCTGAACACCTCATACTTCTTGACAGTCCAGGTTGGTTGCAGTTGTGTAATATGGCAAAACTGGAGGATAATGGGTTCCTGGTAGCTTCAAGTTTGATTCTTCTCAAATCTTTGGCGGTTGATATGC
>CM065666.1:8713900-8733900 GCA_033220385.1 Triplophysa yarkandensis
TAATGATGGGATTAGTTCAAAATAATTTGCAATATCTCATGAACGACGTTCCTGTTATTGTTATCATTTGATCCGCAGATGCTGTTGTTAGAAAACAGTGATTATGCATCTGGGCTCAGATTGTTGCCTGAGAGACGGATGCTGATGGCCCGTCATAACTGTGTGATGCTTTAATGCTGTTGCTCACACCAGCAGCGTTTGACGTGTGACAGGATTGTGCTTGTGTATTGATTCATCAGGTTAATTAATTTCTCTTGACATTTACTTCATACCTCTGTCCCTGTGATTTCTCTGCCACTTGATGGTCTATCCACTTCTTTGAGGACAGTTCTAATTATAAGGAGAAATAAACAATTGTATCATACAAATCTATTATAAAAACTCAATATCGAATAGTGCATCTAAAAAGCACTTATGATGCTTCTTTAGATTGCAGAAATCATTTGCATTGCATTTTTAAAGACAGAAATCAAAATGTTTCCACAAAATGTAAACAACTTCTAACGTTTGTTTGTGAATTATTCATAAAAGTGTTCTGCAAACATGCCATGTTCATGATGTGTGCGCATCACCGCCGGGGAAAGAACGAAGAGCATTTCTTCAATAATGGCACGAAAGAGGGAGATAAAGCTCATATATACAGACCGAGATATAAAATATAGCTCAGCGTTGGCCCATCCACTCAGCGCAGCCCATAAAGCGCTTGCAGTAATGATCCCCGCCATTTCATGGGGTATTACACCATAATGATGATGGTGCTGCCATTTGCATCCGAACCATCAGCCACCTTCATCTTTACCTCGCGCCACCGAATTTATAGAGCTACGATATGGAAAAAAAGCAGCCTGGAATAATACAACTTGCGTTTAGTGTCACCGTGGGAGATTTATAGAAGAAAAAACAGCTCGCCATCATAACCAAACAGTGTGTGTATGTGTACGTGTTTGAGTGTGTGTGGCAAAAACAAAAGGTAATGTAGACAAGAAGGCCCAATGTGGGAAGGTACAAGAGAGAGAAGCTGTGTGTGTGTTGGTGGGGTGGGGGGGGTGGGGGGGGGGGTGGGGGGGTAGGGGGTGTGTAGGAGGAAATAGTCAGATGAAGATGTACACTAAAATCCTCCAATGACAGCCCGTAAAAGATGATAGAGGTTAGGATAGTGGGGGGAAAAATGTCCCGCAAAAACAATGAACACAAACACCACACACACACACGCGCACACTCACACAGACGCGCATACTCACACACTCACACTCACACACACACACGCACGCACGCACGCACGCACACACGCACGTATACACAGACACACACAGATACACATATAGCCCATGACAGTGTTCCTCGGCAAATAATTTGCAACAAGCAACCTGTGCAAACACAGAACGAGCACAAACCCAAACAGGCACATGACGCTCTCTTCCTCCCTCGCACACGAGCTCCTGCGCAAACCCTCAGTGTATTTTACCATGGGAGTTAATGGGAATGAAATACCTCAGTGGATGAGTGCAGATGTGTTTGATACAAATAGTCATTTTCCTATTTGCTGGCTCATTGACTTTGATGAATGATGGGAGTTTGGGAGGACGCATGATGAATGGCAGCACCTTGGCTCCATTGCATGGCCTATTGATTCTCTTTCTTTATTACTGCTGCAACCCAGCTGCCTGATCCTGCTCTCTCTCTCTCTCTCTCTCTCTCTCTCTCTCTCTCTCTCTCTCTCTCTCTCTCTCTCAAAGAGAGGGGAGATGGGAGCTTTGGCTTTCTTTAGGGAGTGAGGGAGTCCAGAGGATGTGTGTTTGTGTGTGGGTGTGGGTGCGTGCGTGCATGTGTGCGTGCGTGCGTGTGTGCGTGTGATATAGAGGAGGTATTCAGGCAGGTAGTGTGGTAAGATGTTTAAGGAGGCTGATTGTGAGCAGGGCTAGACTTGAATTATGATGCTGAACAGTCGCAACGGGTTGCTGTACATTCACACAAAAACTACAGCTTTAGTGGATTTTATGATCATCAATTCTCAGCTAATCTGACCTAATATTTGCTGCTTCTGTCTGTACGGGCATCCCATTGCCTGACACTTGAAAGATAGTAAAGAAACATCATCACACAGGCCATCGTGCTATTGTGAATTAATATCAATCACGCAATATGCTAATTTGAGAATTTGCTGCATGGAAAGAAAGAAAATAATGAAACTGAGCTTCGCAAATGTTAATGTCAATAATAAAGTCAAGGTTTACAGATGGTTTCATCAGAAACACATCTCGGTTTTAAAGATTGGGTAACTTATAAAAACATGTTAGCAATTTGGGGTAAGGAGAAAAAACAAGGCAATGCACAAAGGTGTGTGTTTCTTTCAAATTTCATTCATATATATAAATATATGAGCCATATGTAATATAGTGTCATATATAATATAAAAAAATAACAATATTAATACTTTGCTGAATAGGATGGAAGCAGTAACACTTCTTCCAGTTATCCATTTTCCATTGTTCTGGTGAAATTCATCGGTACACTTTCTCACTAAAGAGAACACAGTATAAATGAAATAGTGAGGTACAGTGCTAGCATGTGAAAGTCAACATGCAAATTTTTCCTATTTTTATTTCTCAATAGGCTTTTCCGTTTAAAGTTAATAAACAGCCATTTATCTGACTAATTTATTCCGGATTTTTCCTGATTTGAATTAATGCAATAAAGGTTACGGCTGAAATATTTAACATTAGCCCTGAAAATGAAGCATTACACTAGTGGGATATGTTGAGATGCTCTCAAGGGTGAACTTGACCTTCAGTCTTCATGTCTTACCATAAAAGAGAAGAGGGTGCTGCTGGTGTTTACTCAATCCACTGCAAACTCATATCTAGATTCATACCGGTTAAGACACCAAGTAAATCCTGAAAAACACACATGAACATGAGACAAACTCACTATTGTTGGTAATTAACAAATTCAATTCACGCAAAGAAAACATTTCCTTAAAAAAATATCACATAAGAAAAACATTTTGTACATTTCGAACCCGTACGGATTTGACAACACACACATTTGGTCTTAATTCTCTGTGATTTTGATTTGATGGACAGCAGGTTTGTATACAGTCATGATTTGCATGAAGAGGTGGTGAAAAAAATAATTACTCGTTTTGCTCCAGTTAATACATTTGTGCAAAATTACTCAAAATGTCAACGTGGACATGAGAATGAGCAAATTTAATTGTTTCTAAAATAGAAACGCATTAATTATACAACCGAAACGACCACTGAAATGGCTCACCCTTTGTTCACATCCCACAGATCTATTAGAATATGATGCAATTTTTTTTTTTACATTTAAATGACTTATATAATACACTGTTTAAAAATAAAAACAACATCTTATTTGAAACCTTACAGAAAAAATCTTGAATGTGTATTAGACCAAGGGCTGTCACAATATCAGAACAAATTGATCACTGGCAATATAATGCAGGATAAAATATTATTGTGATATATATTGAAATGTATATAGTAAACAAATAAAGGATGCTAAATTGATGAGATATTTTGAAGAATGCAAGAATTTGAAAGTTAACGGCACCTATGCACACGCATTGGTTAAAGTGTTTGGACATACAAAATACCTTATTTTTTAGTTCTCCAGAAAAAGAATATCATTTAAGTTTGAAATTTTATTTTCTTGACAAATTTAACAAGTCTGGCTTTGAACATCAAAGTCACTGCTAATATTTCTATATTGCAACACCCCCAGACTCAATACTGCACAACTAACTACATAGCAACAGGCTAAAAACACTTAGCAACCACATTGCAATGTATTGCCTCGTGTGTTCAGATAAAAGAATGAAATGAATGTTGGTGTGAGAGTATGTTTGTGTCTCTACATCTGTGATTGAGTGAATGACTGTACGTGTGGAGTCCCGGTGGCCCGAGGCTGACGGGACTCCACATAAACTCCCTGTCACACACCTTGCTTGGGTCACTGCTGTTGCCCGCAGCAACGACGGGAGGAAAAATACACCCTGCACTGTCAAGCAGTCACATCTGAAATCCAAGAAGTAGACAGAATAACAGACTTATTCCACAGCTCAGCGCTTTAACACACACTTTTCCATTTCTTCCTCAGACGTGTAGATCTGTAGCTTGTGGCATAGCAGGCCAATACTAAAACTGGCTTATATATTTCTGTTACTACATTTCAAGATTCCTCATCAGTGGTGCTTGCTATTGAATGTTACATTAGACACTATAATGGTTATGTCTCTTTAATCTGCAGAATACAAAAGAAGATATTTTGAAAAATGTCTCAGTGGTTTTGTGTACACATGAGTCAATGAGGCCCTAATCTTTTTCTTAAAGAAGAATTGAATGATGCAAGTGATTTCTTTCTAAAAACAAAAGTTTAAAAATTATAACATCCTTATGTTAATAATTTAACATAATAAATTATTCCTACATAAAAATAAGAATGCAATAACTGTATGTGGAAAAAATTTGTGAAGCATTAAGCTTACAGCTTTTTTCGAAGATAAAAACCTGATGTCCGGCTGACTCTAGGACACCGTCAGTTTTACAGACACCTGCTGGTTGACGTGACTGTCAATCACCTGCTGACCTCCAGGTGTGGCTAACAGCAGGAGAGGGGCGGGATCGATGGCATCGGCTGATACAGAGTAATTAGCTAAATCACCAGGATCAAAATGACTATTGAACCACTGTGATATCTGCCTGAAGACAGAATGGTGCTTTGAAGCACCTCGTACCTGGAGACAGTCAGATTTACATTTCTCTTTAATTTATTATCACTGTTACCAAGAAGTCAAAGAAACGTGTGAGTAATCAGTTAAAGACTTCAGTTTGTTGTTGATCTAATGAGCCATGCTGGAATTTTGACAAATTCATCCCATGTGATCTACTCTTCACAGCTGCTTGTTTAACATATTTAATATGGACTGTATCTATATAGTATAAGCTTCATAAATAAATGTCCCTCATCTGGCTTATATTACTCCATGAGTGATTCTCAAACAGGGTTTTCTTTAGGATCCTTATTTTACAATAATACTGCATCATATTATAATTGGATTATAACATATGTATAAAACAAATAATATTAAAACCACATGTGTGAAGTGTGTGATGTATTTGTAGACGTGTAGACATTAAATACATTAATTGTATGTATTAATAAAAATTGTTTATATCTATGTATATATCTATATCTATATACATATATAGATATCTATGTTTATGTCTATATCTTGATATATATAAATATAATGTAATATGTATATGTATGTTTATATCTATAAACACAAACATATACAGAATTAACATAGGAAGTGTTTTTGTATACATTTAAAATAAAAATTATAAAAATAAATAAAAATAAAATATAAATGTTTTCTTTCTCTTATGCAACAAAAAGCCATGACAGGACAACATCATACTGATTGTATGAACTCATTACATGTAAGAATTTCTGGGGGGAAAGTAGTTATAAAAGTTATATAAACCTGAAAATGATAAACAAATCAGATTATTTATATGTATATTTTTTTCCAATCAAATATTTTTTTTGCCGTTTCTTCATACATTTAGTATTAAACTATACCACATAGAGAATATACATATTTTCCCATACCATTCATTAATTAAATCTTGCAGCCGTTAACACACCTACAGAGAGGCCATGTTTGGCCAACCATTACCTTTTACCAACACTCAAGCATGTGGGCACACACACACACACACACACACACACACACACACACACACACACACACACACACACACACACACACACACACCATCCAAACACTAAAGCATTGGCAGTAATGAGGCGGCGTGTCATGTGGATTCGTAATTACCTCACTCTCCTGCTGGGTGTGCACTTCCCGGGTGAGAGGAAAGATGAATCGCAAAAGTGGGAAAGCGCTGAACCCTCAAAAGTTTAATTCAGCCAGCGAAGCTCGTGTCCTCCCCCTCCTCCCTCTATACTGGGAGGGAAATGGTTTGGGCAGCATTTAGCCATCTGATAAATGATGAATTCAGTTTTAGGTGCCCAGAGTCGGGGAGATGTGTTTGTTCTGTAGCCCCCTCTTCTTAAACGGCACACGGGGGTTATTGAGTCACAAGCACATGGCGTAAGACAAATGGATGGTGGGATGGGGTTAAAGAAGGAAAGTCAAGGAAGAGCAGTAGTAAGAAAAGTGTTGTGATAAAAAGGTTTAATATCAGGCCCAAGAGAACATTGTAATAAACAAAGAATTATAATACTGCAATTCAGTGATATAGACACACAGAAGGAATCAAGGAGGAAGAATGGAAGAAAAGAAAGACAGAGAGGCAAAAGTTAGAAAGGAAGAAAGAAAAACAAGCAAGAAAGTAGTTTGAAAAAAGACAAGGCATGTGTGTGTGTGTGGGGGGCTGTTAGTGGTTAGTGGCCAGTGGGTGAAGATCAATTTCCCAACAACCCTATCAGTCAGACTGCTTGAACCTTTTTTCTGCTGATTGCACACTTTCAGTTCAAGTCGTCCCATTTCCAAGTTTGGAGTGTGTGTGTGTGTGTGTGTGTGTGTGTGTGTGTGTGTGTGTGTGTGCGTGCGTGCGTGCGTGCGTGCGTGCGTGCGTGCGTGCGTGCGTGCGTGCGTGTGTTTGCAGGGCACTCATAAGCTCAGGTCTGCAGTGAGAGAGGATCTGTCACAATGCCTTATTTCCTAAGATGTTTGTGAGAGCTCGCAGCCAAGAAAGGCAACACGGAAGGATAGAAAAGGAGCTTGCAGGTGAGGGTAGCCCGCTCTCCTGTCGCTCGCTCCGGGAGGTGGCGGGAAGCCTGTTGTGTCAATGCATTATGCATTAGACTGTGTGCTCGACTGACAGCCCCACTGCCGCCCTCAGCTCCGACACAGCCACCACTAATCAAAGACGACACATCCGAATGTCCAGACACACACACACAGAAATTTACTAATCAAAAAGTGTATTTCCTAGAGGCTGTCTCCCAGGAGAAATCCGGCAGGGAGAAATTGGAATAATTTATTAGCTTACAAGTTTTGGTTGACAGTTAGCCCGGGGCTATTTATCTCAGTAATGGAGAACGTCTCCAATGTGGCAAAATTGACCAAATCAAACAGCTTTGATCAGAAAATGAATCTGGCAAGGCTGTCTGTCTCCGCGCAGCCCTTGAGGAAAGCGGGAAACAAACAAATCCAAAGGAAAAAACCGAGAGAAAGGTAAATTGAAGGAAAGAGAGGGGCTGTTTTAAACAGATTTTCAACACAAACACTGTCACTTTGTTTAAAATATGTTTAATGCTGTCTGAGATAACATGCCGGTGCCGTGACCCTGGTTATATTTATTTCACCCTGTCATTTAGGACAATTAAACCACAGCCCTTGTATAGAGTAAATCTCATCAAAGGACAAAATGGCTTGTTAAAACATGTTGTCTTTTCAATTAACAAATGAATTTAAGTCTTGTAAATGCTACTGTGAGAAGGTATGTCACTTCTTAACATGTGAATAGATCAATTATATATTAGCCAGTTAAAAGTACATTTTTGATGTAAATATTATTTTTTCTTGTTGAAAGTTCAGCCAAAATGTACAATTCTGCCTTTAATTACTCAAATTTTCTTCACTTGCGTATGGTTTCTTTCTTCCGCAAAAGAAGACACTTTGAAAAAACGGTAGCTGGTTACCAAAGAACTGTACTTCCTGTTCATTATATAAAACATCTTTTTTGGTTTGAAATAACAAAGGATAATTAAAGATGACAGAATTTTATTATTGGGAAACAATCACTTTAAGTACTATATAAATATATGTATTCAAAGATTACAATTTTTTTATGTCATTTATACATTTTACTACAATATGGTTGTTTTTTTATGATTCACATTGTACATATTCATTTGAATTACCAACCTTTAAATAGTTGTTATTTCTGTATTCTAAAGTCAAATGAGATTCTTTGTAATATCTTCATTCTTTTTCCTAAACTTTAAAAGGGCTTAAATAGAATTTCAGATTTTTATCATTTGTTAAAATGAAAGAAAGCTCCCAAGTAGAGTTTTAGAAAAGATCTCTTAAAAGAAGGTCAATTTAGAAAGAATGCAATCAAAAGTCTGTATTATTAAAGATTTTAAGAAAATCTTGCTCATTTCCGAAATCTGGATTATTTATATCATCTACACTTATTTAGAGCTCCAGGTTTTTAAAGTATTTTTGTTATTTTATTTAACTTTTAGGAGAACCATGTACTACTAATTTGATACAACAACTTCATACTATAATCCTAATGGGCCAGTAACAAACAACAATACTTTACTCTTGGAAATTATGAGTAATGGTTACTTCGTGACATGTTCTAAGAACCTTTTCCATCACTGGGGTTCATGCAGTCAGAATAATGAAGTGTTCCAGAAGTCTCTTTGCTATCACAAGAAAGTCAAGTAAAGCGTAAACATCAACACAGCCCGACTTTTTAAGGATGTCCGTGAACCATTTGTACAGAAAACAGCATGTGACAACCTTCAGACACGCACCATGAGCTTCACCAGCGAGGAACGCATGGAGCAAAGGGGAACAAATTCGGGTCGAGCACCACAACAAACCGCCATGGCAACCGCTTTTGACAACATCACACCCGGCCTGTGTACACGAGAGACAGACACGCTCATTTGCGCGGGAGATTGACGGTTCAAAGGGTCTCGATTTTGACACTGAAAAGGAACAAATATTCTCACATGTTGATCTAGTTTAATTACAGCGGCGTGCTTTGATGTGTGCGTGTCAGGGGCTGCTTGATGTCGCATCAAGTGAAGTTTAATGCGTCTCGATCAAGATGACCACGCTCGTGTAGAAAAGACTTTTGTGCAGACTGAACCAAACAGCAATGACATGCAGACACAAGTGAAAGAGGCCATGAAGAATCTGAACTACCGCAAAGTCTGTGATCGGTACTTCCCAATCCCATTTTTTACTGGATAAAGTTCATATAACGCATGGTTCCCTGGAGAAGTGTGAAATGAATCTAAGGTTCATTTCAAGTCATCACTAGTCAAAGCACATAAAGCATTTGACAGGTCGGCTATCATCGCACATGCGTGCACGAAGCCGATGTATGGGTGCAGTTCATTACAGGCCCCTCACGTGCCACCGGTGTGCTGAGATTTTTCACCTCATGCAAACTGCTTTTTAAACTGCATTTGGACTCATGCCGACAATTACCTCCTCAAAGTCTCTAAAGTACCAAAGCTCGGCCTAATTAGTATGCATTATCAATTAACGGCTCTAATAGGCGGCAGATTGATCACATCCCCATTTCAAAGGCCGGACGGAGGCAAAGGCGGGAATAAAAACTCGCTGGCTCACTCTCACTTATTAAAAGCAACAGCAATCTCTCTGATACGAGACAATTCAAGCACTATTTTGGGTAAATCCGACTGTTAGTTTAAATTAACTTTGAAGTCCTAGTTCACCCCACAACACAAAAGAAGACATTTTAAAGAAATTAAGTAACTGAACAGCATTTGCTCCTATTAACTCCTATTGTATGGACAGAAAACCAATGCTGCATGGGTGCCAGTTCCAAATACATTGTTCAAAATATCACTGCCGAAGAAAGCCATACAGAGTGAGAACATTATGTCTATAAATTATACACTCATTTATCGAAAATAGGCATTAAAGAATGAAAACTGATTTACTCACCGTCCTTTAATTTCAAACATGTCTGACTTTCATTCTCCAACAGAGCACAAAAGAAGGTATTTAGAAGAATGTTGGGAACTGGCACCCCTTTTCTCGCATTGGTTTGGTGTTCTCCGGTTATGAAGTTTCCACAAAATACCTCCTTTTGTGTTTTGCAGGAGAAAGTAAAAGAGGTTTGAAATGATGATAGCATAATTTTCCTTTTGGGATGAACATTTTAAACACATGGATATTTACTCAATATGGTTTAGACCAGAACACATACCTGAAAATTGTTAAACCATGTTAATAGTAGAACAATTTTTGGTTCCACAAAAATCATTCAACTGCTCTTTACAGAACCATTTCTTTCTTCCCTTCACATTTCATGAAGAATTTCTTTTATTGGAAACAAACGGTTATCTATGGAATCATAAAGCACTTCTTTGGGGGCTAGGTTTGTCCCTAATTTATTTAACCATTGTTGAAACAACCCAACATAAATTTAGAATGAAACACCATCAACAAAAATGATCAGTGTAAGGTACATTAAGCAAAAACCAATCAAATAAATAAATAAATGAAGGGCTGGGAAATTCAATGTGGAAACTTCAATGAGAGCAATATTAAAAGCAAACTCGACTAAAATCACACCGAGCCAAAATGCGGCCATTCATCAGCCAAATGAGCCTCACGTTTGCAGCATGCATTCATTCTCAGGACATTGTTTAATTGCTCTGTTTTACATAAAAGTCGCTGAGTGGAGGAAGAAAGCGTGATTTTCACTTACTCTCACCAAACTGTGTCCTCGTACATCACTCCAACTCATCACAACTCTCATGGAGAGGCGTTTTCATTAAAAGAAACACAAAAATCCGGCTGCTGATGCCATGTGGGCTTGTGAAGATTGATTGACTGATGGGGAGGAGATCTGAGACGCCATCTAAAAGCAAATGACAGATAAGGAATGGACGGATTAAACATCCTGAAATGAATGAACAACAAAAATACATAAATACATGACTTTGTTTGCATCTGGAAACATTTGACTAATAATTTTTACAGCACAATCACATAGATAAAAAGTGGTTTAGAAATATACAGTACGTCCACATTTTAATTTCAATGAAAGTCAGTTAATTTTATTGTGTAACATGACATCAGAAAAAATGAGTTTACTAATAGATTTTAGCCCAGTATCCAGTGAGAAGCAACAGACCTGTGAAAAGTCTCTTTACAGTTCTGCAAGACAACATTCTCAAGGGATTATCACAAAAATAATGACAAAGAAAGATTTTGAAATGTCAACTCATATTTTCTAATGACTTCTACCACTAAACCAATAAAATACTGACATTCCAAAGACTTAATATGTATTTTGTGTTATTGATGTACATCATATATTAATTTAAAATAAAGTAAATAAATGCATAATACATTTAAATGCAATGCAACATTATATCTATGTAAGATCTTCTAGAAAGAAAAGATTAAGATACTTCATGTTATCTTCTGGATTACAGTTTTGTAAATTTGACACTAAACCACCAAGCCATCATAACCACTTAAAATTTACATTTTGGACTTGTTTTTTTGAACATGTACTGTCCTTATTCTTCATCATAATAATCCACATCAGTTGTGGTGATATTTCTTTATTTCAGAGCTAACATTTTATAACTTTGAGAAACTCAACTAGAAGAGGCTGTGCAAACTTGAAAGTTCACTTGAAAGTTTCATTCGTTCACTGCGTAAAAATACCCAAACTTAGAGCAGACGCGTAACGCAGCAGCATTGTTTAGTCTCGCAAAGTTTTAATCTGTATAAATTAATGCATTAAATTGTTTGCTTATTTGAATAAACACCAATACAAATCATTAGATGAATTACTTGCCCTGCTGATTACAACTTATGCATCAAAATGCACTTAATTCTCATTAGGAGGTATAAAATTAGATGATTATTATATTAATTAAGATGATTACAAACAATTATCCTTTCAGAGCACCCGTGGTCCTCATAACTGGGTCAGTTTGCTGATGTGTTATTTTTCTTTTGAGCTTGTTTCAGCATGGAAATGTGGACTAAAAGCCATCTGCTGTCGACCAAACGAGGTCCAATATTTTCTTTGTTGTTTAAGAAGACACTTTCAATGGTCGCAGGCCCATTCCTGTTGGGCTGTTTCCAAACACCAGATCACGGTGCTAAATCCATTATGTGCAGGGCCAGAGACACCCGTCTGATGTCCGGCAGTTCACGGCGGTAATACACCGGGCACAATGTGCTGAGAATTCGGGGAAACTGTGGAATTGAAGAGTCACAAATAATAAGCGTCACCGGGACCGGAGAGAATGGACCTCTGCGCTTTAGGTGTCCGGGAGCACAGCATCCACCGAACACTGCAATAATTAAAAAAGCATGGAAATTATAAGAAGACATCATAAAGTTAAGATTTACATGAAATACTTTAGAAGTCAAGTTTAAAAGTTGATGTAAATGTTTTACAGCAAATGTTTTAAAAGGTTGCCCTTTTAAAAATGGCATAAACTTATTTTAATTTAACAAAACGTGCAACAATAAATTAAAATAATTTAATCATAATATTATGGTGATACCAAAACTTTACCATAATAAAACACTGGTGTATTTTCTTTAAGGGACAGCCAAACTGCTTTTTAAAGGGCTATATTTGACGGAATGGTTACCATGGCAATGTTTTCCATAAAGACAAAATGTGACTTGACAAATTCTTTATGATCTAATATCTCTAATGTTTCAAGAAGAGCACACCAGCCCAAAGCCCGAACCTAAACACCGACACCGTGTTCACTCCGCTGATGTATATTTCATTGTCCACGGCTTAATTTTGATTTATCGTCCGTCCATAAATTAGAAAAATATGTTTTAGGATTCCATCTTGCGGAAAAGCTTCGCGTGATGCCAGGGGATTGGACGATATTTAAGATGTCAGGGATACATATTGGATTAGCGCGCTTTGTTCGTGCGCAATAGCAGGTGTTTAATCACGGCTGATGCGCGCGCTGAAATGCGTTAGGACAGGCCCGGACCGGACCGGGAGCCGCGTTCCCCGGTACTGCGATAAATCACAGACAACACGCACGCACACGCGCCCACGCACGCACGCACGCACACAAACAAACACACGCAGAGACAGACAGACAGACAGACAGACAGACAGACAGACAGACAGACAGACAGACACACACACACACACACACACACACACACACACACACACACACACACACACACAGACAGACAGACAGACAGACAGACAGACAGACAGACAGACAGACACACGACAGAGACAGACAAACACATACAGACAGACAGACAGACAGACAGACAGACAGACAGACACACACACACACACACACACACACACACACACACACACACTCATAAATGGGTTGTGGGTTTGAAAAAATGAGACAGACAGACACATACAGACAGACAGACAGACAGAAACACACACACACACACACACACACACACACACACACACACACACACACACACACACACACACACACACACACACACACACACACACACACACACACACACACACACACATAAATAAATGGGTTCTTTGACGTTTCCACGGGTGCGCACTGCGTTACGGAAAAGGTGATGCGTAAAATCAACACGACAATAGAGGATTTTCATAAAATAAGAATAATGACTTTTACTTAAAAAATGCATTTCACATATTATCTGATTTAAAAAGTGCGAATGGTACATCAGGTGCGAAAAGAAAAATATTAACAATACTAATAACATTAATAATGTTTTGGCCAACATTATTACAGAAATAAATACTTTTACAATATTTATAAATATGTATACATGAAGTTGTATGGAATGTTAACATATGTAATGTGATGTACTAAAATGTGCTTAAATTAACATGTACAACGACGAACAAATTATGGAGAACTTTTTTATATTGATATTCTGAATTCATGTTAACTTTTGTTAACAAATGTAGCCCTACAGATGAGACTTAACGTCAGGTTTAAACTATTCAGATGTATTATGCCAAATAGAAACTTTTATTTAAGGATATATTATAAAATGATTCATAAGAAATGTGCTCAAACATTGCCAAACGAACAGTCATAATCTGTAATATAATCCAGAGTTTTTTTTTTTTACAAAGTTTAGGAACTTTTTATCTTTTGAGACAAGCTCTGCATGTAAGGCCATGATTTTCTAAATAGAGAAAAATGTATATGGCTAAAGAAAATCAAATCATCTCACAATATTTCAAAAGAGCACAATTCCTTTAATTCTAGTTAAACTATTTTTTCACCCATGCAGCTGGATTATCATCATGATGTGATATTAAATGTATAAACTAAAACAAATGCTTTAATGTTTATTTGATGACCAGCATAAATGCATGGACACCAAATGAACACAACAATCATCCTCATCTGTTCTCTACAGCAAAAAAGCCCTTCATTTCCCTATAGCCCTGCTGAATATGATGGGAATCTGCGAAGGGGAAGAAAAAAGAGAGAGAACGAGACGACATATAGGAGAGCAAACATTCTCAAGGTCATCCGGTGAACTGGAACGAGCTGGGAGAGATGCATGGCGCAAACTGCGCGTTTTGACACGAGTTGGAGGTTTGATTAAAAGGTAAAGTAATGGATTTAAACACACGCCACGCCAGACTCTGTTGGCTTTTCGCAAATTACTTAACGGTGCAGTGATGGAAATAAGATTGTAATGTTTGGTAATGGAAAAGAAAGCCCCGTATTCTCTTTTTTTCTGGCCTTCTTGTTTTCTGACATACACAAAATAAATTACCCAGGCTAATAGGCCCGGCGCTTGGAATTTTCCCCGCACCTTCGCAGGGAATGCAAACGTGTTCCTCACGGTTTCATTTTACATTCGTTATCTCACGCAATATTGCTTGAAATGATGAAACATCAAACAGCTAATGTAACATTAACAGTACTGACTGCTGAGACAAATAGCTCGCACAAATGGCCCAAAATAGCTCAACCTTGAAAGGGGAGCTCCAAGTACCTCCATGCCATGCCAGGCCCTGAGTGTGTCTGTAGACACCAGCAAACCAACCATCTCAAAGTTAAACAAATGGGGAATAGGAATACACAAATTATGATTTGAATAAACCCATTGTGGTGTAAAAACACACTTTTATTAGTGAACACAACCAAGCGTGCGTCTTTGGAACAGGGGGGTACTCCGGGTAACCAAGGGTTGGTATGTTGATGCTGTGTTTTTTAAACTCATAATAAGATATTTGAAACATAATTCATGTATTTTAAGAGTTAACCTTTTAGTAGCACACCTTAATGCTGGCATCATAAAAATGACCTTTGGTGACAACAGGCCCCAACAACCTAAAGGTGACACCACTGGTTTCCAGTGATATCCTGGATGTGTCTTCCCACAATCCAAAGCTGTTTAATGGTGCTGGGGAAAGTGATAGTACCATTAAAGGGTGATGAGAATACAGCAATTAAACTGACATTACCCGGCGCTGTCCATAGGTGTCCGGCATTTATCCGGGACCACCTCCTCTTAATTGCCTCCTAATTCCGCGTGTCAGATCTGTGTTCCCCCGCTGTCCCGGCCGGTGGTCGTGTGTGTCTTACCGTTCTTAACTCCGTGGCGTTACTCAACTCAATGACACAAGGCAAATTGCGTTTAATAAATGAGCTTAATGGATCACGCGATTGGATTGTGAGCGCAATGCTTCCTCCAGTTAGGCAAAACATTTATATCCACTTCTGTTCCGTGCTGAATGGTGGTGTCTCTCACCTGCGATTTAAACTCATTATTTAGCAGGTGAATCTAATAAAGCAGCATGAAAACTGATTTGGGGAAATCAGAGGAACGACTGTGTCTGTTTAATATGGGTTCAGTCAAACCAATCACAGACATTTTCTGAGAAATCCAATATGTAGCTAGTGTGGAGTCTATGTATGAAGTTTGTGCTTCTAAATACTAATAAACATTAAGGGACAAATACACACATAAATCTATTATTTCGCCCGTAGAGGTCTACAAATAGTATGGCATATACATTTACATTTATTCATTTTGCAGATGCTTATTTACAGTATTATGCAGGAGAATAAACAAGGTGAAGATCTCTTACTCAAGGATACTTCAGTCACTGTCTGCTGACACTGGGATTCAAACCCACAACATCTTGCACACAAGCCCACCTCTCTAACCACCAGACCACGACTGATAGATTATATGTACATATCTTTTTTTCGCATATTTTTGTGAGTTTATAATTTTTTTTATTTTGAATGAGTGTGCCCACCCAATGCAAAACTAAACTACATTTGTTATACTATACTAAAGTAAAAAAGATCTGATTTGGAGGTGTTCCTTTTAAGTGGGAAAAGCACTGGTTGTTTGACCAAAGGTTTAGAGAATCGACCAACTCCTCCATGGCATTTTAAAAGTACACTGTATTATACATTATATAGGGACATCATCCTTTATCGCCATATGGGACAGAGTCACCGTCAAAAGCCCTGATGTGGCTACGCCGATAATCTCTAATCTTGCATGCCCACCTAATCGGAAATGCAAGTGAAATGTCAAAGAGACAGAGGCCTAACTGATGACACCTTCACTCTCTCCCTCTTTTATGGGCACGGCATGTTTGGTTGCGCAAAACAATCTCATCGGACATTATTGATGTTACAGATGTTGTAGTAATCAAATTATCGGTCTGTGAAGGGCCCCCCTCAGTCACCGGCGCGCCCGGTGATGAATTACGGTAAAGGTCATCACGCGGCACCGTTTCATTGGAAGTTTATACGGTAACGCTTGGATGATCGTCTGCAGAGATGCTTGCATTTGTGCACGGGAGGGGCTGCGTTTGGGACTTTGGTTACAGTGAAGTTCAGGCATGCTAAAGTCAAGCAAACACAATAACGTTCTGCAAACAAAATGATGTTGTAGGATATCAGAACTTCATATTGTATTTATTCGGTCACACAGTACATGCACAAGCACCAATATCTGAATTCAATTGAGAGGTAAATGAAATGGAGATGTTGTAATAAATTGTGTTGTTCTTTGAACGTTGCATGAATATCTTACGTGAGCTCTAAGTTGGGTATTGTATTAGTCCACACTGATCCAGGGAAAATAAAGCAATTCTACGGGAAATTAAGCAAATGTATTTCAGTTTATGCGGAAACCAAAGAGAGATATCTTCTGCATTCAATGTGTCAAAGCAAGTAGAATTAAGTGTACAAAGGCCACACAAACTCATTCATATCCATTCCATCAAATTCAGGCCCTGTGGGACGAATCCCATCATTTAATCCACGTGTTACCAAATAATTCATATTTCAAAATATCCCTCAGTAGGGTGCCTACAATCCCTAAAGGGATAACAGGAGATATAATCGAGGCTTTATAGGATTATCACGGATTACGCCACATTAGGAACCCACGTGGCCCCACACCAACCGCCCCGCTCCTCATCCATTGTGCGCCACCAGTCGCCCGCGTTGACACCCGGGGTTATTTGTTGTCACTCCGAGCACATTAATCCCGCCACAATTAGGTGTCAGCTCGATCTGCTCTCTGTTTGATGATAGCCTTGGGCGGCTGCCGCGCTCGAACCCTAATCAGCAGAGTAAACTCGCCCTATATTTCAATTTGGGGAGGCGCTCTTCCGCGCGGAGAGGCCCAGCACGGCAATAAATAAAGCGCCTATTTACGCCACCATCACACAGAGACATCCAAATGCACTTACCACCGGCCCTCTCATCATGGCCCGCATTCAACAACGGCCATAAATCAAGGCTTTTCAAACGCAGTGATTAGTGAAGCTATTCACACACACATACACACGGCACAAAAACGTAATATATACACACAGCATGCTGGTGAGAAACAAATGGACTCTTGTTTTCAAGAGGTCTGTGCACTACAACAAAAAGAAAAGTGAACAGATTGTGTTGTTGGGAATGTCAGGTTAAGCTAAAGTGATTCATTGCAAGATGTTTAGAGTGCAATTACAAAAATGCATATATGTCTAATAAAAATTGATTGTTTAATGATCGTTGAAAATTAAAACTGTAAGTATTGTTTAACATATGTACCCATTCCAGATTGTGAGTTTCACGCAATATCCTCAAAATGTGTGCAAAACCCATGTGCATAACCATTTTTAGAAACATTTAAACATTTAAACATAAACATTTTTAAACATTTAAACAAAACATAAAAAAAATGTAATGGCCTTTAGAATTAGAGAATGCTATTGTGACAAATTAGATAGTGAGTTGCATTATAAATTTAATTTGAAATGAACAGAAAATAATGTCTATTTCATATCTTATTTCTATCTCTATTTCAAGAGAGCAACTTCTTTTATGTGCAAAGATGTACAAAAATAAACATATAAACCACAGAGATACATACCTATAAAACATTTTTGTGACATTATATTTAATTATATTAAGTGTCTATATATGATTAATTTATTTTTATTACTTATATGTTGTAACAAACCAAATAACTATAAATAATGATTAATAGTAAAAGGGGAATAATGGAGATGCGAGTGTCAGAAGGATACCAGCAACGTGGAAAGATATTTGATTTAAGAACAAGAGAGAAGCCTGAACCTGAACAACTTTTGTGTCAAGTCAACATATCGGCCTTTTCACACTCGAAGAATACCTTACAAACATTTAAAAAAATTTAATTGCCTTGAATCAGAAAATGCCATTGTACCAAATTCTAATATTGTTGAGTTAGGTCATAAATTTATTTGGAAATGAACAGAAAGGAGACGAATTTAAGGTCTATATTTCCTGTACGCACAACTTCTTTTATGTGAACAAAAAATATACATAAAATATAAATAAACAAGAGAGATACTGGCCATAAAACATTGTTGTGATATTTTTCTGAGATTATATTGAAGTATATGAAGTATTTTCATTTGACAGATAATTGTTAGATGTTTTCAAAATGTGTCACAAACATAAAGATAACTAAGGGAAATAACATCTAACAAATGGTAAAAAGGGAAATAAAGAGATGTCAGAAGGATACCAGCAATGTGAAAAGTGTTTATGAAAAGTTAATGATGTATCATATAAGAACAAGAGAGAAGCCTGCAACTAAACAACTTTTGTGTCAATTCAACATATCGGCCATATCCTTTCTTCACATGCAT
This sequence comes from Triplophysa yarkandensis, assembly GCA_033220385.1. Classification (NCBI taxonomy): domain Eukaryota; kingdom Metazoa; phylum Chordata; class Actinopteri; order Cypriniformes; family Nemacheilidae; genus Triplophysa; species Triplophysa yarkandensis. Next base: position 8,732,815 of record CM065666.1, read on the forward strand.
AAAACAAACACTTACACACACCACCTCCTCATTTCACCAGAAGGAGTCACGACCCTATCTTGGATTACAAATATCTGTTCTTATCACTAATCCGGCATTAGATATATGAGACACGAGAAGGGTCTACAGAGATGTTAAACAGTACGTTCTGTCTCTTGTTGGAGTGTTAATTGGGTAAGTGTAGTCCATTTGTGTAATCCCTGCGTTTCTCCTCATCTCTCATGTCTCTCTTGCTCTAAACGGGAGTGGATCTGTGTGAAGTGCTGCCCGTAATCTCTATTCAAATATCTCCATATGACAACTGCCCGCAATTAGAGCTCCATCACTCTCTATTTGTATCTTTCATCCGAGATCCGTCAGGGGAGCGCGTGAGGGCCAAACAAAGACACCGTTTAAGGCGGTTTATTTTAAACGTGCCCATGAGCTCCTTCTCCATGTATTAATCCCTCACGCCGGACGTACAAGAGGATTAAGATTCTGTCCACCGGCAGCTGCGTTCTAGTGTTCACTCCATGTCATGTTTTACAGAATTAATCCAGCTTCTTAGAGAAACAGTTTACATCATGTGATTAAAAGTTAGAAGAAATATTTTAATACATTGTCGTATAAATATGAATTTTAGGGTTGTTTTTAATTCACCAGTTGAGTTTATTGGTTTAGTTTACACAACTGTGGGTCGAAACACTCCAACATCTCTTTAGACTGCAGTAGGCCTTTAGTAGTGCTAGTAGTGCATTTGTTTCTTATAGGGATAGCTCAGCCCAAAATTAAAAGTCTATTATATTTATTCCAGACGTACTCAAGTAATTTTGCATATATGATATGTTTAACTGTGTTTAATTTGATAATTATTCTTACATTTTTACCTCAACACAGAAATTAGATAGATTTAAAATAATGAAGTTCTTTTTCAGTGGAAATGTAATACATTTCTGTTTGAAAAATGCAAAAAGGGTCCTACATTTGAACTAGGACTCAAGTATAAAACTGTACAAAAATATTTATGATGTGGGGTGATATATGTTTTTTAATGATGCGGAGTCAGAAGTTTCTTATACAGAGCACATATCTCAATATGTACTTGAG
>CM065666.1:8738900-8811400 GCA_033220385.1 Triplophysa yarkandensis
GAGTTTCTCTGGTGTCAAATGCATATCTGAAGAATTTAATTGCAATAAAAGTCCAAAATAATGTATGGGTGTTATATACTGTCTTTGAATATTATTGTAAAATGTTATATTTTGGGTGTTTATGTTGCATGTAGATCCGGGCATCTGTGAACACACACGTATCAACAGCTCTCTTCTTCAAACAGACTTGTATTTTGTCCCTTCAAACTATTTTTGAACATCAACAATAAATGCCTAAACAATAGATCAGGTCTTCAATCCCCCTCTCTCTGTTAAGTGTCTTTGTTGGTGCACAGCAGATGCATTTGTAAACGCCTGCGGCAGTTTTAAGCACACAATTCATCAAGAGCCCTGAGTTTTCTTTGTATTTTTATCGTTTCTTTTGTTACAATATCCGCTGTCACAGAGCACTTAGCCTATTTCACCGGCTGAAATCCCCCAGGCCTCGCTCGGCAGAGGCAGGTCTCTTTCTACCCGACTGCTACTTGCACTTTACTGCGGTTTAAGATCACGGTGAATTATACAGCATGACACTTGTGTTCGAAAAAATGTCACATACGCCACTGAAATGTACAGTGTGCTTTATCTTGATATGAATCAAACCTTACATTCAAATCTCACTTATATAAAGATGGATAATAAACCCACAATTGACTGTAGGCACACTTTAAAGTATACATATAACCTTTGTGTGAAACCACAGAATTATTTGTTTTTTTACAAGCAAAAAGCATAAAATTGTGTATTAATACTTTATAGATGTATACTTTAAATAACTCCAATAAAGGGGATATGTATTCGAAAAAAATATGATTTTTAATAAATGTATGTATGATGTTACGAGAATTACTTACCTGAGAATTAAAATAGAAACTTACACTTCTCCAAATCAGTTTCAACTCTTCTTCTTTCTCTATAAAAGAGATAGTTAGAAGAATGTGAATCAAATTTCCAGAGCCTACAAAATATGATCAAATGCAAATTACAATTTTATACAATATTGGAACTGATGATTCATATACAAATGTTATTTGTCTATACAATAAATGTAAATTGGGCACTGCTGTAAGGTTACCAACTTTTTTTCTAAATATCTTTTCATGTTTCCTGGTGATCTCTGATTAGCTATATTTTATTATATTTTGATCCTGAAGATAGTTTTAACTATGGATATGACTTGCAGACCTTGTAGATCCAAATTAGACTTTCATCTAGCTCATCTTGTTTCATCAAGCTGAATCAAACTTTAACTGCCTAAAAATACAATTTAAAGTTATAAACCCAGAACAGAGAATGGAAAACCACAGCTTCACAGCAATCTCTTGTGATGTTAAAAAGAACACAGAGAAGGAAATATTTGAATATTCATATCTTCTTGTGAAGACAATACCAATCCAACAATCGACTTGATGAAATAACAGTACTAACAACCAGAACTAATAACTAGTAAAATGAAGAAAAAGAAATGAAATAGACAAAAAAACCACACCTGTACTCGTAAAAATGTCATCATATTTAGGAAGCACACACACATAAAGGTTGTTTTTAAGCAATTCACATCCTACATTCTATCAGAAGATTAAAGACAGTCATTTAGGTTTTATATAACAAGAGGATAAATAAAAAATAATAATGACAGAAATTTTTTGTTTTGGGCGAACTATTTATATTTAAAATGCATGTGTACTTTTTTAAATACTATCTGTACTGTTTACATCTATCCGCAACTTATAAAGCTCTCTGATATACCGCTGGGCCGGATAGGAACCAAATGTACAAAAGAAATGTTGAAAAGAGCAATACGAAGTGGTAAGAAAGCCCATATGATGTGAATTTTGTCAGAGCATGTCAGCATACGAGTCTTTGTTTGTGACGCTGTCAGCAGATATAGGAGACACGCTTGATAAGTCTCTGTCTAATAGGAGCTGCTCCCCATGGTCAGGTCAGACAGCCGTTTCCAAAAGCTAGGGCTCTCTCTCGATCGTTTTCTCTGGCCCTGACAGACACCATGAAACGCCCAGATTAAGAAGCCGTCATGTCGCCCCGAGGTGCCCACTGAGAGACCACGAAATCAAGCTGTCAGACCACAGAGAGAGAGGGAGTGAGAGAGTGTAAGAGAAGACAATGATACAGAATAAGTGTGTGTGTGTGTTACATGTACAGCTGGATCAAAATGTAAAAATCCATTGGGACTCTATATTTACCTGTCAACGATACCCAGATTTCCAAAGAGGAGGCTATGCTTAGCCTTTTATGTGTCAAACAGAGCACAAAAGTTGTCATAGTTTCAGATTATCTCCTAAAACACAAAAGAGGATTTCAGAATCTTCAAACTAAACCATTGTATTCAGTTGAGTTACTGTATGCTTTAGACATGCCTGATAAACATATGTTTGCAAATTACATTTGTTTCAGTCCAATCCACATAAAAACACACAATGAAAAATATTTGTGGAATATGTAAAAAAAGATGTTTTAATGACTCTCGCTGGCAATATTGAACAGAAACCAATGAATTAATAAAACCTGTGTATAGAAATGTTGGCAAATGAATCAATAAGAACATTTTGGGGCTACCTTAAATTCAAGATGCTTCTGATTCCATGAAGAAGATGAAACATACAAATGATCTTTCTGCCTCATATAAGGTAACTTAAGATTATAAAAAAAATAAAAAAGTGATTGTTTGAAGAACCTTTGAGAGACTACTTCTTTGTGGAACCAAAAGTTGTTCTATCGCATCGCTGTGAAGAACATTTTTAAGCATCTTTCTTAAAGATTGTAGACAACAGATTTCCATTACAACCCCTAATCTCATTGTTTGCTTTTGATATTATGACCAAGGGATGTACTTTTGTGGCTTAGGTTATTAAATTGTCTTGTCTTCATTATAAAGGTTTCATGCATTTCAGGATGTAAAATATATATATATTAAATTTTTTTTTAAATTGGCTCACTCCAAATGAACGCATCTCAAAATGCAACCTGACTCAATAACTTGCATCTGTGGGGGTCTGTACCCGTCGCACATTAAAAGCAGCCAGCCATCCCAATGCCCACGCAGAATATTCACATGAGCGGTTACCGCGGCAACACACGTACAACCGCACCACCCGAGCAACCTGCAACATCTCCAGGTTTAATTGAAACCACAGTATTTACATTGACTTAATTGAAGTCAAATCACGTCGCAGCAGAGTTTAAAAATAAGGACTGGAGGCCTTTAAATCTTCCCATTTCCTTGACTTCTTTTTCAACCTAAATGCATCTTCATCAATTAAAGATGAGCACACCAGTGTAAAACTTTATTTAAAATTTTATTTTAAAAGACAGTCTCTTTGCAGCTACTGGACAGGCAGTCTCGTCTCTTGAATATGGACAGTTTTATTTTAAATCCCTTTAAAACTATAGTTAGTTCAAAAATGAAAATTCTATCATTTATTCACCTTTTTTTCATTCAAACCATTGAATCATCTGCAGAAGCACAAGACGGTTTTCGGAAGACTGATGGAAATTCCCACCCATTGACGTGCATTGATTTTGTGCTCATATTAAAGAAGTTAAAGGTGTTCTACTGCTGTTTGGCTACCAACATTCTTCAAAAATCTTATGTGTTTGCAGAAAGGAAATCATACAGGAAGAAATAATGAAAAATGTATGCTTTTTTTGCACTATGTAGTAAATTTACTGTTTGGTAATGTTTGGTAAAGCATTTTTGTCTAAATTTCAAGTAAATAAATGTGTAAATATGTATCTCATGTGACAATCTACTTTTCGTCATGATATATGAATTATATCATGCGGTATAAGACGTGCATATGTGTGCTAGATGAGTATTTTCTGAAAAAGGAGATTAAAGTGCATCTTAAAAGTCTGCAGTGGTGAAAGATGATGGTCTGGATTTTTATAAGTCTGTTCTTTCTCAACGGTACATAAAAACACCAGCGATAAATGACAAGTGCCATAATGTTCAATTGGGAACACTGCTTTTGCTCGACCAAGAAAAATCTGAGGCTGTCCGTACAAATTCAATTTCCCAGGAAACATAAACATGACACATGCTTCTTGAAATATACTCTTTCTATAGTGGAAAATGTAAAAAAAAAGATATTTAGAGAAATGTTTTTTTTTAGTTAAAACATTATCACCAACATTAATGTTTCTAAATCCTACACCGTTTTAGTGTTTTCCTAAGAGGCTGAATCGTATTTCTTATGGTACATCCTCACATTCCCTTAAACACACAAGCGCACACACACATCCGCAGAAGGCCAGTGAAGCCTCTATAGTCATGAATGAGTGCATTCAAGAGCGCTTATGGGAGTGTGTCCTCTGTGACATTAACATTATGATTAATGTGCAAGCTATAGCTGACAGATGAACACACAGCTGTTTAACACACACACACACACACACACACATGCACACGCACAAGCCTTTCCTTGTACAAAAGATCCAATCCACAACAAAATCTGTCTTGGTCGGACATTAGTCACACTTCTCAATTTATACCATTGTCTCAAAAATCTTACCATGGCCTTCAGCGTTTCATGTGATGTGCCTACCTGGACTGATGCCCACTTCACAAATACACTAAAGACTTCATAGGTGGAGTGACAGAATAATTATGATGCCATTGGCGACAGCCATATTGGAAGAAACATTTACATGAGCATCTCTTACCTCTTCTGATCCTCTCTTCATTCGTGTTGTTGTCGGGATTAGAAAATCCAGCGTCTTTAAACGTCTTGAATGTTGGTTCTATATGCATCCAGGTGATCTATTACAATCTCAACAAACATACAACATCTCCCAAAACTGCTGGATGAAACATTCACCCGATTTTCAGTCTTGAACAAATCATACAAATACCTGAACATTTACAATAAAAGCAAATCTGTGGATCTTCTGTTTTCACCGACATCATCTCATTGATATAAAATTAGTATTAAACTTGGTGTGATTCAGTCTTAAAGACTTATTTTTGTCGTTCACTTGCACTCCCCTATTGTACCATGCTTTTCTTCAATAAAAGAAGCCCTATGCTTTGCAAACAAATGAACATGCCACCCCAGTCACCATTCACTTTCACTGTATGAAGAAAAATTCAATGAAAGTGGATGGTGACTACAGCAACATATCCCAGATACACATTTCTTCACAAACATTATGAAGCTAAATCCACACTTACATGTCGTGTCTTTAACTCATGCAATGTTGACTGAGACATTACTGTCGATCTTCACCACTCTGATGTTAGTGGTTTGAAGATGTAAGAAGTGGAAAAACACCACAAGAGTGTTTTAAGAATTTTTTTTAAGACAAATAAAAAACATAGCTTAAAGATTCTATGCCATTTTTTTATTCTTGAATTGGCAACCGTGAGAGAAATGTGACCTACAGCAGATCAGAGAGCAGATCAGGCACTTGAGTTAGTCCATGTAATAAAGGCACTTTACATAAGATATTTAAACTTAACAGATTCTTTTAATATCATAGATCTTCCTTAATTTGATCAGAAAAACAGAAACAAATTTGTAGCAAAATTGGCGAGTTTTGGCTATGTTTATACCATATGAAGGGTGTCCTTGACAATGTGAATTCTTACAGAAAAGCAGTGATCAAACTTAAGAAGAGGAAAAAACTGTAAAAACATGAGAAAATAAATTCTAAGAGACAGAAACTGTGAAATTCCAAGATATCTTCCCAGACAAAAATCATAGCAAATAGTCTATCGACATATTTATCCAACACTTTCAAGATTACAGCATTTCAATGTGTTTGAACCTTCAGTGTATGAGACAGAAAGAGTGTAAGCGAGGAATGGACATGTGTGACACCTCTTGCTCTCTATGCGCTGTGAGTTGAATGAGAGATCCTAGGTGGCGCTGTTCGAAAGGGCCGTTTTCAACTGCCTCAGTAACATTGAAGCCATCACGGTTTTCTCTGTGTTTATCGTGATGAAACCGTCTGAATCTAGCAAGGTCACCGAAACCAGAACCAGAGAACCAGAACTCACCGTTTTGCCAGCAAACCTGCAAAAACAAAAGATATACAAAATATAAGATCGAGTATCATTGTGTTAATTTTAAAGGTGGGGTAATGGATTTCTGAAATCAGTTTTAAAACTGAATCGGGCCAAATAAGTTTGAAACTGACACTTGAGGGCTGAGCAACGAAGAAAGGAGAGTGTTCATTTTGAGGAATAGTGTTTTATACAGTCAATTTCAAATAACGACAAGCATTTCTAGAATTCTAGAATGATTCATTTTGTAACCTAAAATATTTAAACTTTTATTATAAATCAAGTTAAATGTGTTAAAGAGAACTGATGCGCGAGGTCAAAAATCTTAAAAACTTAAAAAAACAATTAACAAATGCATTGCAAATTACAAATGCAAGTTTACTTCAAAGATAAACAATGTTGAAATTAATGTTTTACTAAATAAATCTCAATCTAGAGACAATTTATAAGACAGTATGTAACTTAAAAAACACAGAATTCCCAAAGGTAAAATAAACGTTCAAATTAAACTCTAAATATAGGAAACTAGACTCAAATTTTGCAGAAAGATGTAGGTTCATAGACAAAATAAGCAATGGCACTTTTATTTATTTTAATAATTGAACTATATAAATAAGCATTTGGTTATCAATAATATAACAACTTCTTTATTTAAGGACATAAATCTCAAAAGACAAACATATCTAAGATGAATGGCATTATTGTTGTCCTCAGTATTGTAAGTCACTCTGGATAAAACAGGCTGCAAATGTGAAAATGTAAATGTAAATATGTGTATCTGAATGTGTGCGTGAGAGGGTGAAAGGGTTTGTGTGTGTGTGTGTGTGTGTGTGTGTGTGGTAAACAGGCATGGAAGTCTATTATCTGGTATGGTTAAGAAGCTATTAGGGGCTAAGGGACAGACCCCTGTCAATCACAGAGGACCCGGCAGCCTTTCAAAGACACAGCAGAGGGTCGGAAGGGAGCACGGGATATAACAAAATATACGAAATTACAGGTTTCATTTCAGTTTCAGAAGAAATGAGGTTTCTCTGTTCATGCATGCTGTAAATGTGTGAGTGAGATCCTGCTGTGGTGTTAAAGTCACAGTCCACGCAAAAATAAAAATGTTGTAACCAAACAGGTCTAAAGAACTCCAAAATTAGTTTCATGTCCTTCACTCTTCAAAATATCTCCAATTTGGAACAACTGAGAAGTATTTAAATGACAGAATTTTGGGGGGAGAATTACCCTTTAAAATGTATCCTAAAAAAGAAAAGAAAATAAAGAACAATGTTGGAATGACCTGAAGTATGTTAGAGAATGTATAAGTTTCTAAAGGAAATAATAGTGAACTATAGTATTTACCGTATAGTGTATTTAAAGTCTGGGATTTTACAGTACACTTTAAAAAGATAAAACATAATATATTTTCATTGTTCAATTTATTACACTAAGGTTAACAACACCATAGCATCAAAAAATTTTACTAAAGTTAACTAAACCAAATAGTATAGAACACTACTTTTGAAACATGTCTCGTGTAAACAGATTGCAGATGCTTATGCAAATATTTAACTTTTGCAAATCAGTTTGGAGGGCAGAAATAAAATTGACATGCTAAACCAAACACACTAAATATTATGAATAAAAGAGTTGTATACATTATAGATAAAAGTGGCATATATAAGTAACGAACAAATAAAAATCGCTCGGTAGGAGAATTCTCAGCATCCAGTAACCGTGGAAACATCACAGACTGGAAACGCTGCACACAGCTTCACCAACAGCGAGAAGACACGACCCTGCGTGACCTCTACGCCCTCGTCCCTCCTCACTGTCTGTCTACCAGTCTCACTCAGCCAGCGGGACCCACGTGCCTGACACACAGTCCATCTGCCTCCCATTTACACACACTATTTTACAACAATGAACCGTTTAGCACAAAACCTCACATGTGTGGACCCCATTTAGCAGTGAGAGGCACACCCACCCCACCCACCCCCCCCCCGCTCCACCAGCAAGGGCCCCTTCTTTTACTTCCCAATTCTCAGTCACTCATACATACACACACACACACACACACACACACACACACACACACACACACACACACACACACACACACACACACACACACACACACACACACACACACACACACACACACACACACACACACACACACGCGCATGCACACACAATGGCCACCATTTAGCCATGGCAGAATGACACACAAGAGCCATGCTGCTAACCAACTGGAGAGGGGCGTCACATCTGACCATCAGCACGCACGCACAGATTCACTTTAAAGACAGATGAGCCATATTATCAAAAATAGACAGAGAGAGAGAGAGGGAGAGAGAATTCACAAAGATATGTGATCACAACACTTCTGTTTAGACACAACAGTTATAACTCATGATCTGGACTCACACCCAGATCAAACATTGACAAATAATGACAGATTTATCTGGCCATTTGGAGAACAACAAAACTGTCTGGAAATTCTTGTAAAAAAGGTAATGGGAAAATGTCCAGGTTAAAATCTAAAGAAACAAAAGAGTGTCATTTAATGTAATTCATAGTATTTAGATATGTGTACAGAAATTCATTGAGGAATTTAATGAAATTACAGCATTTCGATAATGTAGTCTGATGAGAATCATTAATCCAAACAATTAAAATCTGAAAAAAATAAACTCAAAAGTAAAATGTTTAGTTACAGCAATGAGAATTTTTTAAACAAAAAGCAATTTAATGTAAAAATATTTCATGAACCTAAAATGAATCACTTACTATGCAAAATATAATAAAAAAATTCATTCAAATGTAGAACGTATGTGTCCATAGGTAAGTGGTAGAGTATAATATATAAAACTACACAATCTACTTTTTTATCCGATGTTTAAACATTTACATTAATGTTAGGTCAGTAAGAATATGATAATACTTATCTGAGATCCAACTACTTAAGATCTGGAGTCTGAGTGTCAGATCATTAATCACTAATGAAAATATCACCTATAGTTTTATGAGTAATATAACATGCTTAGGACTTTATTCGGACAAACATTAACGTTTTGACAAATTCACAGCAGGAAATGAACAAGTTATAATTTTTTTACTTTACATACTATAAGATCCAGATGATATTGGGCATAAAAGAAAATGGTTCAATTTTGACCAATACAACACATCGCTTGGAATTGCTACAAATACACCATAGCAATTTATGACGGTTTTGTGGCTCACAGTGTGTAATAAGAAACTTATAATGCATGCCGTGTATGCAATAGTATCTGTGATATTATTAGACTAAAAGTACAACAGTGAATCTTTGTGTTTTTTCTTTTCCTTCCTCTTTCCTCATGTCTGCAGAGACGGTGTGTGTCATCAATTTCCGAGCGTTCCTGCCAGGTGGGTTTACGTACGAGTGTGTGCTAAGAGTCTTCTGTTCTAATAGAGGTTAATCTGACCAGATGACCAGATGTCCCTCTAAAAAATGAAGGAGACGCCTCCCCGATCTTCTCTACATTCACACAGCTGGTTACTAACACACACACAAAGATAAGCGAACACAATCCACATTTCATGGAAACTAAACAAGCATGCACATTCAATACACTACACGGCAACGAGTATGTGGACACTCTTATCAAGTTAACACGATTGACCAATTCAGTCCTTTCATTCTGGACAAATATTGTACATATTTTTTTAATATCTTTACCCTAGCAATCCTAGCACATTTATGCAGATTTTATTTCCTTCAATATTTTTAAGGCGATGGATTCAGAAGATGAAGGATAAAGATAAAACATCCCAGAGGTTTAATTTTATTCTTAAACCAGCTTGATAAAACCCTTCTAAATTCATCCTATTTTAATCTTGAACTTCACAAACTTTAACCATTAATGTAAAGGGTTATAACCGGTTGCCAGCAATCTTCCCATTATTATAAATAATATCTATTTTAGATTTTAATAAAACAGATGAGAAAAACACATCTGCATCAATGAAAATCCCCATACAAAAGGTTGTCCTTTAATACAAAACAACATATCAGTACCATTTAAAATATCATATGTTTAATGACTGTCTGTAATTGTTGCCATTTAACTGGTTGGAAACTGGAAGACAAGCCTCATGTTTCTTCTTGATGGTGTTTGACAAAAGCAGTGATGCCCCCTGCTGCTACACAGAGGAACAGCAACTGTCAAAACCCCACAAAAACTGGGTCAGATAATCCTGATCAGGTCAGCAGGTGACTGTGATGGACATCTGCTTCATTGACACAATCTATAGGTCAAATAACTGTAAGCAACTATAGCAGGCTACCATGTTTAAAGATTATAATTTATATCAGACAATTTAGGAGTGACACAGAATGGGAATCAGATCAAACCAAAGCCTTAGAAAGTTTTTTGTTTCGGGTAAAGATGACTTTAGCTTAGAAATCAGAGATGGAAACAACTGAAAAACATGAAGAGCATCAGATTGATTCATTCTTACTTGTGTGCGTGATCTAGTTAAACTTCTTCAAGGAAAAGATCATAATAAATATTCATAATGAATGTGTTAATATTACCAAAACTAGTAATCTGCTTGTCAGTGCTAAAGTGTCTTGGGGTTTGTAGAGGACGGTGAAAGTTTTTTTTTTGCATGTCTTTTGAGAAACAGCTTGTGATTGATGACACGCTCTCATTTGCACGATTGCGTATTCCCAATGAAATATAGACCTTTTCCACAGACCTGCGGCCATTGATTTCCACTCAGTCCGTGTGTCCTTGTAAGGAAGATTCTAATGCTTCTCAAGGTGCTTTCAAATTCTCTCATATTTTATAATTAAATTATTGCATTATCTGCCTTCAGACTGCAGAAAGTCCAGAACAAACGTCCTGTGTGTGTGTGTGTGTGTGTGTGTGTGTGTGTGTGTGTGTGTGTGCGCGTGTGTGTGTGTGTGTCACCAAGACTGGCACTGATGTATGTTTGTGTATATACATAAAGTTAAGTCCCTTAGAGTCAAAATCAAAGCTTACTGATCATAATTAAATAGGATATTACAAATGTTTAAAATTATTTAAAGGGTTGAAATATTAAGAATTATTGTTGTTTAGGAAACTGGAAATTTTCTTTAATCCTTACCTGTGTACGGTGTCCTGACTTGATGTAACCATGCCCAGGTTGGCAACTGACACCACGTTCCTGTTTATCGATTGGCTTGAGGCGTTCTCTGGCGCCATGGAGATCGTCGCCGACGACTCATTCATGCCCACCAGTTTGCCTGAGCATCACAAAAAAGGCAAAACATTTACAACAGATCTGGATAATAAACTGCTAATTTTGTTTACATTTCGCAAGATTGTGTTTTATTCTTTGCTGTTGTTCTTTGTCATTTTGATGGATGCGTACAGAGAGACATCAAGAAATGTTGAAATGTGGGACAGAATTGGAAAATTAGGCAAAACAGGATTAAACCCGTGAGGGTAACACCAGCGCCGCGGCTCGATGAGCACAAACCATTGCGAAATAAAACAGCAGTCGCTTGTTTGTGGAGAGGAAAGATGAAATGTAATTTTTAAAGTTAATAATATAATAAAAACATAATAAAAGTTGTCAAGATTTTTTGAATATTATTAAAGCAAAGCCACATTACAAATATAATAGTACACTTTAGTATTCCCCTTGGTATTTACTGTAGTAAATTATTGGAAATGCAAATATCCTGTTGAAGATTTAATATAATTAAAGCATTATGTAGTCTTAACAGACATAAATTGAGTACATTTATATTTACTATGTTGAAATACCAAAGTGTTTGAAATTTCACCAAATTGTAAATATTCTGTACAGTTTTTATTATGTTCTGTATCATCCGACATGAATTTACATTGTACACTTTAATGGCAAAACTGTAGTAAAGGGATCCAAAACAAACAAAAATTAAAATGTGTAAAAAAAACGACGTGTAACATAAAAAATTATGCTTGGATAGTTGATACAACTTACATTTCTTGGGGTCCAGAAGTATTTGTTTTACTAAATTCTTTAAAATATTTAATTTTACTAGATTCAACGAAACAAAAAAAAATGTCTACTGTGGTGGTCAATGGTCCCCTGAAAAGTTGCTAACATTCATAGAAATATCTTGCTTTCTGTTACGCAAAGCAAAGAAAAATATAGCGGTTGAGAAACAATCTTTAAGGGCGAGTAATTCATGGGAGAATTTTTGGGTGAACTAGCCTTTTAAAGTATTTATAATATTAAACCGTACTAAAATAATACTATATTAACAAGAGAATACTAGATAATACATTAAGAAAGCGATGAAAAACTAAAGTACACAATATTTAAGTATGAAGCGACTATCTACGAATAAAAAAAGTTTGAGTTGTAATTTTGTTGGAAGCTTTTCCCTCCCATATGGAACTTACACAAACAAAAAACTCAAATGAACTAATGAACTTAATAGACAGAGAAGATGTACAGAAATATCTGTTGTATGTAAGATTTTTTGTAAATGCGTCTCTCTGTGCCAATACTTTCATATGTGCCATCGACAAGTGCAGAACGAATAGTACAGAAGGATAAAATTATTTAGGCCGCAAGTAAAAGCGTGTGATATTTGTAGGACGTGTTGGGACTTGATTAATACTAACACAAGCCGAGAACACGACGGCCGTGCAGGACATTAGCCAGAGGTGCATGAATGAGTCTCGCCAAGCAGCGACAAGCGCATAAAAGCAGCGCTCTGCTGTTTCCTAACACGTGTGTGCGGAAACACACACACACACACACACAATGTTGCTTAATGCGCCCAAACTAGACTAAATGAAAATATTGTGTTTCCACTTAAAAAAAAGAAAAAAACGCAGACAGAGCCGGAGCTTTTTCAGCCTGAAAGGCACGAACGACGACCCACTTCAGCTTGGCTTTCATACGGCAAGAATGTGAAAGCGCGTGCTAATACGTACACACACACACACACGGGTTCGGGGGTGAGGTTTCTGAGAGTGCTCATTTAAAGTCTTAAATCTGTCCATTAGGGTCCATTGTAGAGAAAATGTGGAGTAAATGAATATAGCGCAGCTTATGCTAAAAGCCTTTGCCACGGCAACCAATTAAGAATAAATGATTGGCTATAAAAAGCGCCTCACTTCCTGTTCCTCGTCTGTAAATAGTGAGGCGGGAGGCACTCTCTCCGCTCATTAAAATGTGTGCGTGAGTGTGTTGTCCTGAGTAAAGGTATAGGTGCTCTCTAAAAAGACAAGGCAGGAATCCATTGAGCACAAATGAAAAATCAAACCCGCTGTTTCTTTCGGCGAGCGCCTGCTTCATTATGTCGGCCTAATGTCGGGCCAGAAAGCGGCGTTCCAACGAGGCAGGTGTGTGCGGTCTTATCCTGAACGGAGTTCATGTTGTTGTTTTTTCCTATGTGTGTTTTGTTTTATTAGCTTTGGAGCATCAATGATAAAGGGAACGATTGGATTAGGAGAACACGTTTGGTTCGTGTTTGCCTGTTTTCAAACAGGTTTCCAAAACACTTTTCTCCCTCCTACGCTTGTAAGACAAATCCAAATCCCTAAGCCCCAGAATAAGCACTGAAAATAGATAAATAAATGCAATAAAAGCGTTTCCACACCGTGTGAGCAACACAAAGGTCAAAGGTACCCAGGAAACACTCATAATACGTACAGCGTGGATGGCTTCCGATTCAACATCTGCCAAATGCATAAATTGTCTCAAACTGGGTTATTTCCCGCTTAACGGCTTAGCTTTCGGCTCTCTGAAGGACCCCCGGGTCGCGGCGGTGAACAGGCCGAGCACGTCCCGCACCGATCTCTAAGGACAACTCACGTCAGCCTTCAGAGTGGATGCACGCGTGTGAAGTGCGTCAGATTGGCCTGTCAGCTCTTTCTGCATCGGCGGGTACACTCAGAGGGACAACATTACAACAGAGATGTGTGTGTTTTTAAATAAACAGATTTAAGTGTACAGAGGCGCTTTATTTGGAGCTTTTCTGCACCACACGCCTGCCAGCCAACATCAACAAAACCACATGATGGAGATGAGAGTCCGTATGGGGAGGGAGTCAGGACTGAGCAATATATCAAATATTAACAATGTGTGACATGTTAGAGTAAAAGTGTGGTCGCACTTGGCAAGTTTGGTTCAATCAAATGAATTTTGATGCATTTGCTTTATTTAGTTTGGTTTGTTCTACTTTCCAAGTTTTGGGTCTTTCCAAACAAGCAGGTCAAAGCTGTCAGTTTGAAATCTTAAGGCTGTTTTGAATATAACTAAACATTTTGACCTCTTCTGGTATAATATTATCTACATGCCTCAATTAACATGTTTTACTTTAGCATTGTAAAATAAAATGCAGCTGTTTTGAATATATTTTTTATCTTTTTTTCTAGCTGTTTATTCTCCTCCAGCATATTCTTATGAACATGTTTAACTTTAGCAT
This sequence comes from Triplophysa yarkandensis, assembly GCA_033220385.1. Classification (NCBI taxonomy): domain Eukaryota; kingdom Metazoa; phylum Chordata; class Actinopteri; order Cypriniformes; family Nemacheilidae; genus Triplophysa; species Triplophysa yarkandensis. The sequence continues at coordinate 8,753,378 of CM065666.1, forward strand.
TGTAAAATAAAATATAAAAATCTAGAACCTTTTTAATATCCAAAATATACTTTAAGTGCTATTTTTTGACTATTTTTGTACTAAAATATGCTTTTTAATATACTATCTCTGTATTTAAAAATGTTGAAGTACACTTGGACTTATTTTTATATGATGGTGTGTTCAAGTTAACTTTAAGAAACAAATAAATACAGAGATATTATATAAATAGCATATTTTAGTTCATACTAATGGTGCCTCAAAATAGAAGTACACTTAGATGATCTAAAGTTTATACAAATACAAAGTTAGTGTGGGAGAAAAGAGCATTTAAAGTACATTATATAAGCAAACTTTTTCACCTGGGATATTTTATAAATTTTTGTAACTTCTTTTGAGCTGATTGTTCTCAAAAACAGTGTAAAAGTGTAAAAAAATCAAAAGAACAAAAAAATATTCAAAATAAAGCCAAACCAATACAATTACTTTGCTCTTTGGTGAAGTCCGTTTCACTCATGGTGACGGGCAAAAGTAGTTCTCCCACCGCAGGCTGGATGGACACGCTGAATTCATCTTCTTTAGTGCTGCAGAGGTGAAAAAACACAACCGTCAGGTCTCTACACACTACAGTGTATAACTGTCCATCTCCCTTTCCTTCATTTCCTTTTGTATGTATTAAAAGTGGCGTGTGTAATTCCCGATCAGCTAGGGTCCCCAAAACAAAAGCACGAATGTCTTCCCTGCCTTGTCTTCCATTGTCTGGGCAAACAGATAAACCAGCAAGGTCTAGTTGAATTGCAATGCTCAAGCAAACAAAGCATATTTTATTACATGATAATTTCTAGGAAAGAAAATTCCTAAAATTCATACAAATTCTATTTTGAGTCCTCTACGTTTAAGAGAAGCAGCAAAGCAATGCAGGGAAGTTGTTAAAGTATTTCACAATGTGAAAGTATGCAACCTGCTCTGTTTTTTTGGCCCACTCTCTCCTCCCAAAAGAGTAAAAGAATCAAGTTATTGATTGTCAGGTTTGCCAATTTAACTTTGTAACTAACCAATTAGTTGAGAAACAGAAGTGTTATTACTATCCCACCGGATCAATCATTACTGATCCAGAGCCAGACGGGATAAAAGAAAGAGTGAGAGAGCAAAGATGAAAAGATAATCAAGTCATTTCTATTTTCATATTTGTATTGATTAACATTAGGACTGTTTGTGTTTTGTGGCGTGCCATAGGAAACACCAACGTCAGATACTCAGATAAGACAGAAATCCAACATTAGTGCCTTCATGAAGAAGGGCAGGTCGGGAAATAGGAAGCAAATAGGGAGCAGGGGAACGGGGTCTCCACGGAGATCAGGTGATGAGGGGAAACGGGCATGAAAAGATACAGAGAGCGAATAAGCAAGCGAGGGATCACAGTCTAAAGTAAATCCAGGTATTTCATCATAATGCGGCGTAATCTTTTGATGCTGTGGAATTCAGAGAGACCGAATCCCTCCTTAAAGAAACTCCCTGAGCAGGCCTGACCCGCACCCACGCGTTCCCATGTCATTGAACTCACATTGGCTCCATTAGCACACATAATCTACCGGTCGCTTGCTCGTCCCTTGCTCGGCTGTTTATGGTGATGTTATTCACGCCCGGCTATTTCACTGTATCGATCACATAAGCCTCTGGCGTAATCGAAAAAAGAATAAACAATTACAAGCTTTGTGGAGAAGCGTAATCGCTCCAAATTAGATTATTTAAAAAATGTAATGCATATTATTACTAACCATGGTATTCGGTAATAATTTATTTTTAAGGAACGCATTGGAGATGGGAGCGATTCATTTGGTCTTATTTCTGCATGTGTAAGGATAATGAATAAACGGTAATTTAATCTGTATAATGACATGCCAACCCCATCACAAAATGAGCGGTGTGTGTGTGTGTGTGTGTGTGTGTGTGTGTGTACTGATGCTTTGACTCTGAGCTTGTCATTTATAGAAAACACATTAGCTGGGGTGTCAGATACACCTGACTTGTATTAAGGTGATTGTTCACCCCAAAACAAATCAAAATTTTCACATGCATTTCATTTAAAACCCACATGATTTTCTACCTTTTGTAGAACAAAAAATACAATATATTTATGATAGCGAAACAACAACACAAAATATCTTCTGTTGATATATACTAAGAGTCATTAACAAGTTTTTAATAACATAAGAAAGTGATGACAAAACTTGTATTTTTCGGACCATGCCTTTCACGTGTGTTTCTTGTATTCTCACCAGAGCTGGAAGTTGGCTGCCTGTGTGGAATCATTGAAGTCTACGCCCATGGACACAGTTACGGATGCCTGCGGCTCCAAACGCTCTGGAGAGATACAGAAAACGTCTGAAGAAGCAAGATATGACACTCGCATTTATATATCTATCAATCAAAATCTATAGGGAGAAAAGGAGGAGAGATACAACATGGATGAACAGATGCATGAAAGTTAACACAAGAGCCGTGCTTCTCAAACTGAAGATATAAAAGTGGTTCAAACCCTTTAAACAAACCAAAATATAATAAAACAATTGTAGTGTATTATAATAGCAAAACGCATTTTGTTAGCAGAAATTTAATTTCTTTTTCCTGTAGACAACAAAAAAAATATTTTGTAGAATTGTGGTAAACAAAAACCATTGGCCCCCACAGACATCACAATAGAAATAAATGTTGATCTGATATCGACATTTTTCGAAATATCTATCTATACCCTCATGTCATGTCAAAACTGCATGGTTTTCTTCTGCAAAACACATAATAAGATATTTTGAAGAATGTATTTAAACAAAAAACGTTAACCCCCCTTGAGTTGCATTGTTTTGTTGTCAGTAAAACATACATTTTAGGTAGGGACATCCGTTAAAATATCTCTTTTTGTGTTTTGCCAAACAAAGAAAGCAATTCACATGATTGAGTTGGATGACTATGCATTTAAAGCACCTGGAAAAGTTTGAGAAGCACTGCGTTGGTAAAAGCGTGTGAATGGGAGACGATGAGAGACAATTCAATTGTTTTGAAAATAGAAAATTGTAATGGCGCTCATCTTAAAACTAAATAAATAAATTCATAAATGCTAACTAAATTAAAAAGTTTTTTTCACTGAAATTCTTCCTGAGCTCAGTAACTCCAAAACCTGCTACTATGAGGAGTCTTGTGAGCACATTCTCCTCTCAGCCCATTTTCGTTACTGTACCTTTAAGGCTTGAGGATGTAAATGACCTCTTTATCGATTCTCTGACCCCGAAAACAGATACAGACAGCAAAAACTCTTCTTTTTCAAATGCACAAGGAAATGTTCTCCTTCGCATTACACATTCAGAAGCCCTAGCTTTATTGACCCGCTCACCGATCGAGTTGAAGCGATGGATGTCCTGTCCGGTGAAACTGCGTTCTGAGATGTGGATGTTCTCCAGGGTTTGGTCACTACCATTGCTTAGCGTCAGCTGCAGGGATACCATGTTGTTGCCATAGATACAGGGCTGCCGGGTGAAGCGGTACTGGGCAGACAGACCTTTCCCAGTCATTCTGTGGAGGAGCTCATGGGAGATTTCTGGCACAAACACAGGAGAACTGGCCTGCGGGGAAACAAACACACCGAGTCAAAAAATACACAAAAATATAAAGAACACATGTGTTTGTTGAACATGTTATTGGATGTAAATGTAAACCACAAAATCGTATTCATCATTATTAAACTGGACATAATTAAGAGCGGCAGTGAATTCTGGGTAATGTGTATAAAACAAGCTTCTGTAACATGACATGTTTTCCTGTTCCAGCTTAACTCTGTAACTTTTTGGGGTTAAAAATAAACAGTTAATAAGTTAATGCTCAGTTTAAAAGGTTATTATTTTTTGAGGGGAATGTCAGAATTATGTTTTTACCTAAAAGAAATGTACGGATAAGTACAAAAAGTAGACAGCACTTTTATTTTTTAAACAAAGCTGTCAATAAAGCAGAGAAAGTCATGTAGGTGCATTGCATATTAAAATGTCACTTCAAGTAAACCATTCTGATGATTTCTTTGAAAACAAATTTAAATTTTTCAAACAAATATTTTACTACAGTTTTTTTTTCAAATCATTGGTTGAAGTAACATTTTGGTTATAAAAAACCAACTTAGAATAACACAATGGCATCCTATGAAAACATTTATTATATCCAATATGCAAATGTTGTAATTGAAAAACCAACAGAGAGAAAATCTACATTTATACATTAAAACATGCAAAAGTATTCTCGAATCATGAAAGACAGAATAATTTTCTTTCACTAGCACACAAATGTAAGTCCAACATTTGCCCATTTTCTCTTATTAACCAGTCTTTTTAAACTTTATCTTAATGTAAAATCTCTTTCAGACAGAAGACAGTGAGAGAGAGAGTTATGGCTATTTTCATTATGAGCATATCAGGAAAACATTAGAGAAACGTTAGTTAAATGCATATATAACATTAGAGTAATGCTGGATTGATCTTAATGCTTTAAGAACATTTATAATAGAAAATCTTATAAATACTGTAAAGCAGAAGCAGAAACAGGGGCCGTGCTTGTTTGCAATGCCCTATGCATTTCCCTTGCTAAGTGGTCCAAAGAATAAAAACACCTGCCTCAAATATTACATGGTTCACATTTAGACCAGTAAAATTCCGTGATTCTTCCATGACATTAATGTAAATATCCACGTCCTAATGTTTAGGACTGTAAATGTAGGTTAAATAAGAAGAAACATCCATGTTCAAATTCAACACAGCATGTCTTATATAAATTAAAAGACAATTGATGTAGTTTTAAAAAACAAAATTTCACGACTTTTCTATCTATTTTCCCATCTTTTTTCTGGCCTGGAAGATGACATCTCAAAAGGTTTTTCATGATCGTAAGAACCCTGATAATATTCCACCCCAGGTGAAAATGACAACCAAGTGCATTAACAACATCACATGTTTTCTCAACAAAACACTTAAGAGGATATTTTGAAGCATGTTGGTCACCAAAAGCCATTGGTCCTCATTGACACTAAACGAATACAAGTCAAGTTTTCAAAAAATCTTCTTCTGTGTTCTGCGGAAGCAAGGGGGATTTAATGTGACACAATTTTCATTTTCAAATTAATTATTTGAACAAACATTTTATGTTTCCATGTCAAACAAAGACTGGATTTAATATAGATTTGATAGAGTATAGTCTTTACAATACATTCCGAACCAACCAAACCAGCATTTGTCGAATTATATGCCATTATTCTCAAAATAGATAATCTTATCTATTATGAGTTATGCCCAGCAAAAAAGCAAAGCCAAGCGTCAAGACTGAATAGCGCTGTGTCTGTCTCTGATATGACGAGTGTGGAAGGACCTCTGACGTCTCAATGCATTAGCTCTGAATCTATGGATTCTCTCTAGCCTCGTATGACAGCAGAACAGATCGCTGGCTGACGGCAGTTTTCTGGCTCTACGTGGCTTTGCAGAACACCTGGACAGCAATGACATTTCTGCCTGCTATTTATGTATTGGCTGTGGCTTTGTCTTCAACAGCGGCAAATCCCTCTGAGCTATGGAGTCCACCTGCAAGCCATTCACCATAACAGCCAACGGAGAATAAACCAAAATACACTTCTCGATCTTGTTACATGGAGACTGTTTTGCTGTGTGTATCTTAAAATGGTTATAATGGGTTAAAAGGATAGATGAAAATAAGCTTATTTACTCAGCATCTTGACATTTCAAATCTGTATGACTTTTTATCGTACGCATGTCACAAAATAGAAGATATTTTGAAGAATGTCAGAAAGTGGCATAGATTTATTAGCAGTTTTTGTGTCATACAGTAGAAGTGTATTGGTGCTGTCATTGTTCGGTTACCAACTTACAATATCTTCTATTGTGTTTGGTGTGTGTAGAGGAAGACACATTTTTTTGCATCTTGTTCAGAACATGTACATATTACATGGTACATATAATTTTGTGGTTTCGTACCCATTAAAAGGAAGTCAATGCGGTTAAGTGTTGGTTCATCACCAACATTCTTCAAAATACCTTCTTTTTTGTTCTGCAGAAGAATGTAATATAGGTTTGAGGGTGAGTAAATGATCAACTGTGTAAAATCTGTAAGAAAAACAAACTGAAACACATTTCAAAATCTCAGCTTATACTTTGTACGTATAAAACACAGATGCTATGTGAACTTGTGCAGCTACAACCAGCTCCGGATAAGTCACATCCCATTGGAAGCGCTCTAAAAACAAACACACACGAAGCGACTGAATTTACTGCCGTGCTTTGGATGTGTCAAGCCAGTCCGTGTTGATAAAAGTAGTCGTAATGTTTACGGCATCTCCAACACTTAGATTTACAACACACACGTAGGTTGTATCCACAATTTCACCATAACCATTCCTGTCTTTGTACTCAAACACCAGACAAGCCAATATACAACACAACATCGCTTATGATCACCAATATGACACACACACAAGTTGTGTCCTATAAAGCACTCAACTCCTCTGGGCGGTGTAAGAGTAAATAACAGACAGAGAGGTGTAACCTTGACCGAGCCATCTCTCTCAAATACACACACACACTGGGAAACGTCTCTCCGGTGTGAAGGGGAATCTGATTGAGGGGATCTATTATGGACGAGCTTAACGGAAACCCCAGTGATGGATGACAACCTGCTCTAGTCACCTTCACATCCCAGTATCTCCCAGCATCCTCTCGGCCCAGTCGCCCGCCCCAAACCTGCTGACAGATGCAAAACGCATCAGCCAGCCGAGATAGACAGAGACATCGAGGGAGAGAGTAAAGGAGAAAAATTAAAGGATATCCAGAGGACAGCAGGACATAAAAATCTATTTTCTATTTCTGTTTGAAATCTAATTCATTTGTTTATAAGTACTCTGTCTGGTGTCTTAAGAGCAAAAAATGTCATATGGAGAAATGCTGGTGTGTTTATTGCATTGATTCTGTCAGATGTTAAAAGTGATTTATGTTTGAGTCTCAAGACAGGTGTAATGAAATATCTGCGTTTCTTTTGTTTAATGACATTTTGCGTCAACACCGATGCATACTGTATATTAATGTAAACCGTGTAATATTCTCCAAAATGAAAAGTATGACATCATTTATTCACCCTCTTGTCAATGTATGACTTCTGTTCTTCTGCAGAACACAAAAGCAGATATGATGAAGAAAGTTGGTCACACAAAAACAGTGGCAGTTCTATAAATGGAAACAAAACCAATGAAAGTGAATGGGTGCCAGTTATGAACGTTCTTCAAAACAACATCTTTTGTATTCTGCAGGAGAACATCACACTGGTATAAGAATGATGGAGAAAATTATGATTGTTTTTTGCAAAACCCAGCGAAGAACATCAAGGAGGCTAATAATAATTGTTTGACCAAAAATAAAAAAATAATGGAAATTTTCAGGTTAAGATTTCAGAAACTATATTAATCTTTTTTCCAAACGTAATAGAGTTTCTGTTAACGCAGCCATGGTGAAATAAAATCATATTAACCCAGTACAATTTACAGTAACAAAATCCCTGTGGAAAGCTGCTATTACTGCCATGCAAGAACCAGTGCTGCAAATGGTTGTCAGGGCAACATCACGCAGGTGCCAAAAACTGTTCCAAGTGGCTTTTAGCACCTTGCTAGACTCCCGTCCAGTGGTTAATGCTGTGACATTACTTTGCCAAAATTTTAAGTCCATTCTCCTAGAAGTGGCAGCACATCCAGTTCCAGACGAGCCACACACTTTGGGCAATATCATGTCTACAGACGGTTTTACCAAACATTAAAATCATTCTGCTATTACAACTCATCGCCACAAACATAATGGTATCTGTACATTTAAGATATTTTGAAAATCAGACAATTACAGTATTACAGATGTGACATAAAAAAGCTCAGATGATGAATATTTCACCAATATACGAATGTATTCAAATAACCGTTTAACTTAGCCGTTGTTTAGGATTTAAAAAAAAGAAATTTACATCAAAATGTAATGTTCATCTCCCTATTTATTTGGAATACAGTACAGTAAAGGTCAGTACTTTCTTTGGTTTAATGGTTGGACTCAGTATTTGCATTGTTTGCAGTAGTGTTTCATTCGAAAGGTATGTTGACATTGCTAAACATTACGTCATTATTTGTTATAATCCAGTGAGAATTTTATTCTGCAGATCTGTGAAGAGACTTCTCAGAGTACTGGAGCTTAGCAGGTAGGTGTCTTGAGGAGTCCTTTAGACTTTAACACAGATCTTCTAGTTTTAGTCTGTTGATGTTTTTCTCTCTTTTTTTAATGTAGTAATAAATCAGTTTAATGATATCAGATCTCTGTTAAGACCTGGAATTGCCACACATCTTGAGCATTCAAATATCTCCCAGGATATTTAGAAATACTGTTAAAATGAATGTTTAGAAATGTAAAATGATATGTTTTAATGAAACACTAATCTAAAGTATATCAAATACATTCTACATTAAGGCATTCAAGACTGACTTAGAATATTAACTGGAGTATAAATGCTGATGCACCCAAGACTTTTGCCCAAGAACTGTATATACCATTATGGAGGTGACAATCCTTAAAATGGCCCTTAAAAAATGCTTTTAAAACGCACGTAGGTATATGAAATAACACTGATATGTGTGATATTAGTATAGTTAAAAACATTTCTTTTTATTTTCCACGGTGAGTTTGACATTTCCACAGAACTGGCCAATTTCAATATATCTAGCAACACAAAACCAAAATGTCAATCAATCACCAGGACAGCAAACAAAAATACACAAACTAAAGCCAAATTAAGCTCGGACACACTGTGAAATGACCACACTTTGTATGTGTCCAGTATTGAACACGCATGTGATTGACAGCACGAGCCGGCGTCTCCGTGTGCATTTCTACCTTGCTGCTGAGTCATAATGAGGACGGCACTGAGCGTGCTCCGAGAAGAACGAGGTCACCGCGGCAACGCCGAACGGCTGATGGGCACCAAATGAACAAATTATGACGCGGCCCTCGGATTGTGATGGGGTCAAACGCCCCCCACCCCGCTCTCAGCCTGCTCTCGCCCTCGTTCGCCCCCCGCTCGCCCTACACTGACAGTTCAATTTCCCTCTTACGCCCCACGTACGCCCCCCATTCGCCCCACGCTAATTATGAATGAAAAGTTATCAGGCGGCTCCCCTGAGCGCGCGCTTAAACAGTATTTCAGAGCAGATCCGCATGTCAAAATGTTATTAGAGACGGGAGAAACCGAGGCAGATAGCTCGTACGCTGACCCCAGATCAGCTAAATACCGCCGCTAACCGTCCCAGAATGCATTGGAGTGTCTCTCTATTTCACACACGGTTATTCCATCTGTATCTGTCCTGCACACACGCAGCCATGTTGTATGAATATATTTTCATACATCTGCATGCACACACACACACACAAACACGCAGACGGCTAAAAAAAGGCCAGACGTGCGACGCGACACGTAATAAAGGACAAGGTTTGAATGCATGTATGTGCGCGAGAGTGAGAAATGAGGTTTATCCACCGTGACTAAGATTATAGCGGCCTGTAATGTATTTATGCATAGCATTGACTTTAAATAAGCTTCTTTTCTCTCCCTCAATCTCACCCTTTATTTCAACTCTGATTAGCTCGCCCGCTGAGGATCGTGGGTAGTATTCTAATGACCTGTGCCTAACAGCTTCAGCATGCGCAGCGGGCCGGTCCTGACTAACCTGTCAATCAAAGCGGAGAGGATGACACCACCCCATCCCACCGTCAGCCCCCCAACGCGGCGATACAGGTCACAGGGGTGACCCCTGAATGATGGACAGCTGGGAAATAGGAATTCTGACAGAAGGAGGTTGAAACCTATAAAAAGTTACAAAGTTTTCGAGGACAGGAAATCGAGCATTGCGTATCACTAACAATCGGAGGTGGAGATGAAAATAATATTTTGAATATGATGTTATGAACGCAACATAAAAGAAAAATCAAACAAAATTCACTTTCATTAGATTCAAATTGTATACATGAGATTTTTCCCTATAATGGTAATCCCTCAAAACTTTTCATATTATTTGTACTCCTCTATGTCATTTCAACCTGTGTGACGTTTTTTCTGCTGACAATAAAAAAGATATTTTGAATGTTTATTCCTGCTACATATTCACATTGGTTTGTATCCACACAGTGGAACTTTTGTTCAGTTACTTACTTTCTTAAAAATATCTGCCTTTGTGTACTTCATAAAAAAAATCATACAGGTCTCACAACGGGGAAGTCAAAAAATGAAACATTTTTTTTGGGAGGGAGAACATTCCCTTTAAATGCAATATTCCTGTTCTACAGAATCAATGTTGCATTTCGGAATCTTCCTAAACACTGCAGCAACCCAAGGTCAAAATCTCGCAAAGGATTACGTTTAAAATGAGAGTGGTGAAGGTCTATTCACATGTGGGATATTACAGTTCATGTGTCAATTCTTAAAGCGGAGAGACACAGATTGTATTTGAGAAGAAATGACCACACATGCTTCATTCCTCTTTAACCGACGTCTCACACTCTCTCTTTTTTGCTCTCTTCTCCTAACATCCCTTTGCAATGCAGGATCCTCATGGGAAAAAAGGGCCGTCATACCGTAAAAGGTCAACAATCACAAACGATGACAACACACACACACACAAACCCAGGAAAAGATTGAGACAAAGCCTAAGAAAAATCTATACAACACCAAGAGAAAGAACATATGAGTGTGTGTGTAGGAATGAGACACATCCATATGGACACAAAAGATGACCAAAAATGATGTCAGCACAAAGGTCAGGGGTGAAAACAAACACATACCTGTACAGCGGATGCAGTGGGTGAGATGGAGAGTCCCTGAAGGTCTGACAGTAAACTAGGAGAGAGTATAGAGCTCTTGGGTGTTGTAACGGGTGCAGGAGTAACTGCAAATCAACAACAACACAATTACACAACATCACCTTAAAACTTATGTGATACAACGATCAAGAGACTCACAGTCTTCCAAATCGAGGAGAGAAACTTCTTTCTTTTGCTCAACCTGCAAACAGAAAGAAAAGTTAACACAGATGCGAAAAGATTTATGATATAGATATTTTTCAACGTTTCATTTGTAGTGATGAGAAATAAAATTGTCTACAGAAATGTATTCAATGGCCCACAATATTTGCTCACAAAGAAAATTTGTTTTAAGGTATACAAATTTATTTTGAGGTCTCCTTCTGTCTTACCTTTGTGACTGGTTTGGATTTAACAGGTTTATACTTTGTTTTCGTGATCTGATCCGTTCCCGAGTCTGAATCCGAATCTGGTTCTGACGCTGAAGCTGATACGGATTCAGAAGAGCTCTCTGATGAGGAACTCTCCGAGTCGGATTCAGTTTCGACCTTTATGTTTACATTGTTCTGCTTCCTGTTAAAGTTACACACAGACAAATCAAGAACATTAAAATCGCTTTTTTTTTTTTAAATCCGTTTTATCAAGTCACCAAAATAAACCAAAGCTTTTTAAAACATTTACATTTACGAATTTTATACTAAGCATTTGATTCAGACTACGGGCGTGGATCGAACCCACATTGGCGTTGCTTCTGGCAAGCTCTAACCACTGAGCTACAAGACAACTGTAAACAAAAATGTTCAGGTTTTACATTATATTTACTGAGGAAACATTAGTCAAGTTTGTTCTCGCTGGGTGGTTGCCCGAGGTGTTACTATGTTCTCTGTATCATTATATGGGGCTTTGGGTTTTTATTACACATATAAAGGATTTCATCTTATCTTAACTCATCATTTAATTCAAGCATTTTCTGCAGATTTGTCTGCAATGAAGAAAAGAAAGAGAGACAGAAAGAGAGAGAGAGAGAAAAAGAGAGAGAGGGGTTGGCTAACTGAGAAGAAGTAGCGTCAGTTTAATTGTGAGATGACTAAATGGATTCATTTGGCCTTTGGATTTCATTTAGTGGGTACAAGACGGCACACACAAAAACATACACACATACAACAACACACACGTTTTTGAGAGTCTGTGTTAATGAGAGGATTTTATGGTGGTTAAAGATACAGAGTGTATGTTAAGGGCTTTGAATGACTCAATCATATGAACACAACAAACAAAAAGACATTAATTATCATATTCTGTAGGTATGTGTGTTTTTACGTCATTTATGTGTGTGCACGTGTGTGTGTGTGTGTGTGTGTGTGTGTGTGTGTGTGTGTGTGTGTGTTGTGTCACTTATATAATCAAAAATGAAGAAAACACACAACCAAAAAGAATACATAGACAAGTATCCATTGTTGCCTTTGTGTGAGAGAGAGTTTGTGTGTGTGCATGTGGAAAACGCACATTGTGTGTGTGTGGATGAACAGATGGCCGGTGAGATTATTGATGCCACATTTTATTAGTCACGTTTTATGCTGCGGCATACACACTCACAAGAACACATACTGTTTACTTCCTCCAGATATATAAATGCAGTTTGATACGTGCACTGCCACTACACACTCTAACATAGGGTGAATTATTAAAAAAATGCTGAAAAAACAGACCGTCGGGTTATATGATTATGCACGCAAACTCATTTTAAAATCCATATCACATTATTCTACTATGAAGTACTTGATTTTAGTCGTCTTCTTCATTTATCGAGTGTTTTGAAAACACATTCAACCATGATTAAGTGATGCATAAATGAGGACACAATTTTCATTTCTGGACGGTTTAGTCATCTAAAAAATATTATTAAAAAATGAAGTCTGAAGGACAAACAAATTCACAAGCAGTGTGTCTAATATTAAAGACGGGATGACATTGCACACTATAATAATAATGCCATAATAAACCTAAAGGTGATGGACATACGTTAGGATTGGTTTGTCACATGGATGCTGAAGAGAGGGATACCTGTCTTTGCTTTCCGTTTTCTGCTGTTGTAGTTTTTTGTTTTGTTGAGTTTTCTTCTTCTTGTCGGAATCTGATTCGCTGGAGCTCTTGTTGGATTCCTCGCTGTTCTCCTCGCTCTCAGATTCACTTCCTGATTCTATAAGCAAACACAAAAAACTGCATTACTTCACATGTAAAAAAATTTTAATGTTATATTAAAATGACATAATTTGAGGCAATACTTCTGAAACAAAACAACACTTTGGATGTGAAAGGGATCAATGTTTTAAAATTTAGCAATGTTAAAACCAAAATTAATCTACACAAGCAATAAAGTAAGATATGGCACAATAACTTATAACCTTTTATGTGACAATAAAAGTGAATTGAATTGAATTATAGTAATCTTGGTTTTATAATATAGTATAATTTAAATATAAGTTAATTTTAAATAAATGTTTATTAATTGTATGTGTTGAACTGAATAAAGGAGATCATATAGTGGGATGTCATGAGAGAGAGAGAAACCATTTTAATTTTGAGGTCAACTGATTGTCTAAAAATGCTCAAATTATGATTTAAGGGTCCAAAAAAACAAACAAAAGTGACCTTCACTGCTGCTGCTGCTGTCTTCACTGCTGCTGCCTTCCTCCTCCCCATCTTCAGAATCTGAGTAAAACTTCTCTTCTGATTTGGCAGGTTTGGATTTACGGAGTACAGGTGCTTCAGCATCCTTCACCTGCCCCAGAAACAGGAAGTGGTGTCACAATAATCTGATGTTATTATCTATGAATAACTACAAATAAAACAACAAAAACTGCCTTACCGGTTCCACAACTTCTACATTTCTCACTGATTGGTCTGGAGCAACAGCCGGCCAACCAGAGAGCTCCAGATACCCAGTGGTGTGGGAATTCAGAGTATGAGACAACGTGCCGAGCTGAAAACGATCCCGATCTGACAAACAGAAAAGTAAAAGGAGGACAAAATAAGACCATAGTGTAATCACCTTCCTTTAAACCTTCAGTATGACCAACAAAACATCTGCTTTCCAAAACCATCTGAAAGTTCTCGGCGAGACTAATAAACTGCGGGTTTGAGTTTCTCTCAGAAACGACGGACTTCTTTGTCATAATAAACAAAAAAGCAATAAGTGTCCTCGCAGGCGTTCAAAAGCGGCTGAGTAATTGACATTAAACTGGCAGAAATGCCATGGCATTCAGGTCAGCCCTTCTAACATTACAATGGGTAGATCCCATAATAACCTGTATAAATGCGTAATCACTTCGACTCAGAGATGTGCTCCGCAGAATATAATGATGAGCAAAAAGCGCCGATATTAGAAAAGACATGTGCGGTTAAATGTCTCATAAATGTTATAGGGAAGTTTATACTATGTTAATGAAATACATCCGCATGTTTGTTTCAGAACTTTACAGAAAACTTGGTGAAGACTGCAAAACCACCGAACTAGTCTGCAAAAGAAATAAAGATAGTTACAAAATGTAAAAATTTGTTCACCTTCAACCTTGGCATCATATAATAAGTCACACCAAGTGTCTCCAAAAAACACAAAGCCTTGTCGCTTTGAGTTTCATCACAGAGGTACATAATCAGCCTCTACAAACTTTATTACCTCCTATTAAGCTCGAGACACGCTTTACCAAGCAACGAGAACGATACTCAGCACAACAAAAATTACCCTCCACGACAGCCGGCAATCAATCACGTGAAGCACATCCTCTGTGCAATCCATCCATCCATCCATGAATCTACAGGAGCAAATGAGCGACACCCTTTTACGGCTCATGGGTGTAATCACTCCCGTTTAATGGCAGGTGAAGCCCGCAAACGTCGTGGAGGCGTAGTCGAGGGTCCGCTGGGCGTGCGCGGGCGGACGGGGCTCCCGCATTCGACTCGCATCAGATTGCCGATATCAAATTATCTCAAATCCAACAATTCAATTCTGTGCGACAACAGAAGGCAAAGCCTCTAGATTTACGCTTATAATCTAAATGAAAAAAGTTGGGGGACGGAGGGAAAACTGGCTTTGAATGGAGTGTTTCTGACCAAGGGATTGATGTTCACGGGTTAACGCCGCTGTCATGGGTGGTGGGGAAGAATTCCCATGACTGTGTTGTGTTTTTCAGCTGATAATGTGAGTTCTGAAGCGCTGCTGGAATGCTACCATGGCCTGGAATAGAGAAGCGAGGAAGATGAGTTAAGGAGATCAATGTCGCTGCATTGATGTGCCCTAGTCATTCTGAATGAGGGCACAGCGGCGTACGGATCCTATAGGATTTGTTTAACAGGAGTTACTGTGTTATCTTTCACCGAAGATGCCTTGAGTTTACAAGCAAAATAATCGCAGGAATTATCACACAATCATTTTTGATAAATGGATTTTGATCACAAGATTTCAAAAATCCCTTTCTCAAAGATAAGAGCATTATTAGCTGATGTGAAACACCACTCCAATGTTTGTTCAGAAGCACTTCCTGGGTTTGTTTTGAAAGACACAACAACAAGATACACCTAATCTTATAAAATAGAGTAAATACTTCTTGAGCCGTGTTTACACCTTGTGAAGTGCTTTATATTAACTCTAGGCATTACTTTTCAAAAGCACAAATTGTGGCTTTGTACCTTTGAGCTAAGCAGTTTAAATAATCAGAAACTAAGAAAACGAGAGGTGATCTGCTTAACCTTTGAATGCAGACTGTAAGACGGGAGCAGGTTTTGACGCCATCAGGATCCGTCGAGCGTATTTGCTCAAAGCGCCGCTCTTCTCGTTCGGCACAATCAGCTGGCGGATGAAGCGTGTTCGGTCTCTGATGTCATAATTCTGATCATACTTGCCCAAGTTTAGAATGTACTGAGTCAGCAACTTAGTCTGTGCAAAAGAGAAAAAAGGGTCTTTCAGATAAGTCAAACACCTACAAAGCTTTAAAAATCCTTCTATATTTAAGAGAAAAGCTCCAGTTTATTATTGTTAAAACATCCAAAATGAGCCGACCTTACCTGTTTGGAGTTTGTAAGGTACAGTTTGGCAGCCAAGTTGACCGTTTGGAGCTTCACAATGTCCTCCTCACTAGTAAAAGTCTTGGCCATCTTCCTCAAGACGTCAGGGGCGATTTTCGGCACATGTTCGCAGTATTCTCCCATCAGCCACAGAATGCTGGCCCTAGCCATGGGGACCTGCAATGGAAATAAGAAAATAAGAAGATTAAATCATTTGTAAAAAAAAAAAAAAAGATCTGTAAAGACAAAAAAACTACTCTTGCATATTTTTCTCTTACAGTGATGTTGTCAAAAAGTTTGGCCATGTGTTTGATGATGTCACTGTGCTGCGACGGCTGAGTCTGCAGGAGTTTCTTAATGACCACGACACTCTCTGCGACCACAGTTTCTACAACAACAATAATTCATCTTTACTTTTGTACAATTAAATAGTTGAACCATTTCACGACACAAATTCACACAATCAGATGATCAGTGTTTAAAGCTATATCTTATGACTTCAGAACAAAGAGACTTGAATGAGGTTACATTACCATCTCTGTTGGACAGCAGCAGGACGAGACCGTTGAGGCAGGTGTCCGTCACCTCCGAGATGTTTGTGGCACATCGACCAATAGCCTGAATAGTTGCTGCAGCAAAAGCCTTATCTTGGCTCTTTACATACGTCTGTAGGACAAACACACACAAACAAACAGAGCTGTTTCCATCTGCTATGTCTTTCCAAAATATCCATCTATGTCTTTCATGCTTTCCTTCAGAAAATGGTGTTTGGAGGTTAAGCTTTACCTGAAATTCTCTCAGTATGGTAGAGATGCTTGCTTCATTGGCCAGGTTAGTCAAAATCTCCAACTGCAGAAATGAAACATGAGAAAAACTCTAAAACAACACTAAACAGACATCACTAAAAAGACTATTCGTCTGTGTTTCACCTTCAGTGTTTTGATGTGTGTGGCATCTGTTGATCTCACATAGAAGCTCTTCATGAAGGGCTCGAACATTCCCTACAAATAGTAGGGAATAGACTTTTAGTAATAGATTCCTTACATCAGGTTCATCATAAGTAGATTATATCACTGTTTCCATAATTTCTGAGTCTCATATATATTTATATTGTATATCATAAAACAAGTGATTTGTTTGTAAAGGAAGTACCTTCCTCTGAATAGACATGGTGGCGATGTTCTGCAAAACAATGTACTGAACCTCTCTAAAGAACAGAGAGAATATAGATAATCTGAATGTAGACTATGTAGTAGACCGTCGTACGCATACTTCACGCACACATACATAGCAAAAACAGTGATTTTATATAGTATGTACTTAATTTATTAAGTATGTGTGTAGAGAAACACTCATTGTGTGTCTGTTTACCTGTGACTCCTCAGAAGTCTCACCAGAGATTTGGTGACAATACTGATTTCATGTTTTGGAGCCAAATGCCAGTAGAGCTGAGCCACGGCCATCACCACCTGACAAAAAGATTTATAACACTTTTTAATGCTTTATCTGTATTTTACAACCATACTCATATACAATTAATGGCAGAAATAAAACTTCAGTCATCATTTAATAATTTGACCATAATAATAGTGTCCAAAAAAACTTCATGTTAATGGTAATAAACTTTTTAATAGTTTTCCGTGATTTATTTTATATTTTATAGATGTTAGAGAGAGAGAGAGTAGGGGAGATAAAAAGAGAGAGACAGGTGGACATAAAGTAGCCGGTGAAAAAACACAGATTAATGGAAGATGGGGTGGAGAGTCAGAGGGAGATGTGAAGCAAGAGAGAAAGAGAGAGCAAAAAAGAGATAGATGGTGATAGATTAGGAAGCCTTCAATGTATGTAATGATTTTGTCTTCCCCAAATTACTTTGACCCCAATATACGAACAGGACAGCAGACTTCAACATATCAACTCTGCTAAACCAACGGGGAGAGGGGGGGGGGAGAGGGGGGAGAGAGAGAGAGAGAGAGAGAGAGAGAGAGAGAGAGAGAGAGAGAGAGAGAGAGAGAGAGAGAGAGACACCTGATAAAGATGGAGTGAAGACTGACTGTTGAACAATGCAGGACAAGTTTTAATCAAAACATATCACACACACACAAACACAAACCACACAACATACCTGTAAACACACACAGACCTTGAGCTTGCTGGGTGATGGAGCACTTGAGCCAGTGTGAGTGTGTGTGCGTAATAGTTTTTAGAAAGAATGATATTTTGCAAGCACATTTCTATGGATACGTGTGGGTGTGCGTGTGTGTTTGTGTTGCTACAAGACAGAATCCTTACAGCCTTGATCCATCTTACACTTTAATATTTCTGCACACACACACACACACGCACGCACGCACGCACGCACACATACACAAACACATTATTTCAGCTATATCAATGCTGATTTACTTGGGCTATACAAGAATGTGTCTGCTGTGTGTATGTGTGTGTGTGTGTGTGTGTGTGTGTGTGTGTGTGTGTGTGTGTGTGTGTGTGTGTGTGTGTGTGTTCACTTCCGTTTGCTTTGTTTAACTCTTGTTCACTTACTGATGGGTTAAATGCAGAGCACAAATTTCAAGTATGGAACACCATACTTGGCAACACGTCCCGTCACTTCACTTCACTACAGTGTGTGACATGACCTTCACATATTACCGGCCGAGACCTGAACCCAAACCCTAGTGTTAGGAGTCATGACCTCTAAATACTAGGCCTTTACTTTCCCTAAATCTTTTTTGGGGAAGTCACTATATTTTATTAATGGTGTGTGTGTGTGTGTGTGTATGTGCATGCGTTCGTGTGTGTGTGTGTGTGTGTGTGTGTGTGTGTGTGCGTGCGTGCGTGCGTGTGCGTACTCACAGCAGTGTTTCTGCTCTGTAACAATGGTTTGGTGTTTCTGAGGAGGAGTCTGTGGTCAGGGTCCATAATGTACGTTTTGGACTGGTCCAATCTGGTCTTCTCTTCCTCTGATTCATAAAACGCCTTTTCACTGTTCTCATCAAACACAGCATCCTACACACACACACACAACAGTTACAGTTATGTATAACTTATGCTATTCCTATATAAATAAACACGTATTAAAGATATATAAATATAAAGTAAAATTTTAGTTATCAGGTACCATTTTATGTAAAACATCACTTGGACAGAGGTAGACAATGGTGAAGTATTTATACTCAACCAAAGTATTTTTTAATATTCAAGAATCTTGCATTGATCAGTTACTGTTACCTTTTGAAATGTGTTACAGCAAGCACATGATGTTAAATGTTAAAAATTTAAAACCTTCAAGACTTTCTTTCATTCACAAAACACAAAAGATGATATTTCAAAGAATGTTTGTGACCGAACAGCAGTCGCACAAGTGGTCTACATAATTCACTTTTATTATACGGACACAAAACCAACACAAATGAAGAGGTGAACCACATTCTACAAACTTTCTTCTCACGCGAAAGAAAGTCATACAGTTTTAAAATGTCAAGTAAATGATGACACTATTTTAATTTTTGGGTGAACTGTCACCTTAATTCTAAGATCTAAAGTCTACATGAATTGATAAAAATGTTGTGAAGTATAAACATATAACATAGTAGAGAAGAAAAAATGTACTTAAAATTATACTTGAAATAAACTATAATTTAAAGGAGGGGTTCCACGCTGTTTCATGCATTATAAGCGCTTTAGACAGTTAAGCATGTTGAGTTGTCATGTTCAAGATGAGGCATTTGTTAAAAGACGAGTTAGACACGTGACATAGTATTTCTGTGCTTAATACACTTCCACTATACAGCCAATGATTTCAAAGTTTTTTTTTCTTAATATTGAACTTTCAGATGAAATCATGTAATGTAATTGTAAAGGAATTGAAAAACACATCCAGACTCACATCTCCCCATGGGCTGACAAACTGTGTCCTCGCGTATCGTGTCAGCATGTGTATGATGATGACCTGACCCCACTCCTCCACGTCCACCAGCAGGTTACACAGCTTCCGATAGTTCTTATGGATCAGATCGATCCGGTCCGGACACACCTCCTCGAAGGCCATCACGACACTTCCTGCCACAAGCTGCGCAAAATGTTTAACAATGACACACAAAACATAAAACACAAAAAAAATTCATATCTGTCAGGCAGTAGACACATGATCACTTAGAGAACTTTTAAAGTATAAAAAGGACTGAACAGGTGTTGGGAGAGATTCTAAACAGTGGGAGCAAACTTTAAAAGTTTATTAGTATGCAAACGAAAATAAAAAGACGTGAATCAAAGACAGAGAGCGAGAGACACCGAAGGTCTCTCAGGAGAGAGTTCTAGTCATCCATCACTACACAGATGTGGGTTTGCATTCATTGGCTACCAACCAGAGTAAACTCTTAAAAGTAAAACAGATCAACAATAAAAACAACATCAAGGTGCAGCTTTACACACTTACTAGTGTACTGTATCTAAAGAAGTTTAAAGCCACACACACACACAGACACACACACACACACGACAACAAACACACGCACACACACAAACACGCACAGTTTCAGTGTAATTATCACTCACCCGTTTCTCCAGCAGCAGCCCTAAAGTTGTGCTTGAGGTTTATAATTGCAAATTAAGCTGATTAGGTTATATATGCGTCGTAATTACAAACCTCAGTGTGCAAGCAAAACAAACAGATGCTTAGAAGATGACAACCTGTTCTGCTTTCCACCAAGCTAATATAACACACCACTCTCACTTTAGATTAATCAACTACTGTATATGAGAGAGAGAGAGAGAGAGAGAGAGAGAGAGAGAGTGAGAGAGTGAGAGAGTGAGAGAGTGAGAGAGAGAGAGAGTGAGAGAGAGAGAGAGTGAGACAGAGAGAGAGAGAGATGTGATAGTCTCACTTTAATGTTAACAAAAACCACCAACAAAGTTAGATTTCAACAAGAGCAGTGACGGATTTTTTTAATACTGACATTTAAATTATACATTTTCTACTAACTACAAATGTGTAACTTTATTCATAATTTCTACTAACAATCTTTTTTAAGGACAACATTTTCTGCTTGTTTTCAGGTTACACCTCACATCAACGTGGGATCATTTATTGGGATTTCTGGCATAACATTTCTGTTTAATATTTTACTGAAAGCGCAGATGAACACTAACGGATGATATTACCCAAAATTTCATGTATAACAGAGTAAGTGATGATAAACAGATTTATACAGTTAACTTAAAACTTTAATCACTAAGCATACATGCTTCATATTATATCTTAGAAATGAACTCATAATTAGTACTTTTTTAAAATGTAAAAAGCCATGTTTTCCTGTACATACAACTTGATATTATAAACCACTTCAATACACACATTTCCAATATTCTTACATATTGGCAGCCCTATTATAAATATATAAATATTATAAAGAATAAAGAACTAAAATGCAAGCGAGAAGTATTTGTCTAATGAACATCTAGGCAACAACAGTCAGTTCCAATACACATTAGTACTATTTCTCTCAAAATTATCATTTAAATATAAAAACTCTCAAGAAAACAGTACATATTTAATGTATAGTATAAGAAGGATGTGGAATCAAAGGTGGTGGAGCCCAAGAATTGTTTGGAAATCAATCTTATCTTTAGCAATTAATTGGATGCTTGTTTTTCTCATCATAATATACCCTGAATCTGGATTAAACAGCCTCCGCAGTAATACCAAAACCCCTTTAGTAGCTATGACTAAAACTGTTCGCTTTACTGTTTAACATCAGGTACATGAACCCTGGTTATAAAGTTTCCTCCTGGACGTTTGGTCTCATTCATCTTCAGTGACCTTCTCTCCATCTGCCTGTTCGTGTATTACCAAACAAGAGCCCCAAGGTAAACTACATCCACCATCAACAAAGACCTCACACACACACTATCAAAAAAGCGTTCGCTTACACACACCTCATCAACAAACCTGTGCCATCTCTGCTGCTTGACAAGATCTTAATGGAAAAAATCACCCTAAGCAAATGGTTCCTCTAATAACAATAAATTTCCTGTAAAATTATGAAGGGTACAGGACGTTTCCCTGGATCCATTTTGTCATGAATTCTAATTAAGGCCGGAGCGCGGTGACGGCGGAGGAAACGGGAATGCTGGGTCATCAGCGCTCCAGGAGAGATAGAGAGACACCGTGATTGATGCCGGACCCAACGCACACATGCTCATATTTCTTTAACGGGAAAACATTCCGGCACGTTCCCAGGCGACGCGTTCACGCATGGGTGCCTGATATTTCACGGTAAATATTTACCACTGTGCAGATATGGTGACAATGAGAGAAGCTGTTGATGTGAAATACAACCGAGTGCTAAAAGCCTATGAGGACAACAGTAAACAGTGACACGCCTTGAGTCTCAACTTACAAGACCAAACGTGTTTTATGATAATGTGTTTCTGAGGAATGGTGTGACCGTTTTTCAGGAAGGGAAGAGTCAAGATTGGAGCATTTAAACAGAGGGGAAGAGAAGAGAAAAGTCAATGATTGAAAGGAAGGTGGTGTTGTTGTGCCATCTAGTGGGTGATCGGTGTAAATAAACATTAACGCATAACTTAAACTCTTCTGTGTGAATAAAGCGTCTGTGTGCATCGTGGGGTCATTCGTACCGTGCTTTTGTCTTTCAGGAGTTTCTCGATCACTTCAATCAGGTGTTCCTTCTGGTCGGGGTCCAGACTAAAAGACACAAGAAGAGACCTCTGTAAGATTCCCTCACAACGCTTTCTCGCTCCGTGTGTGCCTTACCTGTATAGCTTCTGGATGGCGTGAGCGGCGGTTTTCCGCACGTAGGGTGAAAGGTCAGCGGCCGCCTCTTTGATGGCCAACATCATTATGGGTACGATAATGGGAACTCGAATGCTGGAGAGAACCCGGAGGGCGCTCGCTCTGATCAGTTGATTTGGATCCTGAACTCACAACAATGAGGAAAACGGGGTAAATTATACACAAATGATGGGCACATACAGAGTGGCGCGGCTTACCTTGAGAGCCCGCTGGAAGGTGCTGATTGACAGAAGGGCAAGATCTTGTTGCTCTTCTGCGTAGCGGACGAGGTACACGTACACGAGTTTCTTGAGCTGAAACACACAAGACCTTAGTAAGATATAAGTTTAAGCAATTAAAGAAAAAGCGAACAAAAGTCTAACTTGGAAAGTTCCAAATCTCAGTTTGCTGCACACCCTACTCTCTCTCCACCAGAACCCAAAGGTGAGGGGTCGCACCCTGCATAATTGCGTCCAGCTCCCGGGTTGCCCGGAAGGTCATCGGCGATAAAAAGAGTGACTTCAAAGTGTTCCATCATCATCACCGCAGTGATTAGCAGGCAAATGGAAAAACATCACTCACTTCATAAAGAGAGACATTACCCATCTGCCCCTCTGCTTAATCACATTTACATACAGCCGCCTGCTGATCAGGGATTGGAGCATCCGTGCGCATGTTAATTAGATGCCTGCTAAATGAACCGCTGGCATTTATAAGGCCGAATTACACGAGGAAAAGAAAAACAAGACTGGACATAAGTGCCTTTGTTTATGCCAGAGATGTGTCTGTGTATAATAAGGTGTGTGGGTTTTTGGATATATCATTGTTCGTGTGTGAGTGTACAATTGTGTGTCTGTATAAAATTTGTGTGTATGAAAGTACATTTTAAAAAGTATGTATATAGTATATTTGTGAGTACATCTGTGCCAGAGATGTTGTATTTTAAAAATGCATAACTGTGTGGAGATTGGTGTACATTAGTATGTATGGGTGTTTGACAATGTAAAATTTTGTGTATTTATAGTTGCAGATGAACAAATGTGTGTAAGTGTGTACAAGTTGTGTGTGTAGAGTATATTAGACTGTATGTATGCAATATGTGTTGAGTGTGTACTGTGCACCTGTGTGTTGTGCGGGTATGTTGTCTATGTGTGTGTGGTTTAAGTGTGTGTGTGTATTTCTATGTGTTTCTATATGTATGCCAGTGTTTCTAAATCTATAATCTTGTGTGTGCACAAATGTGTGCAAGTGTACAGTTGTGTTTGCTAGAGTATAGTTGTGTGTGCGTGTTTTTGGGTGTTTGTAGATATTTGTCTAGATGTTTGTGAGTCCATTTTTGTATGTATGCACGTGTATAATTGTGTGTGACTATGTGTGCTTGTATTTGGGTGTTTTTAGATGTATGCCTGTGTTTGTGAGTCTATATCTATATACAAGTGTATAGTGTGTGTGTGTGTGTGTGTGTGTGTGTGTGTGTGTGTGTGTGTGTGTGTGTGTGTAAACCTGCAGTGAGTGGATCAATGCTCTCAGCAACAGACAGCACCTGTGGCCGTGTGTGTGTGTTATTGTGTGTGTGGATCAATGCCAGCGTGGTCGTGTCTCTGAGCTCCAGAGAGAGGCAGCGTTTGGCATACAGCTGCCCAGTGCAGAGAGTCAGACGTGGGGGAGAGAGAAAACGTGCCTGGGTCCCTGGACCACCAATTACACACAGACCCTCAAAAACACCAGCCGTCCTCTTCAGCCTGGACCTCCTTTCTGTCCTCATGTCAGATGCCTGATCAAAAACAATGGGGCTCGCTAGTCGAACGGCCTGTGTTCAAGGGTCGATTGTCATTCTCAAATCAAGCAAGAGAACAAAAACACAGCGAGAAAAGAATTAAACACACTTCAGTTCTCCCAAACAACATGGATTGTTATTTCTAGAAACTGTCTTAAGAATAGAATTTTGTTAATGAATAGGAGAGGTTTTTTTAGTTTATTTGCGATTGTGAATCAACAGTACTCAAAAACTACATAAATTCTAGTGTGAGAGGGCTCACGTCAGGGACCAGAAAATAAGTTCCGAACCAAACAAAACCTCTGTGTGTTGTGTAGTTTTACATACCTCAATGTTTTTACTCGCAACATTCTTCACCACCGCTGGGAAAAGCTGAGAGGCGTTCTTTCCCTTCGCAATGAGCTGATGAAAAATATAAAGACGTATCAGTTAACCATGTTGTTTTTGTTCATTTTGTAAACTTCGAATGTAAAGAATTTTTTTGCAATACTAAATCTCAAAGCAAATTGATCAGGGCGGTGTTTTCCCAAAAGGACCGTAAGCCTGTTTTTAAGCTCCTGGTTTCAATGCGTCTACGTAGTTCTTAAGCTTACGATACTATTGGAAAACGCAGCCCTGGTCGTTTTGCTTTGAGATGTAGTTTTGCAAAAAATCAGAGAAGGTCGGAGGTCAGAGATAAAGAATACAAAACAAGCACACAACGTACCTCCACAACTCTCTTCATGGCCTCCAGTTTCAGAGATTCCTTATTGCTCTCCAGCATCTCCTTCAGATCATCATTCCTGTAAAGGAACAGATTTAAACAGCAAAGACTTAGTTTTACAGAAAACAATGTAGTCATATTCATATACATATATGAGTTTGAGAGCAGTTGCTCATGGTTGTTAAAAAGGACACAACATATGCCTATGAAGCTTATTGAATTAGGAACGAGGAGAATAGCTGCTGAAGATAAAAACTAAAATCCACCAGGGATTACTTAAAAATTTTAATTTAATGTATGCTTTACTTCCAGGTTGCATTTTTCAGATTTCTTTGTTCGTACGTTGCAATAAAACATTTTTCCCAAAAAAAAAAATTGCTACAACTGAAACTGAATAATAACTATTTCTTCCAACATCTTTGTAATGATTTCCCAACTCCAAGCTTGGAAACAAATTGAAGGTTTATACACCATTTTCACTTTAATACATTCAGATGTTTGTGACTCAAACAGATTATAGAATGAAACAGTAAGAAGTTCTTTAATATACAAACATAAATACATTCAAATCTATATTATAGGTTTTTGATAATTGGAAAAAGTTAAACTAAAGTTATATTGTAAAACATAGGAATGAAAGCAAAAGAAAAAAATACATACATTCCATTAATCTAAACCCTTTGTGATAGGTTCTTTAAAAAATCCAAATGATGTGACTGTGTACTCACACTTATGTCAAACCTTTATTACTTTCTTTCTTCCGCAGAACTTACACAAAAATATATTTTGAAGAACCTGGTAATTGTAAGGCAATTATCTGCATTAGTTTGTTTCCATACAGTAGAAGTGAATGGGGGCAACTTCTGTTCGGTTACATTCTTCAAAATATCTTCTCATATGTTAGGCAGAAGAAAATCACGTTTGACATGACAGGAGGGTGAGTAAATTTGAAAGAAACGTACATTTTAATTTAACAGAATAAAAATGCATTGCAAAAATCTTGAAAAATAATAATACAAAAGGACAAGTCTTCCCAAACAAGAGTATCTTTCATACCCTTTGTTAAGCTTCGCCTGAGAATCACAGCTGTGTTTGTTGGTAAGTGCTCGTTCCTCTGAGCTGAGGTCAGAAATCAGAGTCAGCTGAAGGTTTTCGGCCGAGACGAGAGCGCTGCGCATCGCTCCGAAAGCCTCTGAACGCAAACCGGCCAGAGCGCCGTTCATCTTAAATCCAGGCAGAAAAAGAACACTCCAACTTCTGAATTTCACTACAGCTTGACGGTAAGAACTTAAAGCTGTTCATCCCAAAAATCCACAGGCCAAAATCTTGCAGATGAAGGAGTTGTGTGAGGAGGGACACCTCTAAATCAGGAAGTGAACCCTGTCGAGAAGTCTAATAAAGCATGCAAAAAGAGGACCAAATGTCGAACCCGAGAGGTCACAGCAGAAACCAACATCATCAGTTGAGAGGATCAGGACGGCACTGTCCTTCAGTCTCGATGACTGGATCATCTGGTTAATAACCAGCTGTGGCGCAAGCATCCAGTGTGACCATCACACATCAATTATATCCACGAGAGCATCCCTGCACTCCAGCAGGGTTAAAAAGAGTTCATTCTGAAATCTGCCTGAGATGCATTTCCATTGGACTTCCCCTGAAGAGGTTTTAAACAGCTCTCGACGCTCCAGTGAAGCCACAAGTATCGCTGAGAATTCTGGGATATTTGTGCTTCTTGAAGCAAGACTCAACCTCAGCATTCCACTTGGGTTGTTAAAAGAGAGATCAAGTTCTTGTACGTCACGTCCCCTTGGAGCATGTGCTTGTTTTAGTATGCTTTCTCCTGCTGGGGTCAATCTTCACAGCTTTGTTTCAGGGGAAGTGCGCAGGCTTATCTTTAGACCGAGCAAACACACGAGACCTTCATCATCTCAGCAGACGTCTGTTCTTCACTTCTGCAGGTCCTGATAACGTCCAGCCGGGAACAACTTCCACCTACTTACCATGACAACCAACTCCAATAGAAAAGCAACCCAAATGAAAAATATGAATATTATGTGTGGGTTGCCAGTACCTCTAAATTCAAGCGCTTCATATCTTAAAAGGGGAGATAAAAACCTCAATCGAGGGTAAACCTAAATTTGATTAAGCACAATGTCTGGTCAGATAAAGGATGTTCTTTCACTACTCTTTCTTTGTCATTTTAAACCTGTGTGATGAAAGAAAACAAAGAA
The DNA here is from genome assembly GCA_033220385.1 of Triplophysa yarkandensis. Lineage (NCBI taxonomy): Eukaryota > Metazoa > Chordata > Actinopteri > Cypriniformes > Nemacheilidae > Triplophysa > Triplophysa yarkandensis. The sequence continues at coordinate 8,780,847 of CM065666.1, forward strand.
GATATTTAGAAGAAAGTTTGCTGTGACATTCACTTCTATGGTATGGAAACATTAATAAAGGTACCAGTTACAAATTCTTCAAAATATCTTCTTTCTCGTTCTGTGGTCGATAGAAACTCCTTTTTAAAATGACAAGAGGATAAGCAAATTTGTGTGAACTATCACTTTAATGTAGCTTATCCAAATGAAGATGTCTTATCACGTGAAGAATTTTACAAGGTCTCTCCGCCCAAGAGACGATCGGCCAGTGTTGTGCATGCCTGTGTTAACATCACATTTAGTGTTGGAATGAGCAGTAAGTGTATGTTCCTGTGTCTCATTTAAAGAATGAACTCTTTCTCTCGGTCTTTCGCTCACAGTCATGTGAGAGAACTGATTCAGTTAAGTCTAAATAACATTAACTTCCATTAATCTTTGACACACACTCCATTCCACATTCATCAAAAACACAAAACCGGCACAAGAGAAAACAAGACCCTCCAGATCCCACAACGTCATCATCTTACAGTAACTTCATCTCTGGGACAGCACATAACACAATTCTCATGCGTCCAATCAGATTACACAATTAACAGGCTCATTAATGCAGGAAGCGCCAGTGGACTTCCCGTCTAGGGTGGATCTGGTTTGGGACTCATTTTACATAGACTTATAATACACAGACACTATCCACAAAGCAACATTACAATTCGTGCGACATGAAATAAGTACAAATCATCAGTTTAACAAGCCATCTCAAAATGTTTTATAGAGTTGTGAGTTGCTTTAAAATATGAAATTCACAAAAGTAAATTAATTAATTACTTTAAAAATGAGGAATATATTGAAATGACCTGTAATGCAGATTTTATTTTATTAAGATATTTAAAGTGACATCAAAAAGAAACATTGTGTCAACAATTATTCACACATAATGCTTGTAACCAAACAGTCCTCTTGTTTGGGTGAATAGAAAATGAGATATTTTGAAGAATGTAGGTCAATGCATGGTGTAATCCTGATTATCGTTTCTATTACTCCTACCATTATAGACGATCGGGTCAAACAACTGTTTGGTTAAAAGCATTCAGATGAAGTATTTTTACAAGTTTGGAACAACAAGAAAGTGAGTAATTCATGAAAGAATATTTTGTTTTGGGTTAACTATGTCTGAAAAATGTATTTTTGTTTCCTTAATATATGGAAAATATGTCAATGTGTTAATGAAGATTGTATTATTATGCTTTAAAACATACCTACGTCAAAATATGATTGAAACACAGATTTCACAAAAAAGCTCAAATAAATATCGAAAAACACGACTTAAGACAAAGCCGCTGATGTAATGAGAGTATATTAAAGGACAGCTGTACATCAAATTAGCTCAACATTATGATATTTAACAAAAAAAACATTTTATTTAGCACAGAAAGCCATTTAGGCCTAATACATGTACTTAGAAGATAAATAATGGCAAGTGTGACTAATGCCCCCAAGTGGACAATAGGGTCACATGTCCTCAGGATACAATTTCACGAAAAAAAGAGACAATGCTTCTTTTTATTTATAACACATAAAAGTGCATATCAAAACACATCTGAATACATATATGTGTCATAAAAACATATACTTTCTATATCCAAACATATATTTTTATTTTAGAGAAAGCATATTTCAATGTGGCACCATCAGATTAAGGCCAGTTCTAATATTTGAGTTCAGTAGATTCTATACATTAATATCTATATATATCCCAACCACAGCAACCGAAATAAGCCTCTTTATAAGGAGGTGTGCCTCTGCTTTTATAATGTTTTATGGCGAAGAACATCACAACAGTTCAACTACACAACCTGATATCACATCCATCATTTGTCTTTAAAGACGTCACAATAAATAAAACAGAGTAAGACTGTGTTAGTGATTCAAACAAGCATCTTGAGATAGTGATCTGTTTTTAAAGGTGTAGGTGTTACAAACTTGTATTAATTTAGTTGTTGGGTTAAACACAGAGAAAGACATTAACACAAATGCATGAAACTAGTTCTTGCACCCAACTGCTCACCATAGTACTCCATCACTGTTTGTTGTCCAACATTCTTCAAAATACCTCAATTTCCTTATTTATTCCATAAATGTTATAGTCATGCGCATTCTTCTAAATATCTATCTCTGTTATATCAAATCCTGTTTACAGATTTCAGTTTTTATTTTGGGGTGAACTACCCCTGTAAAATATGTATGTAACACACACACTCGCACTTACGTGTGTGTGTTTGTGTATACGGGCGTGTGTGTGTGTGTGTGTGTGTGTGTGTGTGTGTGTGTTTGCGGGCGTGTGTGTGTGTGTGTGTGAGTGTTTGTGTGTGCGTCTGGTGTGTGTGTGTGTGTGTGTGTCTGGTGTGTGTGTGTGTGTACGGTGTGTGTGCGTGTGTGTATAATGTGTGTGTGTGTGTGTGTGTGTGTGTGTGTGTGTGTGTGTGTGTGTGTGTGTGTGTGTGTGTGTGTGTGTGTGTGTGTGTGTGTGTGTGTGTGTGTGTGTGTGTGTGTGTGTGTGTGTTTATGATCTTACTTCTTGAACTCTGTGCTGAAGAGTCCCTGGTTTACAGTTGTTGGGATGTTTTCCTGCACCGCATCTACTCCAGACTCCACCACTGATCCCTGATCATTATACGACACATTGTTCCCTGACATCCCGAGCATCTTACACTGAGATCTCTAACGGTTGCTTTATTATGGGATGTAAGCCTGCTGAACTTCCGACGGATAGAAAGAAAAAGTCAAACTTTTTTCTCTTCTTCCACGCTGACGCGGAAGTATGGGCTGGAATCAGATCACGTGACAGTCACATGACAGCAGCGTGACGGGGACTGACGTCATGACGTCAAATTCTGGTCAAATATTAGATGCCTTGTTTATTTGTTTGTTTTTGTTATAGCACAGCTTTTATAATTCCTATAAAGTTTTCATGAATTACTATTATTATTATTATTATTATTATTATTATTATTATTATTATCATTATTATTATTATTATTATTATTATTATCATTATTATTATTATTATATTGTTGTTGTTATTAATATTATTATTAATATTATTATTATACTGTTGTTATTATTATTATTATTATTATATTGTTATTGTTATTATTATTATTATTATTATTATTATTATTATTATTAGTTTCATTATTATTATTATTATTATTATTATTATTATTGTTGTTGTTATTCTTGTTGTTATTATTAGTATCATCATTATTATCATTTCTATTATTTACAATTATTACTATTATTATTATAATGTATCACTATTATTATTATTATTATTATTATTATTATTATTATTATTATTATAAAATGTAAAAAAAAAGTAAGTACGTGAATCAGAACTTTTGACCAGTAGTGTATAATGTTTGTATGTATGAATAATTGAAAAGTTTAAAAGTCTTTAATTTATTTTGAAATATTTTGGTCTTCTGATCCTCACACAAGTCTGATTTAATAACAACTTTCAGTAGAAGTAAAACTCATTGTTTACTCGTTAATAAATATTGCTAATTAATAAAATAAAACAAACAGATTTTTTGTTAAATATCTACATAAATTAATTGAAACAAAATTGCCTGATTTAAAACTGGAGATCCTCTGCGATTCTCATCATCACCACGCGAGGACGACAGGATCTGAAAATAACTCTGCAGATAGAAGTTCCATGTGTGTCTGTTATAGTTTTCTGCTGATGATCTAAACATCTAAATATAGCTGCATGTTAACATAATAAATGGTCCATGTCATTATGTTTTGTTTTTACAGATAAAAGTCTCTTCCTCATCACTTCCACATGTCTGACCCTGAAACAAACTTTACTCTGAAGCTTTTAAAGGGGTGAAGGGTTATTCTTTAAACCAAAGGACACATCAGGCCGAAAGACACAGCATATTTGAAACAGGTAAGGTTGGTTTGGGGTTGCGTTTTATCTTGTAATGTTTATTGAGTAGAAGGGTTGAGGTCTCACTGGTCCAGGGTCAGTTGTCGGAGTATTTACAATGCTTCAGGGTAGAGAACATTGACCCTTTCATGTGTCAGGTCTACAGGTTTACATCATTGTGACATCATACATTACCTTAAAATAAATAGTGCCCAATGCAAAGAAGTCCGACAACCTGAGCCAAGAAAAGAACAAACCATACCATAAGCATCTTGTACGGATTCTGCTTTACAGAAGTACTCCCAAAAGGGTAACCGAGTCAGAGTTCATGCTTAGTGCTACAATATATACTCAGTGAGGTGAGAGAGAGAGAGAGAGAGAGAGAGAGAGAGACCAGAGACCAGAGACCAGAGACCAGAGACAGAGAGAGAGTGAGACCAGAGAGAGACCAGAGAGAGAAAGAGAGACCAGAGAGAGACCAGAGAGAGAGAAGGTGGAGGTGGTACGGAGAGAGAAAGAGAGAGAGAGTGAGAGAGAGATAGAGAGAGAGAGAGAGAGAGAGAGAGAGAGAGAGAGAGAGAGAGAGAGAGAGAGAGAGAGAGAGAGAGAGATGCGGTAAAAATGAGTTTTTCCTATGGCAGAAACAGGAAACCGAGATGCCATTTCCTGATATTCCAGCTCAAGTTTGGCATTTTCTGAACAAAGTTACTTGTGTGTTTTGTCTTTCCTGTTTTGTTTTGTTTTGTTTTTCTTTTTTATTGGAAATAAAATATAATTTCTGTTATATAATATTGTAACAATGTTAAACAGTGATTAGCAGTTGAATGTTCTGGGATCGCACTGGTGTCAAAGATAGAGAGACCTCAGTATTGTCTACATTATCTCTCTCTCTCTCTATGTTCATTGACCTGCTCTCTCTATCATTTGTGCTCATTCTCCTCTGTGGAATCTCAGGACTGTTTATCCACATCATTTTCCTTCACCAACACATTCTCACACTAACCACTAATAACACACACTAAACACTTATTTACTACACAATACTCACTGCACAATTCATTTTATCTTACATTTTACACTTTATCCAACACAAACTAATACTAATGTAGAATACTGCACACTTCACCTTAAACTTTAAAGCAGACAACTCTTACTGCATACATTAACATGTTACTCTAAACAACACTTAATGGATACTTCACTTCAAGTCTTAAAACACAATACTGCACAGTACTCGCCACATACTTTATCTAAGAAACACTTAATCACAATACTCACTGCATACTTCATCTAACAGATACTAAATCACAATACTAACTCTAATCTTCCTCTAACAAACACTAAATCACAACACTAACTGCAAACTTTATCTAACAAACACTAAATCCCAATACTCACTGCATACTTCATATAACAAACACTAAATCATAATATTCACTAAATACTTCATCTAACAAACACTAAATAACAATACTCACTGCATACTTCATATAACAAACACTAAATCATAATATTCACTAAATACTTCATCTAACAAACACTAAATAACAATACTCACTGCATACTTCATCTAACAAACACTAAATCATAATATTCACTAAATACTTCATCTAACAGACACTATATCACAATACTCATTGTATACTTCATCTAACAAACACTAAACCACAATACTCACTGTAGGCTTCATCTATCAAACACTAAATCATAATACTCACTGCTTGCTTCATCTAACAAACACTAAATCACAATACTCACTGCAAACTGCATCTAAGAAACACTAAATCACAATATTCACTGCATACTTTACCTAACAACACTAAATCACAATACTCATTGTATACTTCATCTGACAAACACTAAAGCATTACATAACACTATACTACACAATACTCACAACGCACTGCAACATAAAACTAGCTCACAATTCTCACTGTAGTATTCTCCTCAAATCATTATATAACCCAATAGACACTGCATACTTCACTTTACATCATTATGATGAACATTTTACACAATGCCCACAGTAAGACTTAATCTTAAACACACATCATATAAGTCAGCGAACAAATCATCATAGCATAACAAAGCACCCCTCTCTCTCTCTCTCTCTCTCTCTCTCTCTCTCTCTCTCTCTCTCTCTCTCTCTCTCTCTCTCTCTCTCTCTCTCTCTCTCTCTCTCTCTCTCTCTCTCTCTCTCTCTCTCTCTCTCTCTCTCTCTCTCTCTTTCTCTCTCTCTTTCGCAGTAATCTCTTTGTCTGATGTTAAATCTCTCATGGGAATTTTTAAGGTTCATCCTTTACACCTGTCTATACCCTTACACACACTTTCTCTCTCACACACACACATACACATTGACATTGATTTATTGGGGTCAGTTGTTGTGATAGTACACACAAAGAAGTAGGCAAACTATGGGTCATGTAACCTCAGTAAGTCAGATATCTTATCTACACCACACACTATGTTTTTTTGTGTTCAAAGCATTACAAGATTCACATCATGTGTGATGAACGAAGAACTTAAAATAGACATTTGACACAGATAACTGTATGTGTAACACACTTAAGCAAGGCCATAAAGAATGAAGACCTTGCCCTTGAAGAAAGAATCCTCTGAGTTATGTTTAAAATACAGAAAACATTTTGATTCCTTTTGTATTATTCTTAGACATTTTGTTTTTATTTATTTATTTTTTTAATCTTTAATTTATTTTCATTTGTAGTCCAAAAAAACATTTTATGCATTTTGCATTGGAACACATGTGCAGATCTAGATCTGATTGCTTGATTTGAATAGTAATGTGATTAAATATATTAATTTCACATCTGTGTGAATATACTGAATATATTTAACATAAAAATTATGATAAATGTACTATTTCTGAGTCGCTGCATGGGTTTTATTAATGTTTTGGTATTTCTATGTGTTAATGTAAATATTATTTATCATGTAGCATTGCAATGTTGGCAAAGAAAGTTATGACATTGATCATATTAAATATATATACACAGAATAATTTCTTTTAAAGTGAAGGGAAGTGATGTGTTGTGTGGCTAAGTATGGAATTTGTGCTCTGCATTTACTATATAACCCAGAATGCATCAGGGAAATGGAGGACCATGTGCAGGATGTGCCAAGGATGTGACCAAGCGTGCTTAAAAGCACCAGAGGGAGGTGAAAGGAAACCTGTGCAGTGGAATAGCATTACGAACCAATAACTAACACCATCAACAACAACCACCGGCTAAATATACACCTCAACAGGAAGTGATCTCACGATCTATACCCGCTGCTGTCCCGTGCTTCTTTTCCAGCGGCCAGGAAAGAACCACCCGGCACACCTGACCTTTACATGACCTCTAGTGCCCTCAGTTCCCTCTATGTGGATGTGGGATTCATTTAGGGCCCCATGAACACACAACCTCAGGGTCACGTGTGTGTTTGTGATTTGTTTTACATCCTGAGGGTCATCAGGCAGGATTTCACAGCCCTGTTAACCGTAAGAATGCATTTGTTCTCTCTCCCTCCTGCAGCTTGTTCGGGCCGTGTCGCCTCCTTTCAGAGACAGAAGTAAGTGCAAGTGTTGAATGACATGTTGACATTAAACACCTAACTCATAGTATGTAGATATCATCCCTTGGGTGTTAAAGAAGAAGACTGATGAAAGTATGGAAAGACATTCAAGAAAGCAGAAACCGGAAACTTGATGGTGAAGAAAAAAAGCACTTCTAAAAAAGCCTGATGTTGGGTTGAAGGATTGTGTGATTCACCCCCAAAATGATAATTCTAATGTCGTTCATTCACCCTCATGTCATTTTAATCATGTATGACTTGCCTTTTGCAGAACACAAAAAAGATATTTGAAAAAATATTGGTAACCCAAAACTTTGAATGTTTTCTATTGTATGGATGCAAAACTAATTCAACCAAGTCAAAGGGGACGCATGGTTTCCAACATTTTTATACAAAAAGTATTATTTAATGTTCTGCAAAAGAAAGAAAGCCATACAGTTTTGAAAAGACAAAATAAGAAGAACAAAACAATTGAAAAGAAAATCCAACATAATTATAAATATTGTGAAATATTATTAGTAATTATTTCACATTAATTGTTTTAGATTCCCTTAATGTAAATAGGAGCTGCCAAGCATTATAAAAAACATTATTTTTTTGTTCTATTTTACTTAAAACATAAAAATGAACTAATTTTCAAATCACATGATTTTGTAATAATAAAAGATAGATGTTTGGCTAAGCTGTCCATTTAAGTACTAAATTACCATTCGTTTTAAAAGGAAAGAAAAGGAATCACAGGCAACGATTCAAACTCTCCAGCAAAACTTCTTATTTTCTTTTTGTCCTTTTAATGGCAACATTACAGTGCAGAACAAAATAAGACATGCTGATAAATCTCTCCACACGTTAAAGTATCGAACTCATCATATGTATGTTTATCTTCAAGGTGATTTTATAAAGAACGACATTAGTAAAATAAATACATTCTCGGTCATACACCACTTATAACAAACAGAGAAAATGTGTGTGTGTGTGTGTGTGTGTGTGTGTGTGTGTGTGTGTGTGTGTGTGTGTGTGTTTTAGGGTCTTTGCCATCTGGGTCCTCGTGCTGAGAATGGGAACAAAAGGCCAAAACACGGACGAGCAGACGAGTCAGAAATGAGTTAAACCAGGAGGGAAAGAAAAACAGACTAGAGCTCAGACTAGACAGCACACACCTGACAACACATACAGTAACACACATACATGTAGATCTTGATTTGTGGTGCTGTAACATGTTCTGTTAACACAGAATGAATCAATCCACTCCCACACCAACAGAGGACGGAGGTTTATTCACCCCATCCAAAGGATTAGAGAAGAATGCAAACAATTTCTAGATCAGAAGTATTTGAAGTCTTATATATAAAAAATGAATACATTTTAATAGGTTTTTGATAAGATTACAAAATATTAGAGCAAGCACACTTTTAAGAAAATCATTTGGAAAATGCAAAGGGATTCAATGTTACCAATCATATAGGGAATATTTATTCTTCTTATTTATATTATCTGAATTGGGTGTACTTGATGAGACATGTTTGAGTTCAGATTGAAATCTTAACTTGAGACATTGTTGAGATCTCTTGACAGACTCCAATGGAGACATTTGTGAGCCCACGTTTCTCAGACACAAAAGTTTCCGTTTACTCTCCATTTAATTTCTTTTATGTCTATGCAATTTTTGTTACTTTTGGGATTTCCTTATCAACAAACGAAAATGAAATTTCGGGTCATCAATAAACTAAATCAGAAAGTGTGCCTTGAGTATCCAAACATTATGATGGTCTTTATTACAAAAGACAATCTCCTCATACGGTCTTGAATTTATAAATAATAAAACTTGTCATTTGTTTATTTTCTTCATGACATCATCACTATATTGTCCATTAAGATTGAGTTTTTGTGTCTGACTGTGGCTCGAAGGCTGATAGCAGTTTGTTTTTTAAGTAAGACTAGTAGTGCTCATTTCACTGTGCTGAATGTAACTCCATCCTGCACACTGTCTGTATTTTACTAGATAAAATAAACCGCCGTCAACTATTTCCTCTCATCGCTCTGAATCCAGACGACCAACAAATCCTGAGCTTAATCTTGAGACGTTCACATCTAATGGAAAGTCAATGGCGGCAGATTTATTTCCAGTTAAGCGTGGTGGGCGTTCAGGGTGTGGTTTGGGAGCAGGGCCCTGTATTGTTGCACCAAAAGGGGCGACGATGCTGACATCACTTCCTGTCTTTGTTTCTGATGTTATTTTGAGGCTTTGGAATGCAACTCCACAGAGACACGAAGCTACAAACTCAATGAACATCCTGTTTCATTCAAGTGCATATGAATGTTAACATGGCACATGCTGTTTGAAGGCATTTAACCGTGAAGCCATTTTTTTTACTTTAAAATCTGTGCATGTGTGTCATGATTTTTTTGTAGGAAACTCCTGTCAGCAATGAAAGGATTTGTGGGTTACGGCACATTTTCCACCCAACCCCAATATCACCGTGTGTGTGAAACACAAAATTAATTCTCTCTCACAGTCTGATCTTCTACTGAACAAACACATCACCACATGTTTTCTTTGTACCTATGCGCCGCAACAACACGAATGGCACTGTGTCTTGGTTTCTTATGAACGGGAGCAAGACGTTTTCTTTGCATTTATTTCTTTGCATTTGTCAGACACTTTTATCCAAAGTAAGAAACCCATTCAAGGTACACAATAGATCAATTTAAGCAAAATGGTTCTTCTGTGGCATCCTGAGGCACCGATTTTAAGAGTGTACCCACTACCTGGAACTGTTACAGTACCTTTCAGTAACAGAGTTAAAAAGAAATAGAATTAAAACAATGAAAATTGATGTGAGATGGCAATTAAAAAAAAGTGACACAACATCTTGAGGCCACGAGTTACTTATCTTGAGGCCACGAGTTACTTATCTTGAGGCCACGAGTTAGTATCTTGAGGCCACGAGTTACTTATTTCGAGGCCACGAGTTAGTATCTTGAGGCCACGAGTTAGTATCTTGAGGCCACAAGTTACTTATTTTGAGGCCACGAGTTAGTATCTTGAGGCCACGAGTTACTTATCTTGAGGCCACGAGTTAGTATCTTGAGGCCACGAGTTAGTATCTTGAAGCCACGAGTTAGTATCTTGAGGCCACGAGTCACTTATCTTGAGGCCACGAGTTAGTATCTTGAGGCCACGAGTTAGTATCTTGAGGCCACGAGTTACTTATCTTGAGGCCACGAGTTAGTATCTTGAGGCCACGAGTTAGTATCTTGAGGCCACGAGTTAGTATCTTGAGGCCACGAGTTACTTATCTTGAGGCCACGAGTTAGTATCATGAGGCCACAAGAAAAGGTTTTTTTTTTTTTACAAAGTGGGACCAGAGGGGCTCCGTAGGTTCTTTTGCATATTAAGGAGAATAAGTCGTTTTTCACCAACTTTGACAAAATACATGTCAGTAAACATGAGCAAATTTGGTTAAACTCTTTACAATGATGTGTTATTTGTTAACATTGGTTAATGCATTAACTTATTAATAACTAATAATGAACTATTCAGTTTTCTACATTTATTAATCCTTGTTAATGTTACTTCATGTCAATACTTATTAATGTTCATGGTTCATTAAACATCTTAATGCATGTCAACTTTTGATATGAATAATGTATAAGTAAATGCTGAAATGAATGCAAACTAATATTAATAAATGCTGCATTTTTTTTAATTTAATTAAATCTGCTAATGCATTGTCATTGTTAACTAACCTTATCATAAAGCATGACCGTAAATATAAAACACAATATTTTGACTGGCTACACACATTTAGGAACAGATGCCTTGAAGAAGAGAATCAGTAAATGAAGTCCAGCATCATTGTGCTGATAGAAGGAAAAAGTCTTCTCTCACACCATGAAACTTTAAGCTTCAATAAGTTAAAGCATACACGTCATTTACTTTCTCAAAGAAAATGTAATAAACTCAACACTAATAAATACAAATATTAAACAGTAACTGGATATATTCTGTCAATTGAGCCAGTCAAAACTAATCACACACACACACACACACACACACACACACACACACACACACACACACACACACACACACACACACACACACACACACACACACACACACACACACACACACACACACACACACACACACACACACACACACACACACACACACACACACACACACACACACACACACACACACACACACACACACACACACACACACACCTCATTTTGTCACCCATGTGTTGAGACTGCCACAGTGTGTCATTTACTATAAACACACACGGGGTAAAATATGATCACAATACGTTCTGTTTCACAATCAGTAAAGTTCACAATAATGAGAGATGTCAGTGTGTGTGAAAGCACTGAGGATGCTGATTACTACAATATATGGACCAATCTGATATATTTCCATATTTCCAGATTCTCTTTTCCACTGGTTGGTATGTGTGTTTTGTGTATGTATTGTAATATAGAGGACATAAAGACATATACATTAATATAAAGAAAGCAAGTCAGAATGTTAACTCTATATATTCCTTTAGCTCTGTTGATTATTCGAACGGCAGAGAATATATACCTTGTAATGCATCATAAGATTCTATTGTTAAAAATTCTGCAGAAACGTAACCATGCATATGAAAAACGTCAAGTCTTTTCATAAAATCATGAACATTCATGACTTTACAGGGTCACAAAGCTATGACATCATCAGCCTGTGTCTCAGTTAAAGTAAACACAAATAAATAAACAAACAGATGCACAACATTATGGAAATTAGAGATGGGAGTTGATGGCATGTAACAACAATATTTACTTTATGTTTTGCTCTGCCCATCTCTCTCTCTCTCTCTCTCTCTCTCTCTCTCTCTCTCTCTCTCTCTCTCTCTCTCTCTCTCTCCTCTCTCTTTCTCTCTCCTTCCTGTTGACTGATAACATACATGTTATTACCATTCACTTTTGCTGCAGATCATGCAAAAATGTAATGTATTTTTTTTTCTGAAATCAAGACACTTTCTATCCACCTCTCAGCCTGCCTCCAAATACCCCCGCCGACACTTTCCCGGCCAGCTCTCACTTTGACGCATAACTTTTTCTACTCTCATTGTTCGCTGTGACCCAGAGCACAATCGTTTTCCTCCATACACTTCCTGCTTCACAGGAAGTGCTGTGTAGGACCATTTCCTCCACTTTTTAGACTACAAATGTTCAGAATCAGGGTCATTCCCTTCTCCCGAAGACCTAACTAAATACAAGCCTTTACTGTTAAAAATATTTCAAGATTATTAAATATCACACAAATAAACAGTTGCATTAAATTTTAAATATTATAAAAAATTACATATACTTTTTTCTGTTAAAATAATTGATCAATAGTCCAACAGTTAATTTCTCTAAAATAAACAAATGTTTATTAAGTTTATGCAGCGAAAATACCTATTTTAAATTTATGGATATATTTGTCTATATATAAACAATTTTTTTGGTGAATTTTAATAGAAAGCTATTGAGAGTTTCATATACAACAATTTGAACAGTATATTTACTTAATTTCAAAGCTTTTAAATGCACTCATATTTTGAGTGTAAATTGAGTGTTGATAATCAAAAATAAGCGTTGATGAACAAAATAAGTCTATAACACAGCACCTTTAACACTAAGTCACCAACACAACAGTTGAATTGAGAAAAATATCTACACATATATAAACTAGAGATGCTATCTGTGCATTCTTCAAATTTGAACGGAGAATTTCGTTTAATTGAAAGACTCTGTGCTTCGTGCAGATATCCTCCATACATTCAATAGCTGATTCAACATCTGTCTTTCTTTAATGCATACCTGTACATTATGTGAATCAACCCCCCCCCCACCAAACAATCAAGGGCCACATTCCAGGCCCAAATTCTCAACCTCACCATTTCTACAAATCACAGTGTGTTTGTGCACTAAAGACAGACGTGATTGCTCGTAATGAGAACTTTAAGAGCTGTTTGCACAGCAGGCTTTATCAGCACCAAACACTCGCAGGATTTCCGCTCTGGGATTGTCTTAAAGTTCCTGTTCTCCACAGGAAACGCCGAATAAAAAGCAGGAGAAAAACGCCCAAATGCATCTCATTCTTCACCGGTCGGATCGCGGCGAGCATCGCGACCCAAACCGCTCTTCTTCAATCACAAGAAGAAGAATTTATAAGAGATGCTGAAGATGGAAAAGCTCATGTCAACAGATCGCCACGAGATCACGTGACCTCATGATTCGAGGGTGAGTGAAGATTAAAATCCACTTTTTTTCTATTTCTAAATTAAAATAAAATGCAATGCTTTTTTATAACTCTTAAAAATGTGTCTGCATTTTTTATTTATTTAAATATGACATTCAAAAAAATTCTCCAAATACAATTATTTATTCTATCAAACTAGTTTTAGATTATTTAAAAAAAATGTTCTATAAAAAACAAGCAGGAATTGAACCCTGGCTCGGATCAAAACTCAATTTTCCTTCACTTGGGTTTCTATTTTGTGACGTGGTAAACATTCCACACCCGGTGACGTCACTCGTGTCTCCCCGTAAGCGCTTCTCCCGGGACGTCCCGGTTCAGGAGGGGGGGGGGGGGGTACTGTTACCCCCTGCATGCTTTGACAGTTGTGAAAGAGCAAAACTGAGCGTGCAAAAAAGTCCAAACCCCACGCAAACGAGAGAAGCGGGTCCGTGAGGCACACTATAGGAGTTTGGGAGGATATTCTAATTTGGGTTTGAAAGTTTATTTTTGGGACTTCTTTACATCCCAGTGAACAGAACTCAAACAGTAAGTGTTTTTATATAGATTCATTAATGCATGCATTAATTCTGCTTAAAATACCTAGAAAGCATCACTGAAGTTCTACTGGATTGAATGGTTCTGATGTGATCTGGACTGGTTCTATTGGGAACTATTATGGTCTGTTGGAGTTTTGTGCCATTGGTTTGGATGGGAACAGAAATAAGTCTCCCCACACTTTCTGATGGGGAACATTGCTTCATGTAAACCCATTAGAATGTCGTGTGTGTGTCATGGGCTGTTCTCATTGTGTGTTGCTGAGTGTGACTTGGACCCACACTTTAATGTTTGAATGGTTCCAAATAATGTTGCAGAGAAATGACGCCGCCTGCTGGTTGTGTTACAAACAGCCACATCAGGCAAAGGTGGGGGGGGGTGGTCACACAAAAATTGTGTCATTTCCTCACACCTGGAGGAGTAAAACCAAAAGAAGATATTTTAAAGAAAGTTGTTAACCAGTCGTGGTCTGGTGGTCCGAGAGTTGGACTTGTAAGTAAGGTTGTGGGGTCGCGTCCCAGTGCCAGCAGACGATACCCGTGTTCTTGAGTAAGACACCTTACCCCTTTTTTGTTCTCCAGTTATGATTGACCAATGCATAATACTGTAAGTCACTTTGGATGAAAGCGTCTGCCAAATGAATAAATGTCAATGTAAATAACCGAACAGCACGGCCCCCGTTTGCTTCTCGTTTCAACACCAGTTTCCAATATTCTTCCGAATATCTTCTTTTGTAATCCACATAAAGAAGCTCTTATAGGTTTGAACTGACTTATTTTTTTCCACTTTAACTTTGGGATAGCGGACAAACACTTCTGCTGTTTCAGTGCAGACTATTAACATTTTTTATAGAAAGAAGCGTTTGCCAGAAAATGTAAGCAAATGGGCATTGTTTGTCATCCTGTTTTTGTGTTGTTCAGTTGCATCAGAAAAGAAATGTCTATGCTTTGAATACTAGTTCATTGCATACTTAATACGGCGGAATAAAGTGTTTCTTAAAGGATAGTAAACATTATGCAATAATAAACCATTTTGTTTATCAATTGACCTCACCACACTTTTTATTAAAGAATCTTCCTCCAATTTAAAAAAGATTACTTTGTTTAATGATTATTATTTTCTGCCAAATTCAAAATATGATTTCATATTTCACCCTGTTTCACATACTTTATTTTTAAAGAACTAGTAGTCAGTACAGTGTGCAGTGTGCAGTGCTCTTGTGTTGTATTCGGGACACATCCACACGCTGTGATGTATTATGAGTCTGGCTGACTGCTGGCCCTCCATTAGTCATAACTGCTTCCGTTTCTCATTAGCGTCATTATTTGTGATTATATTCGATCATGTGTATCAAACTAATGTGCTGATGTGCATTATTTCTCCTTCATTAAAAGACATGAATGATGATTGCTATATGTGTTGTATTGCATCTGTTTATATAGAGGCTTTCTATCAGAATGTAGATTGTTACACTAACATAAACATTTCAGTGAGACCTGTTGGCGTAATCTGGATAACAAGCATCATTTCTTTTATCAAGTGTCAATGAAGAACAGATCATCTGAAATGTTTGGATTGATAGAGTGACTTGTGCTCTTAAATTAGACAGAGATGTTTATTTGTCAAAAGGGAAAATCTAAAAAGTACAGTTTGCACCAAAATGTACATTTATTTTTATGTTGGCTTATCAAACCTATTTAAAACATGTCAATAATAGGCAAAAACACCCAAATCTGATAATAAAATTAATTCTTTCGTTTTTAGCATCTGGAATCTGATTCAAGCGTTAAACATCCTCAAAACTCCTTAAACATGTGAATTAGTTTTGTGGCGCCTTTGTTAATTCTGCTAATATGTGCTTTCATCCTATAGTAGAGAGAAAGAAAAGAACACTCAAGGAAAGTAGAGGGTAAAGAAGGATGGAATAATGATTTTCCTTTTAAAAAAGACATTGAATGTCCATTTAAAAACCCATTGCTGGATACAATTCTGAATATTAATAAACCATTGTAAAGATGTTGGGAAATATATTTGTTGCTACTTTTAATAACTCTCTCGTGAACATTATAGGGCAGACACAGAGGAGGGTACGAACACATACATCATAAAAACCTCAAACAGAAAGCAGAAATGCATTAACAGGTTTAAGATGGCTCATTAATCTCAAGAAAATATGAGAACACGGCTCATTAAAACGGCTTTTTAGTGTGCGCACCTTAAAGTCTTCCTCGTGTTGTAACTACATGTGTAAAAAGTGTTTTCCAACTAGAAAAATGACTTTAATACAGATGAGTTGGTAAGCTTCATGTTGGATGTAAATGCTTTATAAGTTTAATAATCAGTTCCATGTTTTTAATAACATGGTGTTATTAAAATAACATACAAGACAACCTGAAGTTTTAGTTTTAGATGGACACAGTAATATGTCTTAATTACATGAAAATGAAACTTTGTAACTTTAGATGAATCATAAGTCTTATCAAGTCTGCAGATATGCTCAACCTAAAGCGACATGTTGGATTTAATGAAGTGTGTTTCATAACAAATCACATTCTGAAATGAGAGTCATTTGGTTTCATTTGGCTAAATTGTCGCTCTTTATCTGTCTCGTGTTTTTGAACATGAAACAGTTTATCATTTACAGCCAGTGAAAATTATTATAAATGATGTGTATTTAAATGGGATGAGAGCAATGTGTCTTGTTTGAGGAATTCTTGTGTGTTCTGTATATGATAGCTCCCATCTGTTCGTGTGTCACCATGATTTTTTTTAAAAACGATAGTTCACCCAAAACTTTTAAAATCATTTGTTCGCCCTTAAATCTGCATGACTTTCTTTTCCCCCGCAGAACACAAAAGAATATATTTTGAAGAATGTTACCAAACAACACTAACTCCTGTTGGCTTCCCTGTGTGAACACAAAACCAATTTCTCAAATTCTTTTGTGTTTCATAGAAGAATGAATCATGTAGCTGAAGGATTGAAGTATATGAATTATTGCTCTGTATTTTCTAAGGTAGCTGGTCTCATCGGCTCACACCCGTGCAGCAGACACACACACCTGGGACAGATACTGAGAGATGTACACAACAGTCGTGCTGTCCTCTCTGTTTCTTCTGTATGTGACCAGCACGCCTCAGTTTCACAGTCACCATGGGTAACACTTTTCTCTTTTCTATTATAGTCATATACACACACTCCCCCATTCCTTTATATCGTCTTTTAGACACATCTGAAGTAACACAGAGGTGGCAGGAAGTCTCGGTTCACACATACAAAAGCATCACAGGTCAAAGGTCACTATGAGGTGAAGGGTCAGTGAATATAATAGCTGCTAATTTCTATAGCCAATCACATTTCATTTCGGCTGATGGATGCCAAGCTTGCCAATGCAAATATGTAACACACACACACAGACACACGGACACATCCACACACACAGACACACATGGGCACACACACAAACAGAGACACTCACACAGACACACACACAATTTAAGGTTACAATGCAAAATTAATTTTTATCACCTATATATTATATTTTATTATAATACTTAAAAGTAATTGTAGAATAGCCTGAACCCAAATTGTATTTTTATCAAAATTACCTTTT
This sequence comes from Triplophysa yarkandensis, assembly GCA_033220385.1. Classification (NCBI taxonomy): domain Eukaryota; kingdom Metazoa; phylum Chordata; class Actinopteri; order Cypriniformes; family Nemacheilidae; genus Triplophysa; species Triplophysa yarkandensis. The sequence continues at coordinate 8,798,781 of CM065666.1, forward strand.
TTTACAGAATCACCTCAAATATCAATACTCTATGTGTGTTCTTGTGTGTTTCAGGAGGAGGGTGTGTTTTGGTGATGGCCGGAGTCCTCGTATGTCCCACATCACAGAGACATTTATCCAACCCGTACACAAGCCCTACATCACCATGTGTCTAAACCAACGCCTCTGTAGCACATACAAGTAAGAGTACACACACGCACGCACGCACGCACAGATGTGTCTAAAAAGTGTGTAATGCGTGTTCTGTCATTGTGTTCTGACACTCATGTGTGATGTCTGTGTGTCAGAACTATCTACAGAGTATCTTACAGGCAAGTGAGCAAAGCTGTGCATAACGTACAGATGTACGCACACTGCTGTCCGGGATGGAGACGCATGCACTCACACAACTGTAACCAAGGTAACAAGATGCTGAAGTGATTTGTGACATAGTTTTTAAGTACTATAAAGGCTGATGTATGTCTCTCTCTTTATCTAGCTGTCTGCGAACTGTCTTGTGCAAACGGAGGATCGTGTTTGCGGCCTAACCTATGCACGTGTCCAAAAGGATGGATGGGACAGTACTGCCAAACAGGTATATGCTGCAAAAGAGCATTATTTATAACGAAGCTACAAAAGACACAAAAATGAAAATTACATCATAATGTACTCAATCTCTTGTCCTTTCAAACCTGCGTGATTTCCTTCTCCTACAAAACAATTAAGAAGATATTTTAAAGAAAGTTGGTTACTTGCAACTGTTTTGTTGAGTGTCTTGAAATGATCGGCTGTTTGGTTACCAGCATTCAAAATATCTTATGTTTCGTGAGATGAAAACAAATCATGCATGTATTAAATGACAAGAGTGTAAGTAAATGGTCGATTTTGGGTGAACTATCACTGTTATATGCCAAATGTCCAAACATGCAAAAGTTCCCCAATGGCCCGCAGAAGTGTTGCCAGATTTGAGCAAATTAAACACAGTTATTAAAATGCTTTTTTTCATCTAAAAGCTTTTTTTTATAACTACAAGTAATTTTTATTTCAGATGTAGATGAGTGTAAAGAAACTAACGGTTGTTCACAGAAGTGTGTGAATACACCGGGGAGTTATAAGTGCGTGTGTGTGGAGGGATTCAGTCTGAATGAAGACGGAATGACATGCTTAAGAATTCCCACGCCCTTCTCCCCAACCGCCGCTCCTCCCACACGAGATCATCTCTCATCGAGTGCTGATACTGGTAAGACAGTCATACATCCTACTCCAGAATCACTGATGTAGACATTATACACACATACATAACAATAAACCTTTGAGAATTTGATATAAGAAACAAAGCATCTCTATCACAGCACTCCCATCATTCACGAAGAGGTCTTTCAGATTTTCAATGAAGAACTAACACTATCTAGGGTACTTAAACTGTGATTACTATCGAGTGCCCACTGATGATGAGACCCTTACCAGCCTCACGATTCATTATTACTTTTGGTACGCGCTATGCCACTCTCAACTCGTACCGTGAGTAATAGTGCACTGTGACTGGTGACCCCGGCGACCTCGTATGGACCGGAAAAAAAATCTGCACATCGGCCACGAGAATACATCGTCATCCTTCAAAAAGATCTTTAAGACGTCCATCTCTGTTGAATGTTCTGTTTAAAGAGCATGATATCACATTTTTCCTCCATCTGTTTTCTTTTAGCTTTATTTCTTCTTGATGTGTTTTTGTTCTAGACGTTTCAATGCTCCTGCGAGGTCACCATGGGAACATATGCTAAACTTCACATAATGCCAAAACTGACTTGAGATCTGTAACATCATTGGCAGAGTTTCGTCTTCTTTTTCTCATCTTTCTCAATATCGTTGGTTATCTGTCTACGCTTTAAAAATAACAGTATGAACCCAAACTCCTTAAAAAGACATGTTCAGCGTAACCAAGCGACAGGCTAAAATAATGCCAACTCATTCTAAATGGAGCTGGCTTGACCTCAAACACACATTCCAGCATATAAACAGAACTGTGCTTTTACGAATCTACAAATCTACATGACAAAATATCATGCAACACTCTAAAAATCTTGTTTTTAAAAAGGTGTGTTCACATAAGAAACCCTTTTGTGTTTATTTTGTGTTCATCTGATGATTTTTCTGACCCCATTGGCTCCCGTTGCCTTTAAGTGATAGATCGCCCATAAATTGTAATTTACTCAACCTCTTTTTTATTTTAAACCACCTTTGCTCCTCTGTGAAACAAAAAGTAAGATGTTGCTGGCTAACAGAAGTGAATGGTTGCAATTGCTTTTCGATCATCAACTTTCTTCAAAATATCTTCTTTGGTGTTGTGTGAAAAAAAGGAATTAAAATAATTATATGACATGAAGTGTAAGTGGTAGTAGAATTTTCATTTTGCCTCGATTACTTCTTTAAGCAAGTTTGGAAGATTTCCCTTCCCAGGTATTAAATAATAATTATAAAAAATATTGTATGATCTTGTATTGCTTATAATATTTCGATAATATTCAATTGACCTAAACCGACATCAATGTTTGTGTTTTCAGTACAGTTGACATCTGGAATAATCAAAATCTTAAAAATATTTGTTTATATTATAATTATGAACTACAAGTGAATCCAATTTGAAGGTTTATTGGACACAAATTTCGGAGAGACCCTTGTGCGAGTTTCTCTGTTCCCACACTTGTCAAGGTGTTAGGTTTAATCCCGACCTTAAGTCAGACTTACACATCAACATCTGTCTGCTGCGACGTCCCCTGGGACTTAAGCTCAGTTTAACCTGTCATCACTTTCACTGGCTAAGTTCACTTTAAAGAGTTAACCATGCTAAACTATTCTCTTTACAATTATATGAAAAACAAATCCTTCATCAATTGGTTCCTTGTTGTGTCTTTACATAACTGAAATGCTGTACTGTTCATTTAAGTAAATATCTTATTTAATATGTTGAGTTTATGATTTCTTCTGTACATGAATGTGATGAGCTGAGCAGGAATGAGAATGTTTATATGAGTTTGATGTTTGGGATTTTGGAGACAGGTCACGGCTGGATAGAATGTGTGTCTGTTGTTTCTCTTTATGTTTTGGCTCAGTGCTGCAGATTGCATTCCAGATCCATCAAACACAGACTGCTGGGGGTCACAGTTTTCTTTACACACACACGCACGCACGCAGGCACGCACGCACACACATCTGGGATAGATTGACTGAGTCTGAATGCATGTCTGTGAAAGCAGCCAAGTAAAAAGGAACTTTAAGAAAATGTGTGTGTGTGTGTGTGTGTGTGTGTGTGTGTGTGTCTCATTGACTAGTTCTTACAGTAATAGAGTACGACTGCTTGGTCACAACCCAAACATCTAAAACTAAGTACAACGGCACACACTCTGATATGATTGTTTTTCAGTCGATTTCATCCATCACATGTTCCAACCAATCACTATGTTCTTTTCTCTACTCAAGAAATGTCTGCAGATATTTGAGCTGATTTCTTGTGGGATCCAAGTCTGAAAATAGAACAGCTTGAAAATGCTTTTTGTTCTTTATAAACGGGAAAGAAAGGACATGTTAAGAAAAGTGTGAACACATAGAATTACACCCTGATTTTAAACATGTTTTCACATATTGGTTTAGTGTGAAGGTACACCCAATGTATACAAATATGTAGAAAAGCATTTTTATTTATTGAGTGTTTTTTTAAACAAAATAGGTCTGTGTCTGATTTGTGTTTTCTTTTTAGGTTTGAAATTGATGGAGAATGTAACAGAAGAGGTTCAGATGCTGAAGAATAGAGTGGAGATGTTAGAGCAGGTCAGACACACAAGCACACGCACATACGCACACACATACGCATGCACACACACACACACACACACACACGCACGCACGCACGCACGCACGCACGCACGCACACACCAAGACGTTTAAACAAGATAGCATGAAATGACATAGAAATGATAGAACAAACTGTATTATTGTACAACGTTTATTAAGGTAATGTATGTAGACATTAAGTTGTCTGTCAAGGTATTGCACATTACTTTCACAAAAAATTTTATCTATATGAAGCGGACAAAATTATGGAATTTAGTATGTCATGATTATATTATATTCTAAAATAAGTGAGCAATAAACAAATATTAGTCAATAGTTCTCAAATATACTGCATGATATTGTACTGTTATATCCCACAGTATGTTATTACTGTATTATACTACAGTGCCCTGTAATATTTAAAATAGTTCATTGATAAACTTTAGTAAATACCGTAAAAGACTTCAGTCCTGGAAGAATCAGTCAAGACATAATAAAAATGATTTCTTGAATTACTCACCCTCAAGTTGTTCATGTGTAAAGGCCTTTGTTCTTTTCAACACCAAGAAAGATATTTAGTAAAATTATCTCTTTGACACCATTGACTGCCTTAGTAAGATATGTTAAATTTTTGTTCTGTTTAACAGAAGCTATTTTCAAGAATTTAGCAAATCAAACTGTCCTGGGGCACCTTAGACTGTCATTTAAATGGTTTCCAACAGTATAGGTCAATGATTCCCCGGAAGTATCATTCTTCCAAATATCTCTCTGTGGGTTTTGGGTGGAGTCACAAAACAGACAGGATTTTTAGATTACAAAAGTAGACACAGTAATCACATGGGTTGTTTGTTGAAAATCAGTACTAGCCGATAAAATAAATCTTTATAAACTAATGCATAATTACACACAGTATTGATACGGTTAACTATCCACAGTATTTGACTGAGCATGCAGAAATCACTGTAAGCCAGAAAATGCATTATAGTTGTTTCATGACCTCATTCAGTTTCTATAAGCAAGGGGTGTTCAGTTGCAGAAAGCCATTCTGTAAAGCCTAGAGGACATTATACATCCTACATACTGTTAACAGTTAAACAAGTTCACTCTCATACCTGTCATGACTTTAAATTCTTTCTCTATGTAGAAACTGGAGATGGTTTTAGCCCCGTTCACCACGCTCTTCCAGGTGGATGGTGTCGATGAAAGCAACGGCTTCCTGTCTGACCGGACCAACTTCCTGTCACATTCACTGCAGCAGCTGGATCGCATCGACTCTCTCAGTGAGCAGGTTGGATTTCTGGAGGAACGGATCGGAGCCTGTAAGTTTGTATTTGTGTATGAAAAAAAGGAAAAGACAATTATGCATCCAATACAAACATCTGGGATGTCTTTGATAGGTGCCTGTCAGGAGAACTAAACAATGACTTAAAGATGGGCTGGATCTTCTCACGTGAAAACAACAGATCAACAAGCAGAGCGCTGATCAAAGTCTGAAACATGTAAACACTTTAAATCCATCCAAACGTGGAAGTCACACAAATGTGTCCAGGCAAAACCAAGTGGAACCAGTTTTACAGAGTATGACCCGGTGCGTTGATTCTTTAGTAATGTTTTTATATTGAATTCTGTTTGTGAGTGCAGTTGTATGGTCTCTCCTTGTGTAGGTATAAGCCAGGAGAACGTACATTTTATATTTATAATATCATGTTTCTCTTCTGGGTTTTACTTTGGATAAAACAGGTGTACTTCTGCCGTTTTCATTTTTAAGCTTAAATTTTTTGTAATAAAATTACTTAAACTTTGAATATCTGTAGCATTTATGGAAGTTTTAAGCATGATTGAAGCAAGCATTTAAATGTCTGGGAAACTAAAGCTAACTACTGCTGTCTCCCAAGTTTTTTCCTGGATTTACATCTGAAAAAATGGGGTGTTATAATCAGGGTTCATACTGATTTTTGACGGGTCAAATTCCATGATGTAAACATCCATGACCTGATGTTTTATAAAATGTAAATGTATGTGTTAAATAAGAAGAAAAATCCATGTTCAAATTTACCACAACATCTGATAGAAATTTAAAGACGATCTATGTGGTTTATAAACAAATTTCCAAAAATTTTGGATTTGTTTTTCAAAAATTTCCAGGCCTTAAAAATGGCATTTTATCGTTCCATGACATTTCCAGGTTTTCCATGACTTTAAGAACCCTGTATAACCGAGCTATGAGCTTTAAACATCCGGCTGTGCCAAATATGTTTAAACCGAGAAATTTATCAGGACCACTATTTTTACACACAAAAAAAGTTAAAGAAGTTTTCAAATTAAGATTATAATACAGTAAAATGTTCCATATTAATATCAGGTTATGCATTTCCTTTATACAAGATAGGACATTTTCCTAGCTACATCTTTAAAAGGGGCTGTCTTATATTTGAGGTGGTCTTATATTCAGGACAGTAACATGTGTTTGTGTACGTGTAAAATATAGAACGCAACAGAAAACGATTTAAAATAAAGAGAACAAATCTTAACATTTCAATAGGAAAAACAGATTTTATTTACTCTTTTTCCTAGATGCTCTTTACACGGGTCGTATCCAGACTCTATCACAATCGATATTTTATATAGAATTATCGTCTCATGATTTTACAGATTTACAATGGGCTTTAGCTTGGTTGTGTGTGATCGCCACACAAACACATTCAATGCACACACAAACCCTCGCACGCACGTGCACATACACACGGCTGCCTGTGAAATGTTCGAAAAAACCAGAACATTTCAACACTTCATCTGGTCTTAATAGCTTTGGTGACAATCACACAACTTGTACATATTTTCATACACTTTCCAGGTACTGTAGGTTTTGTGTTTGGCAGAGCAGAAATAAGACTGAGAATAAGAAAGAAAGGCTTTCAAAAACTGTAGTATACACAAAATAAAAAGGGGTCAATAATAGCATCATCTGTCAATTTATGCTATTAACATTAATAATCCCAGATCATGTGTTTGACGAGAGCAAACCGACCAGATCTTTCTGGGGTTCAGTTCTGAAATATAAGCTTGTACGTATTGAATTAGTGATGTTATACAGTCTTAACAAATAATAGGAATCACAACATCAAACATTGAATATGATTCCATTATAAACATCTTCAAAAGTTATAAATATTAATATAAGGCCGTAAGATGTTAATAAATACGTGTTAAATAAATTTAGATTAGAGATTAAATCATAAATGTTTTTACTTTTTCTAATTTCCAGCAGGTAAAATGTTAGCTTTTCCAACATTCTGTTATGCTCTTTGAGAGCTGAAACTTTAACACGATAAAAGCTTTTGCATATTTTGTAGAGGGCATTTTCAAATCTCTAGTAGAAACAAAAAACCTTAAAACCTTTATATATCAATTACTTGAAAGCAAGGCGCAAGCCATTGAGATAACGGCACAATCTAGATATAATACTTAATAAATCAGTCATTATAATAATACCTCTCTGGTTTTCATTTGAACAAGTTAAAATGATGTTAAAAAGTATCTAAGAAGGAAAATTATGTAAGTAATGTCGAAGCTTAAACACAAACAGAGAAACTTTGAATGAACGAATTACTGAACTAAAGCTGAACGTTTTCAATTCTACAATGTAATCCAACGATCTTGATCACAGATCAATAATCAACAGTGTTTTTACAAGGGTTGGTCTGTACGCAGCCCACGATGGCCTGTACTTTGGACACATGGCACAGAAGAAGCTGCACTTGGTAACCGTGAGAACAGACCTGTTTGTTGAGAACCTTTTGACACCCGAGGACAAACAAATTTAGAAAAAAATAAACTAAAACTCTGAAAAAGAACAACCATTTGGTGTTGATCTTAACTGCTGAGTATCACACACAAAGGCAGGAGTGCGTTCATTAAATATTACATCATTTTTCTTGGTCAACAGCTTTCCTTTAAATATATGAAATGAATTGAAACAATAACAGGGCATGTTGGAGCGCTCCCATTGGTTGAAAGGCTGAAGGTGGACTACAGAAAATAAATAATTACAGAAAAAGTAATCAATAAAAAATATAAAAAAGGCGTTTCACTGATTTCGGTTAATGCAAGAAGATTACTAGAGAAAAGTAACCTAAACATAACAGATGGCGTTAATGAAGATCTTTAAAGAAAGAGAACAAGAGAAACAGAGAAAGTCAAAAGGCATGCAGAACAAACACACATCCACATTGTTCTTAGGGTGTCAATCCAGACTCAACCTGTCGCCGACAGCAGCCCTCCGATCTCGACAACCAAGGCGCGCAATGAGTCACGCCAAGCCAGGTTAAAGGTCACTTCCCAACTTCAAAATAATACTTTCCACTGCTCGTCGCCCCCTGTAGTCCAACAGGAGGTCAAATCTAACCTAAGATAACATCTGCTGTATGTATTCACGTGAATGCTTGTGTATGCAATGTCAGTCTGTGTAAAGATATGTATTCCTCCTGCATGAGGACGCCATAGAGGATACCGAAGCGCCTGGTGGTCATGGTTACCGTCCCCACCATGATGACGTAGCCATCCTTGCTGTCAGGCAAAATGACAGAGCGTGGAAGCGGCAGGGCTCTCAGTGATTGGACGGCCCGTTGCTCTGGAGAGGTTTACCGGAGAGCTCCAAAAAAGCCGAGAGCATGATGCGCCGTGATTTATCGGAGAGCGATGTCACGTCCTCTGTCGTCAGTCCCTTCGTCTCAATCTTCGGAAGGATTTTTAGAGTGATCTTTCCTGTTGGAAATGAAAGCAGAAATGTTTGTTATACATCACCACCGACATCAACAAATTCAACCAAATGTGATCAACCAAAGCAAGTTTAAATGCAACTTTACTTGTCTTATAAAAACTACAGACTCACCTGACGTGAACTCTTTCTCTTTCCGACGGTAGAAGTTGTTGTAGGAAGAGAACACGATGGGTATGATAGGAACCTGGTGGAGTAAACCAGCGCAATAAGTCCTCAGTTCAGTAAGAATATAAACACACACTAAAACAAACCACACACACACAAACTACAATCCGATGCACGCTAATAATAGATTTAGAGAAGAGTTCAGCTCTCACGAGAATACAGCTTAACAAAGTGTGTAGTCCACTTAAAGGGACAGCTCACCCAAAAATTATTTTAAAATTTACTCATGTCATTCAAACCTAACTTTCTTATACGGAACACAAAAGAAGATATTTGGAAGAATCCCTTCTGGATTCCACTGAATGAACACAAAACCCCAAAGACTTTTCTCAAAATATCTTCTTTGTGTTCTAGACAAAATTAATCACATTTCAAGAGAAAATTATTTTAACCGCTGTACAGATATAAGACAGCATGAAGTCCATTGTCTAGCTTTATCTCCATAAACTAATAAGAAACATCCGGTTTTCATCAGTCTTATGTCTGTCTGCTCATCTGGTTTAAGTTGCGTTGGTCTGGTGATCATGTTGTGTTATAATATCAGTCTAAATATCAGCATGCATTATTACACACATGTGACTCCAATGTTTAAATCTGCATTCTATGATATTCTGATGAATCACGCAGTTATGCTTCTCCTGTATGAATGTGGTGTGTGTAGCATCTTAACAGCAGTACATATTTATTCCATCCATAGGTCTCACGCACGCACGCACGCACGCACGCACACACACACTTATGAATTTTTTTCTGCAGAACACAAAAGAAGATATTTTGAGGAATGTTGGTGATAAAACAACACTGGACCCAAATTATTCTTCAATCTAGGATCCTAAAACTACTGAGACACTACTCAAAATAGCTTCTTTTGTGTTCCATTGATTCAAAAAGTCACATTCAGGTTTTGTATGATATGAGGGTGAAACAGTTTGAAAGAGGTTCTCTACAGTCAAGCTACCATGTGTGCAAAACTCCACTGGCAAACTAGGTAATGAGGTCCAAGCGTTTTTATAAGTATTTAAAAGTCATTAATTACCCTCCAACATCATTAATGAGAAAAATCACAGAAAGAAAGAGGAAGTTATTTACGACCACGCTGCGTGCACCAGGCCTAAACCACAATCACAATTTGTTTAATTCTCTTGGTGGCCTGGCTTGATTCTCAACTTTTTCACTACCCCAAAGCAAGGAAACACTGCGGGAAACTGTTTCATGTGGCTTTAAGGAACTGAGTTTATGTGAAACAAATTCATGAAGCAAAAGTGTCTGTTGGCATAGACAGTACATTCAAGTCATCCAAATATAAAAATTCTGTAATAACCAACCATCCTGTCAAAATCCACTTCAAACCTATGTGACTTTTTATCTTCTGCATGAGAAAAAACATATTTCGAAGAATGTTGGTATCTGAACAACAGTGGCACACATTCACTTCTATTGTATAGACACAAAACCAATGCATTTGAATGGGTGCCAATTTTTAACATTCTTCAAAATATCTTCTTTTGTGTTCTACTACAGAATGATCATACAAGTAGATGACAAGTGAACTGAGTAATTTATGACATTTTTATTTTAAGGTGAACTATCAATTTAAAATTACACAGAATCTGTGCACCACACACTAATAGGAACAAGAGCTCCCTCTGTTGGTGAACACATGATGCACAACAGATCAAAACAGACACCACAGGAATTAAAGGTTAAACTCCGAGGTTCAGGTTAGAACAGGTTGTGCCAGTGTGTCATATTCGGGACAGGAGTTTTACCTTTGCACCTGGACATCAGATCAGGTCATTTGTAGGTCAACAGGTTAAGAAAGTTAATGTAACAGAACTCAAGCATGTTTGAAAACGTCCAGCAAGTCTTATTTCATGACACAACTGCTTAAAACTTTTGATTTGAAGGAGTATGCATGTTGTTTATTGTGTTACGCTCACCTGTGCTTGTACCGCCAGATGAAACGCTCCCTTTTTAAAAGGCAAAAGGTCACCATTCTGATTGCGTGTGCCTTCGGGAAACACCCACAAACGGATCTACAGGAAAAAAAAGATTAAAGTAAACAAAATCATTTCTAACAGCACTTACAGTAAAAACGATACCCATTGATCTAGATATTTCCATAATCCAACCAAATGTTTTATTTAAAACTAGATTTACATTTCCTGAAAACACCAAGGTTTCAGGGCGCATAAAAGAGCTGATCTGAGTCAGCTCAAATTGAAAATTCTATCATCATATACTGATGTCTTCATGTCTTCTGCAGAACACAAAAGAAGATATTTTGAAAAACGTTGGTAAAAGAAGACAGGTGTCCATAAAAATAGAAGTGACGTGTCACTTACCAACTCTCTTCAAAATATCTTCTTATTTTTTGTTCAGATGACAGATATTGCATTTTGGGGTGAACTGTCTCTTTAATACTTTTACTACTGTTATAGTATTCTTTTTAATACTTCAACATAATAAGAACACATGCAATGTTTCCTAAACACACCTGGTCAGCCAGAATGGTCTTCGCGGCGTCACCCATGACCGACTTTGCGTCGCTGGTCTTTTTGCGATTGATGAAGACGATTCCTCCCAACCAGCAGATCATTCCCACCGTCCCCGCCCATATGAGCTCCTTCTTCGCGATCATGGTACAGCGGTCCGGCAGAATCTCCATCATGCCTGCAGATGATGCGATCAATCATGTGATGTCTGGGTGTGTAAGTAGGAAGGAGAAGAATTTAAGCGGGTCTGGGCACGTCGTCCCATAGGTGGAATTCTATAAACAGATCTGCCATTTCTGTTTCATATCATTAAAACAACCATGCCGGGTTTCTATGTTCCTAGATGGAGCATTGACGTATTGTGACACCTGTCGTATATGCGATGTTACTGAAATAAATGTATTTCTGTTTGTGTGTGTATTGTTCACCTAGCACGTCAAGTGATGATTGGTGGTTGGAGATGATGACATAAGGTCCTTCTGTTTGTAGATGCTCCCAACCGCTGACCTCATAGCGCAGACCCAAGAAATATTTCACATGTCGGACCAAGAATCGGATAACTCTGCGAAGAAACACAAAAATCATTTTCTTAGTTTATTTTAGCAAATATATGCACATTTTTATGTATAACTTTTTTCACTGTATATTGTTAACTGTGCAACACTAAATGACTGACACAATGATATTGTGAGCCTGACCTTTGAACACATTTAAGCTTCATATCAGTTCTCAATATGTGAAGCAAGCAAAAGACATCTGAAGTTACACAACCACACAACTGAACTCACACGCTATAAGATTAGAAACTCTGCGTCATTAGCATTCAATGAGAGGGAGGTTAAGTTAGTTGTCAAACTGTGGCAGACTTATTCCAGACTTGGATTAAAATGATTTCTAAATGTTTACAAAGAGCCGTGGGTGTTCTGTGTGGTGTTGTCTTAACAAATGAGCACATCAAGATAAATGTGCTGGTACAGACAGTAGTTTGCAAAATGACACTGAGGTTAATGTGCAGAAACATTGTGTGCGATCATTTCGTTATCAAATGTATCTGTTTACGTCAAGCTAGAACACTTTCAACACAAAACTAGAATGACCACATCATCACTGTTAACACAACTTCTTGATGATCCGATGTTAATGTTGTTGTGTAACACTAGGATTGGAAAGCAATCCTGAATCAAAAAAGTAGTCGTGTGACACTGTTTAATGGAAGCACTGATTTTTTACTTTATTTTTTTGCAATGTTTAGAAAACGGTACACAATTATTGTAATGGAAACCCAAGGAATTATGTCCTGAGGGGTTATTCAAAGGAGTACTCCATTCAAAAATAAAAATACTTTTGTTATTTATTCCAAAATGCATATGAAA
>CM065666.1:8816400-8923900 GCA_033220385.1 Triplophysa yarkandensis
TTAATATTCATGTGTCCGTCCATGAGCAAAATGTGTTATGGATGACAATCCTGAAAATAGCCTGACTTTACCATAAAAAATCATGCACTTAAAAAGTAATAATTCTCTATACATTTAAATAGAGACCTCACATGGGTATTTGAACCAAATGTAGACATGTCTCCTATAGGTTAACTTAAAACCTTTAATAAAAACTCAATATTTTCATGATAAGGTTGACATTTCTAAAGATTTGTCCATTGGTTAGCAGGCTGAGACACATGATGTAAATATTCCCACTTTGTTGTGTGTTTAAACAGAATGAATCAATTGATTCAAATGAATCGACTCCCCATGCATAAGTATTGCACACAGAAGACTGCTGAGAGTTTGAAAGCCTCCAGTGTGTTTCCGGGTACTGGGGGCTTGTGTTTCCCTGTCAGTGCCTCCACCTATGTTTTCTTTAGGTAAAGTTCACCTATGTAAATTATTTCATCTTTAATCAACGTATAAACAAGCTGGCATATTAACAACATCCTTAAAAGTATAACTTACACACTCCTTTGGTTTCCCCATAATGCAAATAAAATAAATATAGATGCGTGAAATAAATAAATATAAAATAACAAAACTGATAAGGACAGATAAACAAATAATTATAAATAAATAAACTAAACGTTTCGGCTAATTTGTCAAATAATTTGTATTCTTCAAACGACACCTTCGAATTAAAGGCTTTATTATTATGCGACCAATTTAATGTTTAACTCAACAGTTTTATCTCATTTAACCAATGGCTCAAGCTGGGTTTTGATTAACACCATAACCAGATTAGAGATTCTTGAAGATGCAGTTAACAGGATTAAAGAAAATCGGTTGTCTAATCTGGTTTAAGGTCTGATCCTGATATGCTGTTTGAGGAAGATGAATTTATCAGCGATCACTGTAAACTTAGACAACTTAGTTATTATGTTGGTTTAAATAGTTTTAATGGTTACTAGGTTTAATAGCTAAACCCCATTAAAACATGATTCTGTACTCAATGTCTGAATTATTGTGTTCTTTGAATTTAGTGATAGAAAAATGTCATTCACATGGCAGAGATTCTGTCAGCATTTTCTGTTATGATGAGAGTCAGGCTGTGACATCTGTGACACAACAGATATCACCTCACCTGATACCCTGCTAGTTCTGGACCTTGTCCCCAAAAACAATGTCATTTCAGTGCTGTGATGTTTACTTTGGACCTTTACATATGGCACAGAAAATGGTGGTAATCCAAAAATAAAACACGTGGTCATTATTTTAGATGTCATTTTTTATAGTAACTCAATTCTTTTCTACATTAAAGGAAAATGAATGACTGTTAATAGACTATTCTCTTTTATTCTATTAAATAAATGTATAAGATAAACAAAAATGTAGAATTTTTATTCCTGTGTTATGTCTATTATAGTATCCACTGAATGATGCAAGAGTAAAATATTTCAATAATATAGAAATATTTCACAGTATTCTATTCTATTTTATTCTATTTAATAGAAGTAAAAGTTAAACTACAATTTTGAGTATACATTCTTGTGTTATGTCTTTTATAGTATACACTAAATAAAATAAGAGGAAACTATTTCAATAACACAGAAGTATTTCACTGTATTATCCTATTCTATTCTATTCTATTCAATTCTATTGTAGTCTATTCTATTCTATTTAATTATAGTATAAGTAAAAGTAGAATTTAGAATATATATTTATGTGTTATGTCTTTTATAGTATAAACTGAATGAGGTAAGAGTGAAACATTTTAATAATATAGAAATATTTCACTGCATTATTCTATTCTATTCGATTCCATGTAACAATAGTATAAGTTAAACTAACATTAGAATATATATATTCCTGTGTTATGTCTATTATAGTATCCACTGAATGATGCAAGAGTAATATATTTCAATTATAAAGAAATATTCCACAGTTCTATTCTATTTTTTCTATCCTATTCTATTTTAACAAGTTCAATCTAAGTTTAACAAAAAGTTAGAGTATATATTTCTGTGTTATGTATATTATAGTATTCACTGAATGATGTAAGAGTAAAATATTTCAACAATATAGAAATATTTTACAGTTCTATTCTATTCTATTCTATTCTATTCTATTCTATTCTATTCTATTCTATTCTATTCTATTTAAATATCGTACAAGTCAAAGTAGAATTTAGAATATATACCTCTGTGTTATATCTTTTATAGTATAAACTGAATGAGGTAAGAGTGAAACATTGTAATAATTTAGAAATATTTCACTTTATTATTCTATTCTATTCTATTCTATTTTTCTATCCTATTCTATTCTATTCTATTCTATTTTTCTATCCTATCCTATTCTATTCTTTTCTATTCTATTCTTTTCTATTCTATTCTATTCTATTCTATTCTTTTCTTTTCTTTTCTTTTCTTTTCTTTTCTATTCTATTCTATTCTTTTCTTTTCTATTCTATTCTATTCTATTCTTTTCTTTTCTTTTCTATTCTATTTTTCTATCCTATTCTATTCTATTTTTCTATTCTCTTATATTCTATTCTATTCTCTTATATTCTATTCTATTCTCTTCTATTCTATTCTATTCTATTCTATTTTTCTATTCTATTCTATTCTATTCTATTCTATTCTATTAAAGGGATAGTGTATTTTCTGTCGGGGGAAGTAAATCAGTGTCTTCACTTCCCCCTTAAGGCTCTTTTGAGGAGGCCGTTTCTCTCCGGTTGCTCGCGCTGCGTACAGAACGCGTGATTCTGGCGTCGCGTCGCGTGCACGGCTCGCACGGAGCATCGGGAGAACACGGACGGATTATCTCGAGCATGTCTCAGCTGATCTTCAAGACGTCTTCGGCGGCGTCGCACGGCGATGATGATGATGATCGGATCTTGAGTGTGAACATGCGCGTGCAAGATGTGCGTATGAGCGCAGACATTATGGGATGTCTCACCCGTGTGTACCCGAATGCGCGCTAAAACAAAAGGCCATCTGCGCGTTCGCATCGCTTTTCTGGAGAACGTCTTGAGTCTGATGGAGGAGGAGAGACTCTGAGAGAGAGAGAGAGAGAGAGAGAGAGAGAGAGAGAGAGAGAGAGAGAGACCTGCTGTTATCAGTGAAGATGCCGCGGAGTCTGCGGAGGATCATCCATATGATGTTCTTGTGTCCGTTATCTAAGGGCTTACAGGTAATCTATACTCACCTGAACCTCCTATATCTTCCATACTGGCCATTAATAATCCATATATATCCATAAAGGCTCATATCATGTTAAATTTTACAAACCATGATTTAAGTGGCTGGTTAACATAACCTCTATGAAAGGGTTTTACAGTAATGTGGAGTTAATACAATACTATACATTTTCCTGGGGGTAAGTATGTTTTTGTGTAGGTGTTTATAGGTATATGCATTGACGTTTATTCCTTTAGCAGACGCTTTCATCCAAAGCCACTTATGCAGCAGAGCAAACCGGGATAAGATGTCTCAAGGACACTTCAGTTATCGTCTGCTGGCGTTGGGATTCGAACCCACAACATTTTCCCTACAAGTCCAAGTCTCTGACTTGCAGGAACACTGATCGCGAGAATAAACAATGCATATCACAGCTTGAATCCTATTCAATATATAGACTGAATCGTATAAAGAGTGGAAGAGGTTTGCGGATGTATTCCCTATTCTCAAATTTCCATCATCACGCACAATTGGTGTGCAGATTTGTGAAAGTGTTTTTCATGTGGCTCAATTCCTGTTTCACAAGAGCACTTACTCTTAGACAGACCGTGAATGTTCAACCTGTCAGATTCATGTCTGAACTTTACTCGCCAGATGAGAAATGCATTTTTCTACTTTGAAAACACAAACAAAGAATGTGGTTTTAGAGGAAGTAGAACCCGAAATGAAATCATTTCCACATCTTTTGAAACTCGTGTGTCTTTCTTCTCAGCAACATTCAATGAATTATTAAAAGCACACTTTTATTTACAGGAGAATGTCATCCACACCATTTCACACCATGGAAATGAGTTCCCAGCAACACCCTGATAGCAAGATTTTCAGCAGATTACTTCAATTTTACTCTCTTACGGCTTCTTACACAGAGAAGACTTAAGGACATTTTGAATCAGTTTATCACTATACACATTTATTTGTTTGTGTTTCATGTTTTTCATGGAAAAAAACATTGCATTGAAATAAATAAACAAAATAATCGTAGACATTTATACAATATATCATTGTTTCATTTCCACACAAGTTAGAAGGATAGTTCACCCAAAATGGCATTATCGACTCACCCTTTTGTCACATTAAAATCTGGAATTAGTTATTTCTTCTCCAGAACACAAAAGATATTTAGAAGAATGACGGTGCAGCAAAGGCACACATCTTCTCTATGTATACAAAATCAACTCAACGGAATGTGTGCCAGTTCCCTTCATTCTTCAAAATGTCTTTGTGTACTTTGGAATAGAAAGAAAGTATCAGAGTTCTCAAATGTCAAGATGATTACTAAAAATGACTGTTTTCATTTTCCGTTGAACTGTCACTTTGAGGAAAATCACACATGATATCCCTTTCGACGTTTTAAACACTATAAAGTATGTGACATGACGGCATTATTTGGATGACATGTTCAGGCCTTGTTTTTCGAGGGCACTCGCACGCATACAGACTGAAATTAAGTGTCTAATAACAGTTGTCGGTGTCAACAGGCAGTAATCAGATATGTGTGTACTCGCACAACACACAAAACTCATTCCCACTCCTGCAGAGAAAACAATCACAGCCTTTGGCGTTCTGCGCCCTTTATACCGCATGCAAGTGATTACTGAAAAAATGCATCTTAATGTAACAGAATCTTTGGTTTGACATCACACTGTTATTGTACAAACCTGTAAACGCCTTCTCTTGCTTAACTCGCTCTATCTTGTGTATATAGAGCATACAAGGACTAAACAACCTTAAAACTTGTAGTGTGACCTTTTCTGTGCACCGCTATCAAAGTCGGCCTTTACTTTTCATGTCATGACATCCGCAAACTGTTC
Organism: Triplophysa yarkandensis; assembly: GCA_033220385.1. Lineage (NCBI taxonomy): Eukaryota > Metazoa > Chordata > Actinopteri > Cypriniformes > Nemacheilidae > Triplophysa > Triplophysa yarkandensis. The sequence continues at coordinate 8,821,460 of CM065666.1, forward strand.
AATTGTAGATAAAACTACAACAGCAGTTTATGTGTCATATCATGGGGTTAACATGAGTCTCTCTCGCAGGCCCGTCTGCCTGCAGTGAAGGTGAAGTACCTGTTGGTGTTGTGGTTTGGGATTCTGGTGGCCAGCTGGATGATCTACATGCAGTATTCCTCTTATTCTGAGCTCTGCAGAGGACACGTCTGCACTATAATCATAGTAAGTCATCACAACCTACACCAGGTCGACACGATATAAGAGCTAGTAGATTTATTTTCTTGGAAACAGGAAGTCAGCATGTTACTGTGTTTGTGTAATAGAAAGAGAAATGGGAAGTGGATGTCAAAAGGAAGAAAGAAAGCTTGCCGTTCATTATAATGCCATTATGAAAACCTAATTTGAATTTTCCTTTTTATATTAACATCACGCTTAACATGCCACACACACTTAAGTTCAATGATGAATTCTGCATCATTGTGGAAGATGTTGTGGGTGCTACACAAGTCATTTTAGAATGGAAGCAGCTTTTAGAGAATCTCTACCAGACTTGTTTTATAGAAACCATTGTAGTGCATACAACACATTTTGTTATATTCCATTAAATATGGGTTTAGATAAGAGAATGAGAGATCTTGAGAGCAAGAGATTTAAATGGCGCTTGTCCTCCTGTGTTTAGTGTGATCATTACCACAGAGGAATCATCTCCGGCTCGGCCTGTAAGTCTCTCTGTGAGGAGAAAACTCTCTCTCTTCAACACTGTCTTACAACATCACCTACACATCAGGTGAGTGTGTTTATACCATTCATCAAGCACTTACAATGGGAAGAAACCTCAATCAGATGTGTTATTTCCTTTTGAAACAAGTGAAAGTCAATGTTTTTGAAAATGCTGTTACATTGTAAGCATTTCTCTTGACAAAATATTATTTTCCAAAGTGATATATTTGGAATTTTATTTTGAAACGTGAATTTCTAGTTAAAACGGTAAATGCATCAGAGTATTGTTTTTAATATATTTTATTAATAATAAGTTTAGTTTCTAGGATTTTAAACTGTCTTGAAAATAAGATACCATAATATTAAGAATATGAAGTGAGAAGATACATTTATAAAATATATACCCTATACATGAATTAAATACAAAGTATACACGCTTTAAGGCCAAGCCAGTCTATTGACCAACCAGCATCAAGGATTGTTACTGTTTATCTGGTCTTAGATATATATAAAGATTACAATGTATGAATATTAATTTAAATGAAAATAACGAATGATAGAAAAAATCTTCAAATCAATTTAAATATATTTCTCTCTTTTGAAGGGAAATAGATTTGATGACTCTTTCATAATAACACATGTCTGTGTTGTTGTTGTGCAGGTGTACAGCGCTGTATGGAAGGAGAAAGCCGTCCTGGTGAAATGTGGCATCGAGGAGAGCATGGGAGGAGAAAACGGTCCTGAATCTCCCCTGCGACAGGACATCAGCCTGTATGACAAACCCACCCGCGGAACATCCATGGATGAGTTCAGAGCGATGCTACATTCCTTTCTCAAGGTCTCTTGTGCTCTTTTACACCATCACGCCTCACGAAGCATATTGTGTTCTTCACAACCGCACCCATGTATACATCAAGTCACCATTCACACACGAAAATCCGAAGCTCCAGGGCAGAGGCTCTCATCTGCCGGGTCACCAGTCACAAAAGAATCACAGATCCACAAGGATAATCCTAAAAACACTTTTGTTGAAACGGTTCCATACATAGCTTTGTGTAGGGTCCGTGCTAGAATTCATATTCTGGAAAACAAGAACTTCAAAGAATTGAATGTTTGCTCTGTAAGTGACTGATAAAAGAGGTGTTTATGTTCTCCATAGGAAAGAGGAAGCAGAGGGTATGGTGTGTGATTATTTCTCAAGGTTTCCTGTTGGAGAGGGAAAAATGGAGAGAGAGAGATGAGGCGGTGGGGGGCAAAATACAAAACAGAAGCCAAAAATAACTGAAGGAGCTTGAAAAGGTCACAGGCGGAACAAAACGCTCCCTCTCAGTGTCATGGTGGAGAACACACACTGACGGACAAGCACACAAAGATACACATTTACTAGGCCAAAAAAGAATTCCTATTTACAAAAGAAAGATAGTATGTGCTTCATTTAGTATACTATAGAACTAAAAATAAGAAAGTTGACTTTATTTATTTTTCCTTATTATGCTCGGAAATACTCTGTTTATGTTTATGCCTTATGTAGCCCCTATCCCCTTAACCAAATGCCCCTGGAAAGAGTTAATGATAAGGACCTGGGTTCTTTCCCCTATTTTTTTTTACCTCTGTCTTCTGATACAACTAATGCTTCGATTCAATTCACAGCAAAACTAGTTACTTGGAATACTACAAAAATAGACAGGCTCAAGATAAACTTTAAATATATATATTGTCTTCAAAGGTGCAGGAAAGACTGACAAAATAAAATAAAATGACATATACAGAACCAATGCACTTATAAATTACAATGAGTAGTGAACAAAAAACTGAAATAAAGAATAAACAAGACCCTCAGAGTTATCTCTTTTCTCTTACAGATTTAGATTACCAAAATAAAAACTTTTAAGTAACTCTCTTTACTGACTTATATTTATAAAACTTTTTCTCAACCAAAAAGAACCTTCAAGCCATAAATGACATGTTCAAAAAACACCACAAGATAAACCAAATTTCAACATGTACAAATTATCATGCAAAACACAAATCAGTCACACACATCATTTGAACCCCACCCTGATGCAGGCCTGAAACGTTGCTCGGGTACGTAGTGGTCACAGAAAGGAAACTGACCCCTTCACTCCTAAGAGCAACTGAAACAAATGTTACCTCCGGTCAAGGCGCTCGGGTGCGGTGAAACATGTGGTCCGTGTTCTCCTCGATGCCTTGGGCCTCAGCTCTCACGAATGGTAAAAGTCTCCCAGAACAGCGAGATGAAAAGTTCCTTTATTCAATGCGTGCAGTATGATAAACGTCACTTTTTCCAAAGAATTCTTTAAAGAATCTGCTCGGGTTGAGCAGATGCCTGAGTCCTTTCAGTGCTGTGTCACACAAAAAAAAACGATCACCTCTCGATGAGCTGATCAAAAGAACACTTTATACTAATTATAACTTCACTTATCAACACCAGTACATTACTGATAATATGGGAATGCGAGTAGTATCCCCAAATCAGTTTTCTACACATTAACAACTTTTCCCTATTTCACAAAACTCTCTCTCTCAATCTTCTCTCCGTTCTCTCTCACGTTCGCTCCTCCGTTCTCACTCGCGTTCCACCTGGCTGCGTCTCACTAAGCCCCTCCCATAGCGAGAATATGACTGGTACGGGTCTTGTCCATCTCTTAACAGACCAATTAGCTTAATTTCAACACCTAACTTGTTGTCAGACACGTTTTTGCACAAGTACATTTCAACCAAACTATAAAACAAAACATGAGTCTTAAAGAAACAGTGCACGCTGAATACATGCCATTAGTCTACAATAAACATGTGATTAAATATTAACACCCAAAATAACCAATGGGGTTACATTCTCCCCCTTCAAATGGTCTTCATGTCCCTATGAGACCTAATGTCTAGTGCCCACCTTTCTTATGTCTGGAACAGAGAGAAACACCTTTACAACCTGTAAAAGAGGAAGTAACATTTCTGGTTTCACAACTTATCCGAATGACCAAACCACGATGTACCAAAGTAATAGGTTTGTCCGAAGGTACTCCCGGTCTGTCATAACTGAGGCGAATAACAGGCTCTATTCTGCGTCTGAGTCGGTACGTATTCTTAGTCTCCACAGTTTTATCAGAATCGCCTGAAACGGGATGGTCTCCCCCCTCTAACTCTGACTCCACAGGTTCAGATACAGAAGACTCAGCATTCTCTTGTACCACCTCATCAGGTGCCACAATTTCTTCTTCCACCTCATTCTGCTCTCTGTCAGACAAGGTATCTTCTGTCAACTCTACCCTCTCAGTTTCACCCAGTTCAGACTCTTTCCTGAGAGAATCTAGTTTCCCTGAACAGCCTTCTAACTCAGCAACACACACCTCGTCTTCGGAACTAGACGAATCAGATAAATGATCAACCGTAGTATGCGGTAACTGAATAGCATTCAGCTTCTGTCGAGACTCTCTCACTGCTCGTTCAGCCCTAGTCACAGGTTTATGTTGAATCTTTTTCTTTTCAGCAGAGTTGGAGAACTGAATAAACTCTCCTATAGGAAGTAAATGATCTCGGTGCAACACTCTCTCACGGCCATGTGCATTCTCTGGTTTCACCCGATATACTGGCAAATTTGGTAACTGCTCTACCACAATATGTGGAACCGAACCCCAACGATCTTGGAGTTTATGTTTCCCTTGATGCCCTAAATTTCTGACCAATACTCGGTCTCCTCGAGTTAAAATCTGATGCCTTACTCTGCGATCATACTGAGCTTTGTTTTTCTGGTGATTTTTCAAAGCTGCATTGGATGCGAGTTCATAGGCCCTCTGGAGATCAGCTTTTAACTTTTGAACATACTGTGTATGAGATGTATGTTCCTTCCCATAGGGAAAAAGTCCAAAACAAACATCAATAGGCAAACGAGCCTCTCGCCCAAACAACAAGAAATAAGGTGAGTAACCCGTGGCTTCATTGTACGTACAATTGTACGCATGCACAAGTGAGCTAACATACTGACTCCATCTGTGTTTCTTTTCAAACTCTAGTGTGCCCAGCATTGACAAGAGGGTCCTATTGAACCGCTCTGGTTGAGGGTCACCTTGAGGGTGGTAGGGCGTGGTCCGAGATTTTCGTACGCCTAACATCCTCAGAAACTCCTTAATTAACCTACACTCAAAATCTCGACCCTGGTCTGAATGTATTCTAGCAGGAAGACCATAGTGAATAAAAAACTTCTCAAACAGAACTTTTGCCACTGTGGTTGCTTTTTGATCCCGAGTAGGATACGCTTGAGCATATCGCGTAAAGTGATCAGTAACAACCAACACATTGGCAACTCCCTGGCTATCCGGCTCCAGAGATAAAAAGTCGATGCAAACTAAATCAAAAGGCCCACTACTAGTCATTTGATTGAGAGTGGCAGCTCTCTGGGGAATCGTCTTGCGAGTAACACATCTACCGCAGTTTTTCACATACGACTCAATGTCAGTATCCATTTTCGGCCAGTAAAATCGGTCTTTTACTAATTCCTTGGTCTTGTCAACGCCTAAGTGACCAGACTCATTATGAAGAGAGCCTAAAACAACCCCACGATACTCCTCCGGTAGGACTAACTGGATGCTTTCTTCACCTTTGTCAGTCTGTGTAACACGATATAATACATCCTCCACAATGCGTAACTTGGGCCCCTGTCGCTGAAACAAGGCAATAGCAGGAGATCTCCCTTTTACGGACGACACTATCCCCTTGGTTGCAAGCTCCTTCTTTACCACCCCGATATCAGGATCTTTATCCTGAGCCTCTTTTAAATCAACCTTGGACAACAATTCCAAAGATCCGTGACCGAGCTGTACCGGCTGAGCAAAAGCTACCGGGAGTCCATCCGGATGAACTCCCAATGGGTTTGCCAATCCACAGAAAACACCTGACGAAACTTTTGTTTGGCTAAGTTTGCACAACACTTGCATGCCCGATGGAGAAATCTCAGCCCACTTGTCAGCATCATTGTCATCCAAGGGATTACGTGACAACAAATCGGCATCAGTATTAATGCGCCCTGGCTTATACAGAATGTTAAATTCGTATGTCGCAAGGGCCGCCAACCATCGGTGTCCAGTGGCGTTTAGCTTAGCGCTGCTTAAAACGTAGGTAAGAGGGTTATTATCTGTACGGACAGTGAACTTTGCACCATACAAATAATCATGAAACTTGTCGACGATGGCCCATTTAAGGGCAAGAAATTCAAGTTGATGGATCGTGTAGCGCTTTTCCGCTTCACTCAACTTACGACTAGCATACGCGACTGGGCGCAATCCATTTGGATACTCTTGATTAAGCACTGCCCCAAGACCATTCATACTTGCATCCACGTGCAGGATGTATGGCTTGGACGGATCAGCAAAGGCCAAAACTGGTGCTCGAGTCAACCTTTCAATAATCTCTCTAAATGCCTCTGTACATTCAGGAGTCCAACGATCTTCAAAGGGTTCGGATCCTTTGAAGTACCCTTTTCCACCAACAGGCTTAGGCTTTAGTTTAGCTTTGCCAGCAGGTTTAAAACCCTTAGTTAGATCGGTTAGTGGTCGCACCACCGAGGAATAATCTTTTATGAATCTGCGGTAATAACCGCAAAAGCCCAAAAAGGACCGCAGAGACTTCAAGTCATGGGGCTGCCTCCACTTTGAGACAGCGTCAATTTTGGCAGGATCGGCCGCTATACCCGCTGCGGAAACAATGTGGCCCACGTATCTGACTTCAGGCTGGCAAAATTGACATTTGTCAATAGAGACTTTCAACCCGCACTCTTCTAAACGATCCAGAACTTTGAATAGACGCTCTTCGTGTTGTTCCAGTGTACTTCCAAAAATTATGATATCATCGAGATAGACAATGGCTTCGAGAAGGTGCATGTCTCCAATAGCCCGCTCCATTAGCCGCTGAAAGGTTGCAGGGGCTCCAGTTATACCCTGGGGCATGCGCTCAAATTGGAAAAACCCTAAAGGGCAAATAAAGGCTGTTTTTTCTTTGTCCTCTTCGGCCATTTCTATCTGATAATATCCGCTGCGGAGGTCCAGGACAGAAAACCACTGGCTACCAGTTAGGCAATCCAGTGCGTCATCTATCCTGGGCGTAGTGTATTGATCAGGTATGGTACGCCTATTTAGAGTGCGGTAGTCTACACACATTCTCACGTCACCATTCTTTTTCCGAGCTATGACGATGGGCGATGCATACGGGCTCCGCGACTCTTTAATAATTCCGGCAGTCATCAATTTTTTTAAGTGGCGACGCACATCCTCAACATCCGCTGGGGCAATACGCCGGGACCGCTCACGGAAAGGAGTTTCATCACGCAGCCGAATATGATGTTGGACCCCTTTCGCTAACCCTACGTCAACATCGGACAGAGAAAACACATTCACTCTCTCTGATAACTTCTGTTTCAATCGATCTCGCCATACCTGTGGCACAGGTGAGGCACTAAAATCAATTAATTCCGGATTAATACATGTAGGGTTCTCAGAGTCCTCCCATGCTTCTCTTACGGTATCTGTAGCATATACTTTGGCTATTACGGTCCCTTTTGGTATCAACTTTTCCTTTAAAGTGTCATTTCGCACTAACACTCTGAGCTGCCTTGCCTCAATGGCTGAAAAGGGAACCACGATGGGAGGAATTAACACTCCAGAAGGGAGAACATCATCTTCAGGACCCTCAACCAAGTAAATATCTTTCCCTGGAGGAAACTGACACTCTACTTGACCAATAACACACCGTTCTGTCTGAGGGGGTAATGTTAGGGGGCTATCTCCTACCCACTTCACCTCACCTACCGGCTTATCCTCAGAAGCAATGTCACGTGAGGGAACTATTCTATCTGTCATTAACTGAGGCTGTATCCTCATAACAGAGGTCTTCTGCTCTACACTCCCTGTGCACAGATCAGATAGTCTCTGAAAGAAACTCGCATTGGTCCCCACGATCACTGGGGCTTGGTCAGGCCCAGTTGGGTCAGGACAGACTAAAGCTAGAACGGTGATCATTTCAGAGCAACCCATTAAGGCTGGCGGAAATTCCATGTCCACCACTATATAACCTCTGTATGGGTAACTGGACGAGCTAAGACCCCAAATTGCTAACCCATCAATAGGCTTTAACGGTACTTGGGGCAGGTGGCTTAAATACCACTTCTCAAAGACAATGGTCACCTGTGACCCGCTGTCTAACAAAGCCCAGCAAGGCTGCCCATTGACCTTGACCTCAACTGTGGATGGTGGCCCCACTAGACCCTTTGGCAATAGGTTAGGCTCATGAAACTCAATTTGACTCTTCTTAGAGAAACAATTACCCGTCTCCTCTTCAGAAGCATTCTGAGTTAAAGGAGGTTTTCTTTCTTTGAATCTGTTAACTAACTGCAACAATTTCTGGATGACTAATGGGGAATTTAATGCATTTTCACACATGGGCGCAATGTGCCCATCTTCTCCACAATTGTAGCAGAAAAACCCATTGCTGCTTTTACTGGAAAGCCGTGATGGGCCAACTGGATCATGACCCACTTGAGAAAAAGCTCGAGGGTTTGTGCTACTCGGCCCTATGCTCAGCACAGACAACTGCTTTTGGAGCTGATCAACTTGGGCTTTTAATGCTACTACATCAGCTTTAAGGTGATTCTCAAACACCCTCCCTTCCGTTTGGATTCTAGCGCTATCTTTTTCTGAAAGCTGAGTTGGGATAGTGCTTTCCATTTGGAGTCGCAGTTCTTTGGCATCTACTCTCTTGCACTCACGATTTGACGGTAAACTTTTCACCCTGTCTTTGGCCAACATTTCTTTTACATTACTGCTCAGCTTATGCCTAGCCGATTCATTTTCCTCTTCTTCCCTAATCTCATTGAGAAGCTTAAGAAACGTAGGGGGATTTTCTTTCCGCTCGCGTAGACGCAATTTCAGCAGCATCATGTCAGATTCGATAGCACCCCTTAACAATTGTTCCACCCTAACACGGTTAACTCTGTGGGGTGTCAAACCTCCTCTTTTCACCACTAAGGTAAGCATTCGTTCTTGCCTACGTAGAAAATCAGACAAGGCCTCCCCAGGCTCCTGCCGGAGCAGACGGAAAGAAAAATATAAATCCTCACCTGACTCTGAGGTACCAAAAGCGCTCTCCAAAGCTTCAATATACTCCAGAGCAGACGCCTCTGGGTCGTTTGCTCGTACTGACTTTATCACTTCTAATGCAGGCCCTTTAAGGCTTTCTACAATACGCTTACGCTTCTCTCTGACTGAGCAGTCACACTCAGAAATCATTAGTCTAGCTTGTTCGAGCCAATTTTCACTATTTTCTTCACCCACTGGTGTTGGCTCGATACCGGAAAATATGCGCAAGCGACGGTAGGCCTGGCCATCACTAGCCGGTTTATTTTTCTCCAAAAGTTCCCCTATAGCACGGATAATTGCCTCAGGAGAAATAGCATTCGAAACCATCGGGTTTACCAGACCATGTAGGTCCGTCAGAGTTTTACCCTCCTTATACAGAAACTGAGCCAGTTTGTCGGAAAATGCATCAGCATTAGAACCCTCAGCTCTTAAGACTACTATTCCCCATGGCTCCCCAGAAGGGGTTAATACTTCAGAGGGAACCTGAGAGGGGCAGATCTTTTCTCGACATTCACATAATACAAATTGTGTCCCTGGAATTGTACCTTCTTTACTAGCACGAGCCCGCACCCTCCCAAAGACCTTAACGGTTTGTACTGCATCTTCGATTAAAGCAACCTCTGCATCTGAGGGTACACCCACCAGCAAAATAGCATGCTGGGGATCAATTTCCTCAGTACTGCACCAGCTGTAAAGCTCTTGTGAAAGATCTTTGCCTGACATTTTTGTTTGTTCTCACTTCTCATTTAGAAGACAGAAGATCCCAGCGGTGCCTCCATTATGTAGCCCCTATCCCCTTAACCAAATGCCCCTGGAAAGAGTTAATGATAAGGACCTGGGTTCTTTCCCCTATTTTTTTTTACCTCTGTCTTCTGATACAACTAATGCTTCGATTCAATTCACAGCAAAACTAGTTACTTGGAATACTACAAAAATAGACAGGCTCAAGATAAACTTTAAATATATATATTGTCTTCAAAGGTGCAGGAAAGACTGACAAAATAAAATAAAATGACATATACAGAACCAATGCACTTATAAATTACAATGAGTAGTGAACAAAAAACTGAAATAAAGAATAAACAAGACCCTCAGAGTTATCTCTTTTCTCTTACAGATTTAGATTACCAAAATAAAAACTTTTAAGTAACTCTCTTTACTGACTTATATTTATAAAACTTTTTCTCAACCAAAAAGAACCTTCAAGCCATAAATGACATGTTCAAAAAACACCACAAGATAAACCAAATTTCAACATGTACAAATTATCATGCAAAACACAAATCAGTCACACACATCATTTGAACCCCACCCTGATGCAGGCCTGAAACGTTGCTCGGGTACGTAGTGGTCACAGAAAGGAAACTGACCCCTTCACTCCTAAGAGCAACTGAAACAAATGTTACCTCCGGTCAAGGCGCTCGGGTGCGGTGAAACATGTGGTCCGTGTTCTCCTCGATGACTTGGGCCTCAGCTCTCACGAATGGTAAAAGTCTCCCAGAACAGCGAGATGAAAAGTTCCTTTATTCAATGCGTGCAGTGTGATAAACGTCACTTTTTCCAAAGAATTCTTTAAAGAATCTGCTCGGGTTGAGCAGATGCCTGAGTCCTTTCAGTGCTGTGTCACACAAAAAAAAACGATCACCTCTCGATGAGCTGATCAAAAGAACACTTTATACTAATTATAACTTCACTTATCAACACCAGTACATTACTGATAATATGGGAATGCGAGTAGTATCCCCAAATCAGTTTTCTACACATTAACAACTTTTCCCTATTTCACAAAACTCTCTCTCTCAATCTTCTCTCCGTTCTCTCTCACGTTCGCTCCTCCGTTCTCACTCGCGTTCCACCTGGCTGCGTCTCACTAAGCCCCTCCCATAGCGAGAATATGACTGGTACGGGTCTTGTCCATCTCTTAACAGACCAATTAGCTTAATTTCAACACCTAACTTGTTGTCAGACACGTTTTTGCACAAGTACATTTCAACCAAACTATAAAACAAAACATGAGTCTTAAAGAAACAGTGCACGCTGAATACATGCCATTAGTCTACAATAAACATGTGATTAAATATTAACACCCAAAATAACCAATGGGGTTACACCTTATAAACAGTTTCTTATAAACAGTAAAGCATCCTCATCTACTGTGTACAAACAAAAAGCCTATTTGTCTTTGACTTACCCAATCTATTGATGGAAAGAATGTAGTATACTTGGCTTGTTGTCATAATGTGACGAGGAAATGTAAGTGAACCCCGGTCATATTCTAGTTTTACAAGTTTATTACTAGGACACTGATTTTAGAGTTCTTTCCAGGTCATTCTGAATATTCAGAGCCCTTTGAGTCCCCAGATATAATAATGTGAGTATCATTCAAAATTGCAAAAGCTTTTCATGCATGATTAACTTCACTCCTCAAAAAAAAAAACACAATCATGTGTACCCGAAATAAAATTTCCTTTAAAATAATTACTCTGATTTTAGAGCTGAACTATACTGTTAGCTGAACTTCACTTACGAACGCAACTAATTAAATTGGTTAAATACTATTTTTTTTTTGTTTCCCAATATTAACTTTAATCGTCAATGCATTTTAAACTATTAAAATATTCAACTTGCGTCCCAAAGATTAAAGTCCCCCCCGTTACTCTTATGGAAATAATCCGAACAACGTCCCCTGGTTGCTCCTTTAGTTATCAGTTTTTATTTGAAAATTTAGAATAGTTCAGTGATGTGGCAAAGAATATCAAGCTCCGCAGGTATATATGTATTAAACAATACATTTTTAAAAAATTTTTTTAAATATTAAGAGATTATTTTTTCTCTTTGGTCAATAAATAGAAGCATGTTGTTCACTACATGAGCAGTAATGGCTAAGTGTAGCATAAAATGTAAGTCCTGTTACTCCCACCCTGTTACTATCTTGCGTAGTAATGGGGTATACTTGATTATATCATTATATCTTGAGCTGGACCAGTATATTTCCTTATAGTTTGAGACGCTCTCCTTCAGCTGAAAATATAACAATTTTACCTTTTTTGGAAAGTTTCTACCCTGGAAATGTCACCAAATAGCAGGAATGATAATACGGCCTCATGTGAATTACTACAATAAATTTAAAGTATACATGAAAATTCATTATCACTTTAATATAGACAACATCTCTCTCGCCATCTTTTTTCTCTCTCCCTTCATAGTAAAAATTCATGCTCTTGCTTGTTTCCAAACACATATTTATCTAAATTCTTTAAATATTTGTCTTTCTGTATCTCTCATTGGCTTGCAGGACAGTGTTGGGGAGCAGACGTCTCTTGGAACTCTTGTCACCCGTGTCATCACTCTAGCTGATGTCAACGGTGATGGCAAAGTTTCGTTGGCCGAGGCAAAATCAGTCTGGGCTCTTCTTCAGATCAACGAGTTTGTTTTAATGGTGGCGCTTCACGATAAAGAACACGCTCCCCGTCTGCTGGGCTTCTGCGGTGATCTGTACGTGACAGAGCATGTATCTCATAGTGCCCTGTTTAGACTGGAGGTGCCGGGCTGGATGCAACCGGTGTGTCCGGACGCGCTGACCGTGGCCCTCAACCGCTGGCTCGCCCCGGCGTGGCCCCGCAGGGCCCGGATCACCATCGGTCTGCTGGAATTCGTGGAGGAGGTGTTCCACGGCGTGTACGGAAGCTTTTACATATGCGACGCCAGCCCGCAACGGGTCGGCTACAATGATAAGTACGACTTCAAGATGGCTGACTTACAAAGCTTAGCATCGGAGGCGACCGTCAAGGGATTCTTACGAGGAAGAACGTGTGAGGTGAACGCAGACTGCACGTATGGGCGGGACTGCACGGCCACATGCGACCGATTGGCCAGGCAGTGCAACGTGGAAGTGGTGCAGCCCAACCTGGCCAAGGTGTGCGCTCTCTTACAAGACTTTCTGCTGTTTGGAGCGCCGTCTGACCTGAGAGAGGACCTGGAGAAGCAGCTCCGCACCTGCGTGACACTCAGCGGCCTCGCTTCACAAATGGAGGTACATCATTCCCTCGTTCTGAATAACCTCAAGACGCTGTTATGGAAGAAGATCTCCAATACAAAGTACTCATGAGACGGAGAGGGGTGGATGGAAAGAATTCGGCGGAAGAACTGAGCCAGATAAAGTTTATAATGTGATCTAAAGGATGTTTAAGTGTAAGGAGGACGTGACATCCTCACCCTGTCTACTTTAACCCTTTAACCTTTTGAAAGATCATCTTTATTTTCACTAAACGTTGGGAGAAGGATTTCATTTCAAGATTTCTGATCGTGATACCTTAAGGCCTGTTTAGTGAACTTAATATAGGCTACAAATCCGAATAGATGTAGAGAACATCATTCCAATTTACTTTCTGGTTTGCTTTACTTTCTCATTTTTTTAAGTCGCTTGAAAGACTTGAATCCCCCTAGGCTCAAGATTTCTTAAATGTCAAAGGGACGGTTCACCCTTAATAAAAATCTTATTTACTGCACCACCATGTTGTTCAAAACATGTGTGTGACTCTTTTTGCTGTGCAACACAAAAGAAGGTATTTTGAGAAATGTGTCTGTAAATTTGTGTCCGTACATTGCAAGTCAGTGGGGGTCAGTGTTGTTTGGTTGCCAATGTTCTTCAAACTACCTTCTTATCTGTTCTGTATAAGAGAGTCCGATTTGAAATGTCATACAGGTGAGTAAATCGTCACATTTTTATTTTTCAGGTGAACTGTTCCTTTAACTCCTAGGGTATTGAATCCCCTTCCTTTGATGTTAGGAAATGTCCTTAGTCTCTGCCAAGATCTACAACACAATTGAACAATTAAAGACTTTACCACTGAACGCATAATATATAAGCAAGATATATATTATATTATTTTAGTTGTTTGGTGTTATTGTGTTTATATTAGGAATGTATTTTCACTTATTTTGTAGAGTGTCAAAGGACAGTTATTTATTTTTCTGTATGGTTTGAGAATTCATGATGAAATCTTGGTGTCAGCGTTCACGCTGGAGAATTGGGAGTGTATCTTTCATTTGAATGTGTTTCTCAGGGTTCGAACATTGAAAAATGATATTAACGTGACAGTTCATCCAAAAATTAAAATTCTTTCTTCACTTACTCACACTTTTGACCTTTCAAATAGGTATGAATTGCATCCTACCGCATGAAGACACAACCAATCTAAGTTAATGGGTGCCATTTTTCAAAATATCTTCTTTTGTGTTTTTTGGAACAAAGAAAGTCAGGTTTGAGAGTAAATAAGGATAGCATTTTTATTTATGAGTGAACTGTCACTTTATCATGACGCATAGCTGATGTGATATTAATGGTTTACGTGCAAATGAACATGTGGAAACATGCTTGCACATAAATGTTAAAGCACGTGTATATGGTATACACATCTGTTCGACTGATGCTAGCTCTAAAAGAGAAATTATACATACTTTATTTCTATACTTAACTGAAGCTGACACTAACAGACACATCATCAGTATTCCATAAGACACATATTTCACAGATAACACACAGGATGTATATTTACATGAAGAGTTACACGAACAGTAGAGCGTAACGAATGCTGTGACAGACTTTACAATTCAACACTTTTAAATGAGAAGATTGTGTGAGGTTAGAATGGTTTTTATTTGACTGTCTAAAGAGAACAATTTTATTAACGTTATTACCTTTTTTTGAACTCCCATCATGTTTACTTCAAATCTTTATTTTCAGTAAATGTTTATGACCAACTCTGCGTGTGAGTGTTTTGTCAAAGGTATGAACTCAAAAAAGCTGGAATTTGTTTCATATTCCTTTATTGGAACATAATTGTGTTGAAAATAAAACTTTGTCATTCTTCACAAAGTACACATTGATTTTCATTTATATATTGTTTAAATGCTGATACACTATTTTTGTTTAAACAAACCCAAAGCGCATTTTTAAGTTGCATGGATTAAGAGATCTGCTAAAGGAATGAATTTACATTTAAGATAAAATCAAGGTTTACACAATATACATTTACATTCACGTATTTAGCGGACTCTTTTATCCGAAAGCGACTTACAAAGAGTCCAGGAGACAATGACGGGGTGGAAATACATGTACTAATAAAACTGTTGTATTGTTTACAGGTGAATATAAACTTATTTTCCTCTTCTCAAAAAATACAGAGCATCTTTTCTGTATATTTTTACTTTTCCTAAAGATTACATTTTCTGCGACTAAATGTATATACGATTTGGGAGATTTTATTATTGTGTTTACATAACGGAAAATAATCATTTTACCCAAACACATAAACATGGTAAAATCAGCATATCTGAATATGATCTTTAAGATTATTTTTGGCTTTAGATGTAACCATGTTTTCGATCTGTCACTCACATTCTGCGGTGGGGACAAAGGGTAACATCAGGCTGTGCTTGTGACATCATCGTCCAAATGTGTGCCTCCATTGTAAGCCTTTGTTCCATTAGCCACACAATTACAAATGTGACAAACGAACCTGAAAACAAATAAAAAGATCATATGGAGAAGTTATCAAATATGCAGATAATATATCATCTCTGGTTGTGTGGCCCTGTTCCAAGGCCCTGGTCCACTGTTCAGGACAGCAGGGTCGATCACAAGCCATTTTCTTTCTGCCCACTTTTAGCACAACAATGGCACGACAGCCAAAGTTGCGTCTCACGGGGCAAAACACAGACGCACAACTACACAAACATCGGACTTTCCCAATGAGAAAGTGTCTGACAAATGTGTGCATGTAAAGCACAAGCGGCATTGACTGATTACACATTTCGGAGATATTTTGAGAAATGTCACAGTGGAATATTATGTTGTCGAGCTAACAATTGTGTTGTTATCGCCTGTTGTACATGCTTCAATTGTAAACTTCATTTGTAAGTCGCTTGGGATAAAAGCGTCAGTTAAACGACTAAATGTAAATTGTTTTGTGTCTGTACTACGGAAGTGTTTATTTTGGGTCATGACATTCTTCAAAATATCTTATTTATTCTGTAGAATAATGTAAGTCAGCTGAAATGATATAAAAAGGTTCCTAAAAAACTGATCACATTTTTTAGCTAGAATATACTATTAAAAGCATCCCATGATGTACATGGAAGTTATTAGAGAATGGCTGCTCTGAAAACCTCATATTTTGTGACATATTATATTAAAAACGGTTCTATAATTTTATATTTTTCATTGGTTTCACAATTATTTTATAATGTTTAAAAAGTGTTATTAAAAATTAGAATGTTATTAATAAAATATATCAGGGAACTCAGCTTCTGTCGCTCCCCAGCGACCAAAATACAGTACTGCAGCCAAACCGCCACCATATTTGGACCTTTTCCTGGTGGTTACAATATAATAAACGATTTATATCTCTAAAATCTCTCCCCAAGGTCACAATAAAACAACATAATTACAAATTCGGACATATACTGCATTTAAATAATCAAAATGCGCGTAAATCCCTCTTTTGACTTGTGCGCATGCGCGGAATCTTCTCTGCGCTGACACCCTAAAAGGCTTCGCGTCTGAAAATAAACACATAAACCATATTTATATATGTATCCTCCCACAATAACACATTATTTCTAATCATAATTTTAGAAATTTAATTAATTTAAGTAATACATGATGAGGTTTGATTGTGACTCAAATGCATGCAACAAGTGGGCGTTTTTTGACAGCTTTAAACACACAAAACCATAACATGACAAATATAACACAACATCACGAATTATTGTGTTCTAATCAATGTTACAAATTAGACGTAATTTTAGAGACATGTATCATAAAAATTACGTAATATTAGAAACATGCGTCATAAAATCACAGCTGACGTCATAGTGTCGAACTTTCTTCCGGTTTCAAAGCTTGAAGTGCTGTTCCTCATATACGTTAAATGACAGATATTTAATGTATGTATTGTTGTCATTCTTACCTTCTTTGCATTGGAGAAACAGAATAAATAGAGACGAGAGGAGTGGCTTAAATAATGACAAGACAGAAACAACCTGGCAACCTGCCTGACCATAAAGTCTTAGATCTGTTTACACACAAATTAAGAAACACACATTATATAAATCATTATACATTTGATGTCATTTATCAGATTTATACAAAAAACACCAATTAAACAGAGATCAAGGTGAGTGCATGCCCAGATAGCACTGGCACGTCTACAAGATGTCTCTCCTAAGACTTGGACAACATCTGCTAAAGATCTTAGAAAGATCTGTTCCATTCAAAATCATAAACATTGTTCCCATATGTTCTTGATGTCAACACCGTACACCCCGGATCCAGATCAGAGGGACATTGCAGTAACCCTGATCCAGTACCTAGGCTATCCAGACCAGAACCAGAAGAGGCCCTGATTGATGGCAGAGACCAGGACTACTAGAGCTCGCGATACAGATCCCACGTAAGGACTTTGTCTTAGACGACGATCGGGATAAGACCACAGGATACATATGATTCTTTTCCACTCTGTTGCAGCCTGGAATTGAACTGTTGGTTTGGTCTGGTCAGAGGAGAACTGGCCACCAACTGAGTCTGGTTTCTCCCAAGGTTTGATATCCATTCTGTCAGCAATGGTTTTGGTTTCTTGCTGCTGTCGCCTATGACTTGCTTAGTTGGGGTCACTTTATTCACAGCGATATCGTTGACATGATTGAAATTGGATGCACTGATACTATTTAAACTGAAAAGACATCATTGAATTTAATGATGAACTGTCTTCAACAATCATTTGACATTATGCCAATAATGTATTACTAACCAATGTTGTTCAGCTTTGTGCAATGTATTTTGTTTAAAACGCTATATTAATAAAGGTGACTTGACTACACCTGACACCTCAAAGACAAATTGGAGATGAGCAAAAAAAGCAGACGTCAAATAGGTGTTTGACAGATGTATGTGTGTGTGTTTAGGGGTTGACTTTAGTTTTGGACTGGTCACTAATATACCCAGGTGTTTATGAGTTCAGACACTGTGATGCAGAGATGAATACAATAGTTTATTGTCCAACACTACACAACATTATAACAGACTTTGTCCTTTACAACATTATTTTTATAATTAAAATATTGAAGTAGATGCTGTCAGACTTAAAGAGTCGTCAGATCAAAAACAAGTGTGGTGATAAACTAAATGCACATGAATATTGTGGGCATTGAAGATTTTGCAGGCTTTTAGGCTCAAGCTGATGCTGAAATACCCCTCAACAGCTCCATTTGCCTCCTCTTGTCTTTTGCCCTGTTGATGGTCATTTTGAACAGCCGGCAGTAAATCTCCATGGCAGCAGGAGTGTCATCATTGCCTGGAACCGGGTATGTAAGGAGACTGGGGTTACAATTGGAGTCCACCACCCCGATGGTGGGAATATTCATTTTGGCGGCATCCCGGATCCCCACGTGTGGCTGAAAAACGTTATTGAGTGTTGAGAGGAATATAATGAGGTCTGGAAGCCGTACGCCTGGGCTGTATTGAACAGGGGCATTGGTGAGCAGTCCGCCCTGCCAGTAACGTGTGTGAGCGTACTCTCCGCATTCTCGAGCCGTCGTCTCCACTAGGTGGCCGAACTGTCGCCTGCGACTGATAAAAAGAATAATGCCGCCCCGGTATGCCACGTGAGCTGTAAAGTTTAATGCCCTCTGGAGATGCTCCACTGTCTGGTCCAGATCAATAATGTCAACGTCCAGACGAGAACCAAAGAGGTAGGGCTCCATCAATCTAGAAGGAGAAAGGTGAAACAATTATTCAAAGTGTTTTGCTGTTTCCTGATAACAATCTATTTGATGTCTGAGATCCCTCCAGACCAGATCTGTCTGTACCCGTGTTATTCTACCCATAGGTCTAGTGTTATACATGCATAAAAGATAATAGCATACAAGTAAAAGATAACACGCATACACGTAATCATCATGATCTCTTAACCTTACATCTGGTATTGCACACGCCAGGTTTGCTCTAGTTAGTGCCACTGGTATAGAGAATGCTTTCATCACGAACTTAGGAACACAAACTAATGAGAATGAGCGTGCAATGCACGGGTACGTCTGACAAGAACCCTGACGTGGTTTTAGTACCAAAAAGAGGATCCTATTCAGTCTTTTTTTAGGACTCGGAACAGATAGCTATACTCAGCAAACCATAGCGTGAAAGTATTCTTTTGCCATTCTGCACCAAATGGTAACACCACCAATCTGCAAAATCCCTTCAAATGTCTTCATTGTCATTAATAGTTCACTCAAAATCACATTATGATGATCAAGTTGGAGGTCATGCATGTCAGCAGCTTAAAAAGCAAAGGTTATCCACTTATTCCATTAACTGTTACTTGTCGACATACTTTAGTTTTGCTTTTTTCAAAAATAAATTCATTTGGACAATGGACACAAAAGTTTGTATTGTGCATGCGTGTCAGCGCAAACAGCTAGACGCTTTGATTGACAGGACAAAGTGGAGGACAGCTTTTGTTAAAAACTTAAATTTATTCATTTTAAATAAGCAATATGGTCCCGTTTGTATTGTTGTAGGCTCTTTACAATTTAAATAATGAACCACAAACTGTACAAAATCCCAAGATCTTTGAATCTTACGTATGTTCCATATATGAAATTTGACAATTTAGACTTCTATTTTTGTTATTTAATCAAATATAAATAATGAATAAATATTATTCTTATACAATTTTTCAACACAAATGATACAAATGAGATTCTCTGTGACACAGGTCTCAACTTCACGATCACTAAAGGCTGTAACATGTTATAGAAATTAATAAGACTTGACATCTCTCGTCATCATACACTACAGTATGATGAGATTGTAGAGAAAACAAAACCACTCTTTCACAAACTACCAGCAAGAAGTTAACAAAATTTGAATAACGTCAATTAAAGCAACAGCATTCTTTTTTTACATATGAAATACATTTGATCATATTTCTTTGTTAATTACACTTCTTTAAATTAGATGGAGCCTGGAATATTATGTCTTCTTTATTGTCATCTTGTTTGATAATCTAATTTTCAGGGGTTGTAAATCTTGAGTTCTTGAGAATAGTTATCTTTATTTTAAGCAAAAAATCGTGATTCCCATTTTAAACTGAATCGTGCAGTTCTACTGTGCACACTTATAAAACAAGTTTCTTATTTCTAAATAACAGCATAACATCTTGCCTGTGTCTGCATCCTCTCTTGTGGCCGAGATGTACACGGGCCTCAAACAGGTCCTTTATAGTGTAGAGCTCCGACAAGCGGAAAAAGTCTGGCTGAGTGAGGGGAAAGTTTAGGATCTTTTCGCTCACACCTGCACAAATAAAACCACCACAAAAACCCATTAAAAAAGTGAAAGTGACGTTACATACAGCCAAGTATGGCAACCTACATTTAAATTAATTTAATAAAGGGGCAGTCGTGGCCTGGTGGTTCGAGTCTTGGAATCGTGATCCAAAGGTTGCTGGTTCGAGACTCAGAACCAGTGTGAAAACCACAACTGAGGTGAGTCCCCCTGAGCATGGCTGCCCACTGCTCCGGGTGTGTGTTCACAGTGTGTGTGTGTGTACACTGGGATGGGTTAAATGCAGAGCACAAATTCCAAGTATGGAACACCATACTAGTTTACAACAGTGAACACACACACACACACACACACACACACACACACACACACACACACAATGTAAACTCATTGTATGTTTGGGTCTCACCTGAATCCTGGATCTGTGCCGCCGGTGGTTCGGTGACAGCTGCTGCGGTACTGAATGTCTGTCTATGACGTGACAGCACCGAACCCAGAACCCGAGAACCCCGCAAAACCTGCGACACTAAACACACAATACAAACAAACATTATATAAAGTTAATCTCTATAGAAACTCATTACAACCCTCCGTGTGTAAATGCGTCTTTTGATACATTAAACCATTACAAACCTTAATAAGAGTATTTAAAAATAACACAGCAATAAATGCACAAATATGTTATAAAATTTGGTTTTCTTTCACCTTTAGTCAGCATACCGGCCGCCATGCTTTCTCCTTAAGCTCCGCCTCCGCCCTCACGGAAAGGGAATTCTGGGTAATGGTGTTCATCAGAGTGCTGTGTCCGGAGAGAGCCGATTGGCTCCTCACAGAGATGAACTACAACTATCACAATGACGCAGCGAGTGTTGATTCGTTTAAAACTTTATTGAAACAACCGGGTACAAACTGCTTGGAACATTGCATAAAATACAGAACACTGAACATTTATAAAGCATTAATGTTATTATTGATTTAGTATTGTTACTGTAATTTAAACAATTAAATTGTATTATAAAATTCACAACATGAAAACTTGTTTCAGCCTCAGTTTATCTGTAAAACAAATAACAACATAGATTTGTTGGTCAGCTGGCCCAGCACTGAATGCTTTAATTTATGAATTTATATTTTTACACAGATTAATTCTCCAGAATAAATATGAATAAAACAAACGGAACTATTGGAATTATAATAAAAAAGGAATCTAAAACAAAACATGTTACGTTTTATAATATTCAATATGGAAAAATATTATATATTATATAAATATTATATATTTTATATATTTTCTCAAGCGGTTCCTTAAAGTCCTAAAAGGAACTTTTTTTTGACTCTTCTTTCTTCAATATTTATTTTCCATTAAAATCTATTATTAATACATTAAACTGCATGTTAGTCATTAAAAAAAGACTATTATTTTTATTTTATTTTATTATATTTTTGCCTAATTTTGTCAAACATTTAGGCTTCACCTTTTGATCAAAAGTTTTTTTATTTAAATAATGAGAAACGATTCACTAAGGTGTCATAAAACTTCTCCCGGTAGCGTAAAACAGATCAGTTTACAAGTGTAAGGATTCACTCCAGCATGGGTTGTGACTGAATGAATCCTCCAGAATGATCAGACTTACCTGTGTGTGTTTACCTGGGCACACTGACCACAAACTGCAATCTACGCTTGACTGTTGTACTGTACTACACACACAGACACAAACACAGCAATCTCATTTTAACTTCACATCAGAATAATCTATTCTTGGTTCATCATATGTGTGAGGAATGTTATAAAATTCGACAAAATATTCACTTAATACCTGTACTCGTATGTACCTGTAACTGTTTTTGAACCTGAAGGCGTCTGTTTCTGAATTTCAGCCTCCTCTCCTCTGTGTCAAGTGCAATGTATGGACTCAGTAAAATCCCAGGATCTATAGATGTGGATAAAGACCTGGTATAAACGAGAAACAAAACATTACACATTTTAAAAAACATCCAATCAGCTTAGATTAAAGTGATAGTTCACACAAAAATGAAAATTGTAACATTTACTCAAGTAAACGATGACAGAAGATTTATTTTTGGACAACCTATCACTTAATAAAGATTTAGCTTTGCACTTTTTTTCGTTATCTCCTATATAAAACATTGAAATGTGTATTTTAAACCTATATCACACTACAGATCAAAACATCGCAACAGTTACACCACACTTAAAATATGAGAACGCTATATAATAATAATGAAAAATTCTGATTATATTGAAAATGGATAACAATGATTTATTCTTTACTTTATAGGTACAGATATGGCAGGACAGAAGGACCTAGTCTTTTTTATGTTATGTTGGTCATTAAAGATGGTCTGTCTTTATATTTTCTAATAGAAAGAGAACTATACACAGCTTATAAAGAACATCCCACAACATGCAGGACTGCCATCCACTTTGGTTTGTGATATCGAATATTGAAACTTTATTGCATAATTTTTGTTTGCACAAACACAATTGAGCAAGGTTTTGTCTCGTGTCTCAAAGTTTTTTATTATACATCTTTAAGAACAGTTTGAACTTTTTTTCTCAGTTCAGAGCAGGGGACAAAAAAATCTTTTCTCTTGTTTTTCGCTTGCAAAATATTTATGAAAACTGGCAATGTCCAGCATGGTCAGCATGAGTTTTTCACTTCCATCTTTTCTATAAACAAAAAAATAAATAACATTCTTCACACATAGGAAAACACCTAACATATAAAGCAACAAAAAACATGGACAATCAGGTGAAGAGAAAGAGAGAGACCTTTAACTAAATACGTACAAAGAGTTAGAAGTCCAGTGGTACAAAAACACCTGGTAATGTAAGAAAACAAGATTATAAACACCAACAATAAATTAAATGTTGGATCACTGAGGGTAAGTTAGTGCTTGCGGGGTAACAGAACCATAAAAACCATCTTAAATTGTGATTTAAACCAAGTATTCATGTATATACTACCATGTAAAAAGAGTGGTCCTGATTCATGAAAACAAGCAGAACAAACTTTTGTAAGATAAGAATAACTTTACAACAATTTACAGAATTATGTTGTGCTTGCATTTCATAAATGAGGTCCTTGATATTTATTTTACTTTTGCATTTGGGAAATATTTTATTAGTTTGAATCATTCAAGATCTTTCTAATTGTTACTAATAGTTTATTCTTACTGTCCTCTAAGAGGTTAGGGTCATTTTGCTGTTCTTGTCAATACAGAGGACGAGTTGCCGAACAAATTTTGATAAGATCGGTAATTAAACCACGGCTATACCAAAGTAACTACAACGCAATGAATGTATGTTAATAAAAAACCTATTCAATCTCATTGGCTTTACATTCTGCAGTCTTTCCTTACACAGTTTAGCCTTGTGCATGTTTTTATTTTTGTCCTTGTTGCATACACTATAACGGGTTTATGTGAAACTTTACACGTATCCTCAGTTTTCTTCATCGTCCAACTTTTTGTATTCTAGAGTAAGACAACATGGAAACAGTGTGTTTCGAAAGGTACAGGAAAGTTTGTAAGCTTCATTCAGAAAAAAAAGCAGCTGCTGTAGAGAAAATACAACAGAAGAACAATTCCAACAAAATTTTAATCTCTCTTCATGACATCATGTTCGCATTTAAATATATTTATAAATGTACAAACATACAAAATAAGGATGTGGTACGATCCCTTAAAACCTACATACAGTACGAAAATACTGAAATGCTGGAGGAAACGCATGTCTACTTCGGTCTGTCGATGTTAAAACTAAAGCTGATGGAAAATGTTAGATATGTGAATGAAAACCAACCTGCAGATCACAGATGGGTTGTTCCACCAAATACGTACACCACTCACTAATCATTTTAATAGAGGACAATTCATGAAAGGTTAAGCATCTTAAAACAGAAAATTCTATGTTTTTGGCTCATTGGGCTGTAATGTGCGTGTGTTTAAGTGTGTACTCACTGACTGGACTGAGGCTGTCTTCCTGCCTTCATCTTCTGATCTTCCCTGTTCTCATCTGATTCTACATCTGTGTCATCTACACATTTCTCTTCCTCGTCTTCCTTTACTCCTTCCTCCTGCTCTATACTTTCCTTCTTATCACCTCCCTCTCTCTGTGTTTGCCCTAAACTCACACTGTACTCACTGGGTTGGCTTTGTCTGACCTGCAGGTTGTTTCTGTTTTGGGATGAGAGGGATGGAAAGAGTGTCTGGTCTGGTTGCAGCACAGGTAAGGGCTGGTGTGGTGCGTAAATTTTGTCTCTATTTACGCTATTTTGTATGTTAACATCCTCCGTCCTGCTGCCTTGGTTTGTTGAGGATAAGACATCATCGTGCGTGGTGAAGTCTGGGAAGGGCGATCTTGCTAAAAGGTTTGTTTTGGGGAATGGCAAAGGACAAACAGACCTGAGGACCTCGCTCAATGGTATCCTGTGAGCTGTCCGGCTGGTTTGCCGGTCATTACAGTCGGTCACAGAACATTCCGTGCGCTCGTTCATTCGGACGTTTTCGGACGCCATCAGGAACAAGTTTGGGTGTTGATCGGATGTTCGGGACGTTTCGGAAGTTGATGTGAAAGAGCTGGAATTCATGGTAAAGTGACTGACAGGAGTGCTGTCGTTCCTTGGATCCCTCATGGAGATCTCCAAGTTTTGATTTTCGGTTTTACAAAAAACCTTAATGGATGAGTTGCCCCGTGTCAGGACTGGTCCCCCATCAGCTTCTGCTGGAAAGCCAGTTTGTCTTGCAACAACTGAAGATAAATCTGCAGATTGCTTCTCCGCATGAGTTTCATTATTTAGAGCAGGAGCTTCGATAGCAATGTGTTCATGCTCAGGTTTGCATTCTGCAGGAATTTCCAAATCTTTATCATGGTCCTCTTCTTGCTTAATGTTTGAATGAACAGGTGTGGCCACCTTGGCTCTCTCGGCCAAAAATTTTCTGATTTCCTGCTCAATGCTGTCATCGCTGTCTACATCGCTGTCATCATCATTTGTTTGTTTAATAAAAGTTTCTTGACTGCGTTCTTGCACATCTCCACCGTTTCCAAGACCTGTGGGCGGTTTCCAATGTTGGGTTCCAGACTTGCTCTTACTAGCATTGCCTTCAGGACTCATGTCGCTTTTAGCTTGCATCTGACATGAAGATCTGACGATCTTGACAGGTGGGATGTTTTTTTGCTCTGTGGTTGCTTTGGGTTTTTTCAAAGTGTCTGAATTTAATACTTCTGACGGGCCTTTTCTTGCCTTCAAATCTCTTACCTTCTTTTTGACCTTTTTCTTTGTCTTAAGTAAGTCTTTAATCGCAGCATCCAGATCCTCATCGCTGTCCAACGAGCTGCTTTTATCGCTGCTGTCGTTTCTCTCAGAGCAAATCTCAGATCTTGAAGCCTTTCGTGAGGCTTTTTCTTGGAGTACGAAACCATCCAACACATTGTGAGCAGAAGAGTTTTGTTTTGGTTTATTGTTTTGCACAGTGAGAAGAGCAGAGATCCCAGGGGATGAAATATGACATCTGTTGGATTCGCTATGGACTGAAGTTTTCCCAGAAGGCTCCCCTTTAATGTCACAAGCAACATCTCCATCTGTCCAAGGTTTGCTTTGTTCTTCTTTAAATTTGCGTTTTCTTGATAAAGAAAGCCTGACTTTACTCGACTGGGTTTCCTTTTTCTTCAGCTCTTTGCCTGCCATTGGACCTTCAGAATAGGATGAAGGCTCTTTATTCATCTGTGCTTTGTGCTCAAGGAACTTCTTGATCTCCTGTTCGATTCCGTCCTCGCTGTCGACAGAGCTTTCGTTGCTTTTGTCATCAGTGGTGGGAAACGTCTGGTTTCTGTTGAAGCTGGACTCAAAAACTTCGGGCATGACCGTCTTGGAGATGTCAAGAATGGCTTCGGCACACATCAGATCAGCGGTGTTCACATTTAAACTGGAGTGGATCTGATGCTCCGTGTCTGTGGTTAGTGGGCTGGTGGGCGGAGTTGTTAGTGCTTTAAATTTTGAACTTTGTGATGAACATTTGTTAAGAAATTGACTTATAGTCAGTGAGGCGGGCCGATCGATCTTTTTGGTTGTCAGTTTTTTCTTACTGCTCTTCTTGGAAAGAAGTTTGAGTGGGACAGGTAGGGCAAGAGTTAGAGGATTTTTATTATTCGCTCTCTGTTTTTCAGCCTGGAAGCAGCGTATAGCTTCCTCAATCCCTTCATCGCTGCTGGAATTGGTATCTTCTGTCTGTTGTATATCTCTCGTGTCTTTTTTCTTCTGTTGGAATCTCTGAATCTCCTCTTCAATTCCATCATCGCTGCTGGACTCTTGCCATTCCTCTTTAATGATGAGACGTGGAGGAGATCTGTCTACCTCAGAAGACGAAGACGACCCTTTATTAGTTCTTGACAGAGGAGAACTTCTGACCGACAAACCTTTAATCACATCTGTTTTCTTAAAGGGGTTTTCTTTGCTCGGCCTTTTCTTCTTGACTTTCTTCTTCAAGGGCTGGATTGAGGATATCTGAATATGATTGCTAGCGGTTAGCACTTTACCACCGCTGGAATGTGTGTGTTGTTTAGTGGCATCTGGCACACTCGGTTCCCTACATTGAAGTTTGACTGCCGGGGGCGAATCCGTCACTGGATCGCCTTTGCGCTTGTGGTCCACTTTCTCCTTTAGATACTCCTGAATGGCTTCCTCGATGCCCCTGTCCACAGAATCATCGCTGTCGGAATCTTCACCAGTATCAGACCCAGCGGTCTGTCGCCTAGCGTCAGTTCGCCTGGACCTCTCTGACATGTCCGAGGGTCGTGCGTGACCCTTGTAGCCGTCTTCATGGCTGGAGTGCGCATCCTGAGCGTTGTCAGTCATGTCCGAAGACTGGGTGCTGTGAAGGCTCTCGATGATCATCTGGATCTTCTGTGGGATGGGGGTGCCGCTAACAGAGGCGAGGTCGCTATCAGAGGTACTGTCATTGAAAAAGAGAGGCAGGGTGCAGCTCTTACTGGACCTCCATTCTGAGTGAATAGCCACCGCCGGAGGAAAGGTCTTCAGGAACATTCTAGAAGATCAGAAAGGAAGAGATGTAGATGCATGGAGAACCTCCACTCGTGGTCCGGCTCACATTCTAAAAATAAAGAAATGCTCATTATTTAAAGTCAAGGAACTTAATTTGCTTCAAAAAACATTGGTGACAACAGAGCATATAGCTTATGTGGCAAACTAATGCCGTGATTTTGAATCCCAGGGAACAAACACACACTGATCACACTTCTTTGGAATATAACAAGTTATGACATTTTACCATAATGTTATTAATTTATTTTTATAATATTACTTTCAATAACGTTAACCATTATTCTTATATCCCAGTTAATTGTATTCTTTTCCCCTGTGTTATAAAACCAAATAATGAGTGAGAAAAAGATCCTCTTGATGGATGATTTTATTTTGTAAAACATAAAATATTCAGTTTTATAGATAGCCAGAGTCTGGACATCAGAAAATAAACGACTACACATTTTCTATTTAAAATAAGGGAAATAAACGTGTTTTATAGATATGACACGCTCTTGAAAACGGACCTAAAAAACATTACATCTGGCCTGAATTCATGGGAAAATCTGAAACCTAAAATGTTTTAAGAATTGCCAACTTATGGCCTTATCACTTTAATTAAATATATGAATGTAAAGAAAATCAGGGAAAATTAAGTTTACACCACATTTATCTGTACTCAACACTTTTACGCACAGTCTTGTATACAACACATTTATATTTAACTGTTTTTGTGCATCTTCAAAATCAGTTCATATTAAAATGCTATTTTAACACATAATCCTATAGTCAAATATAAGATAAGTACTAAATTAATACTTTGTTTAACATGTAATAATGTTACTTGTGGCATGTCCCTGTTTTCTGAAAGTCTTGGGCCTGAGATGACCCCATCACACAGGTCACAGGTCAAGGTCTTTTAAACTGTAAATGCTGTATTGTAAAGAAAAACATCACAATGCAAATCCACTAATAACAAAAAATGTTGAGCACAATTCCACAACTTTAAAACTCCTTTCATCATACATCCCATAAATATAATGTGTTTTAAAAGACCCACACATATATGTTAATAAATATATATAACATTACACATGTATGACACTAAATTCAAATAATCACATGTTAGTAATGGAGGCTGTCTACGCCACAGCCCTCACCGAGGCCCCGTCAACACCTCCACGCGCCAAAAACTCCCGGGAAATGTTACAAAAGAACTCCCGCCACGGTGACATCACGCGCTCACACTTCCGCCCAATGATACATTGTGTATAGACGGCGCGCGCCGGGCCGTCACCGCGCAGCTCCCCGGCTCTGCCTGCACCCGCGGCCGAGAGCGGAGCTACGAGACACCGCAGAGAAACCGGGGCCGCTCCCGGGCCCTCGACACTTCTCGCCGGTTCGGTCTCAGAAGCCCGGGAGAGCCCCGGACAAACATCCCGGAGGTGAAACCTCACCGCGTGTGTGCGTGAGACAGGATGCGATGGAGCTCACCTGAAGTCGGGATGAAGATTTGGGAAGTTCCTCTCTGGTCCACCTTCCGAAATTCTTCTGTATATCGAGCGTGCACGCAGAGAGACGGGCGCGCGCTTGCAGATCCTCGTGCACCCTCTTTGCCTTCAGAGTTCCCTTTGAGGATCATTTAAAGACACAGTACCATCACACAGAAGATGTGTTTATTAAGTTTTACTTATTATATAAAACACAATGTTGCTTTTGTTTGCTGGTGCTTCTATTCTGTGAATTTACTTTATAGGAAATGGATAATATATAGAACTATAACTTTAAAAGGGTGTACAGGGAATTAAAAGGGTTTATTGTGTTCTTCTAAAAAATAATAAAATAAATAAAACACAAAGGGAGTGTGTGTATGCAAATCATTTGATGTTTTTATATATTTTTATTAAAATAATAATGACTTAAATTGGGTTTAACAGAGTTCCCTGCATCATTTTGGTGAATTATTCTTAAATCTAATGAAAAAATAAGAATAAATAATAAGTGACTTAACTATAGTTAAACATGACTTGATTTGATAAAAGTTAACACAAAGCTTAACATTCTAAGATTATTCATTCATATAATGTAAAACCCACACATGACACCCATAGAAATGTTTGAAATGATCACTTTAAGGTTAATTTTTATAATAACTTGATGATATCTCATATTTTCTTATATAAATTGATATGAAGTGTGGTGACCCATACTTTGAATTTGTGCTTTGCTTTTAACCCATCCCAGTGTACACACACACACACACACACACACACACACACACACACACACACACACACACACACACACACACACACACACACACACACACACACACACACACACACACACACACACACACACACACACACACACACACACACACACACACACACACACACACACACACACACACACACACACACACACACACACACACACACACACACACACACACACACACACACACACACACACACACACACACACACACACACACACACACACACACACACACACACACACACACACACACACACACACACACACACACACACACACACACACACACACACACACACACACACACACACACACACACACACACACACACACACACACACACACACACACACACACACACACACACACACACACACACACACACACACACACACACACACACACACACACACACACACACACACACACACACACACACACACACACACACACACACACACACACACACACACACACACACACACACACACACACACACACACACACACACACACACACACACACACACACACACACACACACACACACACACACACACACACACACACACACACACACACACACACACACACACACACACACACACACACACACACAGGTTTTTGTGGTATATAAGGACTCAGATCTCCAAACCAGTCTGATGGTGGTTTAATGGGACCCACCTTTCCCAGTGCCCTGAAGAGACAATAACCCTATCAAAAATTTTCTTTTGACGAGCTGGTGTCAAATCTGGCTTTAAATTTAACATACACACAACAGAACAGAAATTAAAGTGATATGATATTTTAGTGGTATACAGGGTCATTCCCGCCCACTCTTAAAAGTTCCCGCCCTTGAAAAATTTGGGGTTTGGAAAGTCCTGCCTTATTTATGAGGACATCAATATTTTGATGACTTAAGGGGACAAATTCAATTTACTGGCACTTTACCATACACAACACACAAATGTGACAACACTGTGTACTGTAATGACCCATGTGGTTAAAGAGAACTGTATCACTAATACAATAGACAATGACAGTTTCTACTGCATTATAAGGACAAATGTGTTTTAATGGCACATTTCTGTACACCACACAAAAACAAGACGACATTGTGTATTGTCAAGACTAATGTGACTGATAAGAACTGGAAAATAAATACAATACACAACAAAGGATCTTACAACATTTTAAGGACAAATGTGATTTACTGGCACTTTACCATACACAACCCACAAATGTGACAACATTGTGTATTGTCTAGACTAAGGTAAATAAAGAGAACTGGATCCAAAAATATACTTTTTACTCCATGGTTTATTTTAATATAAAAGACATGAGTATAGGAGTACAGAAAATAATAAATCTTATATTGCTCATCTGAAAAGGACGAATCACTGATTTTTGGCTTTTTTTTTCAAACTAATTCCACGATTTCGTACAAAATCTCGTATGTTTTGAACTGTGCGCTTTGCCAAAACAGGATCCTCAGCAGCCTTACACTGCTGGCATTCAGACAGTGTTGCCAGTTTTCCTTTGGTTATGTGTGGCTTGAAATGTTTCATCACAGCCGTAACCTCAGCAGTTGACCAGCAAACTTTCTGACATTTTCGTGGGTTCCCAATCTCTGTCTCACTCTCTGTACATAAGAATGTGTACTTCAATTAGCTTTTAATTTGATAAGAGTCCATACTTACATTGATGGCAGCATTCTAATGTAAAACCTGGATACCTGAACACACTTCAGCAGCTATTCCAATGGGCATCTGAACACCTGCTTTGACAACAGTTAAACATTTATTATTGCACCTATTGCACATTATACAATACTTGCACTTTATAGTAATTTCACCACAAACTAAATGTTTGACAGATTTAGTAATCAGAAGTATAATCATATGTAAATTAAGTAATGTAAAGTTGATAATGAGTGATTCCCCCTTTAAAGAATTAAAGAAATAGTGCAGGTAGGTCTCTTGTAGTGTCATGGAGACATTGCCAAAGTTTTTTCCTTCTCCTAATTTGAAAGATTGACTTGATGCTGGTGGGACCAGATTTCCATGTGCAGGTATCCACTTTTGTCACACTCTCACTGGACTATTACATTTTAAAAAATACTATTTCAATGGATGTGAAAAATAAATGATTGTTTGAAAGTGATATTTCCTACTGATACACTGAATCACTTTTTCAATAAATGGCTTAAAACATTTAATGGTTGGCTGAAAATGCTACGAAGTCCCCAAGACCTTATATGGTGCTTTTGGTGAATGGCACTTTTTCAGGGGAAAACAAGAACAACCTTTATAAATACATAATGTCTGCACTACTGACCCTAGTGGTATTGCCTTTAGCATTATACACTTATTTAGTAGTATTAACAGAAGCTTTAGACTGTTAAAAGTGTTGATTAGGCATGTTCAAATGGGTTCCTTTTTATTAAAAATCGAGTTAGACTCATGACTTGGTATTTCTTTGCTTCAGAGAAAGGCTTCATAAACGCCCTCAAATATTCAACCTCTATCTGTCAGCAGATCACAAGTTATTTATCGGCCATTTTCTCATTAAATCCCGTCAACTAGTGAGCTAAGAAAAGCACAAGCATCAGTGTGTGAGCTCGACTTTCAGAAACAATCGTAAAGCTGTATCTATCTTCTGTAAATTTAGGTAACCAAAATACTTTTCAGAGTAATTAACAACGCGATTCTAAACTACATGTACTCAGGATTAACATAATATTGACAGAAACTGTATGTTATACCTCTCCATTAAGATTTCTGACATCTAAAAAAGTAGTATTAGCCACAAATGCAATTTACATTGCACTCTATAATATTTGGTTAGCTTTGCACAATCTTGTGATCTGGTATTGAAGACTGATGCAGAAGATAAGGAATAAATATACGTTGAATTTAATAGTGGAGTTTAATGTTTTAACGTACAATTAAAGGACAGATAATTAGTAATGTTGCAGAGGAATTCAGTAAACTATAAATATAAGTGTCAAACTTAAGCATAACCATGCTTAACTTTGAACAATATTTTGGTGTATAAATCCTGCAAAATTCATCCTAACAACAATTATGTTGTAGTGCAAAATATTGATGCAAATAATTTAAAACAAACAATAAAAAGTAAAACGTCAAAAAATAAATACATAAAGTTAAGTTAACATACCAGCATGATTGTAGGAAGCAGCAGAAACAACATGACTGGAGGCAGCAGCAGCAGACACATCATCATCATCAGCATCACTTTCATCAGGACCACTGGCTTCAGAATCATTCACACTGATCTCATCTTCCAGTAAAAGTCACATATAACACAATGAGTTTCTACATCTGTTCATTTCGGATACAACACAAAAATATTTACATGTTACACTTTTAAAAGAAATCATTCACTGCACTTAAGAGATGCACAGCACTTCACATGATTCATAACTTCACACCTCCCAATAAATGTATGCAACTAACTGGACTATCTACACCAGCATAGACATACCTTCAATCTCAATATCGTCAAGGGATTTGCCCTGAAGATCAGGAAGACTGCCCTTCTCCATAGCTAGCAGCAATTTAGATATTTTAGCCAGCTGAGTAGTGGCTTCAGGTAGCCTGTAATAGTCACGATGTACACGGATATCATGCCCTAAGAAATCGGCAATTTGGTCCAGTTCATTGTTTTTTAGGTTGAGGATTTGTGAGAGAGTAGCGACATGTTTGCGCAGTTGTGTTGAACGCAGAAATTCTGGATTCTGAGCTCCACATTCACTTGCGTAGACCCGAATCGAGTCCTGGCCTCTATAATGACTTTGGCAGTGAGGTCTAGCAAACAAAAAACTGTTGGTGTCATGCACCCCACACTCACTTCTCCTGATTACCAGCAGTGTCAATGCCTCCACCATATCAGGTGAAAGAAGAACAGCCACCTTTCTTCCTCTTTTCCCTCTTATCTCAACACGACTGAAATGACTGCAGAGTTTCTGTTCAAACCTGCTAAGACCCAGAGAAACATCCTCGTGAAGAGAAGTGCTGTCCCTTTCTTGAAAGCTTTTAAGCAGCATTTTTGACACCTCTCCTGCCCGCCGGCGATTGAATACAATTACTCTTACTAGAGTTGCTTTGGCTAGATCTGCATAGCTCTGAGGTGAAGCCATCTCTTTTAGTTTCTCAAAGGCAGAATTTGTGCTCTTTTCAAGGAACTGATGAAGACACTGTACATCTTTGGTGAAAGGCAACGTCGATGGCTTGTTAAATTTGGCCTCATTCAGTGTGACAAGCGCAGAGTGGGAGATCAACTCTGACCACTTTGAGGAGTAGAGCTTTTTGAAGGTATCTGTTGAGGAAATCAATTCTTTGTCTTCAGACATGAGTGCCCTACAATGAATGATTTCACAGATCTTATTCAATGAATGACCAAGTTTGAGTGCAAGACTAGGGCTTTGGTAGCAGTGACTCTCTTCGTCATAGCCAGACACGCTCTGGACTGCTTGAATAAGTCTATAGAAATTAGAAGGTTTCACAGCCTCTTCAAGGCTGTAAATGGAAAACTCTCGACGCAAAGTCAACAACAATCTTCCAATTTCACGGAGTTTCTGTCGTATGTATTCAAATTTAGTAGGGTCATGTCCATGTTTGTTAAAGAACGACTGTGCAAGCTGAAGAATACTCCAGTCACTTTTAACAACAACGGAAACGTCATCATGCTTCATCACACCCAAAAGCTTCCAGACTCCTTGAGAGATCTGCTGACTGAATGCAGACTCTGCAATAGTTGCCAAACCCAAGACTCTGGTCCTCCCTTGCTCTTCGTCAGCATCCCTTGGTTTTGAGGGACATTTACGCAAATGACGCCACAAATCTCTCCGTACAAACATTCCCTTGCAGTACATGCAATGCACATAATCTTTGGCATCCTTTTCTTTTTTTGGTGCCCTTTTCAATTTAAGAGCCCCTTCGCCATTCTGTAAAACATCTGTGTTGTGCTGATAATTGCCTTTATTTCTGAGCTTTTGTAGCATTGCTTTGCGTTCTTTTGAGTTGACTGGGAGTGACAGTGCCTGTCCTACTTCGACTTCAGACATATGAGTTTTCAAATGGCGGGCTAACTTGGATTGCGGTTTCCCACAGATGTAACAGTAATTCTTACTGTTTACTGAACAGGAGATTTGTGTTGACTGCAAACAATGAACTGTTTCATGAATGTTGGTTAATGGCCCTTTCTCTTGCGACTTATTCCTACCTGCTGTCTTCACATGACACGCCTCATCATTATCTGATGAGAGGGATGACATCACTACATCCGTAACCCTCCGCAAATCCGAACCCGAGTCACTATCTAGCTCAATATTCTCTTCATGACAAAGTAAGTCAAACTTGGCTTCCCTTGCTTTCAAGATTTGCTTTCCTTTGCTCTGACATATATCCAGGACAGGTACATCTGATCTAGAGGGGACCACTTTCAGTATTTGTGAGGGAAGATTAGTTTGATCTTGTCTTTCTGTTCTTGTTGTCAGCTCTTCTGAACTATCTGACTGACTGTCTGACTCAGACTGTGGTATGTACTCCTCATCTGATAGCTCTTCTTCTGAACTTATATCCTAACGTCAAGATATGTATGATTACTTTTAAAGCAATTAACTGAACATGAATAAAAAGAAACTACATCTTACCATTGTTGACTGCTTTCCATAAAGTTTCACGTAGCAGGACTTGTGCCAAAAGCTGGAGCACACTATAAAAATTTATAGATAAGTGGTTAACTGTGAAATACAAAATATGTAAATGGGTCAAGCTGTAAAAAAAGGATACTAACATTTACACCTTAGTCCAAGCCACTTCAATGGCACAACAGGTCCTACACATGCGGCACACTTTTCCCAAATGGATATTGTTGTAGAGGTCACAACATGTCTGCAAACCTTCAAAAAACATGATAGAAAAAACTCTTCAAAAGATATACAGTACTGTCTATACAGTAGTATTCGGCACATCCGCATTTTCATGTTTCTAAGTCATTTATCTATACCACTTAGAAAATTGTGTCATTAGATTGCCCTTGTCTGAGAGTCAATCAGAATTCTCAGCCTGAGCCTGACTGAATATTAAGTCATTAATTTAGAGAAGATTATGGAGTATTTTTGGTTAATACTCAGTAGTACGTGGATTTGCTAAAGTGTGCATATTTCAATGAATAAGTATGTTTTAACTGTTGCAATTAAACTGTTGCGTTTTTATTACATATATTCAAATATAAAACATTACTTA
Organism: Triplophysa yarkandensis; assembly: GCA_033220385.1. Taxonomy (NCBI): domain Eukaryota; kingdom Metazoa; phylum Chordata; class Actinopteri; order Cypriniformes; family Nemacheilidae; genus Triplophysa; species Triplophysa yarkandensis. The sequence continues at coordinate 8,857,262 of CM065666.1, forward strand.
AACCTTGATTGTAAAATGCGATAAATTAAGTATTTCAATTAATTTATCGCATTACATACAACAGACATATCTTAAGTACTTGTCAAATGCAACACTTGCATTCACTTATGCTACCTTACATTCAGAAAATACACTTGTTGACAAGTCACTTACAGTATATAACATTGCAGTGTACTGTTTCTGAAGTTACAGACTAAAACTATGAGTTTACGATTACTTCAGAACACAAAAAATTATACTTTAAAGAATTTTGGCAACCCAAAATCAGTGGCACCCATTCACTTGACAGGGTTCGTGTTAATACAATGATAGTCAATGAGTGATGTTGTTGTTCAGTTAGCAACTTTTTTTAAAATATCCTATTTTGTCTTCTGCAGAGGATGGGTACATGATGAAAGTAATACTCTCACAGCAGAATAGCTTATTCCTGCATCCAGTTTCAATACTAAATGTATAACATACACCAAAACATTTCACATACCTGCTTGAGACTTTCCATAGGTGCACAAAAGCCCTGCTCCTCATTTAACAAATGCTCTATGTCAGCAGATATCTGGAAAAATATTGGGAACAGACAGCAATGTGAAGTGGTATCTCAACACAAACTACTTGTTCGCATCTTCATCATACAAAACTCTTCAAAAAAAATTACCTTCTCACCACCCTTCTTCTCATGCCTATCATGATTCTCTAATACCAACTGACTCTTCTCAAGAGTAACCTGGTTGAGTCCTTCTGTGGGTATTCCAAAGCTCTGCTCCTCATTTAGCAAATGCTCTTTGACAGACAACAACTGCGAGCACTTAGAATTGAAAACAAAGAGAAAAATGGACTTATAAGTCAACAGACACAGATTCTACATGTTCTCCTTTTCCTAAATCATACAAAACTCTTCAAATAAAAACAAAAACAAAATTACCCTCTCACCACCCTTCTTCTCATGCCTATCATGGTTCTCTAATGCCAACTGACTCTTCTCAAGAGTAACCTGCTTGAGTCCTTCTGTGGGTATTCCAAAGCTCTGCTCCTCATTTAGCAAATGCTCTTTGACAGTCAATAACTGCGAGCACCAAGAATTGAAAGCATGGAGAAAAATTGACTTATACATCAACAGACACAGAAGCTACATGTTCCCCTTTTCCTAAATCATAGAAAACTCTTCAAAACAAAATTACCTTCTCACCACCCTTTTTCTCATGAGTATCATGGTTCTGTAATGCAAACTGACTCTTCTCAAGAGAAACCTGTAATTTAGAACAGAAAAAGCAGATGTACTGATGCCACAGGCTTTGAAACTGAAATAAATAAAGCAGAACCTCTAGAAAAACCTTTTTAAGTTCTTTAGCAGGTTCACGGACACTCAAATCCATTGCCACCGATTCATCCATTTGATCTCTGACTTCTGACTGGAATAAAGTGCTCGATTCCTTCAGATTCTGTTGATCTTCACTAGCCGTCTGTAAGACAAATATTTTGACATTTGCAACTGATAACTGATAGAATACTGGGCTAAATTCCTATATTCACAGCTCAGATATCACAGATTACTCTCTTTAACCATGTTAAGAACAACCATAATAACATCACAGTTAGGGCTGTCCAATAACAACTGCCCCATCCGACAAAAGAAAACGTAATATTACTTTTTATACGAATTATATAGAAACTCAATTCAAAGGTTTTAGGACAGACTCTTTAAAAACTGCAACAGTGATCCATTGATTACATTTCTTGCTAACACACCTTCACTTTCTATTGTTATAGTTGCCTTCAAGATCCTGTCTCCACTAATCTCCTTCAGGCTCTCTCCATCAATCGTCTCTATTCTCACCCACATCAATAACTTATATCTCAACACCGTTACTTTTCCAACAACCTTTAAAGAGGCTCGCATCAGCCAACTGTTAAATTAAGACACTCTAAAAACTTCTACTCTGGAGAACTACAGCCCAATATCTTTCCTGCCCTGTATTTCCAAAACTCCTAAGCATGTTGCTTTTGACCAACTCTACTGCTTCTTTCAGGTTTGTTTCAAGCTTGGAGCTAAACTCTGCAGGTCACCGGCCCTTTTGGGTTGGGCAACCCTGTTCTATGGGATCAGGTCAAGTTTAATATTAAGTAATAACTGAAAAGTGTGTGCAATTATTACCTTTCCAGATACCTTTTTAGTTGCAATTTCTTGAGGATTCAATTGTTGCTTTACACCTGTCATCTAAAGTTAACAAGATTTGATGAAAAACATTTTTTAAAGGCTTGAATAGAGCAAGAACAATAATATTATGTTCTTTGAATTTGCACATTCTCTGGAAACATTATGGATCATAGGTTTGTGATGTTATGTCTCTGTTTAGCTCACAGTCCATCTTGAACAGGTACTCTGTAAAAATGTCTGTTAAAACTCTGAACACATGTGAGGGAGTTCATGAGCGCAGAATTAGACCTGGTTTCAGTATTTTATGTTTGAATCCCTTCCTGTAATTTTTGACCCGAAAATACCCTCTACTAGAACTTAGTTTGAACTTCAAATTAAATTTGTATTTGAGATTATTGCCTAAACATCATCTCCCACCTCTATATCCCAGCATTTCCAAGTGTCCTCATAAACACTGCCTTAGTCAAATTAACAATACACAGGCAGTCTAGAAGACAAGCATAAAGACCATTGGCCAAGGATGTCCTTATAAAACTGTGGTTCTCTAAAAACAGCATTTAGTCATACACATGTTTATAAACACAAGTACACAGCACTGTCCTGTAAAACAATAGTTTCCTCGTATATTAGGCTTTAATAACAGCTCTTCCTCCTCAGTAGTTAGGGCATGGTCTTAATTATGCCAGAGTCAAGGGTTCAACCCCAGGGACTGCACATATTCATAATATTACATAATAATATAATGCAATGTATGTTGCTTTCGATAAATGCATCTTCCAAAAGCCTAAATGTAAATGTGACAATAAAAACAATACACGGATTATAATAATATATGCACAAACTGCATAACCCTTACAGAGGAAAAAACATTTCTAAAGAAACATGCACATGCATTCTTTAAAAATAAAGAGGAATGAGAATATGAATTATGTTCATGCCGTGATCACATGTCCAGTAATCACATGGCCAGAAAAGGCCTTTTCTAACAGACACTTTGATTTATTAAAGGTAAAGATTTAAATACCTTGCAACGCCATGGCCACTCTGAATTGCCATAATTGTATGTGATCTCCTCACCAGTACAAATGCTTCTTATGGCAAATAAACAGAGATGTGGTTTCCCATCCACACGGATGGTCTTCATCCTGCAGTTAGGACTAATATGGTCATCATTTACAAGCCGGCCCAGAGAACCATCATCTCGAGCTGCGTCAACACTAAACAAACCAGAATTAAACTCTTAGTTACAGATCATGGATTCTTGTTTGCTTTACCCATTCAGAAAAGCTTAGACCAATTCTATCAAACATTATTCTTAATAGGGGCTCTTCTTAAGGGGGTTGGATTAAACTGACCTTTGTTAAGTTTGAAAATGTTAGTGCTGTGGACATTGTCGTACAAAACCTCACTACTTCTTACATCTGCCTTTTGTGACAAAACAATGGAATTTATGTATTGTTACATATGTCTGTGTGTAAGCTGTTTTCAGTTTAAAGAACTCTAACATTTAGTAACTTTTGGTTCAGGAAACCACCCCTATACATTTAATATCAGACATTTAATGGTAAACCCCTGTGTTTAATCATACAAATGTGATCATTAACACACAATAACAATGAATAAACTCTAAATTAAAAAAATAAAATTGGATGTATAAAGTGGAGTTTTATACGTACCAAAAGAATTTGCCATTGAAGCGAAATTCAAACATGAATACTTTGAGGGCATTATGATATATTCTTTGCCTCCTCTCACATTCTTCCTTGCTAATGAGATCTCCTCTGTATTCCAAGAGGAAATCTCCCTTCTCAAAGTCAGTACAACTGAAAACACCTCTTCCTAAACACAGCAAATACAATACAGAAATGATATGTGACCATGTAATGAACCCAAGACGGCTTCAGAAACCCTTTACTCACCTTTAAGGTAATCAATGAATCTGATCTCAAATCCATTTTTATCTTTATTATTTAGGCAGAAGTGTTGAGCCTCTTCTGTTGGATTGTCTTTCCTTCTTCTTCTTCTCATCATCATCATCATGTTTACATCACACTGATTTATAGAGGAAAACATTGTCAAACTACTTAACATATCATTTTCAAACTTATATCAACATATCACATTCATACATTTATCTTAACAGTTTGTATTCATTAGAAATACAACTTCACACTTTAAGCATCCATTAAAGATACATCCAGATACATTATGACCCAGTATCCATGACAACATGTCGTCATCATGATTAAATGATTGTTTTTAACATGCTACTGGAAATACATTTATACAATGTATACATTTTAATACATTATGTACTTTTTATACTTTATTCTGTAATGTTTAGCACATATGTTAAATGCAAGATAGCAATCAGATAGTATCGACCGACATGTGCTTGATTAAATATAATAATGAACAATTATTATCTATAGATGGACTTAAACACTTCAAGTGGTTAAAACTAAGTATTCAATAATATTTTTAATAATTCAATCACTTACTTTGGTCGTACGATGATATAAAATATCCGTCCTGGAGCTTTCCTGCCATTAACGAAGCCCCGCCCACCGGCGCCATCTTGTTGCGAGAGATTTTGCCGCCAATGGCCAATCTAATGGCCAATCACGGACCAGATTTCTTGTATCCAGCCAATCAGAGGCCTTAAAACGTACACTTGTGTGTTCTATGCTAATTTTAAATGACGTAGTTGCAGTACAGCGACCAGACTACAGGGGCACACCATCAGGGTCAGAGGTTACACTGTGTGTGGTATAAATTCAGGGTTTTGTGGTCTATAAGGACATGGCGCGAAAAAGCAGAATTGTGCTTCTGGGACTTAGAAAATAGCATCTACAGTGCTGGATTTATAAGGACATGGCCCCTGTCCTCATAAACCAAAAATGTCCCCATAGTGCTGGTGCGTAGTCATGCCAAAAGTCCTCATGTACCACAAAAACCAACACACACACACACACACACACACACACACACACACACACACACACACACACACACACACACACACACACACACACACACACACAGACACACACGCACACGCACACGCACACGCACACGCACACGCACACGCACACTGTTAACACTGTAAAGCTCTTATGTTCACCAATTCAATCATCCAGCTGTATTATTTATTATATTTATTAAGTGTTCAGTGTCATGACAGAATAGAACAGAAGGTGAAGAGAGTAAATAAAGATATTTCTCATGATTGTGTTAATGATGAGTTTGATGATGTGTTGCAGTTTATGGACGCATGGTGTCGCTGTTTACTAGTGTAAGAATCAACTTTCACTGGCTGTTGGGATTTCATACAAGTGAACATTATTGTGGGTCTCTGAAGGTTGTAACCATTCATCTATTTTCTTTAAAAACACATTTAGGCTGCTATGGAACCACTTTAACCTACGCAGGGAGTTATGAACCATTATATTTGTGTGTCTTTATGTACTTTTGTGTGTCTTTATGTATTTTTGTGTGTCTGTATGTATTTTTGTGTGTCTGTATGTATTTTTGTGTGTATGTTTTTTGTGTGTCTGTATATTTGTGTGTGTGTGTCTGTATATTTGTGTCTGTATGTATTTTTGTGTGTATGTTTTTTGTGTGTCTGTATATTTGTGTGTGTGTGTGTCTGTATATTTGTGTCTGTATGTATTTTTGTGTGTCTGTATCTTTGTGTGTCTGTATTTTTTTGTTTGTGTCTGTATATTTGTACGTCTGTATATTTGTTTGTCTGTATGTATATTTGTGTGTCTGTATTTGTGTGTGTGTCTGCATTTTTGTGTGTCTGTATATTTGTGTGTGTGTCTGTATTTTTGTGCGTCTGTATGTATTTTTGTGCGTCTGTATATTTGTTTGTCTGTATGCATATTAGTGTGTCTGTATTTTTGTGTGTCTCTATTTGTGTGTGTGTCTGTATATTTGTGTGTGTGTGTGTGTGTGTGTGTCTGTAATTTTGTGTGTATATGTATTTTTGTGGAATATGCATTTGGTGTGTGTGTTTGTGGATAAGGGACAATCTGTGTGTGTATATACAATTTTTTTTGTGAAGTAGGGATTTGTAGTTGTGTGTGCATCATTATGAAATGTGTATCATATAAATGAAGAGCTCATTTCCAAAAGAAAATGACATTATTTTACCTGGACCCATTAATGTTGTTCATACTAAATTAATCCTGTTAAAATTGGCTTTTGGCCCATTCTGAACTTGCTAAAAGATTGTTTAAGGTAAAAACAATATTGTTAATGATAAATTCATTGGTTAATCAAAATGCTACAAATCCATCCCCCAAAAATGTTGGTTTATGTCTAAGAAAATTAAGAACTTCACCAACAAACCAGGGACTAAAACTATAAACGAATATAAATCAAATAAATGCAAATGTCAGGTCAGTGTTTTTTCCAGCTTATCCAGCCATTGAAATGCTTGTTTGTGCAAAAAGAGGGTTTTAAATGTAAGGACATATCAAATTCAGGCTATAAACCGACTCGGACTTATAGCAGTTTGCACAGAAACTTCATCTTGCAGTTCATTCTAAACAAGAATATGAAACATTGATGGAGCTTAGGATAAGATAGTCATTTTCTTTTAAATTTGGCTTTTACAGCATTACAGAATAGAGCTCTTCAAATATATAAATCTAATGTGTTTTTGTTGGAATACAACTTATAGAGTCAGAAAGGGTGTCACTATTCAAAATGTGTAATGTATTTAAACTTAAGCAAGCTTTTTACACAAACAGAGATGGGTTATTATAATAATTACACTTAATATTCAACAAACTAAGAATTGCACCAAGGATCCTCCATCTCCACTTCAGTTTCTGGATGTCAGTCAGTCGAGCATCCCAGGAGAAGTAAGAGTCATCCTGATGAAAGATGGCCCAGCATTACTAATGATTTACTTATATTAAGAAGAAGTGAGATAGCTAGAGGACCAACAAACAAACACTGCTGTGGTTTTATAAGCGGCCTGTTTCCGCTCATGAAGCATGACCTTCTGCTTACACCAGCTGCAGATTTATCTTGCTGATTATTGTCTTTAGATTATGGATGTTTTCCGAATGATTTATTGCAAGCGGGACGTCCCTGCAAACCTTTTTACAAGGGCACCTTAAATCCAGCATAGGCTTTGTTAATATGCTTGTTGAATAAATTAATCTTTGTGTGTGTTCGACCCCTCTGTATAGGACACGCGTTGACAACTTTGCAAATAAGTTTTCTTTCGTGTCCCCCAAAGTTGGTTTTAACAAACTAAGAATCGACTTTTGTGTAAAGGCAATCGAGAAAATACCAGCGGCCAACCGACTGATCTTTCACTTGTTTTGGTTTTGATTTTGGGAAGGGCATCTTTGGCATGGATGGTCAATAAGAATGTATTGCAGAGGGGCAGTAGGACGGGGGTTAGCAAGCATTTCAGTTTGACAGAACTAGGATCAGAACACTGTTAGTTTGGCATTGGTGTGGGATATTGTGTTTTTTCCAACATCTTAAAATATTGTTTTATTTTGTAAGTACGCCTAGATATAAAGGGTTTAAAGGCTTGAATAGGAAACTTGTGTTCCTCATGACATTACAAACCTGCAAAACTTTTTTCTTGCACATAACATGAAGGAAGATATTTTGAAGAATGTTGTTTACTTCTCCCCATCCACTTGCATGGATTTGTGTCCATATAATACAAGTGAATGGACTGCAGTTCCATTAGCAACATTCTACATAATATCTTCATTTGTGTTCTGTGGTAGAAAGAGTGACACCTAGGTTTGAAAATAAGAATAAGACCAAAACTTAATAAACATACATACATTAATAAATCATTTGCATTTAGATTTGTCTTGCATTTATTTTAAACATCACACACATAACTTGTGTGATGTTTTGTCAACAGGGGACACTGTTCTACTGTGTATCCTTTACAATGCTAAATACACAATCATTTCCATTTTAACTTCACCTTACTCTTGTTAGATAAATCAAGCCTCTTTGGTATCGCTTCTGATGTGATTATATTTCCCATTAAATTCAACATTCCATATAAAATCCTACATTATGGGGAATGGGTATAAAGTTTTATGTTCTCTTCCAAAAACTTTCCCCTTCCCAGGAAGAAAATGTAATCAGTTAAAGAGCAGGATGGAGGAATGGTTTGTGGGCATCTTTAAAGTGATAGATCTCCAAAAAATGGCAATTCTGGCATCATATCCTCTCTTCAGAAGAAGATATTTTGAAGAATGTTTGGCAACTGGTAACCATTCCACAGAAGAAAGTGAATCATGCAGGTTTAAATTGACAAGAGTGTAAATGAAGTTCAGTTTTCAAGCTGATGTTTTTATTCTAACAATGACTTCTTAACATTTTTTGTTATAATCATTCATTTTGTGAATCTGTGCCACAAACATTTGATGTGAATTTAAAGGAAAATCCCAAAGGTATAAGCAAGTCTCAATGGGATGGTGCCATCACAAACAGATGTTGTGTGTGCAATATTATTCACTGTAAGCCGTCCACACACTTTAAATCTGTCTGATTTATCTTTTAGAACAGGATCAAACCAAAACCACCGGCTCAAAGAAGATACAGTTGCATTATCCTCCCATTAAACAAAATGATGCTGTATGGCTTGAACAAGCCTTTGAATTTACGTGAGCCATATGGGCCATCATATTATACCTATAGAGCTTTAGCATTCATTCTTGCATGTTAAACAACATCTGTCATTGTGTTCTTTGGTCGGAATTTCTCTCCTTGATGTGTTTTACACAATAAAGTGATGAGGGCTTGGAAGACACGAGTGAACGATGAGCGGATTTTCATTTTTGGGTGAATTATTTCTGTAATATTCGTTGTTTTGAGAGCAGATGTCAGTAATGAATATTTGATGCTGGTTGTGTGTGAATATGCCATTATTGTGCCATTAGGGCCGTGTTTGTGTGTTTGAAATTACTGTAAAGTGATTAATGTTGTGACACTAAAAGCAGCACTTAGTGAGAATGCACAATCAACTTAATGGCTACCTATGGAAACAAGAGTGTTTGTGTGTGTACGCGCTTGACTGAAAGCGTTTTAGTGTCGAACAAACATCTAATATTACTTAAGTCTCGCCTCATAAAGAGTGAAAATAAGTGTGTGTTTTTATTTGACATTGCTATTTTTTGAAGATTTTTTAATCTCGTTGTTCTCTATTTCGAGGTATAATAGGGAGACCTAGGTTGGATCTAAGGAGCTAAGTATTCTAAAAACCCAACCCCCAACACTGTGATGAATTTTTCACTCCTTGCGTGTCCTCAGAAACTGCTGTTCCGAGATTAACGCTGTCCATTTAACTTAAGCTTGATGTTGATTCACACCTCTCTGTAGGCTTCACCCTTCAGAAGGAATCAAGAACAAAACACATTTTCCTTCCCAAAAGTTAATTTTCTTCTTCTCAAAAAGTCCAAGAAAGAGTTTCCTCCCCATTCCATAATTAATTGAAAACCTGCTTCGCAGAATTCAGGAAAGACAAAGGTTTTTACCAGAAGAAGTGGCGTTACAGATTGGCATCTTAAGACATGTGAGCCAAGACGATTGATTCCTTTGTAGAATTGAGGCTGAATCTAAATCTAAATGGAAGCTTAGTGGCGACGTTTATCACAATAATGAATGATTTTTTATGTCTTACAGGTTAAGTGTGGCAATTTATTCCACTTTTGATAATTTTTAGTATATACTAGATGCGTCATTCTGTCAAACCAAGCATTTTGGAGTCGCATGATCATTAATCATACCGATATGGCCATTCAGAAGCAACTAAATTGAATTCAAATGTCTTTGCTGAGTGGATGATTTGGGACTTTCAAGAAGTGAGACGTGAGCGTAAACGTGGCGAGGGCTTGATGTTGGAGAAGCTTCAGACTCAAGAGTGCTGGGAAACAACTAAATTCAATCAGCCGCCATTTAACCGCCATGATCAGACACCCAATACTGTTAAAGCAACGCTAGAATCAATCTCTCTCTCACACTTTTTACCCACTCTCTCACTGCGGTTGCTAGGAGACAGTGCACGAGCAGGTGAATAAGGATATATGTTCTTGAAGGCTCTTGACTTGAAGATGAGAACATGATACTCCCGTATTCCTGTGTCTTCTCTTCCCTGTCGGAAATCTAATGTTATATCGCTGTTGTCAAGTCCTCGCATGGGAGCCCGAGAACATTGAACGGTTATATTGAAGATACCCCTTCACTATATATAAGGGAGTCAAAAACAAATTAAAGATGCCAATTCTAATTTAAAACTGTAATATTTCTGAAGCCTTTTGCGAGATTTATTGTTGAAGTAGGACCAGACCAACAAAAGCAGGTTTTCCATGGAATATAAGGTGTTATGTTCAATGCATGGCACTGTATATACAACAATGTTAACTGAATAAGTATTGATTTTCTATACAAGCACATCTTGGCACTAGCCAGAGAGACGCATTTTAATGTGTTGACACTTAAGTTTGACTTCCTGTCAGTCACCTGCTATGGTAATATAACCACAAAAGCCCGACATTGATCGTTCTTTGTCTCTTCTTGAGCCATGATGGCCTTCCTGTTTAAAAACACGCTGGCGTGACCACTTCCTATTAACATTTAAAGCAAATGTTCTTAAGAAAAGCCATCATATGCATAAGGATGTATTTGATGTAAGTTGTCCCTGAAAAATATATACATGTATGCTTACGGGTGATGCTTTTAAAGGATGTGTGTTATGAATTAATCTCATGATCTAATACAGATGTGGAAAGGTCGTGACATGTATTTTTTCTAATTTATCTCAGATTTAAAAGATTTGAATTTAAGTTCGAAGAAAAAGATGAAATGACCTACGTCTCTGATTTAAAAGATTTTAATTTCATTTTGAAGAAAAAGATCAAAATGACCCATGCGCAAGGTTTTTCTTGCCAAGAAATACAGCAAAACAAGAACTAAAAAAACATCTTGACATCAGAGGTGGTTCTGAGACATAGCTGTGTGCTGCAGGGTCAAAACCTCAAACAAACCACAGTTCAGTTTACTTGCACATCACATGTAGTCAGAGGAAAAGTGAATATTAACTTGAGTGACGCTTAGAGGATCTGTTCAGTATTTCTGAAGGTCAACACAAACTTTATTAACTAAAGTGATAGTGTGAAAATGTATTGGGTAACCTTATATATAATACAAATGTCTCTCGGGAGAACAGAAGGATATATGTTAAAAAAATTAAATGCATTATAGGTTAAAAGATCTAACATGAGGGAGGTGAAAGGATTTTTCACAATTTATTGCATTCAGAATAAGACTTTGTGTTAGTATAATATATGTCTGATTATACATCTTCTATTTATAACCAAACACGTGTGTATTGTGTATTGTATTTAAGAAAAATTTAAATATAAAAAATGAAAAAACATTCACTATTAATTAAAATGTGTGATTGGTGTAATTCAATTTCTATCAAAATACACAAACATATATATTGAAATACGGATTATGTATTAAAGGGGCAGTAACATGCTGTTTCATGCATTATAAGTGCTTTAGAATGTTCAACTTTTTGAGTTGTCATGAATGTGATCCAAGCACTGCAACTCTTTTTGACCTTTAAAGATTTCTTATTTATTTGTTGGCCATTCGCCCCTAATATCTCGTCCACCCACCAATCACAGATCGCAGAAGAGAATGAGCATCAGCGTGTATGTCACAGGAGAAGCCCTCGTGAGGAGATTGGTCACGAGTGCGGCTCACGGTCCAACCACTGGAGCTCTGCTTTTTACCGGAAACAATCATAAAGCTGTATCTGTCTTTTGTAAATGTGACTAAACCAAGAACTTTTATGAGAAATAAACCAACACGATTCTACACGACATTTACTCAAGATAAACATAAGATTGAAAACACTGTGTGTGTGATATTTCTCCTTTAATGAATGCAGAATATCCATTATAAAAGTTCTCGACTTGAATTCTTTGGAAAAAAAAATCTTCTAATCTTTTTATAATCTGAATAATGTTTTTTACTAAAAGTAACTATTTGTGCATCAGAAAGATGAAAGGTTCCGTCTTATGAAACAAAAAACGTTCTGGGACTCTTTATATTCAATCAGTGCTTCTTTCCGATCATCAGACTTTAACAAGAAACAATATACATAAAAGATTTATTTGAAAGATTTTTATAAATGTTCTCTTCTCATATTATTACTCAAGGGCAACATTTACTATCATTTTAACAGAAACATGTCAGTTCAAGTCGTTCACATTTGGCCACAAAGATAATGGGGCTCAAGGAAGTCATGTTTGTGTGCATGTTTTCTGGTGTGGTGACTTTGGTTTGATGTTAGTTTAGTTTGTCATCGGATGTTCAGGATGAATATTTCTTTTGTTTTCCTCTGTGGTATCGCCTTTTCCTGCATTTGTTACAAAGGTAAGTCCAACATCCATCCTAAACATTTGCTTAAAAACAGATAGAGCACCCAAAAACCATTGGCATGAAATCATGAAGACCGAACAAAAAGAGAAACATTTGTGTATTAAATTATTGGATTAACGTTAATTTTGTGTTAAATCATTAGGAATTAATTTATTTTTTAAGCTGTTATTCTACAGTCAACCACATTTTATCTTCAGATTATATTCAGAGGGAAACTAACATGAGACTTAGTAGTTGATAGTATTGTTGCGTTTTCTCACGAACGTCATTTATAAAAAGTATTTTCATTCATGGGTCAATACCTCACTTGTAAGTTGCTTCGGAAAATAACTAAATGTAAATGTCAATAGTTTAATAAATGATTTAATAAGTTCTGCTTGTGCTTTAAGAGGAACTGAATAAATAACAGATATTGTTACTTTTAAAAACAAATTTGAAGATACAACACAATATAAAGGGTGTTATTTTAGTACATTTACTTGAATTTTCTTTAGTATTTATGAAAGAAATAAGTCACTTATTTTTAAATGTATTCTGCAGGATTCACTGTCCAAAAATATTTAGAAGTTATGTCGCTGTGTAGCATTGTCCTTTATGTCGCTGGGTAGTATTGTACTTCTTATATTTAATTGGTACACAAAATATCTTTAAAGTACAAAATATGTCCTTAAGGCACATTAACGTACCCATAAAGGTATAATATTTTATCTTATGTACCTTCTCTGGATCCATTCTGTGATGGTGGAATGATCTGACTGTTGGCAAATTCTGTATGAATCGGCTAAACACTCATCTCTTCTTTCAACATCTGACCATTTAAAACGTCTAGGTTACTATTGTAACCCCGGTTCCCTGATGGAGGGAACGAGACGTTGTGTCGAAGAACGACAGTATGGGGTTCGCTCTTGAGAACCAATCGACTCTGACTTTGTTTAAAAGGCCAATGAAATTTGGCGAATGAAATTTGCATGCCATGCCCCGCCCCGGACATCCGGGTATAAAAGGGGAGACGGCGTGCTCATTCATTACCTTTTGTGCTGAGGAACATAAGGATGACTCACGATCGCTGCAGCGAGCAGCACAGCGACGTGGCACGAAAGGACACAACGTCTCGTTCCCTCCATCAGGGAACCGGGGTTACAATAGTAACCTAGACGTTCCCTTTCTGTCGGTCTCTCGACGTTGTGTCGAAGAACGACAGTATGGGGTTCCTATGTAACACGCCACGTCGCTGTGCTGCGTCACGATCTCTAGCGGAGCGACCCTGACAGGCTCGAGCGGGTCCAACGGTCTGTGCTTCTACGCGAGAGCGTAACCTTCCAGTGGGGAAATGGTAACACGTCCCAGAGCTTTTTGACAAAAAGGTGAGAGGTAACTTACCACCGGTCTCCACGGGCGACGGCCTTCCTATCTCTACAGCGAGATAGCCGCCCGACCGTGAACTGCACTGGGAAACGCGGCCCCTTCAAGGAGGGAGTGCGTTACGGAGGCCACATCCTACCGTAGGGAGGTTAACATGTGGAGATGTACCAATGGTCTCACCTGATAAGGGCAGAACTCATGGAAAAAATTAGTGTGCATTGCTACCTGTATTTTGGGAGCACCACGTGAGGGAGATCACACATTCACCTAATGGGGAATTCTGGTGAAGGAATTACATCATACGGGGCCACCCCTGAGTGGGGGAGCCACTACGTACGGAGCACTGGCTGAAGAAAGGGGCTCACCTGAAAAGGGGCAGCTCACTCCGATGTTCAGCCTGGTTACAAGGTCCGCTCCGCCCGGCCTGTTACCATGGAGGTGCTGAGTGATGGAATTAGGTTACCTATACTCGCCTGTAGGGGAAGTAGAGAGGTAGATTAGAGCACTGAACTCACCTGAAAAGGGAAGAAGGCTCTTTCGCAGGCGTACGCCCGGCCAGTGGCTAGTTCTACCTGCGTAAAACCCGAGCTGATACTGGTTCCACCCTGAGGTTATAAAACCTTGCAAAGGTGTTGGACGTAGCCCAACCCGCAGCTGTGCAGATGTCTGCCAGAGAGGCGCCCTGAGCCAAAGCCCACGAGGAGGCTACACCCCTAGTAGAGTGAGCCCTCACTGCGAGCGGGCATGGCAGGTTCTGGCATCGGTAAGCCATGGAAATGGCATCCACGATCCAGTGTGCCAATCTCTGTTTGGAGACAGCTCTCCCTCTTTGCTGACCTCCATAACAGACAAAAAGCTGCTCAGAGCTCCTGAAGCTCTGCGTGCGTTCCAGGTAGAAGCGTAACGCTCGTACCGGACACAGCACTGAAGGAGTTGGGTCTTCCTCCCCTGTGGGGAGCGCCTGCAGGTTCACTACCTGATCCCGAAAGGGGGTGGTAGGAACTTTGGGCACGTAGCCGGGTCGGGGTCTCAGGATAACGTGAGAGTTATTCGGCCCGAACTGTAGGCACTCGTCGGACATGGAGAGTGCATGTAGGTCCCCTACCCTCTTGATAGAGGCGAGCGCTACTAGGAGTGCTGTCTTCCCCGTGAGACGAGGAAGGTCAGACTCTACTAGGGGCTCGAAAGGAGTCTCGGAAAGGCCCGCTAGGACCACATCGAGATCCCAAGAGGGTATGGAGCGCGGACGCGGGGGATTAACCCGCCTCGCACCCCTGAGGAACCTTGTGACCAGGCTGTGCTGTCCGAGAGACTTACCCTCCACCAGCTCATGGTGTGCGGCAATCGCGGCAACATATACCCTGAGCGTAGATGGCGAAAGGCTGTCCTCTAGTTTCTCCTGGAGAAAGGACAGCACTGCACTGATCGCACATGCTCCGGGCTCTTCACCATGTGAAGAGCACCAGGACGAGAAGATGCGCCACTTTGCAGCGTATAAACGCCTCGTGGTTGGTGCCCTCGCCTGAACAATTGTGTCCGCCACCGCCGGAGGTAATTCGTTCAGGATCTCCTCGTCCCGTCCAGGGACCAGACATGGAGGTTCCAGAGGTCTGGTCGTGGGTGCCATACCGTACCCTTCCCCTGGGACAGAAGGTCCTTCCGCAGGGGAATGGGCCAGGGGGGAGCTATCGCTAGAGGTATTAGCTCTGCGAACCAAGCCTGGTTGGGCCAGTATGGCGCAATTAACAGGACCTGGTGTTCCTCGACCCTGACCTTGCACAGGACCTGTGCAAGAAGGCTCACTGGGGGGAAGGCGTACTTCCACTTGTCCCGGGGCCAGCTGTGCGCTAGGGCATCCGTGCCGAGGGAACCCTCGGTCAAGGAGTACCACAGGGGGCAATGGGTGTTGTCTGGCGAGGCAAACAGGTCCACCTGTGCCTGACCAAACATTTCCCATATCAGCCGGATCGTCCCAGGATGGAGTCGCCATTCTCCTCGAGGCGGCGTCTGACGAGAGAGCGCGTCGGCTGTCTGATTCAGGTAGCCTGGGAGAAATACGGCTCGCAGAGATCTTATTTTCTGCTGACTCCAGAGGAGGAGGCGTCGGGCAAGTTGTGACAAGCGGCGCGAGCGCATCCCGCCTTGGCGGTTGATGTACGCTATCGCGGCCCTGCTGTCGGAGCGGATCAGCACATGCTTGCCTCTCACTAGAGGTAGAAACCTCCTGAGGGCGAGCATGACCGCTAACAACTCCAGGCAGTTGATATGCCAGTACAGTCGGGGACCCGTCCATCGACCCGAAGCTGTATGCCCGTTGCACACTGCTCCCCAGCCCAACAGGGAGGCGTCCGTTGTCACCACAACGCGCCTCGAAACCTGTCCGAGGGGTACTCCCGCTCGTAAAAAGGTCCCGGAGGACCATGGG
This sequence comes from Triplophysa yarkandensis, assembly GCA_033220385.1. Lineage (NCBI taxonomy): Eukaryota > Metazoa > Chordata > Actinopteri > Cypriniformes > Nemacheilidae > Triplophysa > Triplophysa yarkandensis. The sequence goes on from CM065666.1 coordinate 8,873,650, forward strand.
GCCAGGGTGCTCCGACACTGAGGCGTGATGGCAATCCGCCTGGTGCCTGTGCGCCACGCGCTCCTCGGAACCCGACTCTGAAGCCAATGCTGAAGTGGTCGCATGTGCATCAACCCGAGTGGGATAACCCCAGTCGTGGATGCCATATGCCCCAGGAGCCTCTGAAAATATTTCAGGGAGACCACTGGACGCCTGAGCTTGCTCAGGCTTCGCAGCAAGGCTTGGGCACGCTCTTCCGTGAGTCGTGCCAACATGGTGACAGAGTCTAGTTCCATACCGAGATAAGAGATGCTCTGCACTGGGGCGAGCTTACTCTTCTCCCGGTTGACCTGTAAACCCAATCGGTTTAGGTGCTGAAGCACCAAGTCCCTGTGTGTACATACTAGATCTCGCGAGTGAGCCAAGATAAGCCAGTCGTCGAGATAGTTTAGTACACGCACGCCCTGCTCTCTGAGGGGGGATAGTGCGGCTTCCGCGACTTTCGTGAAGACGCGGGGAGATAGGGACAGCCCGAAGGGCAGGACTTTGTACTGGTACGCCCGACCTTCGAAGGCGAACCGTAGGAACGGTCTGTGCCGAGGAAGTATCGAGACGTGAAAGTACGCGTCCTTCAGGTCGATCGCCACGAACCAATCCTCGTGTCTGACAGACTCGAGGATGCGCTTCTGTGTTAGCATTCTGAACGGAAGTCTGTATAGACACCTGTTCAGTGAACGCAGGTCCAGAATTGGGCGCAGCCCTCCACCTCTCTTGGGGACAATGAAGTACGGGCTGTAGAAGCCCGACGACATCTCGGCCATGGGAACGGGTTCGATCGCTTCTTTTGCCAAAAGAGTCGCCACCTCTGCCCGAAGAACGGCGGAATCCTTCCCTCGTACCGAGGTCTGAAGGATTCCCCGAAATTTGGGAGGGTGTCTGGCGAACTGGATCGCATAGCCGAGACGGATCGTTCGGTCTAGCCACCGCCCCGGTCTGCCTAGCATGGACCATGCGTGCAGTCGTTGGGCCAGCGGGACCAGAGGAACGATCTCCTTCACCATCTCCATGGAGGGGGGTTCTGTGGCTCTCAGGACAGCCGCTCTGCCTGGGGACGGATCCCCTAGGGGCTTGCTGTCCCGAGTACTTACCTGCCTGTGGGATTTGCAGTGTAGCACACCGTCTATTTGAGAGAGTGTCTGACTGCAATTCCGCCGATGTGACGCAACGTCTAGTCGTGACGCAGTGTTGGGTCGGGTTGACGCAACGTGGGGTCGGACTGACGAAACGTCTTGCAACCGTACACCGTCGCTCGGAGAGTGATAGCGGTTGAGTTTTAAAACCAGAGGAGGAAACAGCTCTTTTTGAGAGGAAGTGGGCGCCAGGCCCTGAAAAGGGCCCGGCACGAGTTGGGACGTGGCAGGACCGTCCCGCACCGGCCACTTTGGAGATGGAATGTCCTGGGCCGGGCATGGTGGTGTCTCCTCCGCTGGTTGCCTCCCATCAGGTCCGCTTCCCGCGCTTCCTGCGGGGTGGTTGCTGACTGGGAGGAGTCGCTCTCCTCCGGGTCGCCGATCTCCGGGTCGCCGCCTCAGGGGGAGATACAACCGGAGTGGTCGGTTGGGAGGGGCGAGATCGTTTGGGAGCGGACGATGCACGGAGCCTAGACGGCACGGGGGCGGCCTGGCTGCGGCGAGGGAGGATATGCTTGATAGCCTCCGTCTGCTTCTGCACGGCGGAAAACTGCTCAGAGAAGCTCTCCACCGTGTCTCCAAACAACCCACCCTGCGCAATGGGGGCATCGAGAAAGCGGGCTTTCTCGGCCTCACGCATTTGCGCAAGGTTCAGCCAGAGGTGTCTCTCTTGGACCACCAAAGTGGACATCGTCCGACCCAGGGCACGCGCCGTAACCTTCGTGGCCCGGAGGGCCAGGTCAGTCGCAGTGCGCAGCTCCTGCAGAACTGCGGGGTCAGAACTTCCCTCGTCTAGCTCCTTAAGAGCCTTGGCCTGGTGGACCTGCAGGATGGCCATGGCATGGAGCGAGGAAGCAGCCTGTCCAGCGGCAGCGTAAGCTCTCGACCCGAGGGTCGAAGAGGTCTTACACGCCTTGGATGGAAGCTTCGGCTGACCCCTCCAGGTAGAAGCGGTCTGAGGGCACAAGTGCACCGCAACAGCCCGCTCCACCTGGGGTATGTCAACGTAACCCCTTGCTGCCCCCCCATCGAGGGAAGTGAGGGTGGAAGAACCCGTCTGCCGTGTACGCGCCGAAAGCGGCGCATTCCACGACTTCGTGATCTCTTCGTGCACTTCCGGAAAAAATGGCACCGGGATCGGGCGTGGCTTTGAACCCCGCCCGGATCCCAGGTACCATGCGTCCAGCCGCGAACGTTGGGGTGACGGCGGGGCCGTACACTGAAGCCCAATGCTCACGGCGGCCCGGGAAAGCATGGCCGCCATCTCAGGATCCGAATCATCCCGGGACTTACCTGCCAGAGGCGGAAGCTCCAGGATGTCCTCCGAATCCGAGGCTAGCAGGTCACCCTCCGATGCTGCGACAGACAGCTCGTCCTCATCCCGGGAGGAAGCGAGAGACAGCGTACCGTCTCTCGCTGATGGGGTAGACGAGCGTGCCGAGGTATGGATGCTCCGCGAGCCAGAGGCTGACGGGGTGACATCCATAGAGCCCTCGTAATCACGGACGCCGCTCCTCGAGACCGCCGACCGTGCCGTAGCCGCAGCCAACGATCCGCAAGGAGCTGACGAAATGGTGGCTCGCTCTCCAAGGAAAGAAGCCACCCGTAACCGCAACGTCTTGATCGACATCTGCTCGCAATGCGGGCAGGTCGGTCCCATAAATGCCGCCTCAGCGTGCTGGAGACCCAAACACACGAGGCAGGCATCATGGGTGTCCCCATCTAGGACAAGCTTGCCGCAACCAAGGGAACAGCTATGCGCCATGAGGCAACACGCTGTTAGAATTTGCTCTTTTAAGAAAGAGAAGACACTCTCTGTCTTCTGCTGGACGCTCAGGGGAGTCGAAGATGGACAGTCCGCTGCAAACCGCGTCGTGACACCAGCAGGAAGATGATCGCCAGAAGTCGATTCTTGCTTCAGACTCGAAGTCATCCGCCAGGTTCCGAAGAACAAAAGGTAATGAATGAGCACGCCGTCTCCCCTTTTATACCCGGATGTCCGGGGCGGGGCATGGCATGCAAATTTCATTCGCCAAATTTCATTGGCCTTTTAAACAAAGTCAGAGTCGATTGGTTCTCAAGAGCGAACCCCATACTGTCGTTCTTCGACACAACGTCGAGAGACCGACAGAAAGGGAACTGATTGTCTCTTTACCTTCCACCTCCTTTTTGTTCATTTTGTATTTTGTTTATATTGTATTGCATGTTCAAACATTTAAAAATCAACAATGGCAAAAAAAACTTAATGAGTGTTATTGTGTATTTTCAGTCACAGGTTTGTATGATAAGATATCAGTGATTCAGAGTCCAGGCAACATTACTGTGAATGAAGGACAATCTGCTTACATGACCTGCTGTTGGACTACAGAAACACATCCGTTGTCTAATCTGAAAGTTCGTTGGTTTAAAAATGAGAAAAGAGTTCCACTTAAAAACCAGATGTACCAAAGGTCTCCATCACAAAACTGTTCCACTCTTCACATTACACAAATTACTCTAAATGATACCGGAGAATATTTATGTGAACTGACCCAAGACATACCAATCCTGCTTGAATTTAATGCATGTAGAAGCTTCTTAAGTCTTGGTTCAGAACAACAAAGAACAACCGCAACGACAACAACAGGTAAGATTCTTCTTCCATACTTATTTGTTATTTCAATTCACACCAATCCTGCTTCAATCCCATGCATACAGAAGCTTCTTATCAAACAAATTTATGTCAACACAGATGGTACACAATTTCATCAACATTCTGTACCACTTAAATATTTTTTAATGTTTATTTTAAAATTATAAACATTATAGCTCTGTATATACCATCTTTGAATTGACTTTGCAAACATGCAACATGCAGATGTTTCTGGGCCTAACCAATCTACATATTTATGTCAATATTTTCCATTCAGAAGTTAATATAATTTATAATCAAGATAATTTACTGGTAGATTACAAATAGATATCCAGTTTGTGCCATTGTGGATCTTGGTTGGCACAAATAAACATTAAAACCAGGTTGTGCCTTCTAGAGGTAAATGTTTGAATTTTATCAATAATCTTATTATATTTAAAGTTTCATAAAGCTGAGACCTGTATTTTCTTTAAGAAACAAAGCCAGTTGTAACAGAGCATCCAAAACAATATCCAAAAGAAGAGATGTCTTCAGATGGGCATTCTACGCATTCTCAGAATGAAACAAGTAGGGTTGTGTATATTTGATCTTACACACATTTGATTTTTATTTAAAATCTGTCCGTCTCCAAATAACTTCTCGTAAACTAACCACATGTGAAATGAATCAAAAACAGAGCAAACTGTTGCGTATACGCAATTCTAAATTTGATTTCTTTTCTCCACAGCTGATTTGAGGGAAGTTGTGGTCATTTACATTTTCAGATGTTTGCCCTTCATCAGTCTTCTCGCTGCATTATTTTATCTGAACAGAGATGATAAAAGTACCGTCCCATCAAAATCAGGTAGAAACTGTACATTCACCCGAGAACAGATCTCAAAAAAATATCGACAGTCTTTAAAGTCTTTTAAGTCGATAAACGGCGGCGACCATCTCTTAATCTCAACAGAATTGGATTTGAAGCAAAAGATGTGTGATGTATACAGCATGTGGATAGGTTAAGTCCCTTATCAGAGAAATGTCAAGTTGAGATGTCTTTCCATGTTGTTGGTCAAACCAACAAATAACCTTTGCATGTTTTACAATGTTGCTGAGATCTAACCAACTTTCTTTTATGCAGATAAATCTGCATTAAGGCAGTCAGAGGAAGATCTTGAATCAGGAAATAACCACAGAAATGACATTAAGGATGTGAAACAGGATGAAAGGGATTCAATGCTGGAGGAAGAGAGTGACACCGGAGAGAAACGGACAACTGCAAAGAAACGAGAGTATGAAGAAAACGAACAGGAGGAAGAAAAAGAGGCGGTTGTACCTCTGGACACAGAAGATGTGACAGTGATAACATCTAATTCTGAAAAGTGTGCTGCTTCTCTTGTGGGTTGCTGCAATGTTAAAGATCTGTGATGTCACTTCCTCTATGCTTGGTTGCAGTTTGATGCCATGGGCCGAGAAGGCTAATGCGATTCTAAAAACTGACTTAAAACTGAAACCGTCTTAATAACATTCAAATTCTTGTGGCTGTGCTTAACATCTGTGTGTTGTGTGTTGTTGGTGTTCATAACCGTGGGGTGTGTGTGTGGAGGAAAGAGTACGAGACCAGTGTTGTGGTTAACTAGAGATGTGCTGTGACAGATTTAGTTAAGGGCGGGGTAAGAGGAAAGTTGAGAACGTTTCATAAGTGAAACGGTGTTTTGGAGGAGTAAAGCAAAGTTCACACATTGAACTGACACACAGAAATGAAGCGTATATCTAAACTCTTGTGTGGGCTCCTCATGTCATTGCTTTGTTTCAACGGTAAGTAAAAAACACTGGAAATAATACGACGATTTTTGAAATCATAATAAAACAGAATAAACATCAACGTTTTGTTTGGAAAGGGGAGGCTGATGATCAATAGAATGTTTTTGTTCCATTCTGATATGTTTTTATTAAATGCTGTAAATAGTTGTCATCATTAAAGGAAATATTATTTGTTAATTGGTTTATATGTTTAATGTCTTTACCGTTCATACAGAATAAATGGAAACGTACACGTTAATGATGTGCATCATATATGTCTTGTACTGTAAGATTAAATTGCTGTAAAATATTTTTTAACATGTTAAAAAGTCATTGAAGTACAATCCAGACATCTTTAGGAACTTAAAGGTCTCGAGCGGTATGCTTAAAAAATTTTGTTTATTTGTAAATAATATATTTGTAATGTCACAATAAAGTCAAAACCATCAAAAAAAAAAAAAAATATATATATATAAATAAATAAATATATATATATATATATATATATATATATATATATATATTTAACTCTCAAATAAACTTTAATGTATATACATGGATTGCATAAAATGGATTCTATTTTAAAATAAATGTACAAATATTACAGAAGAGTGATAAAAGAGCCCTTTGGTTGTACATTACTTTATACATTTATGTTCATCTGGACTGGAATAGTTTTTTTCTGCAGTGAACTTCATCCATTTAAGACATGATTATTAAATAAATAAATATAAATATAGTTAAAGAACGGCATCATAACAAATTCATAGTTTGCTAATGAAAACTTAATATTTATATATATATATACATCTACATCCCTGTCTTTGAATCATCTGTCTATGTGTCTGTAAACACCAATTCTAGCGGCAATGTATAATAATTGTGTATTTTTGTGTATTTTCAGTCACAGGTTTATATGATAAGATATCAGTGATTCAGAGTCCAGGTAATATTACTGTGAATGAAGGACAATCTGCTTACATGACCTGCTGTTGGACTACAGAAACACATCCGTTGTCTAATCTGAAAGTTCGTTGGTTTAAAAATGAGAAAAGAGTTCCACTTAAAAACCAGATGTACCAAAGGTCTCCATCACAAAACTGTTCCACTCTTCACATTACACAAATTACTCTAAATGATACCGGAGAATATTTATGTGAACTGACCCAAGACATACCAATCCTGCTTGAATTTAATGCATGTAGAAGCTTCTTAAGTCTTGGTTCAGAACAACAAAGAACAACCGCAACGACAACAAAAGGTAAGATTCTTCTTCCATGCTTATTTGTTATTTAAATTCAATCCGTACTGGAAAAGGCTGAGATTTACTGATTCGTCTTTGAAACATGAGATACAGAGAACTCTGTTATGTTTATGTATGTAATGTATATGGCATTTGGGAACTAAAGTGCGTATCACACAATTTCAGCTCTGATTATATATTTAAGTAATATCAGATGTCTAACTCATTTGGTCACATTACAGTTGCAGGTTCTACAGCAAATGCCAAGAACAAGACAACAGCCATTGAATCTTCACATACAACCTCCCATTCGACTCTGTATTTGTCTTTGGCTGCTATTGCTGGCCTGCTGACCATCTGCTTGGTTATCACTGTGTGTAAAATAAAGAGATCATGTCCAAAATCAGGTACAGTACACTTTATTTCAAAAAAGCGGATACTCACAATGAAGAAATACTTTACTTATATTATACATGATATATATATTTTAACATTATTCATATTTATATTTGTACATGTATTTAAAATGAGGTATTGTAGCATACATTTTTCTGGCAGACCAAACATAAGCATAGAAAAAAAGAAACAGTCTAAAACAATGTGTCACTTTTTGACTTCCAGTTCATGATGCAAGCGCACGTAACATGAACAATAATGTAGCCCACACGGAAACCTTTCTCTATGAGCAGTCTTTAATGTCTAAACTCGACAGATATTGTGTGTGTGTGGCAGGAAGTACCAACACACACGAGATGTACAGATGCACACCTGTCACTCTGAACTATTTCATGCAGTTGCTTCCTAATTTCTAATAATTCGTTGTTTTATTGTTATTGAATTTGATCACTGTAACATGCAGATCTTAAAACTCTGTGTTTTCATCTCTACAGATCGTGTGGTCATTCACCAGATACCTCACAATGAAGGGGAGGAACATGAAAACCACGAGGAGGAGGAGCTTAGCTCAGGTTCATCACGGGGGTCCCTCCAATGGGTAAGAAATATATCTCAGAAACATTCCGATGAACACACGTCTGAAGTCAATATGAAATTTGATAAATATACAAACAAGAACTATTATACCAATACCATACCAGTGTTCACATTAAGGCCCTTTAAATTCTGGTGAACTTTAATTTTATTCAGTAAAAAAAAGTCTCCTATACCCCAAAGGCCGTGCAACTTAGAAGAATATATATAAAGAAGATTATAGATATATTATATTTTAAAGTTATGTTCTTTTAGGGTCTTTTTTATGTGACAGCATATTAAAGATGAGACAAGAAAGTAGTTGGGTAGAGACAGGGGCGTGGGAACGGCACTGGACGCTGGAGTCGGGAATCAAATTCAGATTTGGCCGCAATGACATTAGCACTGCTGTTGGCTAACTAACCACAGGGCCATCTGCGCCGACAAGACTATATCTAATATATACTACATTACGAATCTAGAACAAATTATACTGAAATAAATCAGAATTTTACACATATTTTTATAAATGCATATCATTTGTTAGCTGGGAAAAAACTGAAAATAATATCTGTGTTGTTAGGCCTTAAATTTAAAGTGAACGGGCGTTTAGAATTTAAATTGATAAAAACAATATCTTCTTTGTTTGGAAAATTCTGCTACTTAAAATCTAACGTCATGTCACAATGTTTTGAGATTTAATGATGTTTTATTTCATGCTTTCTGTGCTTTTATGTTACGTCTCTAAATCTGCACCCGTTGCTGATGACACTTTTACATATTTTAATTGATAAGAGTTTGACTCAAGTGTTCTCTTTCTTTACAGTATCAAGTCCCTGTTTACTGGTCTTACTTTGATGTACAGAGCGCTCAGGACCAATGACAAGCAAAAAGCTCAAATGATTCAATTGTATATATTCTCTTTGACTACATAGCAAAAATATAATGCAAAATGTTCGATCTCATAGTTTTTATTCTGAATGTAAAACATGTTCGACATAAATCCACATGTGGTGAGACGCGGCTCTATATTTTAATGCTCTTTTCTAAACTGTGTAAACTTAACATTGACCAAAAAACTAATTTTGCAATGCAACCATGTGCCAAATACACAGCTTAAGTTATGTATCATGTCATATTTTATTTTTATACTAAACATATTGCACAAACCAAATGTGACTTAGTTCTATTAAAGTTTCTAAAATGTGTTTGTGGGATTTACTCTAAAGTTTCTTTACAATAAATATGTGTGAAAGCATGAGGCCATGAGGTCTTGTCAAAGAGAAACACACAGAAAGACACAGCAGCTGGAAACTCTGGTGGTCTTTAGAGGTCACTGACAGGAAATGGAAATAGCAGCGTGGTTAGTTTCTCTGCATGAGGCACACATGTATGTCAGAACAGTACATCTTAATCTACTCTGAAAGGGTTAGGGTACATTGTTGACCAATTGTTCATATAGACTTGCAAACAGATTAAGATTTTAAAGGGGTAGTTCACCCAGAAATAATAATACGCTTGACATGTTCCACATCTTTGATCTGATAAACACAGAAGAAGATATTTGGAAGAATACTTATAACCAAACAGTTATTGGAACCCTTTGAACCAAAGTAGAAATATTGACTCCACATTTTTTCAAAATAAGATATTTGGAAGAATGTGGTACGGTAAAAAGCTCAAAGGGACCATTTTATTCTTTCTATGTGAGTCAATGTTTGTTTACAAATATTTTTCTCTATGTATAATCAAACCAAGAAATGTATACAGATTTGTGGCAACCAGAGAATCAATTTTGGATGATCTATCCCTTTAAGAGATTAGAGTGTGTGGTGAACGTGACCATACGTCCTATGTTTTCTCAAACACTTCTTTCCTGCCATTAACCTGCTTTATAGTGATAGTTGACCCAAAACTAGAAAATTAGTCTATGAGTTGGGCAAACACTTTATTCAGTAGAAATTAACAGGAAAGTGCCATTCTAACACAATTGCGTTTAGTCATGTTATTAACATTAACTCTGGTCTCTGTTGGACTCAGCAATTTTTTTGGGTGCTTAAGCCATTAAAGATTATGATGGAATTTTTTAATTTGTGTAAAGGACCATTTGTAAATTTGTAAATTTTTTATGTCAACTTCACAACTTTCGATATATAGACTGTGTGCATTTATATATTAAAAACCTGATATCAGAAGATGTAAATATTTATTATTTGGCTTACCAACACTTTACTTCACCCCCAACTTTAAAATAACAGCCTCAAGATCAAATTTAGCTAAAAACATGATTTTATCGAGGTTGCAAAGCAACCGAAACTGTCTACTGAGCCTGGCCTTAAACCTGACATCAAATTATAACAAAACATTCAATTGAGATTGTTGGAAATAAAAAAATAATAAAAGGTAAATATTCTCGATTGCATTGATATAAACAGTATATAATTCATAGTATTATTGCAAATAATAATTTGCAGGATATGCAGTAGTGGGCGTATACATTTAACCATCCAGGTCACTGTTAACTAAATTACGATGACTGTTGACCCAAATATTGGTGTATATTACAAATATATATTTGTTAAATAAATGCTTTTTTCATAAATAAAAGTAGGAAAATTAACTATTGGATTTTTACTCAATTCTTTAAATATTTCCCACTGAACTATTTAAAAATTTTATTAAGTTAATATACCTGTTAATTTTTGTAAATTTAACCAAGCGAAATAAATGTTATTTAGAGTGTACTAGAAAGGAATCATTGAAATCCTTGCTCAGCGTAACACTCAATTACAATATGTTTTGTAACAGTGTAAAAGCTAGATAATTTTAATAAATTCTTCCTCAGTAAAAACTGTACACTGTATGTTGGTAAGTTTATCTGTCATTGTCAGTTTCATCTGGGTTTTCTGTGATAAAGAACACCTGCATATTGATTGTGTGTCTTCAAATGCTTTAATGATAAATGTCTCACTCATCCTTACATTCGTCACTCAGACTAATAGAAACTCAAGCACAAAACCCTTACTCAATAAACTACATTATGTCAACCTGACAAATGTTTGTAAGATTGCAATTTATTTGTCAAAGTTTTCATTGCAATGTTTTTCTTATAAACATTCATGCAGACATATATATTCATATTTTTCCCCAACAGTCTGTATTATCCTTCCTATTTTTCAATACAAATACAATTTCTTATTTAGTTTTTTTAAAGCGGGAAAAAGTCTGGAGCACACTTGGGACAACATCTCTGTTTTCGTGTGTGTGTGTGTGTGTGTGTGTGTGTGTGTGTATGTGTGTGTGTGCGTGTGTAAGTGTGTGTGGGGGGGTCTTCACTGGGGTCTTTAGTGTTAAGATTAAGTTTGTTTGTTGTGTAACATTGTGTTATTTGTGTAAAATGTCTCACCTCTCTATCGCTCTTGCACACAAACACACATTTTGGAGACTTTATGATATAATGATTTTGTTTTACTGTATAAATTGTATTTTATGTCACTTTTCCAACCCCTAAGCCTGATCTTTGAGGACATTTTTTTGCATTTGTATATTTTTAAAGTATAATATGCTTGTAAACATCATTACGTGTACAAGGGACCTTCAAGTCGCCAAACATTTGGGGACTTTCCATTTCTTCTGTTCTTTTTACAATAAGCTAACCATATTTTTGTACACTATTCCAAATTTAAACCATTAGCAAAAAATGTATCCAAAATGAATTAATGAACATCTTATAGTCTCTGAGATGTTGTTTAGCTGGGATGGCATTGGCTTTAGCTTGAAGTTGAAACATAATTTTAATTGGAAAGTCAATTTTGATGCAATGATACAGATGAAAGTAGAGAAAAGCACTTATAATTCAAAGCATAATTAGTTTTTTTTTTTAGTTTCTAAAGAGTACACAGTATGGATTGTATATACACTGTGAATGTTAATTCGACCCTTTTCCCAGAAAAGGGAAAAAACTCTTTTTGATGAGGAGGGATGATTTTCTAAAAAAGTAACCTGAATATTTAGAATGCTAAATTACACATTTTGCCCCTCTGACAGACAACTTGCCCCACTCACAAAATCAATACATATTAAATTTTATTGTCACATATTCATATGAGAATATATTATTTTTCTTAACTCAGATTTAGGTAGTAGCATATCTGACAATAAGAGATTTATATTGTACTGTCAAAAATCTAATGTAAGCGATTGGGTGCCCAAATATCTTTCCCGGTATACAGATTTGGAACAACTCAAGGGTGAGTAAACGATTACAGAATTTTTATTTCAAGAGTAAACTAAACCTTTCACAACTTGAAAAATGTTCATAAGAATCGAAGAAAAAGGACGACATGAACTGCAAGGACACTGAGATCCGTTTGTAATTTACATTCATCATTCAAAGAAAAATACCTCCGTTTCCCAATACGATAGAAAAGAAAATAAATGTTAACATGAAATTCAGGAACAGCGAGATACAAATAAATCGTTTTGATGTGAAAGAGAGAAGTATGTGTTTTATTTCACGGAGAGTTGTGTTTGTGTACTGTTTGAGATTGCGGTAGTCTGTAGAGGTAGGTTTCTGTTTGTTTCTGAGATGAATGTTGTAACAGGGTGCAGAAAACACAATAAAGCTGAAAGAATAACTGTTTGTGTCTAATACATTGACATCTAAACCTAGAAACTCAAATCTGACTCTGAAAGCGAGAAACAATTGAAACTTTGTGACAATAGTGCAACACTGAAGTTTATAGACACAATGCAAAAACACAACATTCAAAGACATTTTGAAGTCAACAATACACAGAAAGAATAGTCTTATCATTTAAATTTAAGAGATTATTTTGTTTGACAGCCGGAATCGTCCATAATAGTTTGATAGACACTCTTGAAGTTCTCTTCATATGGTTTTGATCGCATGACAGCAGATGAAAATGAAAAAGCTTAGGAGATAAACACAAGAATAAAATGACAGAATTCATTCTTTGAAGTATGGGTTTAAGATCTGTGATGTAGAGAGTGGACGGGATACACTGACATTGACTGACAGTCACAGGTTATGATAAACATTTTGAACATTCAGTCTTTCTACACCCAGCTTTGCTGTCTGTCCAAACTGAGACCAAAAGAGTTTTTCTAGACTTTGAGAATGACTGTTTAGTGACCTGTTGCTCCGCTGTGCATCTGTTATAGTAAAATACAACGTGTTATGACAATTAAACTTATGGTATACTTCATACTTTAACTGTAGGGAAGTATGATTACAATGTTAAATTAACCTAAAAACTATCAAGGGCATAAAAACCATTAAACTTCTGAGAATCGTTCAATATGCTACAGTACAAGTTTTGAATTATTAAGCTGTGCACCTTTAGTTCACTACATTAAGTACACTACATTAAGTACACTTAAGCACAGAAGTATTCGCTCACCCATCCGAAAATAATGAAAATCAGGAGTTTTAATCCCTCTCACTTTGAATGCTTCCGCATACCAAGACAATTCCATGCTCCCAACTTTGTGGGAATAGTTTGGATCTGACCTTTTCCTCTTCCTTCATGACATCAGTGCACAAATCAAGGTCCATAAAGACATGGATGACAGAGTCTGGTGTGGATGAACTCGAATGGCCTCAACCCGAAAGAACACATTTGGGATGAATTAGAGCGGAGACTGAGAGTCAGGCCTTCTCGTCCAACATCAGTGTGACCTCACAAATGAGCTTCTTGAAGAATGGTCAAAAATTCCCATAAACACACTCCTAAACCTTGTGGACGGCCGTCCCAGAAGAGTTGAATCCATATTGAACCCTATGGATTAGGAATAGGATGTCACTTAAGTTTATATGCAAGTCAATGAGTGAATACTTTTTGTGTATGTGTATGTTTATGTAGTATATAGTGTATATTTGCAGTAATATAGTTGTGCACTTAAAGTGCAACAATACTTAAAATAATGAATATATGGCCACTAGAAACATGACTGTAAGTTAAATGTGAGAAAACCTGTGTTGTATGTAGATAGAAATAACTATTTAGAAACAACAGTTATAGTAAATCATGTAAATCACAAATCATAACTATAACTGTTTATTGTCTTTACACCACTTCTAGACAGTTATGATATTATTTTGCTGAACTGTGTGTAGATGTACATGAAGTTCAAATAAATAATGATTCTTATAGATTGTCTAGGCTGAAATGGAAAATGTATACTGACCTGGTTGCTTTAAATAGCTCTATATCTCTACAGATCATGCCTAATAAGATAATATTGGATTTCAGAAAGAAACCAGATGTAGAGTCACTAGCAAATCTTTAAGCAGGTGAACCCTGTATGTGACCCCCCCCCCTCTCTCTCTCTCTCTCTCTCTCTCTCTCTCTCTTTCTCCTCTCTCTCTCTCTCTCCTCTCTCTCTCTCCTCTCTCTCTCTCTCTCTCTCTCCTCTCTCTCCGTCTCTCTCTGCTCTCTCTCTCGTCTCTCTCTCACTCTCTCTCTCTCTCTCTCTCTCTCTCTCTCTCTCTCTCTCTCTCTCTCTCTCTCTCTCTCCTCTCTCTCTCTCTCTCTCTCTCTCTCTCTCTCTCTCTCGCTCTCTCTCTCCTCTCTCTCCTCTCTTCCTCGCTCTCTCTCTCGTCTCTCTCTCTCTCTCTCTCTCTCTCTCTTCTCTCTCTCTCTCTCTCTCTCTCTCTCTCTCTCTCTCATCTCTCTCTCTCTCTCTCTCTCTCTCTCTCTCCCCCTCTCACATGTGCATGTGGTATTCTGTCTCCATAGCAAATGGGTCTCCAGTATCATGAATAATACATGAGCCTCTTTCTCTCTTGATTCTAGACCGATAGAAAGCATGAGCAACCGACGCACACATACGCTGATGGAGGATGTGTGTGTGTTCTCACAACTGGGGTTTGACAACTGGTTTGACAACTGTTGTCACCTTCTGCTGACTTTCTGTCCCCTCAGGAAGAGCCTCCTCACCTTAATGAGCATTCAGCAACCCAACGCACAATATCACAGCGATATATCCAATTGTAAGCCTGCTTGACTTCCTTTATGCTGCAAAAACTATATTTTGAAGAATGTTCACACCCAAGCAGCAATGGGCACCCATTTACTTTTATTGTATGGCCACAAAAATGAGTGAATGTTTGCCAGCTAACAACATTCTTCAAAATATCTTGTTTTGTGTTCTGCGGAAGAAAGTCATACAGGTGAGACATGGCAGTGAGTGAAATATGACTTTCAATCAATTCTGCGTCATATGCATAATAGCTGTTTTGCATTTAACATTATATAACATGCG
This sequence comes from Triplophysa yarkandensis, assembly GCA_033220385.1. Taxonomy (NCBI): domain Eukaryota; kingdom Metazoa; phylum Chordata; class Actinopteri; order Cypriniformes; family Nemacheilidae; genus Triplophysa; species Triplophysa yarkandensis. Next base: position 8,888,732 of record CM065666.1, read on the forward strand.
CACATCACAATGTCTAATCAAGTGTTACCTTGAAGTGGATAAAAAACACATTTCACCCAAGCACACAAGGCATGCTGACCCACTAAGTGTGTGTGGGTGTTTAACCTGGAGAAAGCTAAAATATCCACAGCCTTCTCTTAGACCGATGAATATAAATTAACTTTACACTTAAGTCTGTGTTTGTTTGTCAAATTCCATTATATAATTAAAGAGTTTTTGAATCAATTAATGAAGGAATTCCTTCTCACGGTCAATGGTTTAAAGCTTCAGAGCACTTACATTGAAATTTTCATCACAAATAATCTGCGGTATTGCACATACACGCAAAAAATAAGAAATACAAATGCTTCCAATCTGATTTTATCGGAAAGACTTTAACCACAAAAGGAATTTTTTAAGTTTTATGGTAAGTTTACTTTCAGCCAATAGCAACGGCTTAGGTTTCTTTATTTTACCAGGTCCAGAGTCATCCTCAGGGGTATTATAGATTGCAGGCTGGCAGGTTTTTTTGGCTCAGAGAGCTTCCAGATACGCCCAGCAGAACGCTGGAATAAAACCAATGAACAGAACGCTGGACACGAATACAATATTGGAATGTAGTGCTTGTGCCATTTTTGTTCCATATATAAAACAAGAAAAACAGGGAAACACTTCACCTATGCATACATAATGCATGTGAAAAGAAATATTTTAGATGTTGCAACACATATTATCTATAGAAATGCTTAAATCTTATTCATAGTTATATATACTATTAAAATTTAATAGACAATTCCAGATGTTCTTTTTCAGTGTCTGTTGCATTTAAAAAAAAAAAACTCAAGTCTTCCAACAGTAAGGTAAGTACATTTCTTTTTTATATGATTTTTCTTAAATACATGAACAAATATGATTGTCGTATTGCTTAAAAGTAAATGTCCACCTATTTTTGCAGTATTTGAGGTCTGAAAGATGTGGAGCATCGTTTTGCTTATACACAGTAAAAGTATCTAATGTGCCTAAGTAAATATAAAAATAAAAATAGTTATATTTGCTATGAAAAACATTTTAAGAAGATTAACGATTTTAACGCAAAATGTTAAAATAATTGGTTTAAAAGTTTATGTAATGAAAAAAGTATTAAACATATATTTATTTGTAACATTCACCAATATCTTTGGTGAATTCTACAAGAAATATTAGATAGTTAATCAGATTTACTTGTGTAAATTGTAAAAACACAGTAAAATGTATTTGAGTTTCTCCAGGTTTTATTTTTCATTTCCAAATATAAACAATATTTTGTTTGTCAATATTTGTCTAAAATCATATGTAATAAAACTCAAAAATGTCCCTGATATATGATTTGAAATGTTTTTATTATGGCTTAAATGCCAAAGTGTGTTATACACACACACACACACACACACACACACACACACACACACACACACACACACACACACACACACACACACACACACACACACACACACACACACACACACACACACACACACACACACACACACAGGTCTGTTTTCCACCAGGAGAGACAGCGGGTCTAAACGCTGCTCTGCTGAGCCCTATAGTCTTTAATTGGCTTCTCCATTCTGTCAGAAAAGGAAATACAATAGAAAAAATAAAACAAAGGCCACAGAACCGCACGCCACTTTACAGAAGAAAAACCACAGAATAAGAGACAAAGACATATTGCAGGCGGTTAATATAAATGCTCTCTGAGCCTATGTGTGTCGCCCTTTAAACACTCACTGAAGATTCACAAACCCAATATAGCTTGTTTCTCCATCAGGCATGCATAACATTTCTGAAGGATATGATCAATTGGGCCTGGGTTTCATCCTATCACTGTAGTAGAGGAATGTGCTTTAATAATCCTTATCCGAACGCTGAAGGTTTGATTTCACTCCTTCAGAAACTGTTTCTGATGTTTCGCCTGCAGCTGGATTTGTCCATTTCTATCTTTAGTTAGTTCCACAGGGACACTGGACTTTCACAGAGTGTTCCAGAGATCTGAGCCGGCCCAAGATACACCTGGTGAGAGAGATCTGAGACCGTGTCCACACTGTACAGTAAGCAAGGACACTAAAATCAACTTGATCTAAAGCACATCACTTGTTGTTCACAACACCACTTAAGTGCCTGAAAATGTTGCTCAAAATCTGTATATATTTCTATGTTAGTTCGAAAACCAGATGAAGATATTTAGAAGAATGTCAGCTGCGGAGATTTCTTGGGCATCATTGACTAACATAAAAGAAAAAATATTATAAAATTTCTGTATTAAATATTGTATAATTTCTGTATAAAATATTGTATAATTTATTCTACAAAAATATTGTATAAGTCCTTAATAAAAATATTGTATAATTTCTGTATTAAATATTGTTTAAAAATATTGTATAAGCTCTGTATGAAAATATTGTAAAATTTCTGTATTAAATATTGTATAAATCTTGTTTAAAAGATTGTATAATTTATTGTATAAAAAATATTGTATAAGTTCTGTACAAAAATATTGTTTACTTTCTTTATAAAAATATTGTATAATTTCTGTATACAAATATTTTATAATTTCTGTATACAAATATTTAATAATTTCTGTATATAAAATATTAAATAATTTCTATATAAAATATTGTATAATTTATGTGTTAAATATTGTAAATTTTCTGTATAATTATTTTACTTTCTATATACAAGTATTTTATAATTTATGTATAAAAATATTGCATAATTTCTCGGTTCTGTTGACAACAAAACAATCCATCTAGAAGTTATTCCTAATTGTGCCAAATGTGTATAAATGACAGTGTTCTGTAAAACCTAAAGGAGGATATTTAGGAGAATGTTTTGCAACTATTATGTTGCTCCATGGTTTTTAACATTCTTCTAAAAATCTTCTTTGTGTTCAACTTAACTAAGAAATTATACTGGTTTGGGGATAACTTGAAGATAAGTAATTTATGGCACATTTATTTTTGGGTCTCTTTAAACAAGGAATTTAAGTGAGGCCCCTCCCCTTTTTGAACTAGCCAATGGTGTCAGCCGCAAACCTGATGAGAAGCAGAAGTGCAGAATAATCAAAAATGGTGATCAGTAAAATGAAAGGCTGCGGATGCTCATGTGTTTGAAATGCAAATTTTGAAGTGTACTAGTTTATAAATATTTTCAAGGGTTATACTTTCATACAATAGGAATTAAAAACATTTATGATTTCATGACTTGAAAAAATGCTGTCTACATTGAAAGGAGTGTTGTGATTCTTTTAGTCTTAATTATAACAGGATCATTGTGTCACATCATGTTATGTTAGCAAGAGGAAGAAGTCTAATGAGTCAAAAAATAAACTTATGTGAATGCAAAGCTGCTGCACAATGTCTTGTTAACGTTCCCATGGGCTCCAGTGTGACATAAAGAGAACAGAGTAAATGTTATAATTCTTTTTTAACTCATTGCCCACCCCCCCTCTCTCTCTTTCTCTCTCTCTCTCTCTCTCTCTCTCTCTCTCTCTCTCTCTCTCTCTCTCTCTCTCTCTCTCTCTCTCTCTCTCTCTCTCTCTCTCTCTCTCCAGTGACCACACTATATTAATGGTAATATTACATCTGTGTGTTGCGTGAGAGCTATTCTGTTTTCAGCGGAACAGAAAATATACTTTAAGTGAAGCTACTAATTTGTTCCCTGGAGATGTTTGTGTAACCTTCTTTCCTTCTTTTCTTGTTCCTGGTTTCATCTCAGTATGAGAGTTGTTTCTTCATAGGCTTATGAGACCAATGTTATACATTTAAAAGCACAACTCGGTGTGTATTTTCTTTAAACACATATTCACACCCTTATATATATATGTTTATATATAGATCCTTATAGCTGAGAGATTTTGTAGCAGAGGTTTGGAGCTCACAGGCTATATAATTAAAGTTAAACCCACATCCACCTCAATGGAAAACAGGATTTACATCAAACATTTTGTATTAGTCTATAGTCATTTAAGTTATCATTAGATTAAAGCAGTAAAAGTTGATAGATTTTACTGATCACCATTTTATTAAAACATATCTTAACGTGCACTACTAGTCAACAGTTTTAAAACACCTGTTCTTTATTTCTATTTTTCGGCACCATTTAGAGTACATTTATTATAAATATCAATTATATTGTACTATATGAGAACGTTACTGTAACTGTGGGAAATACAGTAAAAATAAAAAATAAACCATTTGTAAAAGTTCTCCTTTTTGCCATTTAGATTGTTGATGTCTCTACCTGGGGCTTTGTGTATTTACATTCTCATATGCTGATTTTTATTCATAATTTAGTCCAAGTCATCAATTTAACATGAACATTTGTGACCCTGCCTGTACAAACCCGGCGAAAGTAATTTTTTAGCTATTTACTTTTTTTAAAATAAAATAATTTATACAATGTAAAGATATCTTTAATATTAACTGAGTAAAAGCACATCAGCATTCGAAATCACAGTGAAATATCAGTAAAATCAAACTTAAATTCTTATGTTCTAAGAATTTCTTTCATAGGCAGGGTTACATTTTTCATGCGTGTGAAAGTTCGTGTGTGTGTGTGTGTGTGTGTGTGTGTGTGTGTGTGTGTATGAGTGTATGAGTGTATGAGTGCCAGGAGTACCCGTCTGTTGTTTTGCAGTTGGCTCACTCATGCTGAGGGTCAGTGTATTTATTGCCAGTGTCTATGTACGACTCAGGAATTTCTTTATTGTATTTGTTCTTTGTGATTATTTTTGTGTGGTGGGTTTAATGAGGAACAGTTTTGGGATGATTTTTTTCAAAAGATATACAGATTATATTTATTTTTATTATTAATTTTTTAAATAAAATTATAATTTCAATCCTTTTTAATGATATGGGTACGGGTTCACACAACCATATTCTCTCACCAAACTAAACATCAACTTTTGGGGATGTCCTTTTGACAAGATTTAATTACCTATATTAACTTTTAAATGCTGTTTGGGTGTTGGGTTATAACTTTGTCTAAAACAATAAAATTGTGTGAAATGTCTCCAGTATGATACAAACTCAAACGTGTGTATGTGTGTAATTTCTACATTTTGAGGCCTGAATGACCAAATACTTGGACACACCAATGGAACACACACTCGGTCCATCTGTTCTGTCCACAGATGCCAAATCTTTCACTTTGATTTTTCTTTTTCTCTCTCATTCTCAGAGTATAAATATGTGAGCTCAAGAAAATCTTGTGATGTCCTTACGTCTCTATATTTTTTAATAAGTGCATGTCCTCTGATCTTATCTCATCTGTGTTTGTGTGAGTTTGACCTGTAGAGCACAGAGAGGTCACACCCTCCAATATCATTTTGCTCTTCGTTTAGCGTCTGGCTCGCCGCCCGGAGGTTCACACGGCGTTCTCAGCTGGACCATGTGATAATAAATGTATGTTTGTGAGAGTGTTATGACTTCTGTTCAGAGAGAGTTGGCATCTATAAAGAAGGCCCATATGTCCCACCGTCGTGATGGAATAAGATGACTCACCCAAGACGGAACACAGGTGGCTGTGTGTGTCTGCATTCTTGTATGTTTGCGTGTGTTGGAAGGAAAGTGGATTATAGCTAATTTGTAACTGATGAGATTTGATGGAGTTCTCAAATGTTTCTCCTAAAAGTGTTGAGAAAAAAGTATGATGGGATGAAATTAACGTAGTCGAATTTGGGGAAAAGTTTGAGTTCATATTGAGATCACCAATAATATTGAATTTTGATTCCACACTTGACAAATGATTTATTGCTCAGATGTTGCTTTTTTAAATTCTAGAGTTCTTGGTTTTGTGAAGGAGTTCAAAGATTTTCCTTAAATTGTCAAGAAGAAAAAGTAGAAGTAAAATCTGGATTCTGGCAAATTTGATAAAAAATGTCTTAGTTCACATTGAGATCTTTAATAATATTGATAATTCTAAGCTCAGTTTTAACCATTCTTCTCAATCTCAAATGGGACATTTGTGATATTTTTGACTTCGTTTCTATAGATCTTCATTTATTCTCACTGATGTATCTGAAAATTAATCATGATAAAACAAAAATCTCATCGACACCTTTTGTCAAAGACAATAAAATTGAATACTGAGTTACTAAATGGCTCAATGGCTTTAAAATCATCATAGTATCAACTCAGATTCATGCTTCAAGATCCGTTTTATTTTTTCCCAGCGTGTTTGTGCGGTAACACGTCTTAACCAGACATTAAACAGTGTCGTTTTACAACACAAGAAGCAGAAAGCATGTTTGTTCTTGACATGCAAGTGCATCAAACAGACACTAATGGAAAGATTATAACACACAGACACAATGAAATGGCACAGCTGTCCGGAGCTGATAATAACTGTTAAAATAGCTTTACACCGCTGGTGTCATTTACACACTTCCTGGAGCGTGACCTTGTGTTAAACAGTAATTGGATTGGATTGCTCTCTCTCGCTTCTTTCTCCTTCATTTCCATCTCCTACTCTTTGTGTGCTCATTTAGCTTAAAGTGCTTGAGGATCCGTCTAATTCATGTTATTTCTTTCATGCGTTGATAACATTGCATTGATATATTTTGTTAAAGTATACATCAATTTGTGTCAAGCTCGGGCAGGTGGTTTACAGTGAGTAATCTGCTTCCTCACAGATGTTTATCCAGAAGGTGAGATGAAGTGAATCCAGCTTCAGACTCGCAAAGAATGAAACTCCCACAGGCCCTAATGACCAATCTGGTGTCGGTACAAAAGCTTTCAGAAACTACAAGACCTTATAAGACCGTATTTTGTGTACTCAGCCTTCGAAGGACCTTCTAGACTTTTTCACTGATAAGTGTCACCACTCGAGCTGGAGTTAAAGTCCATTTAGAAGAAATCCACTACGGTGAGACTGGTCCCTGGATAGAAATATTTCCTTTTATGTGAACCAAATGAGTCACCAAAACAAAACTGATATGAAAGTTAGACGGCTCGCAAAATGTTTATTCCGATGAAACGATCTTCTGTATTTCTCTCATTCCAAGAACTGCTTTATATGACTGTTTATGTGTAGACTGTGTATTTTGAAACAAAACTGACAAATGTAGAATTCATCTAAATTATCCTTGTAAACTACATTTAAAAACAATTAAAAAAAAGATAAAGAGCTTTGAGATAATGCTTGAATGTTATTTATCGTTCTGCAAAATGTAAAATGCTGTAAAGACATCTGTAAAAATGAATACAGAAAAGTCCTTTCTATTAATAAAATACATTGTGCCCTATTATAAGGATTTTTGCATGATGAATTATAATGTATATGTTTAATAAGAATGAATTATTTTTTATCTACATTCCCTGTGTGTCCTCTTACATGAAATGTACTGTCAGGTTTTTACAGTAGACTTAAATGGACAAACTGTTCTTAAAGCACAATTGGTAAATATGTTATCAAAGTGAATATGGTGACATTTTTATTTGCTCAAAACATCTTCCTCTGATAGTTTCATCAAAAGCAGTTCATTACGTCATGATATGAACTTTAAGGAAGTATTTAAACCTTAAAGACGTATATTTTTGTAAGTGGCTTTGGATAAAAGTGTCTGCTTGATTTACAAATGTAAACGTAAATGTTAATATTCATGCAGTTGGCAGGTTTGTTGGGGTTGAGATGTTCTTTAAACTTGACCTGACTCACTCAGATTTTGATATCATTTGTTCCTACATCGCCCATTAAGCAGAAAGCATGTGAGATATTTTGACATCTTGTGAATATGTCATACTCATTCTAACAGGTTTAATTTCCCAACGTGTAGCAGTTTTTAGAGCAGTTATTATGAAATATTTAAAGGGGAGGGATGGGTGAAATATTCACATCGCTTTTGGAATGATATGAGGTTTGTGACTTGCTGGTTTCTCTCCCCTCCCTCTTTTCGCTCTCTCTCTCTCTCTCTCTCTCTCTCTCTCTCCCCTCCAGCGGGGCGGAAGAAAGATGGATGAATTTTTCATGAGGATGGAGAGAGGAGAAGCAGCCAAAGGAGTCGTGTGAAATTGCGCTTTCGGGCCTGGGGCGGACCTTAGCCTTTGATTTTAAAGAGTCACTTGATGTTGGATTTGTTGATGGGGGAAAAGTGTTGAGAAATGTTTAGATGATTCATATTCATGCGTGAGAGCGTGATATAAACATATACACACTTGAAAAACATGTGCATTATATTTATGCATGTGCACGCAGCTGGATCATTGAAGCGTGGATATATAACTCATGTCATAAACAGAAGAGGAGACGACAAAATATCCAGACACAGCACACAAGAGACAATTCCCAAGAACATGTGATGGTGTAGGAGGGAACTATTCATAATGTTGTGAGCACGATACAATAGTGTCATAAAATTCTTAACAATATTGAAAAAGACAACATTCATTTATAGAACATTTTCAAAAACATTGTTCAAAAACACGCACAAGCTTAATACCCTAAAAAATACTGATATTTGTATTTATCTACTTGTAATTTTAAACCTGCACGACTTTCTTCATCATGCAAAACACAAAAGAAAATATTTTGAAGTTCACAACTGAACTGCAATTGCATTACATTGGGTCCATGCAATTGGAATGAATGGGTGCAGTTTGGTTACCAACAATTTTCAAAATATCTTTCTTTGAGCCATTATTCTAAGATGAAGTGGAACATTTTGTGAATAAAAAAAAGTTATAATGAATTGACAATGTCTTTCATTAAAAAATAAAGCTCTTTTTTATCATAAATTCAAAATGATGAGATAAAATTGTGTATTTATAAAGTACAGCACAAAAGGTGTTTATGTGGATTGACAGTCAAATAGATTCAACAAGACAAGTGCCATATAGTTCTACAATATGGACAAAAATGATGTGCTGAACGAGTTAGGTTTCATTTACATTACATTTACTGCTTTGAACCAAGGTGACTTAAAAAGAATCGAGGAGACAATGAAGCGGCAAATAGCTGAGATAACAATGGGCAAAAAAGTGCTACAACGAGTTAACTAAGTTACACAAGGCATGATAAAACCTGAAGGGAGGAAATTAATGAATTTTAGAAAGAATGATTGGGTAAGGGAAGAGGTTAGGTTAGTGGGTTAAGTGCTAAATATGAGGTCAACTCAAATTCATCAATTTCTAATGTAAAAATTAACCAAATTCAAATAAATGAATACGTTAACTTTGGCCAATGCACAGTTACTTAACTCATATGTCAGATGTCCATAAGTCAAACACTTTTAAAGTCCTGATTTGATGTCAGATCACTGACAGGTTTTATAGTTTATTTCCGTTTGTGACTGTGATTGTCAATTTCAATAAGAGAGGCTTGCATGAGATGGACTCTGTACATCACCCGCTGCGTTTGTGAATGTGTGCATTAATATTTCATGTGTATTAAAGGTTACTTATGGACAAAACCATCTATAATTCATCCGCTCAGAAAGTCAGACCCCTACACATGACATTTAGTTTGTTTGTTCTGAATAATGCATGCCTTCTTTTAAATTTGTTTGATTTGTGAATAATGAATTTTAGCCACCGCTCTTGCATAACTTTCTCTTTAGAATACCTTCTTCTCTTTTATCCGGCCATGATGGTGAGAAACTCTGAAGGCAGGTGACTCACTAGATTCTTATAAAAATGGGTTAAAACCTGCAATGTTTGTTTATTCTTTAAAAAGCTATTTCTGACATACCCAAACCCACATACAGTTTCCATCTCTCAAGAACATTAAGCAAAGACTAAAAGCACTTCTCTTAGACTGACATCCAACAGCTTTATAGCTCTAAAGAACACTTTCACTTTTTTCAGGTTTGACAACAGCAATGGTCCGTTTTCATTTCTCTCGCGCTTTGAAGGTGGAAAAGTGGAGGTTACTGCTGAGAGCTGGGAGTGTGTGTGTGTGTGTGTGTCTCTGTTTGTGTGTGTGTGTGTGTGTGTGTGTGTGTGTGTCTGTGTGTGTGTGTGTGTGTGTGTGTGTGTGTGTGTGTGTGTGTGTGTGTGTTTATGTGTGTGTGTGTTTATGTGTGTGTGTGTCTGTGTGTAGGTACCTCTTTGATGGGTTCCCCATTTCTAACCTCATAAAACAAACCAAAATGTCAGAGTAAACGCAGCAGAGAGGATGATTTATAGATGTTGGTGCATAACTCCCCATGGTCCTCTTTTCATAAAACTGCCTCACGGCTACACACGTAGCTTTTCATATTAAATTAGGAGATGCAAACATTGACACATGTATAATCGATTCTAAAACAATTAACTGAAAGAGAGACTAACTCTAAGAGCTTGAATACAAAAAGATTTTTGGTCTAAAAATGGTGATGACATATCACAGTGTAGCAGAACAAAATATCCTCAGACAAATATCATTTAAACATAACGTGACTTCTCAAGACAGCAGTTGTTGCTTGAAAGAAGTTCTTGGAAGCAGAGAAGATAAGAAGAGATGACATCATCTGTTTGGAAGTCACCTGACGGTTTCTAGCTGAAAATGGGTTTCTCACATTCTGCGGTCTCACCCACAGAAGTGTTGATCTTGGGAAGGTTTTCATCCTCTTAAGGTGAGACGGGTGTGAGTTTTTAAAGTGACAGACCTCATAATATCCTATGTCTGTATTTTCTTAATATACCAAAAGATAAAATGATAAGACTTCTTATTAGATTTCTTTAACACAATTTTATACAAGCTTTCGATTTAAATGGATGTTCAACATTTTTGTATTTTTATTGTTTCGGTGTCATCCGTGGTTGTAATAGGATCTTAAAAAAGTGTTTTTCTCAGTTTGTTTGGTGTTTTTATTATTAATGCTGATGAGACTGGCTAAGATCATTAATAAACCAAACAACAGCATCAAGAACCGTAACCATGGAAACACATAACACCGGACAGGCCCATCAAAGAGCCATGAGACATTGGAAAATCTTTTTTTTTCAAAATATTCACACTATACACATAAGAAACAATTCTTTAGAAGGTTTCAATGCTAAAAATATTCACAAATATCAACATTAGTTTCAATAAAGCTTTACAAAGAATACCTGTAAAATTGTTAGTACATTTTTTTGTCTGAGTCATAAGTCTCAAAAGATTCAAAAATCAATTATGAATAAATAATAACATATTTAATAACTCCTAAATTATTTGTATGTGTCTTATGGTTTACAAAAGCACTGTCTAGCAATTAATAACTCATAAGAGTTTAAAGCTCCCCCGAGCATATTTTGACAAATTGCTCTCCTGTCTGACTGAATCTCCTGCAGTCATAGCATCTTGCACCAGATCTGTATTTTTTATCACACTATCAATTCATCCCATGAAGTGCCAACAAATGAATTTGTATATCTTAATATGAAATACCCCTCAGCCAGCGGTGTAAAATATGATGTGATGTTCAGACAGGGAGCTTGGGGTCGAAACAGACTGAAGCTCCGTCAGGTTAATAAAAGCACAGGAGAGCTCATCTCATCTTTCATTACAGGTCTTACACGCTCAAAGATCAGCACTAATTACTTCCTCTGTGTCTCAACCGTCTTAAAGAGGATTTACTGTTTTCATCTATTCAAAACAAACCGGGTTATACTGCAGGACTGGAACACTGTCCCAAGAATTTTAAAGTTTTTAACATTCCTGATACATATAAATATTTTCTATATTTATTAATAATATGCTTTATATAAGGGTCCAAACATTTCTCATGGGATCATTTAATAAAATATGTTGTTTGTATAAGACGATGATTTAACACAAACGTCTGTCAAATGAATAAAAGACTTCTATATAAAGTTGCTTCAATATTGTAAATATTTAATACCTAAAAAGTCTTTAGTTCTTTGTGTTTTTTTACTGTTCATATTTTATTTGTGGTTTACAGTGAGAGCTTGGGCTTTATCAATGTTTTAAGTCTTATCTCTATTCGAAAGAGTTTTTGTCCTTGACATAATTTCTTCGTATTCTTATCGTGTACCATGAGAACAAGACGTTTGTTGTTGTTTCCACCTCTACCGATCTTAATAAAGTCTCTTGTGTGTCTTCTGTTGACCTAAGATGTAGCGTCAACATAAACACATTTAAAATACAATACAACACAACAGTGACACAACAAAGAAGAATTCTATTGTTCATTGTTTTTCGTGTCAGTTTCATTGTTTACAAACATTAAATATAAATGCTTTTATTTTGAATTATGGCCTATTTTGTAGTTCCTGTTATGGAATTTCCTGTTCGTTGATTGGCTAATCTTATACCTGTTGTTAGTATTGAGTATACTTGTGCTTTCTTGTATTCACTATGAGGAATGTAGATTGATGTTATGTCCTACAGGTACATGAAACATGTATTTGTTTACCTGTAAGGTTGGATTTTGGATACATTATACTTGTAATAGTCACAGTTTTCTCTTCATTGTCGACAGTGACAAGTGTTGCCACAATTTTGAGATTTCAAACTTGCCAAGATACCGGATGTGACGGCAACAGAAACGTATATACGTAATATATATATTGTTCTGTACAAAAGCAGCTTTTTGTGCTGATTTCTAGTTTCTTGCTTGTTTGCGAATCTTGCTTATGGATGTTTTGGCTTTGTGATTTTTATACATTTACTTTTTGTTGAGTTTTTTGTGACATCACCCATCATTTATGAATTTTTGTTTTTTTTTGTTGGCCAACCCGGATGTTAATGGTCTACTGAATTCCTTGAGTAAAACAGATGGATTTTCATTATAGATTTTTAGGAGGATGCAAAACATAGTGTTTTCAACAAAGGATTATAAAAGCAAAATGTTGGTCCATTAATATAATATTTACAGATCAACACTAAATTTGCTGCTGTTGAGGCCCAAATTCAATTGGCAGAACAAAGTTTAAATGGAAATAATATAAACAGAGATCACAAACAATTTTAACACGTATTTAAACATTCTCTATTGAGTCTCTATCCATATTTTAAAATGTTTGCGTCCATGTTGTATTATTGATACGATTTTTATAAACCATGACATTTAATGTTCTTGCCAACTTGTTAGTAAATGCCGTCTAAGTCTGTAAATTGAGCTTGTATAACTGGTCTATTTTATTTCTAAATTTACAATTAAACATCTATTGACTTTAGAATGACAGAACCAATGCCAAAAGTGTCAAAATGCACCCTTCCCGGTTATGCAAACAATTCTACATCATATCTTCTGTACCCCACTGTCTTCACTATGCCAATGTCAAAGGGTCTGTGGAGAGCTTTGTATATGTGTTAAATTCACCTTTACTCAGTTCTTGTGTTTGATGGCTGAGCCGGGTTTCTAAAGGCTGTTTTCATGTCACAACATTTTCAGCTAGGGATCACAAAAATAAACCTAATCTTTTCATAATGAGATCAGAAGTAATCCGCTGCCTGTTTGTTCAGTATATCGTCACATTGAAAACCTGTAATAATTCAGAGGGATGTTTTTAATCTGGAAGATTCTATTAAAATTGCCTCTGATCTGCATTTCTCAGGGGAGAATTTGTGAGCATGCATATTAAACGTGTGCTTTGATTTCTGTTTAATAGTTTAATTTTGAACGTCGTGGGTCGAGACCCAAATCCAATCCAATTATGATTGACATCATGTGGATGTTGTTCATCCTCAACACTACTCATTGTGTCAGACCGATCTGATCTTGCTTGTCCGCATGCAGCTTCTTATAAACCTTTGGCTTTTCTTCTTGGCCCCCATAGATGTGTTTTGATGCACATCTATTTAAATATTTCCGACTCAGATCAGAGACTGATCATTTTTTCCCCTCTTTATTTGGTTAGAAGTTCTGTTATTAGTGAACAAAGGTTGTAGAGTGATGTTTGAGGGATTGTTAAAAATTAGTTTCAGAGCAAACATAACATCACAAGTTCACTGTTTCGTATTAACACACACACATACTGATGATGCCCTTGGGACGACCCTGCCTGCTCTGATGGCAAGTTTGAGCCCGCTGCATCGTGACAGAGACAATCTATTATCTACCAGACACACACACACACACACACACACACACACACACACACACACACACACACACACACACACACACACACACACACACACACACACACACACACACACACACACACACACACACACACACTCTGTACACAAGGTGTGTTTGTACAGAGATGTAGCTTTCATTGCCAAAAGACTAAAGATCAAGTTCATACATTCAAAGTCTTGCTGTGAGATACGAGGGCAGAATTACAGGCCGTATCACTTTTTATTCTTCATTTTCTCTTTATTTCACACCTCCCCCTGACCTCCTTTAGCACAACGTCTTCTCCTTTTAATTCGCTTATTAATATTTGAGCTCCGTTTCTATCGTATTGCATTTTTCTCTTTATCTCTCTTTCTGTCTGGGATTTTCTACCTTCAAAACATTTGGGTCACAGCTAAAAATGTGTAATTAAATTCACATGAGCTAGTTTAACCGCTGTGCTTTTGTATAGGACAGACATCAGACTAAGCCTCGGGGTACACAGAGGTCTGTGTGTGTGTGACCTGCCCCCGGTCTGATGGTTTTCAACTGTTTTATCCATAGTTTAAATTGTATAATGTTAGGGTATTCTTAACTCGTACGCTAATGCATTCTGGGATTTTAGTTCTTCATAAATAAAATATGTGAGTTGCATTTGGAGCTGAATATTTATCGCAAACATATTCATTATTTCTTTTGAACGGCTTCAGATTTGCATCTCCATGATGTCCAGTATAGGTAGGAATCTTAATATTGGATAGACAGCATTGAGTGTTTGTGCATCATGTCGAGTTAGGACACAACTGCTGTGTGATGGTGTTTGACCTGAAGTTACCTTCTATTTTTCAACTAGCTCTAAGCTTCTGTGAAATATAATCCTATTCAGATAGGAACCTAACTATAGCTGTGTGTTATTTATTTATTTTTAAATAAATAAAAATGGTGTATTGTATTAGTATCATGAACTTTATATGATTAAGCTTAATTACTTCCGGTGCAGCCGGGTTTGCCTGTTTTTAGAGATCATATTTGCTTTGAAAGGCAGGGTCAGAGGTCAATTTATGCTTAGACCAGGGGTTTCACACTGGGGTCTGGGGACCTCCAGGGGGCCTCCAAAAGGTTCTAAGAAAATCTTAAAGAAAAAAACATATTTCATACAACCAACATTACATGTAATATAACCATTATTAATTATTATATTTAATACAGTATATCTTAGCATATTCTCCACAAACTATACTGTAAAGAATATTTCATGTTGCTTAGAAAATAAAAAATAAACAGTTTTATGAATTTTAAAAAACTTTTAAAAATATAAATAGCTTTTATTCAGTGGGAAACATTACAATCATCATAAAAAAATCTAAGGGTTAATTAAAAGAAGTAAATACGTATTTGTATTAATCATTTACTAATACTTATTTTTATTTATTATTTTTAATTACATATGTTTATACCTTTTTGATTTAAACCATGATTTTGGGGAAATTCAAATAAATATATTTGAGTTAATAGGATTTAATAAAATTTTTTACTTGCATATACAAAACTTTTAACAGCACATTTACTTAATTTCAAGTAATCTGATGTTTTTTAACTGATTTATTTGTTCATTTACATGAATAATTTAATGTATTATGTATAATTTCATTAAATGTAGTGTAATATATTTCATATTCAGCTGTTTAAAAACATTTGAAAATGTGAGAGGCGCTATAATAAATAAATTGACATTGCATTTTGTGCAAAATTATGTAATGAGATATTTTAATAATTAATGGAAACTAATGGTATATAACAATAAGCAATATTTTTTTGTCGTCCTGCTATTACTGTGTTTGATATCAAGAGCATCATATAAATCAGAACTTCATGACCTCATCTGATCTGTGGTCACATGATCTGTTTCCTGTTTCCCTCAAATCTCATTATATTATTATATCTCACTTTCATCTCACGGCCTAAAGGATGCCAGTAAGCACTGTGCAGATATTTCTATATTTATATCCATAATAAAAAGGTTGTGTAGAATGAAATTTTGCAGATTCAATACAAGCAAGAAGCAGTCCATCTTCCTGTAAACATGTTTACACCTTTGAGGGTTTTGAAAAACCTTTAAAAACATATATCTTCTTTTATGAGTTGAATTTTTGTGTGAATGACTTTAAATCCCTGTTTGAAGGATTTTAAAGAGCTTGTGTTGTGTGTGTTTGATATGATCGCTCGATGAGATTTTAATTATTTTGGTTCCGATCTATTTGCCTCAATAACTTCGGTTAGTTTTCATTTAGTGTGTAAGCTTTGAATTTAAACCCAACTCCCAGACGTCCAGGACATTTAACACTTAAAATGAGATTATTGCTGATTAAAACTAGCTTCATAATAACACCAATGACTTTACTCAGAACAATATGAATATGATAGATTGGTGTGAGATAAAGCATTTTTATTTCCTCGTTCTTAAAATATTCTTTATTCAAGAATATACATTATAAATGCAAGGTTTGCGATCATGTTCTTTTAGACGGTTTCATTTAAAGCGACTTGTATTACATTATACTTCAAATTTTTTTATTCTGAGTATGTGCAATCCCATGACTTTGGTGTTGCTACCGTCATGCATTAACCATTGAGCTACAGGAAACCTTCACGTGTTTCAGATGCTCCTACATCATGAAGGATTATTTTCCTTCAAACAATACTTTTTATGAATTTTGGTCTTTGTAGGGTCTGTCCTCTTGCTCTCAGTCTGATGCCAATTGATGCTATCGCCTTGGTAACCTCAAAGTTACTTTACTTAATGTTAAACATTTTCTATAGTGGACTTAATTCACATATTCAGAAGCCTGTCCAGTACAGATCTCCATATAATATGTGTGCACGTGTTTGTATACTTTTCTCTGACAAAGGCGTATGGTTTCTGGGTTCTCAGTGATCCGCACACACACCTATTAGACCTTATCTCAGATCTATTGTTAATTTCTTCTTATATTGTGTGTGTGTGCTTTTATAGTCTAAGATCAATACGATTAGATCGTCCCAACATCATCCTGTTTACCTTCTCTTGATCTATTTGATCTGTCTTTCTCAGCATCCTTCTATCCATTAATGTGGCTCTTTAGTGTCCTCCATATGTGGAAAGCACGCAGACGTGAAGTCATAAAATCACAATTCATCTGTTCATAAGAGATCTATATAATATTACGATATGAGGACCATGATTTAAATGTAAAAATTAATTCATATTCGCATTTATTGGTATAGCACATTTCTAAATGCATGTCAATCCAGATGTTTTAAAGTAGATGTTTGTTTTAATGATAACAAAACCAGAATAGTCAATGAAGAATTTAAATCAGAATTTACACTTTAGTTTAGTTTGAAATATAGTAGAACTGATCATGATAATCCAATACTACTTCACAAACTAGTTACTAATTACATTATTAATACATTTATAAATAAAACGT
This sequence comes from Triplophysa yarkandensis, assembly GCA_033220385.1. Lineage (NCBI taxonomy): Eukaryota > Metazoa > Chordata > Actinopteri > Cypriniformes > Nemacheilidae > Triplophysa > Triplophysa yarkandensis. The sequence continues at coordinate 8,906,210 of CM065666.1, forward strand.
TTCAAATATGATATTAAGTTTACAAACAAATACAGGTAAATGGATAGAATTAGATATGAACACTTTATTTTGTTTAAAAATCAATTACAAATAATTTCACACCCTTAAATTATAGTATCAGACCAGACATTAGATTCCAGTTTGCCCTCTTTTTTCATATAACTGTAAAGTATTTCAGGTGTTTGTAATTTCCTGTATTTTTGTTTTTTGCTGTAACAATGAACACAGAATGTCAATGGCTCGCAGGATCTTTAGGTCATCGGCAGTCATTTAATTTCTGTGGCCGGTCAGAAGATACAGTCTGTTCTAACATCACTGCATGCACTCATTCATAATAAAGCGGTGTGTTGGGTCCTGGCTTTATCTGTATCTCTGACCTCTTTCACCGTCTGTTTATTTCTAAATGCATCGATCGTGTTATGGCACCACCCAGACGTTGTTCCTGTATTATATGTCATTCATTGTAAACATGGTATGAGACGAGAACATTCAGTTCCATTGCGTACTTTTGCTAAATACTTTGGTTGACCTGTACACTGGATAATTCTTTGAGATATTGCTGTGTAATTTTTAATATAAGTTGGATTGATGTCTGAGGATTGAATAGTGCTGCTTGCTGTGTCTTCATTTACTCAATCTCATCTCATTTCAAACCTGTATGACTTGTCAACCGAACAGCCCGTCACAAAACCAAGTAAAAATCCACACAGTTAAAGTGAATGGGTGCCCCACATTCTTCAAAATATCTTTGTTTGTGATCTGCCTTAAAAAGAAAAGCATCCAGATTTAAAATTAAACAATTGTTTTAATATGCATTGGTTGTTCATTATCATAAAATATATAATGTCTTGATCACCAGTGTATTTTGGCATGGTGAGCGGCTGGTCGTCTTTTATGTTTTTATCATCTTTGTGTCTGCTGTGTTTGCTTAGACATGTTTCACCCCCCCGTACAAATACTCCGGTGTACCGGATTATTAAAGCCTGCCATATAAAGGCTTTCTAAAGAACCATCGGAAAGATTTATCTCCAATACATGCCATCTGAGCAGTGTAAATCATCAGCTAAATGGAATTATAACAGTCTTCCTCCGCAAGTATTCACTTTAGCGCTTTCATGTGTAACAGAATGTATGTATGAAGGCCATATGTTTGAGCCCAGAGGCATTGTGAAATCATGTCGTAATTAAACTTCATCATCAACTTCATCTCTCTCTCTCTCTTCTCTCTCTCTCTCTCTCTCTCTCTCTCTCTCTCTCTCTCTCTCTCTCTCTCTCTCTCTCTCTCTCTCTCTCTCTCTCTCTCTCTCTCTCTCTCTCCTTAAAATTGTGTTGTTACATGGCAATAACTGTTATGGTACTTCTGCAGTTTATGCATCTATTTCTACATTTGCAATATTATGCAACAATTTTACTCTTTTTGTATATTTTACAGTATCGCTGTAGTCTGCACATTTTCTGCATGCATAACAAATCACAAAAAGATTAAATTTTTTGCAGTATAAAACACTTGCAATGCACATATTAAAATGTATATATTTATTGATGTACAGTTCTGTCCAAAAGTCTTTGCAATTTTTTATTTTTCCTGTTTCACATGCAGTGTGCATGCTGTATGAAGTAAAGCAGTATGCATTATATACCTCTCAAATCCTTGAAATAAGTATCACAAAAATAAACAGCTATATTAAATTGATAAAATCTATTAAATCTATTAAAAATGTTTACAATGGAAAATATTAAAAATGAATTCTAAACCTTTTTTTAGGGTAAATCAGATTTGTGTATTATTTAACTTCTGTATACACACACAATATAAACAGTGTATTTACTTGATTTTAAGGCTTTACATTTTTTTTAAATGTTGAAATTGTTTAATTTAAAAACACAAGAAAACATTTTTTGAGTGTGCTCAGCTGGACTGCTAGAGCAGAATTGTGAGTCTTTTAGAAGTGATGTCAACATTTGCAAGATGTTCATCTAGAATACAGGAGGAGAAATTGAACCAGGTCAACCAGGTCTCTGGTCTTATGGATGGTGAGATAAACAGATTTCACATAATGGCTTTACTACAATAATCAGGGAATAAAAAATACACATATGATCATATGACATTTGCTCATAATACTTTTCAAAGCAGACTTTCCACTAGGGGAAGCAAATCTTGCTATTAAAGGGCAGGATACAGTGAAGGTAGAAAGGTTGTTATTAAGTCAACTGGGAACTGCTGAACCATGTAAATCTGAATCATTTGCTCATGCCTTAAGCTCAGCTCTCATTGAAAGACAACGGTACTGTGAGACAGAGAGAGAGAGAAAGATGAGATGTATGGCATGATCAAAAATAAGCAAGAAGAAAATCACTGGAAGCAGAGCAGTAATTGGTTGGAAAGTCCAAACAAAACCATTAGTGCGTTTCTGCCGTCTGAAAATACCCCACACACATTTCCTGGTCAGTATTTAATTAATCTCATTACCCAGAATTCAACAGACACTCTTTAGGGTTTAAAAGCCTGCAGGTTTAAGAACATGTACAGAAGCTCGATAAAGGCCTGTGCATGTGTGTGTAAGAGAGGAACGGGCTGTAAGGTTGAGTTAAAGTGAGCCCATTTGACCCATCAGCAGCTAATGCATGAGGATGTGTGTTTGTGTGTGCGTGTGTGTGTGTGTGTGTGTGTGTGTGTGTGTTTGGACGGATGTACCGCACTAATAGATCACACCGCAGGAGCACTGGTGAAGGAGACAGAGAGACATTTGGCACGCTCGCTCATCTCTAATGAGGGCAGTTTCATCTCATGTCTTGTTTAATCAAACCGAGAAAATTAATAAGAGTAATTAGAATATTGGCAGTTGTGTTTGTGTGTGAGAGAGAGAATACAGAGCATATTTCATTACTTTACTGGTTTAAGAATTTGCATGCATCAGCTTTGAGAATGAGTGTTAGCATCTATATGCATATGTGATGAGTATAACAGTTTGTAAATGACACGACATCCAGTTCTGTTTTCATTTATTTAGCTTTGTGTTGTTCTAAGCCCTTGTGACTTTTTCTTATGGAATGTAAATCATATGCATTAAGAAACCTTGAATGATGAGAATTTGAAGAATGGCATATTTGATGATCATATGCATTTGTTTTCATCTCCCCTGCACATTCTTCTAAACATCTCATTTCTTTTGCACGCAGGTCATGCTGGTTTGTAACAACAGGGGGATAATATTCATTTTTTGATGAACCGCTCCTATAACATCAGGGTCACGCACACAGATTTCCAATCATTCTGCTACATGTATTCTCTCTCAGGAAATGTGCCATCTCAAACTATTTGTACTGTTTTCTGAATACTAATTCTGCCTTTCGTCTCCTCCTCTTTCAAGTGACTGAAAACAACCAGCGGCGATCTCATTTTATCTGTCGGGCGAGGGGCAATGTTAGGGATTTGTGGAACAGACGTGTTATCGAGTAGCCGTACGGAATGAGCTGCAGTGCATTCTGGGTCATTCAATCATAACACAACAGCTGCTGGCCAGTTCTGCACTCAACACACACCACCTTTATTAACATTTATATCAGTAGTTCGTGTGTAGCTCAGGGGTATGTTTAGAAAGGCGTACTTATAATATTTCTGCAGTGTACCTAATGTGCACGGCCACGGTGTGTAAAAAACTGCTATATGTCTTGTATTCAGATCACATTAGGGATTGGATCCCACAATGCAGTGCTCTCGAATTGATCTTCCATTATCAATTTGATCCACAACCAGATGTTATTCCCAGTTATTTTTAATATTTGATTTTACAAACTTAGAAGAGAAATTAACTTTATTATATTCAATGATTTCGGTACAATGCTAAATCACAAATATATAAGCAATTTAAAGTGTGAAATCATTGTTTAGGTGCGATTCGTTGTCATCCCTACAATAACGCAAAAGGTTTTTAGCAATGGTTTTGACTATATTAATAACAGAGGTGTAAACATTTGGTGGTTCAAATATAGGTCATATAGGTTTCTCTTTAAGTTATTAAAGGTTTTTTTCATTTAGTGGTGGTCAAGTACGGGCTATTTTCATCATATAATCATAAGAGTTTTATTTCCTTATTACATTGAAAACTGATAATATTTTTCTGATATTTAGGCTCAGTCATTAGGGGTTTAGTAAAATATAAATAGATAATCCAGTGCATTGTGAAGAAATACATATTCTGAGTGTTTATATTTCACATCCATAATGCAAAATTATTGTCACAAACAACCGTACATATGAATTGTATCACCCTGTCAGTATTAATCTTAGGATAATGAATTTCTATAATAAAGAAAATGAATAATTAAATGAATATGCAATAGGAGCAAAAAAGACAATCTCAATGTTTCCAGTATGCAAGCAGGCGATGGCTGTTGTTTTTCAGCACCTTGGACAGATCCAGAGCAGAAAATGTGAGTTAATGAAGGCAGTTTCCTGTTTCAGCACCACTGCGAGCTCCATTACATCATCTCTCTGCTCAGACAAAAGAGATCGAGGAAAAAAAAGAGAAAGATTTATCAAACAAGAGACCAGGGAGGAAGATGAACGTTAAACATGCATTACTTTGTGCATGTGAATATCAGACTGATGATTAAATTAATATTTGCCTGTGTGCTTTGTCTCCGCTCAAAAGAAAAATGAGGCATTTTCTCCATGGCAGTGTAATAGTGTTTTTTATCATAGCATGCTCTGCATCTCAATTTGATTAAGGGCTTATTTTCTTGTTACGAGAAAAATACATTTTTTTGTCCTCGAACTAAACTCGCCTCTCTGAAGGCTCATTTTGATGAGAAGTGAAAATACATTCTATTGGGGATATCAGAAGTGGTATTAAAATGTATTTTTCATGTTTCAGAAAGAGTATTAAAAATGTAATACAGAAATGTTGTGTTTTGCAACTGACATTTTTGTGTGACATTCCCTGTGATCATTCTCAAATCATGCAGGCTAACTCATGAATCCGGTTTCTGTGTGTAAAATTGTAAAGCATTGTGTTTGTACAGCTCATTTTGGGTTCGATTTCCAGGGAGAACACACCATGATATAACATAACTGTAACATTGAACAGCCAAGTGAATAAATATAAAAGAATCAGCATGAAAATGTTTGGCCATATCATTTTTATATAAAGAACTGATAAGAAAAGAATAATTTAAATTAGAACTAGAACCATTAAAACGATTAACCATGATTAAAATCTGTGTATTGTGCACATTAATGTTGTATTTATAGATGCATACACATATGCACAGATGCATACTTGAGAATCTAATTTAAAAAATGTTTCTATTTCTTTTTAACTATTTAAATAAAAAATGTTTACGATTACGTAATTTAATGTTTACGATTTATCGCAATTCATCATTTTAACAGGCCAGACTATTTAATTAAAGTTTAACATTTAAAAGCTTTGAAATTAAAAAAAATGGAGTAAAATATAAAAGTTATTTTTCAAAAATTAGCAATAATTGTTTTCAAGTTGCAGTTCTTCATGTGTTTTTGAAGCTTTGACTGTGTTTACAGTTTGCCATATAACATGTGTTAATGTTTCGCATAACACTTTTTTTCCCCACACAATTTACTTATCGGTTTATCGCTTTGTTCAATATTCTTGAAAACAGCTGATAACTTCCCTGTTCTGATTAAGTCCCGTATTCAGAAGTACCTCATGAGTTCTGATTGGGCAGCGGTTCCTGTGTTGTGATTACACAGAAAAGTTATTGAGCTAATTGGAGTTAATTGAGGTGATTGGACTCTGGGACGAAAATAACAGAGATTCGACCACATGGCAACAAACAATCACTCTTTACAAACACAACACTTCTTCTCTGTGGGAGCGCAACAAGACCACGCCCCTTTTTGTGTGTTCTTGTGGGTGGAGCTTAACCGGGATAGTGATGTCATTAAACCGTTTTTGTAGGAGATTTCTATTTAATAAAATATCCTGCTTGGCATTGAAATTTGAGCTTTATAGTTTCACAGATATTACATATACTCTAACAGCAACATTATACACAAATTAAGGTTAAAACATGAAATCATGAAGAACGGCACCTTAAAGTATTTCTTAAAAATATATTTATGGGTAATTTACACCAAAGTGTTTGGTGAATTCTACTAGAAATATTTAATATTGATCAGATTTGTACTATTTAATACAAAATGTTACATTTTCCACAAAAAATCTATTTAATGGATGTTATAAATTAATACAACTGTTGATTTTTGTGAAATTTACTGAGCCAAATGATATATTTTGTATAGTACACACACACACAGACACACACACACACACACACACACACACACACACACACACACACACACACACACACACACACACACACACACACACACACACACACACACACACACACACACACACACATATACAGAAGATTTATATTATTTTGCTCATAGTGTTTGCACTGATAGAATGGTCCTTTACCTGTTATACAAACTCCTTCTGTCATTATTTCTGCAATTATGTTTGCAGCATAATGAGAATACTCTGGACATATGGTCTAATGGAGATCTTTGTGTGGTTTGGAGTCCACAAGGAGTTCTGTGATGTTCTTTCCATTAAATATTTATGACAATTTAGAGTAAGAGAGACGTTTTAAATGTCACTCCATACATAGACATCCTTATCAGTTTAACATAAGACAGTGATCTGACTTTAAATCGCATAGGTCACAGAGTTTAACTCATGAACATTAAGATCTCATTGGTCTAAAATACACTCTTTACAGTCAGAAACTTGTTGCAATCACCATTTGTGATCTGGGCTTTGACCGATTTTTTTTTACAGTACAATATATAAATCAAGGTGACATAATTGTTCCATTTTAAGCCTAGACATATTTAGATGTTCTCCACAGAGTATGTCTGACAAATAGACCTGTTTTGCTTCATCTTTTGTAATACGATGTTTTAGCCCAGAACTCAAGCAAGAGTCTAAAAGATTCATTATTCAGAGCACATGTTTCCATTGACAGATGCACACATTAAACAGGAATGAATGGGAAAAGAAGGCAATTGATTTGTAAAGTCGAATCGGACCTGAGGCGTCGCTGCGGCATCTGTCAAATTAAACCTTGAGAAACGGCAGCACCCTATGGCATTAACCACCTCCTCGCGTCGTGATTGGCCGAGTGGTTATTGTCAAGAGAACACAGCTTTGATTGAAGTCCACAGTCTCTGATTACTGTGAGAATAAAGTCAATTCCAGCAAGGCTCGTTTTTCACTTCCAATCATTACATTTTTATCGGTACCCTAATGTGTTTGTGCAAAGCAAAATATAAACATGTCATTTCTTAAGAGCTGTTTCGAATGAACTCTAATGTGTCAAGTCAATCTCTAAATTCCCATTTATTCTTTTCTTTCCGTTCTGTTTTCTGTCCATCATCTGTGCACTTGGATTATTTTTGGTTTAAGACATTCTTTTAATGAATAATTCCCAAATCCTGAGGGATGGTGTAACACACTCTTATGGCCTTGTCTCCTGGCAGAAATATTGCATCATGATCCTTCTTCTTTTTAGGATTGGTTTTAAGACTAACATTGTAGTCTTGTGTATTATGCATCATTGAAAAGAAAAGCTCCAGAAAGGCACGCTGTATTTTGAAATGTTCCAGGGCTCTGGCTCGAGAAACATCTCGGTTCTAAAACCTTAAATATTAAACCCAGGATAAATTTATGAACCATATGTTACCATTGAATGCATACGTCATTAGAGGGCTAAAAACGTATGACACATAAAGTAGGTTGATGTATTTAAGTGTGTGTTTGGAGATTACACATGCAATGAAACACTGGAGGCTTTGATACAACTCATTAAAGAAGCAGACAGGAAGAGAAGCGAATATCATAATTAACAAACTTCATCAGATCATTCTGGGGATTTATACATCAGGCATGTCTCTTCCTTGAGATTTCTGTTTTATCACTCAATTGCGTCTTTAAAATTTGTCTCGATTTTTATTTTAAATGATTTGTGGCTAAACATAATATGACACAAGAATTTATTAATGCATTTGCTCTTTATTGGAATGTATGTGAATGCTGTGCTTTGAGTTTAAAATAAAGCTCGGCTTCTGGGAAGCACATTTAAGTTCTGGCCAAACATTGAGCAAGCTATTTCAGTCAAGGCTCATGACAATGACTTTTAGAATAGGAAATAAATAAGAATTGTTTTTTCTGAACTGGTGTAAAAGGACCTGCATGTTGGGTCTGATTTTATTTGGTGTAGTGTTTTTACTTTTAAAGGTCACCCAAAATCTTTTCTGTAATTTCGAACTTGCATGGCTTTCTTCTGCAAAATGCAAAGAAAGATATTTGGAGGAATGTCGTACCCATTTGCTTCTATTGTATGGATATCAAACTTATGCAAGCTAATAAGTACCGCTGTCGTTTGGTAACCAATATTCTTCAAAAAGTGCTCTTTTGTGTTCGGCAGAAGAAAGTCATACAGGTTTGAAATGACATAAGAAGTAAATGATGAGAGAATATTTATTTTGGGTGATTGTTTTCATACTTTAATACTTTACGCTTATAGCTTTCTGATCTAGAGATCAGAATCATATAGACTCTTAAGGACTGGTACTTCTGTTTTTGTCTGTGTTGTTGAAATGCTTTCTGTTGTTGTTTGTTTTATTGCTTTTTGTTGAAGTGATTTTTGATTTAGAGAATCTGACTCTTAACTGTTCTTCGATGTTAAGTGCCTTGTTGGCTCACACAAGGCTGGTAAAACGTCTCTTATGCTTTCTGTCTAAATGAATCAGGGATCATATTTTGTGTTTTTTTTTGTGTCCTGTGAGACTCCAGAGTCTGTCAGTGTAAGTACAGCTGTGAAAGACTTCATAGTAGCATCGCTGTCATTCTGTCAACATCTTGTGATATTCCTCTCATCATCTTATAAGACATTAAAATTGATGATATGGATATGTATCTGTTTAACACCTTTTTTTATTTAGAAATCACCCTATATCTGTGAGTCTCCTGCTGTTGTGTTATTCCAAAGAAGCTTCATGTTCCAAAGCTAACATGGTTTTAAAATCATGATTTCTGATTGGTTGAAAGTGAAATGAAATCCTAAGATTGGTTCATTGTACGACTTGCAAAGGATTATGTAGAGATCAACACCCGACAGGCCTTCATTCCCATACAGAGAAAAAATAAATCTGATCCACTGATGTCACCTTAAGCCATTCTGTCTGAAAACATCTCTCTCTTTTGTCTAAATGTATATGTTGTGTTTGTAAACATCCTGTTGTGTTTTTATGTATTCATTTTTTTTACTTTTTCGTTTGCTATGTTACTTGTCACTTGTCTTGTCACCCAACATTGTGTACTGAAAGCTTCCGTAACCAAGACAAATTCCTCTGTGTAAGCTCATTCTGATTTTTTAAAACACAGTTTTTATTTTAAAAACATAATTTTTTCAGATTACATTTTTTATTTACTGTATTCTCAGTCCAAACCTTTATGAACACAAAATAAGATATTTGGAAGAATTTTGGTAACCAACTGACAACAAACCCCATTGACTTCTATTGTATGGACACAAAGTCACATTGACATTTCTCCAAACATCATATTTTGTGTTTCACAAGATTATGATAAAAACTTTTTTTTAATTTTCATTGTCCCTTTAAATCATGTTGCTTTCATTCATTGCTGAGATATAATTCAGTTTTTAACAAGCAGGCTCATCCCTAAAAACACATTAAACAATAGCATCTTTTGATTAATGAGTTGTTCATTTTTATTTTAATTAAAGAAAAATGTTGCTCATTTGTCTATGAATGATTAATTGCATTTATCTTGTTTTCAATCGATCAAATGCCACCCTGAACACAACAACACTTTATTATTTTTACTGTATTTTATGAAGGTTATGTACAACTAAAGAATGTTGGGAAATAACATTTATTCACTTGCATTGATGTTATGTCCAAATAATAGAAGTACATGAGGGCCACTGCTGTTTGGTTTCAAACATTCTTCAAAATATCTTCTTTTGTGTTTTGCTTAAAAATTCAAAGTAGGTTTGAAATGACATATGGATGAATACATTTATGATATAAAAACAGTTTAATGTGTTAGTTTTCCAATCAAGGTGATTTTATGTTATATTGTAATTTTAGGGATGAGTATATTCAGTAAGTGTTAGCCCAAGAACATCTCCCGCTTGGCTACAGGCCTTGTTCCTGTAATGCTACAACATGAAGCATGACCCGAGCGTCGTATCGGTGAATTAAAAGCCCAACATTGATGAATGCTTCAGATGAACCATCTGCACAGCAGAGCACACATTATCTCTGAACGACTCCAACAAGACGGGAATTATCCCACGATTGCTGTCATAACCATCAGCAAAGATTTCATATTTCATCTCAAACACAAACACACCAAAGCATTTGCTGACAATCCAAAGCGATGAGCTTTATTATGTGCGATAGAAAGAACGGTCTTGAGGATGGAGAGCAGAGATTGTTGGGGCGAGTTTGCATCAAATATTGATGCTCTTTTTTTATGGTACCATCTGGTGTATGGTGTCAACATTAAATATTAATAAGCTGCGAGAGAGAAACCCCGCAAAGAGAGAAAGCTACAGACGCACACACGTGTTGTCTCGCCTCTTTACTGAAGATAAAAACAAACATGTGAATGAGAACAAGAAGGTTATGGAGGTAAAGGTCGAGATGTGGTGTTTGCTCAAGGTTAGGGTTAAAGATAATAATATACATGACTGACACTAGTTTTAAGTCAAGGCAGAGTAAAATGATGCATTAAATAATGTCCTTAATATTATTGGTTTGTGTTGTGCGATGGGGACGTGTGAGATGACTTCCATCGTTTTGCGGCTCCAGCTTCTGGAATGGCTTTGAATGCGACGAGGACGTCATTTGATGATTCTTCTTGCACTGGTCTAATCTCTAGTTATCTGGGAATGAGTGTCCCAAAGTAGGGAAGGGAGGCTGAAAGGAAAAATTCGTGTAGATGCTGTTAACTGTACTACATAAGCTACATTGAAAAAATGTCTTTTAAATCTAGATTTTAAATGGCGACTGTGTCTAAACTCCTGCCAGTATCGGGAAAGCCATTCCAAAGGTTAGGTGCTACGTGTGAGAACGTTTTTGGTGGATTTATTTTATCTGGTTACTATAAGAAGTCCTGAGTTTTGATGTCTTAGAAAGTGGGATACTCTGTTAAGCGTGTAGGAGGTAATCCATATTAAGCTTTTTAACTCATCAACAGAACTTTAAAGTCTATACAATACTTTTTGGGTAGCCAGTGTAGAGATTTTAAAGTAGGTTTAAGTAAGCATATTTTTGAGATATAGTGAGCACCTGTCTAGTTGTCCAGTCTGGAGGTAATGAATGCATGCTTTCCGGATCAGCAATACACAAAATGTTTCTTAGTTTGGCAGTTTCTAAGATAGAAGAAGGCAGATTTTGTAACATTTGAAATATTTTTAAAAGACAGGTTACTGTCTAATAACAACACCTAGGTCTTTAACTGTATTGGCAGGGTTTACAGTGCAGCCTTCTATTTGAAAGTTGTATTCTGAAATACTCCTTCGGTTAAATTTGAGAGTAGAAAATTATTTGTCATCCACTGTTTTGTTTCTTGGATGCGCTCTGACAGTTTGATAATTGGAAGGTTTCATCTGGTCAAGAAGAAATATGTAAATGAGTGTCATCTGCATAACAGTGGAAACTGATTCTGTGTCTTATAATATTACCAAGGGGAAGCAAGTATATAGAGAAAAGTATAGGCCCTAAAACTACACCTTGTGGTAATCCATAATTTACTTGTGTTAGACTTGAAGATTCATCATTTGGATGGACATTGATCTGAAGTTTCCTAAATCACTGTGATCTTTTTTCACAAGAGGATTAATGACAGCCGTCTTAAAAGGTCCTGGGATATGGCCGAGGGTTAGTGACGAGTTTAAATATAATGGATGTGTGCTTTGGCAACCAGTAGTAACTCTTTTAATAATTTAGTGGGTATAGGATCTAGTAAGCATGTTGTTGGTTTAGACATAGTGACAATTCCTCCTGTTTTATAGGTCTTTCCCATCATTTATTTGACTCCAGTGAGGGTTTTTTTGTCTTTAGGCTGGCTTTTTGTACAGTATTTCTCATCGTTTGTCCCACTTGTCTCGAGAGACGTGTGGTTCTGAAAACATGAGCACAGTCCAAATGATCTTCCTTTGGGGAACTGACAGGAACGTGTTGCTACAACCTCCACTATGAAGAAACGGTTGACGGAAATACAAACAGTCTTGGGAATCTCCAGACTGGGATACTATGACCTAGATTTCATATCCATACAGATGATAAATAACAAAGACTTATCTCTTCAAAAGTGTTGTTTCATTCACAGCAAAGAGGATTCCCCACAAGGACACCATCACCTTCTCTACTGAATCTTATTGTTTACTATACGTAATATTTTTAAGATTTCTGCAGAGAGAAGACTAGAATTTTAAAAAGAGCCTTTGATGTCAGAGTCTTTCAATACAATATGTTTGTAAAACGTTGGATACATTTCTTTTATTAAACAGGGAAGATGTTTAGAAGAATTTTAGCATCTGATAATTCTGGAGCACTTTTGACCACCATAGTAGATAATGCAATTCATTTTTCCGCGGAACACAAAAGTCAGTTTGTCAAAACCAGTCTGTTGTAACATATACATTTTTTGGTCAATGGTGCTCCAGAAATCTCTGTATTTCTCACTAACTCTATTAAAACAGATACTGGTCTGGTCTGGAACTTGATCATCTGTTTCTTTGCAAGATATTTCGGCAGAGATGTTACCCAGGGTCAAAAGCAAGGTTATATATCATGAGCTCATTCCTGATGTAACACACTCACATTAGATCATTGTTTCTTAACAATTTTTTTAAAGACTTCTTTCTTTTCAACTTTTTCCACCAACTTTGTTTCAAAGCAATACATTTTATATTCTATCCCAAGAAAGTGCAAACATTTATTTTATTTAAGCACACTTCAATAATGCACTTAAAGCAAGTTTGAAGGTAACCTAAGTCTGAATTTAATATGCTACAGATACATTTGTTGTAACACTATTCTTGGTGTCTGAAAACAGCACAGTTGGTTACAAGATTTTATGTTTCAAATTTTTGTTTTCCATTTGGTATTGATATAAAATGCATTTGAGTCCAATATAATGTGCAATATAATGTGTGTTTCATCCGGGTTGGCTCGGAGTTAAACCATAAACAAATACAATTACAAATACAAGTACAAATACGAATACAAAGAAGATATAATGTATAATGTTGGTCACTAATCTGCAGTGTTGCCCATTTACTTGTGATCTATGCAAATGAGTGGGTGCACATAACATTCTTCAAAATATTTTCTTTTGTGTTCTGCACAAGGGTTAGAAATTAAATGTGGTTGATTTGCCATTTAAAGTTTTGCTTCAGAAAACATTATACTATAATTTTAGTTTTTAACAGATATTCTCAACAATAATCAATTAAAAATATTTTAAAGTTTAACTAATATTATTTATTTAAACACAAATACCGGTGGAGGACAGAGAAATCCCCCTTAAGAACATAAGAGTGGACTCAACATCATTAATGCAGATGTTCAAGCTCTCTGATCACATGCTCACGCTGTTCCCCTCAGACACTCAGACAGTTCAAAGACGACAAACTAAACTTCTTCTCAAACTCTGAGATTTCCCTTCATATCCCTCTCTTTCTCTCTCTCTCTCTCTCTCTCTCTCTCTCTCTCTCTCTCTCTCTCTCTCTCTCTCTCTCTCTCTCTCTCTCTCTCTCTCTCCCTCCCTCCCTTCTCTATTAGCCACTCTGTTCCATTTCTCTAATGATCACTTGAGCAGCGCAACTAAATTATTTAATGATCATGGGAGGAATTTGGGATTCTCAGTCACGTCAGTGTTCTCTCTTTATGTCTTTGTAGCATGTGTTCTGTTGAAACACTCGACACAGAAGTCTAAGAATGAATGAACCATTTGCTCATTTCTTCTCTGTTTATGTTGATATCATGGTTGTGTTTCTCTGCTTGTGTCTTACTTTATGACCATTGCTTTCAGAAAGAGAGAAAGTTATTGAGCGTCTAGTTGTTGACGTGGATGAATTCATAATTCCCTTGTGATCTGGTTTAATCGGATTCTGAGATGCACTGGGATTGGGATTGCTCAAGGGGATGTGTGTGTGTGTGTGTGTGTGTGTGTGTGTGTGTGTGTGTGTGTGTGTGTGTGTGTGTGTGTTAATGTGATTGCTTTTTGTTTCCCTAGGAATTGTTTTCTATATTTTTGCCAAAGAGGCATGCGCGTCAAACATTTTTGTTCATTTTTCAGATGAAATATTTTAAAGGCCGAGCCCAGATGAGTTCAAATAGTCTATCTCTATCCATCTCTCATTCTCTCTCTATCACTCACTCTACTTCCACATACAAACAAAACAATGAATATAAATGCTGTATTTGTGAAACAGCTCTGGACTGTCTCAGAGGGTTTTATGCACAAACATTCAGTCTCTCTCTCTCTCTCTCTCTCTCTCTCTCTCTCTCTCTCTCTCTCTCTCTCTCTCTCTCTCTTCCATTCGTCCATTCATTCCCCCCCCCCCCTCTCTCTCTCTCTCTCTCTCTAAAATCTGTTACCTGCCTTTATATATCTTCTTGTTTTAGTCTTATCTCTCTTTGTCTTTTTGGACTGAAATATTGTGAGACTGGATCTCCACCAATCTTTGCATCTAAATCCCGCTGTATCTTATAAAGTCTATAAATCTGATGTTAAAGGATCTAAGGGAATGTAATTACCCACGGCTAATTTAGAAACTTTTCACAGCAGTGTATGAAAATGAGCATGCAGTGGAAAAGGAAAGAAGAGAGAAAGAGATAACGAGGAACACGTACAGATGCATGCACAAACACACGCACACACACACAAACTAATTTCTCACCATCCTCCGTGATTATGTTTTCCCGTCAAGGCCTTGTATCATTTCATATCCTGAATCGACCTCGATCAAATGTAACAAGTCATTTAAAGCCCTATCACACATCTCAAACAATAGAGAGAATATTCTCTTCTATTCTTTAAATTCAAGAATTCCCAGAATTAAATGTGTTAAACACTATGAAACCGATCTATTTCCTTTCCACAAATTATTTTGTTATTCACTTAACCTTGTGTTATTCTAAATCAGTGTGACTTTATTTCTTCTGCAGAACAAAATATATTTTTATATTTATTATACTAAAATGAAAAATTGAATTCTGTAATCATTCGTTCAGATTCTTGTCATTTAAAACCTGTATGTGACTTTTCCCAGTCAAATACATGTAACCCCATTGGTTATTTTGGGTGTTAATATTTAATCACATGTTTATTGTAGACTAATGGCATGTATTCAGCGTGCACTGTTTCTTTAAGACTCATGTTTTGTTTTATAGTTTGGTTGAAATGTACTTGTGCAAAAACGTGTCTGACAACAAGTTAGGTGTTGAAATTAAGCTAATTGGTCTGTTAAGAGATGGACAAGACCCGTACCAGTCATATTCTCGCTATGGGAGGGGCTTAGTGAGACGCAGCCAGGTGGAACGTGAGAGAGAACGGAGAGAAGTTTGAGAGAGAGAGTTTTGTGAAATTGGGAAAAGTTGTTAATGTGTAGAAAACTGATTTGGGGATACTACTCGCATTCCCATATTATCAGTAATGTACTGGTGTTGATAAGTGAAGTTATAATCAGTATAAAGTGTTCTTTTGATCAGCTCATCGAGAGGTGATCGTTTTTTTTGTGTGACACAGCACTGAAAGGACTCAGGCATCTGCTCAACCCGAGCAGATTCTTTAAAGATTTCTTTGTAAAAGTGACGTTTATCACACTGCACGCATTGAATAAAGGAACTTTTCATCTCGCTGTTCTGGGAGACTTTTACCATTCGTGAGAGCTGAGGCCCAAGGCATCGAGGAGAACACGGACCACATGTTTCACCGCACCCGAGCGCCTTGACCGGAGGTAACATTTGTTTCAGTTGCTCTTAGGAGTGAAGGGGTCAGTTTCCTTTCTGTGACCACTACGTACCCGAGCAACGTTTCAGGCCTGCATCAGGGTGGGGTTCAAATGATGTGTGTGAATGATTTGTGTTTTGCATGATAATTTGTACATGTTGAAATTTGGTTTATCTTGTGGTGTTTTTGAACATGTCATTTATGGCTTGAAGGTTTTTTTGGTTGAGAAAAAGTTTTATAAATATAAGTCAGTAAAGAGAGTTACTTAAAAGTTTTTATTTTGGTAATCTAAATCTGTAAGAGAAAAGAGATAACTCTGAGGGTCTTGTTTATTCTTTATTTCAGTTTTTTGTTCACTACTCATTGTAATTTATAAGTGCATTGGTTCTGTATATGTCATTTTATTTTATTTTGTCAGTCTTTCCTGCACCTTTGAAGACAATATATATATTTAAAGTTTATCTTGAGCCTGTCTATTTTTGTAGTATTCCAAGTAACTAGTTTTGCTGTGAATTGAATCGAAGCATTAGTTGTATCAGAAGACAGAGGTAGAAAAAATAGGGGAAAGAACCCAGGTCCTTATCATTAACTCTTTCCAGGGGCATTTGGTTAAGGGGATAGGGGCTACATACAAAAGAAGATATTTTGAAGAATGTGATTAACATAAAGCGGGAATTCTGTAATCAGTTATTCACTGTCATGTCATTTAAAACCCTTTTGAGGAATGCACACTAAGATATAATAAAGAAACTTTGTTGTGTTTAAGTTAACTTTAGATGCAGCAGCATGGAAGACTGTAAAGCATCTCACATGCCTTGAAACAGAACTCCATTTGACTCTCTGCACTGTTATACAATTCACACAGGACTATAATAAGTGAGAGAAAGGCATATGAATGGAGAGAGAGAGAGAGAGAGAGAGAGAGAGAGAGAGAGAGAGAGAGAGAGAGAGAGAGGTGTGTTGGTGCATATCACCCTGAGAGGCCGGATGTGTCGGTGATGGAGGGCATTTATATTCATTTCAGTTTTTGTGTGGGTGACACAGGAGAGAATGGAGATTCGGTCTGTGTGTTTTAACACATGGTGAACAGTTTACTGTCTGATGCAGAATAATGAATAATCTTCTTTATGAGTAGTGTAAAGTGGTTTAGGTTGGGTTTATGAGTAGTTTATGAGTAGCATGTAAGTGGTTTATGTTGGGTTTATGTGTAATGAAACAGGATTAAATTCCTTAAAGTGAAAAAAAAGTGTGTCCTTTTGCTCCAGCGGGTCAGATCTGGGTTTAGGAATGATGCGGTTTTATTCTAGGGACTGTAAAAGTGCACAATTACATCATCCCAATGTTGACATTGCCAAAACTTTTCTGAACTATGTAATGGTTGTTATAATGTCTATACTTTTTATCTTTTTTAAGGTGGTTAATCTGAGTTTGTGTTTCACTGAGGAAAGAAAGTAAGACGAGTACGGAATGATGCTGAGATTATTTTACCAACTTCATTTGATTTCAGATCAGCTCTTTCTATTCCATTTCCTTCTTTGACTGTGAACTTCCCGTTTGACCTTCTTGAGTCACCTCACTCACGGCTTCTTATTAAACCTCCGTCTGCGAGAGGATGAGAAGAATCTTTATTACAGCCATG
>CM065666.1:8926400-9015234 GCA_033220385.1 Triplophysa yarkandensis
CACACACACACACACACACACACACACTCTTACACACACACACACACACACACACACACACACACACACACACACACACACTCTTACACACACACACACACACACACACACACACTCACACACACACACACACACACACAGAGAGACTATAGAATATGTGTGAGTATTTTCTATTCCTCAGGTCAAATATGAACAGATGGAGTTCATTGATTATTCATTGTTTCCGATGGATGTGTCTGTCATGTTTGAGGTGTGTGTGTTTTAAGATGCAATGCACTCCTCACTGAGGTGATGACATCTGAGATTAAATTCACAGACAAGATTTGAATGATTGAAATATATTATGTCATTCACTTTTATAATGAACTATTGGTCTACTTCCTCATCTGTATCTGTATCTGTTTGTAAACACTGTTTGGGATTATTAAAGCCTTTATACAGTAGAGCTTTTGAAGCACAGCTTACGGTTTGACTGGTCACTTGTGAACTTTTTAATAAAATTTAAAGCTTTTGCTTTAATGTAAGAGGTCTATGGATATTTTTAAATAATTTTGTTTGAATTGAATTACCATAAAACAATATCTGCTTCCAGTTCTAAATAGGCATGGTAATAATAAAAATTAAACTTGATTGGTATTGCATATTTTATTACTTGAATATTTTAAATAAATCACAACAACAATTTCAGTAATAACATTTTTATAAGAATAAGTGTTTTTTTATTTTATCTTATGCTACCACGTTTTTTCTTTTCCATTCTGTTACATTACATTTTTATGATATATTATTTCATTTTATTTTACACATGAAGAAGTATTCTCAAATGTTAGGGTTTACAAATATATTTTGTCATATGGCCGTTATTTAGTTCAGCAGGGCTCCATCTACGCACTTCTACTGCCAATGGCATCAGATTTTTTTTCCAAAATATAAAATATTTTCTAAAGATCATGTATGTGATGTTTTTTAACCGCCTCTTTTTTGTCTGATTGTCAGTGAACATAGAATATTAATATTCGAAATAAAATATTTCTTTGAATTGATCTTCAATTAAGGGAGGAGAAGCGTTGTTCTCAGACCATAGACTACAGAATTTGTATCATTTTGTCTCAGATGTTTCTCCTAAGACGAAATAAAAACAGATACGGTTGAGACATATCATTGACATGTATCTGGATGTAGAAAACATGGTTTTAACAGAAAGGTTGAGGTCATATTGAAATTTGATTTATAGACTCATTCAGCCAATCACTCTTGATGTCATTTAGGGGCGGGTTTATCTATTATACAACTATAACAGATCATTGTGTGTGTGTGTTATATGAGATTATCAGGATTATAATCTCTTGTATCCAAGTTTATCGGAGTATTTTCAGGTGTGATGTGGTTAAGGTTAGTGAGCGGAGATGACAGGTGCACATGTGTAGTTCGGTATCATCTCAGGCCGTGGCATTTATCCAGATGTGCCGTAAACATCCTTCATTTTTTAGCAGCTCTCATCTGCCAAAAGTACCTCTCAACAGGTGCACAAGGCGATTCAATCTGGATTCCCATTGAATAATGAGCCGACCAGGTGCTGCTCATCCAACAGTCTGGCAAAAATCATGATGCCATGATGAATCCCCCTGAACTAACAGACTGAAATCTGGCAACCGGTGCGTGCATCGCTAGAGCTAAATCCTGATCTGTATACTTCTGCTGTATAGTAAATATCTAGTACAATGATGACTGTGAAGCATGCACTTGTAAGTATAGTCTATAAAAATACACACAATTATAAAAATTTGCTGATCAGTGTCTGTGCTGTATTGATTTGTAAAGTTAATGTTCACCCATAAATGATCATTTCGTATAATTTACTGTGTGTAATTCAAACCTGTCTTACTTTCCTTCTTATTACACAAAAGAAGATATTTTGAAAAATGTAGGGAAGGTTCACCAGTGACTTGCATTGATTGTGTGAATGCAAAAGAAGTGAATAGATGCCACTGCTCTATGGTCGCCAACATTCTTCAAGATATCTTCATTTTTTCTGATCTGTAAATGATAATTATATACGTTAACATACGTTTTATCATTTGATCTTCAGCACACAAAATCAGATCTTTAGTGCTGTATATGGCAGAAATTGATGCTTGGTTTAAGTGGTTTGCGTGGGGAGAACGAGAGCTTGATAAAGATGTCGACGCTGACAGACGTAAAAACACAAGCAAATGAAGCGGAAAGGCAAGCCCAATCTATAGCCTGTTCAGATTCTAGATTGATTTGGACCAAATGCATTATTCCACATGCACCGTCACCTCGCTGTGCATTGTTCCAGCTCTCTCTCTGAGCCTCCAAAACAATCATTTATTCAGCGGTGTGACCGTGGTTTATGGAAGGCAGAGGGACTGGAGGGATGAGAGCGGGGGGATGGGCTATATTAACAGATTTATCCTGCCAGTTTTGAAAGATGCTTCTAAAACCCACATGAGAGAAATAAGAAGGATTTGGAAATACTGCAAAAGAAAAGAGAGCACAAACATGAAAACTAGAGGTGGAGATCAGAAAGACATTTCTGACTTTTTGTGGAATCTTCCACCATAAGATGGTTTCTTCATTCAGAATCTCTGACGCCTTATGCCTGAATCCCATTACGTTTCATCAAGGGAAGAGGGCTCACCGAGGATCTAATACTTTCATTAGTGTCTGTATTAGCACACTACGTTGCTCTCCATGTAAAATTACATTTTTCATTTGCAGTTCATTAACAGTTCACCACAAAATGAACATTTGTTCGTTATTGACTTTTTTCATCAACACAAAAGAAGGACATCAAACACTATTGAACACTATTGACTTCCATTAATGGACACGAAACCACAGAGACATTTGTCAAACTATCTTACTTTGAAGAAAATGTCATGTACAGATTATTAAACATGAAGATAATTTAATGATAGCATAATTCTATAATATTTATGATGCAATGTCTGTTTATCAATGAGTCGGTCTGTTGATCTTTAAAAAAAATGTAACCCAAAAACTAAAGAGCAGCTGAGATAGATGACAGCCATAGGAAAACTGATATGTAAAGGTCCCTCAGAACTCTTTGCTTTGCTAAATGTATTTAAATATCTTCTTTTCAAAACTAAAACAAATACCTACTTTGGTAATCGATGGTAGTCCAGAAATCTCAATTTCTTACTTTCTTCCAAATATCTCCCTTTTATGTTCAACCAAATAATGAAGTATGTAAAGGTTTACAATCACGAGTGGAGATTTGTTATCCTAATAAATGTTATTGTAAAATTTGTAAATATAAATATGAGAACTCAAAACAGATTGAATCCCTGAAAAGTGCTTTGGAAAGCTAAAATTGTTGATTACATTTTTTGATAAATAATTTAATCCCCATTCTAAATGGTTCACAAACACGCTGACTCTATGCATTAAGAAAGTAAATTGGTTCATTTAAATTTTTGTTGACTTTAAGTTGCACAAAGTAACTGCTGACAAGCTAAAATGGTGAAATCAATATTACTATACACCAGAACAGAGCCATTGCTCTTTTACATAACAAAATATAATTACCGTCTTCCCAGGACAGTTTAACACACTTATTTTTCTACAGCATGCTGACAAGCATTATCATTTGGGATACGCTAGTGCTTTTACTGTTAAAAATAAGTGTAAATCAATGCCAATTCAAAATTTCTCTCTGACATCCCTGCTGCAAAACTCATCTGCTCCTAGAAAACATTGATTATTATTATTAAAGAGAATGTTTATTTGAGTTCTATGTCATGTTCTTATAGCTGCTGGCTGTGGTACTGTACAGTTTGTATCAATAATGTATAAAGCTTTTATAAGGCTTCATCTGAATATTTATTATATAGATTTAATATAATGGGAGCACACACCCAGAGGATATGTTACATAAGAAGATGTTATTAATTCATGGATCTTACCGCTAAAAGTGTCCAGGTTTGTTTATGGTGGTTTTGGACATGTTCAACCCCATATTTTCTTTATTACCATTGTTCGGTTTCAATATCATGATAAAGATATTGGTGAAGTGAAAACGGTAGGAGTTTGTGGTAAATATAGCTTACCTACACATTAAACGAAAAACTACACTGGGTGTTGTTTTCGTTACTCAATTTAATAATGTACATTGGTTCCACCAATTTGTTTGTTTCATAAAAAAAGTGTTTTAAAAAATGTAATCGTCATTCCAAAGACCCTTTCCTCGGTGTATGGTTACTATAGTACACCACGTTACATTTTCATAAATTTCTAATTTGAACAAGAAACTTCTGTGAGAATCCAGAATGACATCAGGATATAGATCCTTTGTTTATTGGTACGAATCATCGATTTACAGATACAACACACATCCAGCGAAGCGTAAACAGAACCAAAGCTAATAGTAGCTTCATAAGACAGTGTGAGCCTTATTTTAATGCCTGCATCACATTTCCATATAGTTTCTTTATTATATTTTGAACCCTCTTATAGACACTCTGATATCACTCTGATATATCTTTTATTGAATTTGTTAGGGAACATGGCCTTCTAGCGCCAAACCAAAAGACATTGAAGCTTCACTCGAGCATACTGTATTATATTACAAAAAACACCAAACTATAAATCTACAAAAATGAAAAATGGAAAAACAAGCACTCGAAACAAACAAGATCAAGCATTTTTTTTTTGTTTCTAGAAACTACCTGCCCAACCCCAGTCTATCTCTCTTCCCCTAACCACCCCAGCCCTGATCCTGGATCGGACTTGAACATCATCATACAGACAAACATTCCTTTTGTGCGCATGTACAAACTGCTCATGCAAAAGAATTACACGAAGATCACTAGCACAGAGACGAAACCAGTGTTGGATTCTACTTGAACCATCTGTTAGTAACATCTCATGCAGCGGATATGAAGTAACGTAGCAACCGTGATGCTCGTATAAGACATGTCCATTTAAGAGTTGTGTATTTGCATTTTATTTAACTTCCAAATTTGTATGAAATATTCAATGCTAGGATTTTCTTGTTTTTTTTATCAGTTGGGATTTCTGGTTAACAATGTTGGCAATAGGACCAAACTGTATAAATCACTAACTTTATAATTCTACTTACTAAATAATTTAGGACAAATCAACCCAGGTTACTTTAATTTTAACGCAACGGTTGGGTTTCTCGATTGACGTTTTGTAAATTAGCATTTTGATTTCCTATTGAGTTAAACCGCACTGATCTCAGGCGCTACATAAGTCCTTGTAAGATCTCAAGATTCGGTGTGACCACGTCTGGAGATGTTACTCGCAGGGAAGTTCAAGTAAAATCTCACGAGAGTCCTTTGAACAACAACAGAGCTTTCAACAGTCAGCGCCTTCAGGCAATCGCTTTTTTCATTTGATTTTCATTATCTAAAGTATTTAGCTCTGCAAAGCACACATGAGCTGGTCTGTGATATTTCACTGACCGCTAGCTGTCCGTGACAGTTTGCCCAATAAAGCACCAATGATATTCCTGCACACACTCGGGTTCATGAAGAAGGGGTGAATATTCCAGACTTTTAATTCCCTTCAGACACTTTTATGCACAAAAATGAAATACGGCAACTTTTTTGGTGCTACTGGAAAGATCTGACAATCTTTTCAGAAGATTGTCTTTCAGAATGTTCTTATGTAAAAAAAGAAAGGCGTGGCTTTATGTATTTGTTGTTTTTTGGAATCTGTTCATGGTTGGGTTTTCTTCACATGTCTGTAGTATTTCATTCGGCTTGACATTGTTTCATATTTATCTATGAAAGTACATTCCAGAGGATTGTCTGGGGAATGTTGGGTTCTCTTTAATGTTCTTTTTGCGAGACTCCAAAACAAATCCCAAAATGTCCAATCCATTTTTTTACAGTTTACAACTGCTCAGAGCGGATGACATGGAAAAGCGTGACGTTGTAGAGAACCTGATGGCCATTGTTCCAGGCGTACAGGGCACGATCTCGTGGATTGTAGTCGAGCATGGAGATGTGCGAGTATTTGTTTTGCAGAACAATATCGATGTACTCGTAAGTTGAGGAGTTGGTGTGGTAGGCGTAGTAGACTTTCGTGCCCCCAGAGTAGCCGTTGGTCACGTACAAGGTTCCGCAAATCATAAAGGACTCGCCGGCGCTACGCCTTGGGTGATTGGTCGTCCAGGATTGCAAAATGTTCAAGGTCATGGGATGGAGCTTGCTGATGACAATGTTCCCTGCATTCTGATTGGTGGCGTACACGGCCCACAGACCACTTTCGTCAACCATAAGGTCGATGTCCGAGTGGCCGCCCCAGGCGTAGTGGTAGGTGTTGCTGTAGCCTGCGTTGTCCAGACGCTGGGATTTACTGATGGTGGATGTCTTGAAGTCGAACTTTATGATCATGTTACTCTGGAATTTGTTGAAGTAGATGGAGCCGTTGTAGACCACCTGACCCGTTCCAGACCAGGGGTGCGGGAGCCGGTGAGAAGTGAAGTTATCTGACGCCATAAAGTCTGCCATGGACTTGTATTCTCGTACGAAGCGGTTGTTATGGTAACCATCCATGTACCATACCTGGAAAATAGAGAATAATTCTCAAATATTATTGAATTAAAAAAAAAATGTCAATACAGATTTACAGATTATTTTATGTAATCACATGAAATATTTACATCACATGAACCATTTTATGACAGATTTAATTTTAATTTAGTAAAAATGTGAGAATTATCATTAATTGAGTTCTTTATTTAATATTTAATCATTGCATATTAATATTTTCCAATTTGTATCATATATATTTTTATTTTTTAAAAACTATTTACGCATTCAATATTTAAAAGAATTCAAATAAATTCATACTCGTATTTACAAAAATAATAACACATGTTACATTTTATTTATTAACATTTTCACCTTTTTATTTTTGCAATATTTTTTAAAGTTATTTCACTCTTATTTGTTTAACTTGTTTAATAAGGGGCCTTAAACAAATATTTTCTAAGGGTTTTTTGTGTTTATTTGTCAATAAATCCTTTAAAATGGTATTGTAATATTAAAGCTAAAGATAAATTTAATTGAAATAAAAGAGCCTTCACAACTGCTAGAACAAACATTCAGCTTTATAAATAACTGACCATTGATTTATTCTCCAATGGCAAAAGTAGGTCAATTTGCTCTTTATTTGTCGTATCTCAGCATGTGAATTTTGTTGTTGTGGCATGAATCTGCCAGCACAGTAGGATGCATTCAGTAAACTACAGCGCGGCGTCAATGGCGTCTTAATTAAATTGAAAACAGGAAGCGAGTCCTCCCCCCTTCTGAACGTGACAGAATGAAGACAGTTCAATCTGACAGCCAGGATGATGTTGTGTGCCAGGCATTATGAACCCTATGGGGATAATTCCACATCATTCCGGATAAAAGCCGACTCTCTGTGGAGAAATCCCAGCATGGCTGGAGCGTCACTTTCACAAAGAGGGAGGGGTGGAATGGAAAGGCAGTAGTCACCTTTCTGGAATATTCCAGAGTCCCAGTGGGATGTGTGTCTGCTCTCTATAGGAGGCACAACATCTACTATATATACAACACATGCACGCAACACATCTGCCTTGCGTATTTTGAGCCTTGAATCATAATTTATCGTGATGAAGTCAATCCATTTTACAGTATATATTCATAATTTGCTTGTTTTTAATAATTTCTTTATTATATAAAATAAGAAGGAAACCAAGCAGAATATCTTTGAACAGATGCCACATTAATATTTGCCAGTAGCCAGCGGGTCACAGGGTCTCATTTGTTGGCCGGGTTTGGTCGTGAACTACATTTCCGTACACATTTGAAACCATTATCTCTGACAGAAACATGATGCTCCGCTACAGCTGGTTATATTACAAGAGCCAAAAGCCACTCTGATATTTCTCCTCTCCTCTCCTCTCCTCTCCCACACACACACACACACACACACACACACACACACACACACACACACACACACACACACACACACACACAAGCGCTCTGCCCGTCTCGCACATACAACCTACGGTCTCATCCATCTTTTAGAAACAAGAGCCACGACCCAAAGTGTGAGAACAACAGAAGGAGAGAGAGGAACTGGAGGTCTGTGGGTGTGAAGAGGAGTAGAGATTCAATGGCTTGATTTATAATGGCGTTTTGTTTATAATGTTGAACAGCTTCCTAAAACTTAGCTTTTTTAATGTCTGTACTGGGTTTGTAACAGTGTTTTGTGTCAGAGATCTACTGTTGTGTCAGTGTGGTTTCTAATGTCTTGGGGTTTTCTTCTGGTGTGAAGGTCTGTGTCCTTCTGCATCCTAGTACATATATATGTAACTTTAAGGAACAGGAATTCGGATGTTCCATTGAAAAAGATTCTTCTCAGCCGTGCAAAGAAAAAAACATTTTTGGTTATACAAAGGAGCAGTATGTCGAGGTTTTTTTAAAGAAACATCTCTTTATTATCTATTATACGCTTTTTGTAAAACGGACAAGTTCTTTGGATTTAAAAGGTTCTTTATGGAGCTCAATGCAAAGTTTATGCAAATATGTGATGAAAATGACTAACGTGACATCTAATTCAAACCCACTTGCAGTACATTTATCAAAGGATAAATTCCCTCAGGAGCAATCTGGATGTAAGTGTCTTGCTAGGTGGTGAAAGCTCATAGATCAACTCTTACAGGGTTCAAACCTTAACCTTTTGGTAACACGCCCAGATCTTTAAGCGTTATACAACAGCATAAATCACAATCCATTAACCTCAAGGTTACTATGAGCAGTTGAAATGAATCATCAGGATGCCACAGATGTGCTACAGAGATTTTAAGTTAAGAAGATAAACCAGAATATTCCTTTCATCCTGTTGCCAGATTAGAGATTTTTTTCTTTAGATCAGAATTACAAATAATGAAATGGTATAGTATGTCAATATATGGGAAATCTTTCTGACCGTTTCGTGTTTATGCAATTACTCAAAATTCAGATTTGTATTCCAGTATTGTATCTATTGTGGCTATTTAACATGTCTAGAAATCTTGACCGCAGGCATAAGGAATAAAACACTTTTCATTATATGCATGTTAGTAAGCATACAAATGAAGAAGTCCAACAAATCTGTGTTGAACTACAATTTATAAAGTCATTTCATCCAAATACAACAAAATCCTTAAAGGGATAGTCATGAACAATGGTCATGAACTACTCACCCTCAAGTTGTTAAAAACCTGTATGTATGTCCTTGTCTAGTTTAGCACAAAAAAGATATTAGAAGAATGTAAGCAAATGTTATTTATGGGGCACCATTGACTAACATAGTAGAACAAAATATTTTGGGCCATGAGAAATCTAATTTGCTCGCATTCTTCCAAATATCCTTCTTTGCATATAGCTGTTGGCATTTTTGAATGAATAATTCCTTCAATATCTATACTGTATATAGGTTAAAAGAATAAACGTTTTTTAGATCTAAAGAATAAAAAACTGCGTGTGCTTACACTTACCCTTGTATCTCCTTCAGGAGCGAGCGGGTCCGTCATCCAGGATCCGAACCGTGAGCCGGATGTTTTAATAGTGGTAGCATCACTAATGCCGGTGAGCTTTCCGCATGCTGCATTGCAAACAAACACACCAACTCAATGAACTCAGATCATTTAATGTGGTTGTGTTCTGAAGTCTATACATAAAATCATAATTACATTATTAAGAGGATGTTATAATAAAGGTTCTGTTCAATGGTGTCGTATAAACACTCATGAACTTCCCCAAACTCTTTTTCCCCTCATGTATCGGATTGAAACTGTATATTTATTAACTCAATCAAAAGTATATTTGATTGAAAGAAATGTAGGAAAAAATATCACTTTTATGTTGATAATTAATATGTGTTGTCTTCATGACAGGTTGTCTTAAGAGAACTTTAAAAACAAATGATTTTGTTTGAAGTTTTTTTGTATGTACAGATGAATCAAGCTTAAAATTATTATTATTATTATTATATCATAGTTGTTGCACACACACATCATTATACCACCGCACGCATTCACATTTCTTCACCATCTTACACCATACACAACATATGGTGAAGTGTTGTTACATCAAAAGACATTGACCGCACATGTGTGTACATGTTGTTTAACTGCTGCTATGTAATTTCTGGGGCTTGTGGTTTGCTTGTTTATATCATCAGATGCGAAATGTTGTTGTGTTCTGATGAGTTATTATTGAACGGTTTTGTGGTTTCTAGTGACGTTTGAATGTAAACTTCATTTGGTTTTCAATAAGCCTACTGCAGTTTACCAGCTATGACACACAATGCCCAAGTGTGTGTGTAGAAGGGAGAGAGGTAGAGATGTGTGGTGGATTCTTTAGAGACTATAGAGACAGTGAATGTGTAATTGTGTGCAAAGGCATCTGTGCATCCCAAATTTTAACGCTCCAATTTTGGTTTTCATTTCAAATTTCTTCGTTGTCACCTTTAAGTGTCTTATTTATGTCTCAAGTCCCTGTTGATCATGTCACGAGGTTGAAGAAAGAAAGACCAAAGTTTCATGTTTAAAATCTAAGTAAATTATGCATTTGTAAACCTCTGTTTTGAGCGTTTGTGTCTTTGTCGTACCCAGTTTCTGCATGCAGGCCCGCAGCCTCTCCTCCAAGTTGACCACACGCGAGTGCAGGTCATCGTAGTCGTACGCTCCTAACTCCTGCTGGAGGAGGCTGAGGCTGGACGTCAGGTTCTGCACCTCCTCTTTAAACTGCTGGACCAGCCGGGCATCCGCTTTGTACTCCTCCAGCACGGGAATCAGTGGTCGCAGCTCCGCCATTTTTGCCTTTATGGCCTGAAAATACGTAACACAGCTGCTCAGGTGCCATTTGGCCGGCTGTAGAGGGATGATGGGAAGCATCTGAAGTTTGGGAGGGATCTGTCTAATCTGAAAACTCTGAGTGCTTAAGTCTGATGTCTATTTTTATTCTTCCACCTGTACACTTTTATATATAAACCAAAACATTTGGAGAACTTTCTCCGACTTTTAAACCCTAATGCATATCTATGATTTAAGTTCTGAGCTATGGTTTGGTTTAGTGTCAGCTTAATTTTAGATGTTTGCTAAATTGCTTAGAACGAAAATAAAAACAGCATGAAATAAATGTGATTTATAGAGGTACAGTAATCTATATTT
This sequence comes from Triplophysa yarkandensis, assembly GCA_033220385.1. NCBI lineage: Eukaryota > Metazoa > Chordata > Actinopteri > Cypriniformes > Nemacheilidae > Triplophysa > Triplophysa yarkandensis. The sequence continues at coordinate 8,937,604 of CM065666.1, forward strand.
GGGTAATTTTATGAAAAAAGTTTGAGTTCATATTGAGATATTTATCAATATTGACATTTTATTGAAATCTGAGCTAAGTTTGAGATCTCTCCTGAAACTCTAATGACATTTGTATGTTTTTTTTTCATCCTTAAACCTGAGTTGTAGATATGCACAAATATCAATGCAATGGTATTGAATTCCATAAAAATATAGAAATGAAAGCTTAAGTCAAACTTCAAGAGGGCAACATTGTGCATGTACCTTATAGATCTTGGAAAAGCTTGCACTCTTTTAACTTTTCAACTAAAGCCAACCAAAGACATTACTAAATCATTATTGATTTAAAGAAGGTTCCTTGCTGAACCCTTAAAGAACCTTCCTTCATTTGTAAGAGTGCATGTGCTTGTTATTGAGAGTCCAGAGGCCAAACAGCAGTAAATTTCACTGAGCTCCGTATTCAACCGGCAAACATTTATCGACGAAATCAAGCGCTCTGAACACGGTAAACAATTGGGAAAAGTCTTTATTAGTTATCGTTTAGAATGCAACAGCAGAAGGGACACATGCTGAAAATTACAACTCACATACAACAATGTGATGGTAAGATTCTTTACTTCAAACGCATATTACTCCAATAACCAAAGATTAATAGTGACAAAGCAAAAGAACTTAAGCAATACTAGCAAAGGTGAGAAGAATATGAGATCATTATAGCAATATTAAGGTAGCTAAATAATAATGAAGATCATACTGCAGAAATGAAACGTAACACTTCTTTAAAGTGGCATGCAGGAAGAGATCTGATTTGTGATTGGATAAGGAAAGGGGAGGGGTGTTTCTTACAGCTAATGTCGTATAGAATATGAGAATCGTGACATAAACAGCGTGATTGACGCCCACTTCAGCCAATCGTGGGTTAGACCTGCCTCTTCTGGCCTCTGGCTCTCCTATCATGTCTTTATAGTTAGCCCTGCAAGCAAGAAACAACAGACTCAGCACAGGGAGCTAACTCGCTAACCTATCTAACACATTCACACACACACACACACACAGTCTCTTGTACTCACACATGCACGCTGCAGATAAATAACATTTCATGCATGTTTGCAAGAAGTGTGTTTTGCATGATTCCATTCTGCTCCAATTCTCTCTATACAATGTAGAAATGTGCAGATCACCTACTTTTGAAAATATTAATTATTTAATATTGTTCTTTAAAAAAGGCAGGTCTGCTCATTTCTAAATATTTCTGCATGCAATCCTGACTTGAGTCTACATGCTGTATTCTTGTGAAATCTGTGCATTGTTTGTGTGTAGTCGTGCATGTGTACCTTGTATTGCTTGGCGATGTTTTGTTTGTGGTTTTCCTCCACCTGTTTGAATTTGGTCTCCAGGCCACGCAGCTGATCTTCCATCTTCACCACATACTGCAGGTCCCTCTGGGTCCGCTGGTCCAATACTTGGATTGATTGCGTCATGTTTTGCACCTACAACAAACACGCACACAGGTGGTAGACATGTAAGATCGGTTTCCATAACATTGAAGTCTAATGTTAACGTTGATCTAACAAAATTCTATAAATATTTTACTAGACGCCTAATATGTATATACTTGTACAAATATACATAAAAACTAACTATGACACTTCATAAATAAATCTTACCGCCACTGGCATAAAATCAGATTCAAAATTACTATTTATATTTTAAGAATATAAAAATAGTTTTGATAATTTTTCTCTTTTCTTGCCTTGAGCCTGAGATAATCTAACCATTGATGTCAGGTGGAGGCCGCATAATTTTTATTATAAAAAAACATATTATAAATGTATCAATATTATATATTAAATATAATAAAAAGTAATCTATCATGCATTATAGAAAATCAAGGCATAGTTTTCTCTTAATAATCTGAAATGAACCTTTATGTGTCCAAAAAAAGTGATCGGTCACACAAGATAAAAAATTCTGTCATCCTTTATTTACACTCCAATCTTTTAAACCTGTCTGACTTTCTTGCTGCTGCAAAACACAGAAGAAGATATTTTGAAGAAGTTGGCAACCACAGTGGCACTCATTCTTTTTTATTGCAGGCAATGCAAGTAAATATGTGCCAGTTAACCACATTCTTCAAAATATCTTCTATGTGTTCTGCTGAAGACACAAACTCATACAGGTTTGAAATGTTAATATCCTGAGTAAATGATAACAGGATTTTCGTTTTTCAGTGAACTTTCACTTTAAGTTGTTATATGGGGAACTTTTATCAGGTGCTAGGTTTTGTCGGAGTTCATTTTCAGTTTCTAGTATTTCTGGATCTGTTGATTACATCATGCTCAATGTGTTTGTGCCTGGTTGCATCATTGTCTTAATTCACAAAACCGATTGTATTTCTGGAACATGTTTTCCCAAGTGCCGACCCTGTTCCAGAGGAACTCATTAACTGTGTGTGAGCTGCTGTTCTGATCACTGGTCTCTGGAGAAAACACTGTAATGTTACAGATCACATGATATTCAGCTGAGCAGGTGAGAGGTCACCGGCCACTACGATTCGCTTACCTTCTCCAGCAACTGGCGGAGTTGTTTGGTGCGGGCGTCTCTTGAGCACATGGTCTGTTGAGGTGCGACGACCGTACACACACATCTTCCTTCGCTGTCCTGCGCTGAGCTGTAAACCTGCCAGGACTCCTCTGGGTTAGCCGGTAAAACCTGTGAAAGAAGTCGAGAGAGGGTAAATTAATCAGATGTCTGATTTTTAACAAACGTTACCTCACTGTCATCAGACGTGCAGTTTAATGCAGTTTAATCCCACGCTGACATGAACACATACGCAAGATAACGCAAAGCCCCATCTGCTCATTTGGGTCACACCCCGCTTCCCACCCACCAATCGGAACGTAGAATCTGACGTCCACTACTACATCAATCTCCAAGACAAACAAAAATGGCCTTTATCCAAAGACCAATTTCCAAGATCCAATTTCTTCACTGTATTTGACTGACAGCTTCGTGTCAATCTCGAATTGCTGTTGAATTACAGAGTCAATCACAGTCTTGAACTGACAGCAGGGGAAACGCAGATGGACTACCGATGAACATCCACTCAGATCATTTAGTCAAACCAACAGCATGTTTATGGAAGATTACAACACTGCGAACACACTTTTGTTCTGCAGTCTTTTCTTTATCTCTTCGCACTATGAAATGGTCCATTTGTGGTGGTCTGAGAGTTGGACTTGTAAGCAGAAGGTTGCAGGTTTGAATCTCAGTGCCAGCAGACAATGACTGAAGTGTCCTTGAGTAAGACATCTTACCCCTTGTGTACTCTACCTTCTTATACGAGTCACTTTGGGTAAAAGCGTCTTCCAAATGAATAAAATGTACAACAATGTAAAATGTAAATGTACACAGCGTCCAATAGTTATGTGACCAACAGAATCTCATCAAAAGTACTTTTTTTCTTAGTAATTATTTTCTTAAAACAGCACCGGTTCCAACCGATAAACTAAAGCAAAACACATTTCCGAATGTAGATTAAATGCCAAATACACAAATGTAAAAATAGCGAAACGAATGATATTTCAGGTAGCCAGACATGCCGCTTCAACTCATTTTCTTCACATTGTCAGCAGTCTCCAAAAAACAAACTCTTCATGTTATCTCATGGACATCCATACATGAGCTTCATGATTATCAGTTTCAACAAGTTTAAAGTTTCCCATCCCTTAAGGAAACCCCAGCATCCCAGTGAGCTTGATCTTGATGCAAGAATGCATCCCCGCACCCAAAGCTCAGACCAACTACACACACAAAATTCAACTTTGGTATGAATTTGTGGGTTCGAACTCCACACTTACTCCTATACTCCTGTCTGGATAGCCGCCGTGCGCAGCGGTCAGTTTGGTGGTGTTCAGCCCCACCAGTGATGGCAAGGTCTGGGACATCCAGTTGGTGATCATTGCCATGGTGCTGAGCACCACCCCGATCTTCAGCAGAGGAACCGACATCATGGAGCTCGAACCCAAACTCTCATTATTCAGCACAAGCCAATGGAAAACCGCGGAGAGCATCTCTGCCCAGCATCTCGTGCATCACCATCAGAGCTCTCATCATCTCCTCTAGCGGTCCAGGTTCGGACGGTGTCACGGTGTTCATCTCGGCGCTGTTGGACCCTAAAGAAATCCTGAAACTCAAAGCTTCGGTGACCCTCTCGTCGTGTCTCTTTGTGTGCGTTCACACCCTTGTCGGTCCGCCTTCCGCACGCAACTGGATAACACGGGACCGAGCGCACCAACTGCACCTCCGAATGAGAGAGGAGGAGGCGCAACACGCACCCCTATAGCGCAGCGCGTCACGGCTCTCCAAACGCCCTTTGCGTTCCACCGGGACTCGAACTTGGCAACGGAACGCATTAATAACCCGCTATTGGGTCGTGAACCAAACATCTCAATGACACCAAAACACATGTATAAAGGTTTAAAATGACAAGAGGATGGGTAATGAAGACATCACTATTTTGGGTGTACTATTAACAAACATGTGTATGAAATAAACACAATGATTTATAGAATAAGACACACTTGCTATTCAAACTCATATTCTTCATTGCATTATTACTCTTAATGCAGATCTGTAGTGTACAAGTTGTTATTTATGGACATTTTCTATCTAGATTTTTGGAAAGGTGCTGTGGTTTAACCTCATAAGTTGTGTATTCCACAAAATGAAAATGAACACACCCCCATTCTGTTTGATGATTTATATTTTTCTCATAATAATAAAACATCAAAATGAAGCTTACACAATCTAATGCAAACACTTGCTTATAATGTGCTGTTGTTTTTCCACTCTTGTGACGTCACTGGAAGATGATGTAATGGGATCTGTTGCAATTAAAGGCTCGCAGAATGCAATTGGAATCATATTTCTCCCATTGGTATGATTTGTAATATACACAAATAAACAATCAACATATTTTTAAAGAGAGTCAATGTATGTGATTTGAAATAGTGGGGTTGTTGTGTGCATTTAGTATTTTCACGTTGCTAATCATATGATTATGACATAAACACAATCTATTGAAGAATTGTCACATTGTTAATGTTATGAGAGACAGGATGAGTGCTGTCAATGCATTAAGGTCGTTTGCATTAGAATGACATGAACGCCCCCGTGCTGCGATCAGCGGTACTGTCATGCATTACACCAACCACCAACTGGAGCCATATCACACAAATTAATCCCTGTGTCACAGAATGAGTAGTTTAATACACCTCTTATACACAGGCTGACGTGTTTGAGAGTAAAACTGTCGAAGTAAGACTTGCAAACTACGTCATAAAGTCACAGATAACCATGGGTGTGTTTACTCTGGATTATTAATTCTGGTCTTGTCTAAAAAGGGGTATCCGTAACCCTGAAACATGCGGCATGTTGTCAAACTATAATAAAGAAAGTCACGATGCACAAAGGATTGTTAACAGAATGTTTTTTAAGGCATAGCAATCTGATCCTTTTCAATGAGACATGAAATGGATTCATCTTTGTCGATTCCGGATTAAAACACCTCTGGAAAACAGGCATCTTTAAAAACCGCTTTAAAAACCCATCTTTTCCCATTGCACCTAACCTCACAAATAAACCTACCTGACATCCTCACTCTTTGTAACCTACTAATAAACCTGCTTTGACATCCTCACTTTGCTATCAAAAATAAATTAATAATATATATATATATCCCTTGGGACTTGGTACATATGTTGTGTTTTTCTTACTAAGACTGGCATTATTTCATTTACGATTGCTTTGTTACCTCTTGTTCTAAATGCTTATTTTGTTAACCTCATTTGTAAGTCGCTTTGGATAAAAGCATCAGCTAAATGACTAAATGTAACTGTAAATGTTTACAGTATTTACTAATATGGTTATGTCGACCGTACGGGATCTTTGCCCTCTGACCTAAAAGCACAAGAGAGAATAAGAGAGGGAGCGGCACATAAGGAGTTTCGGGCATCCAGTTGGTGTATCTCAGCATATCCAACCTCGCTTCAATAAAACATGGCACTGCAAAACATCTGAAACACTGAATCTAGGGCACATGTTCTTTCCGGGCCTGTCACTCTCTATTGCATGCACACACGCACACACTAGTGCCCATGCACTGCACGTTTGTGTGGCTGCAGAGTATGAAACAACAATCATCCAATCATTCTGTTCCGCCCGTAAATATCCCGTGAGCACAGGACACCTCCTGCAGGGAACATCAGCTTATCAAACGCCACTCAGATTGTATTTTGTGTGTGAGGAGACAGAGAGAGATATAAAAGAGAAATGAAGTACGTGAATGATGGAGCCATAGTGACAGAAGGTCATTTCAGCACAAATCACACTGAGCTACAGCTTGTTTGGCCTTGAGATATTGTGTGTGTGTGTGTGTGTGTGTGTGTGTGTGTGTGTGTGTGTGTGTGTGTGTGTGTGTGTGTGTGTGTGTGTGTGTGTGTGTGTGTGTGTGTGTGTGTGTGTGTGTGTGTGTGTGTGTGTGTGTGTGTGTGTGAATTAACAATGGAGTGTGAATCACATAGTGGCTTGTTTAAGATATTGAGACTTGTTTTGCATAAACTCTGTTTATCACAGCGTGTAGTAAAATTGCATGTTGTTTTTGTTAGAATATGTGATGGTGGGCTGTTGATTATTGTATATATATATTCTAATCTCATGCCATGACCAGGTTAAAGGTATAGTCAGTCCACACAAAATGGCTTGAAATTATTGTATAATTTGTTTGTTTTGTTGAAAACAGAAGAAGAATTTAGGAAAACAAAACGTTGTTGGGAACCTTTGAGTTCCATTGAAATTTTCCTACTGAGGTAGTCAATAATGTACCGATATCTCATTTGCTAACATTCAAATATCATTCTTTGTGTTCAACCAAACACAAAAAAAAATTTTTTTTTTTATATATATACTTTTTGTAACTTCGCTCTCTGTGTAACTCAGTAGCATTGTTGTAGCACTTGTTAACCTATTGTTGTATCGGCTATTTACCGCTTCATTGTCTCCTCGACTATTGTAAGTCGCTTTGGATAAAAGCGTCTGCTAAATGACTAAATGTAAATGTAAATGTAAATGTATACAGGTTTGGAATGACCCGACATGATTTTTATTTTGGTGTGAACTTTCTTTTTAAAGGGAATTATGAAACCCAAAAGTAAATAAGATTTCTCAATTTCCTCACTCTCGTGTTTTTCTCAGACAATATGATTGTTTTTCTATTGAACAGAGATTGTTATTTGATAAAAATACCCGTCTGCTGCAGGTTTAGCATGGAAAAACTGTAAATTCTAAAGATTTTCATAAACTAATTTTAACTGTACTTTACAGAAGAACAAATGTCAAGCAGGTTAGACATGGTTTCAAATTGAGTGAATAATTTTTATTCAAACTTTTGTAAAACCCTTTTCTAATCTAAACCACTCAGTTGGGTCAGGGACTATGAATTTTCAAGAGAGATATGCAGTTAACTTCTCATATAAATGTTTTATACTATTTGAACATTCTCAGAGTGAACTGTGATCAATATTACTTTCATCAAGGAGTAAGCAGCACAACCAAAACCTCAAGCTGGGATTCCATTCAATACTTTTACCCTGTTTTATAATTTATATGTAGGCTATAGGATTTTTGCAGCTCCCAGCAAAACGATAATATCCTGCAGATTAAGAGGCTGGATGATGGTTAGTTCAGAATGTACCAGTGAAAACGGCATGGGCTCTCTACAGGAGGAACCAGAGCGGCAGTAACTCATGTGTAACTGTGTACAGTAAAGCTTTCAGCTTCAGGCTGCGTGTTAAAAAACCTCCGACACGATATGAGTGATTTACCAATCGGTGGAAACCGGAGCGCTGGAGACCTCCAAATGAACACTTCTGCAGCATTGACGCTCTGCTGAGGAGCAAGTCGATGTTTCGCAAAATTTTTCTGCAGAAACTACAAATGATTTGCTTGACTTCGGGCCTCTGGTGTACTGCAGAGGTGTTTGGAACGGAGCCGTGGTTTTTGTACAGTTACTCTTGTCCTTGTGTTCATTCAGGTTATATTACAACATTTTTAAATATTCCCCGCTGAAATATTATTACGGAAAAACAGTAATTTTCTTATGATTCTGGGGTTCGGGAGATTGATTTAATGACTAGGTATTAGGAAGGTAGTGTGTGAGTATGGGTTATTCTGTGAAAATTTCATCCCTAATACAAAAATATAGATTTTAACAAAGGTTTGGCTATACTTATAGCACAAATATTAGTATTTGGTGGTTAAAATTCCCATGTTAGGCCTCTCTTGAAGTGCTTAAAGCATCTGTTTTATTTCTAGTACATGATTTTTTCATTGTAAAGTAAGGGCTATTCAGGATTATCACATCCATGACTTTACATATTCTTCATCTATAAACACATAATACAAATGTATTAACTATTTTCCTTGTGCACTTGCTCATCTCACAAAAAAAGTCCTTGTTTAAATATACACCTTTATTTGTTTTTAAGTCCCATCTGATTGTTTATGTTTCAAGAATTTTTGGGAAGAAAACAAACATTTCTTACCAGTCCAAGCCTTCTCACACTACAGTGCCGTTTTTGGGTGTTTGCCAGGGTAGTACTCTGTGGTTGTCAGGTCGAAACTTGATGGTGCCCAGGGTGTTGCTATGTGGTTTCTAGGGTGTTGAAGATGCATTGCTATGTGGATCTCACACTGTTCTGGGTTGCTAAGTGATTGCTCTCTCTCTCTCTCTCTCTCTCTCTCTCTCTCTCTCTCTCTCTCTCTCTCTCTCTCTGCCCTTTTGCGGTTCACAGACAACAGAACTATATGATGGACAACACCAGAATAAAGATGAATGTTTGGGCTGATGATAGATCTGTCTAGTAAACCATTGTCAATTTCAAGAAAATTGTTTTTGCGTGTGATGTGCGTTAGTTTTATGGATTATGTTTCAAAGAAACAATAAATGTCGAGCATAGTGAAATGCTATCATATAAGCAACAATTTGTGTTGTCTTCAAAACACACCCACCTTTAAGGCAAAACCAATCCCAATCGATGGAAAGCAAAGCCGTTACTGATGTGATAACTCCTCTCATCCAAAAGACAGATTATTCTATTGTGCCAGACTGCTCATGACCTTTATCTCCGTAAAGGTGATAAGAAAATAGGAAACAAGTATCTGTACTCTGGTAATCAAGAAAAAATCTCATTTATTTTATAGCTGGAGGAGCTAACCATTTACAATGTGGCTACATTATCTATTTCTCTCTCTCTCTCTCTTTCGCTCACTCTTTCTCTCCCTCTTGTTAATGGAGGTTTGAATGGATTCTACATTTGGACTTGGGCTACATTCTGAAATACGATTAGGACATTAACACAAATTGAAAAGACAGCAAAAGTGCCTCTGGGACCAAAAGCATGGATATTTAGTATTAAATCGGGTGGCTGTCCTTTGCATATGCTTGAAAGTATGTAAGCAGAAGAAATGTTACAACTTCAAATCAATGGTGTTTTAAATTACTCTATCTAGGGTCATCCCAGAGATTATTTTCCCCTCAATAACCTCATATAATTTATTTTTAAATACAAAGTTTTGAACTTCTAAAACTTTAATTCTGACCTAATTATGTTTCTAAATATGAAAGTGACCCACTTAAGACTACCTTTTGGACCATTTCTACACTAGTATATTATCAGGTTGAACGGGTTGTTCTAAGCAAAATGGCAGTGTATGACTGTGTGGGTTTGATGTGTATCAGCTGTTCTGTGGGCGGTGTTGAGGGTGTCCTGTGGGCGGTGTTCAGCGACTGATGTCTAGGATGTGTTCAGTAAGTGGTATTTTGGATTTGATATGTGGGTGGTGATCAGCAAGTATGCCGAGAATGTTCTGTAAGGGTTAGGATGTGTTCCGCACACTCTTAAAACTGAAGGTTCTTTAGTGATTCTTAACAGCACCATGGATTTCGAATTTTTCCCCCTGCAACCTCTTAAGAGAACTATTTGTGTCTAAATAGTTCAATACAGATTTTTTGTTTTGTTAATATTGTTAATGTTTTTTTATGAAATGTGCAAAACATTCAACAAGTCGAACACAAAAAGAGAAAGAGAAAAAGAGAAAAATGTAGTAACAATAGTAAATAGTTACAGTAATAATAGAATTAATAGCAATACGAATTGCAATAGTATTATGTGATGATATTTAAATAATAATAATATTAATAATCACAACAATAGTTACATATTAATTGAAATTTTAACAATGAAACATACCCAACACATACCACACCTATCCATGTTTCAGTGTGAGATCACAAAATAGATTTATTTTCTATCATGTTTGTATGGAACAAACATGATAAGTTTTTCTTGAGAATTGTCTCTCTGGTTTCTGTTCCCATACAATTGAAGTTAATGGGTGCTGAAAGAAAGTCAAACAGGTTTGAAATTATACAAGTATGAGTAAATGATTGAAAAATAAAACTTTTGAGTAAAACAACCCCTTTAGATTCAGTATATTAATTTCACATTTAAATGGATTCTCCTCAGGCTATAAACCCTTTTTGGCACCATGCTTTTAGTTTTAAGTGTAAATAGGTGTTGGGGTACACAAGGTCTTCTGTAAGTGGTCATTTGGAAGTGTTTTGTTAGGTTTGAAGTATGCACTGTATGTGATTTAGAAGATCTAACCTCAGTGTCACTGTGGCTGTTGTGCGACTGTAGCAGCCATTATACCTAATGTAAAAAAAAGTATGCCAACATAACAAGTGAAATAAAACTCATCTCCTGTCACAAACACACAACATAAATTTCATCGGCACAAAAGAATCATCAAACAATAGCAGAATCAAGAGCTTTTCATCTCAAACTCCATAAAACGTATTTGCATCGTGATGAGCATATCACTTTGTCTTGGCACACCTGCGCTTCTCAAGTATTTAATGTGTCTCACTGACAATGATGCCAAATGAAACTCTTCAACCCTGTTCAACCAGACTCCGTTCCAAACATCCGTTCCAGAATTACATCTGTGCAGTGCTGTGAATCATTCGGTCAACATTTTTAAAATGTGTTGCAGTTGCATTCTGTGTTTGGCTGCCCATACGTGTGTTTTCGTGTAAGCCGGGGAGAGCCGCCGAAAATGGCAAATTGTGACGGACCCAATGGGCCGTAAATCTCAGAGATGAGAAGTTGAAGAGAGCCACACTGCGGTAATTGATGTGTTTGGCAGAGTCAGTGGAGATTTACGTGCGCGCACATGCGGAGTAAGCACGTTGCCCACTGCGATCCTAATGCAACATTTACACAAGCCACGCTGTTCAAATGCTCATCCTTTCCGATCGATACGCAAATACAGCTACACAGACACGCTGGTTAAAGTGATAACTGATCGGCGAGGAACACGGTTCGAATGTGTAGATGAGCCAAGAACACAACGGTTTTTTCTACTTTAGTTGGCCGGACACCATACTTAATATCACACAACACAAGGCTGTGAGGGAAACAAGCGTTTCAGAAGGGAAATTGTCACAATCCGTGTTGTTTCATTCCTACACACTGTTATTTCATAGGAAATGGACGTTGTCGGATGAATGCGATGCCAAGGTGTATGTCACAGCACAAGAATACTGAGACATTTTATTTACTTGACATTTAAGTATGTCTATCCCGAAGGATGTCTATTACATAATGGCAATATGGCGTTGGTTGAATGGAAGACCCCAATGCACGAAGTTCTAGTTTAGAAAACTAATACTAAGTGGATCCTTCACGACTTCTATTTTTGTGCTTTATAAACACAAATTCTGCACCAACCGGTACATCACATACGTTTGGCTCAACATAAATAATGAAGAAATGATTTGGTGCACCCCTCGATTGACCCCGTACGCATCCTCACCTTTCTCAACTGTCCACGTGTGTCAAACTGGATTATGGTTTCTTCTAACTGGATGTACATTTTACAAAATAACTTATTGTCGTTTATGGCAGCATGGGGTCTCTGGATCCCATCGAGGTGTCATCGCATGAATGTAAACGGGATGTGTGAGGTCTGCATGGATCAGAACATAAATCCCAGGCTTTGATTGACACTTGGAGATGGATTTGGGTACAGTGTGAGAACCCCAAACCACACACCATTGGACTCTACAGTCCATGTCCCAAATCTCCTGACATCTTGCTGATGTGATGTCTGTTAGATGTGTGTGGGAGGTAAAGATGGCGATGGACCTACTTGCGTGAGTTTTGTGCCCATCAGCACCATCACGATGAGACTCAGGAGCTTGTTCATGGGCTGCATGTCGCGCCTCCGCCCGCTCGGTCTCACTCTCGCATGCAGATCCGGTTCGGTTCCGAGAGTCGCTCGATCGGTGCTCTCCTTTCTCCTCTGTCCCTGGTGTCTCACTTATGTCTCTCTCTCTCTCTCTCTCTCTCTCTCTCTCTCTCTCTCTCTCTCTCTCTTACCTCTCAGGAGCTGAATGACTGAGAAGAATTCGGTACCGGGCAGACGTCTCTGGTCATCTCTCGCGTGCCGGTTCCGGTCCAGAATCTCACAACAAAATCCGGAAAAACCCAAAAGTTTGCTCGCGTTTCGTTCCGTGAGGCGAACGGATTCTTGCCGTGCGAGAGCTGTCCGAGGTCCTGGACCGGATGTGACGTCAGCGGCGCGTGGGAAATTCAAGGAGAGCGACGGCGCTGATTGGGTGAGGACTGTGAGGCGCTTGGATTGTGATTGTTTGTGTTTTATTGGTTTTGTTTTTTATGGTTTTGATTAAGCATTGAGGTGCGAGGCGATGTTTAAAAAATATTAAAAGTTAAATATATGTTAAGTTTTAAGTTTTCATTAGGTAAAATCATTCCGCCGTAAAAAAGTAGTGCTGTCACGGGTGTTTGTTTACGTCGTTAAGGGTGGTTGCTAAGGGGGCTCAATGATACACCGAAGCGTTGAGTGATGCGGTCAGAGCTCATGAATAAAACACAGCTGCTGACCAATCAGAATGGAGGAAAGGAAGTTACCGTTTATAAACTATATAAGAACTGTGATGGGTAGTTCGGCTCTTGTTTCACTTTCTACTGTATCCCAATTAAGCAATTATAAATTATTTGTGTATTATTTATTTTTCTTTAATATTTTTTTTTATTTTTATGCATTTTCTGTTAGAAAACAAAATTACTACAAAAAATATTTTATTTCGAATTTTGGAAAAAACTGAATCATAATTTTAAAAAATTCATAAAACATTATTTTATGCAATTTTTATTACAAAAAACAATATTACAAAAAAATCTTAATTTAAATAACTGAACAGACGCTGCTTTTTATTTTTCGCTCATTTCTTCCACTTCTTCTCTTCTGAATCTCTCTGACGCTCGGAGAACTCCAACACTCGCTATTGTCGTATTATGTGAAAAACATAATATATAAAATAAGATATTAAATAATAAAATAAAATAGAATAAAATAAAAACATTTCTACGTAAAGCAATTACTGAAAAAAAAACCTAAATCCATTATTTTACCCTGTTTTCCTCTGGATTTGGCTCTCTTACGGCTCCCAAATGGCTCTTTATTTGTGTCAACTTCGATTTTATCCCAATTGAGCAATAGTAAAGGATTTGTGTATTATAAATTTTTTTTATTTCATAAAACTTTTTTTATGCATTTTTGTATTCCAAAAATAACAATTCCTACAAAAAAGTTTAATTTTTTGAATTTTTTGAAAACATAATTTGAATATTTGATTCAGACGCTGCTTTTTATTTTTCGCTCATTTCTTCCACCTCCCTAAAACTTAAATCTGTCTCTTCCGACTCTCTGGCGCTCGGAGTATTGTAGCACTCACTCTTATCACATTATTGGAATATCATTATAAATAAAATAATTAAGTACTTTTCTACATAAATAAATTACTGAAACAAACTGAACGCTATTATTAATCTGTGTTTTCCCCTTCCCTCTTATACATATAGGTATGATGCTAGTCGCTCTTTCCATGTTTGGTGTCCCATCCAAATGGTGAGCCCTACCTGCAGATAAAAATTCTTAAGAGCCGGCTTGTTCGTGAACATCACCTCACTTATTAGAACATTTAAGGGGGTCAGTTGTGGTCTGGGTTTAGAGAGTGTGACTTGTAGGCTGCATGTTGCAGGTACGAAGCTCAGGGTCAGCAGAGAATGACTGAAGTGTCTTGAGTAAGACATCTTACCCCTGTTTACTCTGCAGCGATGATTGACAACTGCATAACACTGTAAGTCACTTTGGATAAAAGCATCAGCCAAATGAATAATTGTTTTAATTGTAAAAGTAAAGTAAGCACTTCATGTCGGTGCAAAATACCAGTAACATTATTTACTAAAACTGTAGAAGAACAATTTAATGTTTTTTCCTGTATCATGCAATATGCTAACATTACTACAGTTTATCAATTTATTGTACTTAATACTGAACAACACTACTACCATAATTGTATCTTCATCTGCAAGACTTTTCGGAGACGTCTCAGATATGTCATAAAGACCTATAACAGATGTTTGTGAAATATTTATGATTCAGAATGGATGTACAACTCTTTCAAAGACATTTCAATGATTTAACAGAAGATGTAATGCAGATCTTAAGCAGACATCTTAAAGACGTACCTGAATTTGATTGCAATTTCAAATTGGCTTACAATTCTTTGCAGTAAAATCCATATATTTAAAGGAGAAGTTTCACACTATTTCAAACATGTTGAGTTTTCATGTTCAATTTGGTCCATTTGTAAAGACCAGAGTTGTATGATGTAGTATTTCTGTGCTCAATGTTTCTTTTTAAGATTCAAAATATCCCCATCGTAAAGTTATTTTTCAGCCATTATCTCAGAAAATCCCCCGCACTCCAATCAGAGAGTTTTGAAGGAACTGCGGAACCTTGGCTTTGCTCGTAAAGCTGTACCTGTCTTCAGTAAATGTGAGTAAACCAAATACTTTTCTACAACACATGTACTCAAGATTAACAAGAGTGACTGAAACTGTCTGTCATACTTCTTCTTCTAAGTGTCCGAGTACCTTCTTCTGTAGCCATGTTTGCAGAACATAGAATTTATATGAATAAGAGAAGCAATATTTCAGTCGTCTGCATTATTGATAAGCGTGTGGAAGCCATAATAGTACATTTATTTGTCTTTACTCCACCGTAGAATCTGTGAGTAATGGTTTAGTCCTGTAATAGAAATTCAAACTAACTATAGTTAAGATAATGCATTGAGGGGTTTAATAATAAGATTAATAATTATCATGGTTTATATTCAGAGTGCAATGCTCGGTGTAATTATCAAGAGGCTTAAGATTTCGACATTCACATTAAAGATTCAGTGTGGTTGAAAATTGGTTTCAATCGCTCCCATAACCATCCCTTTTTCTTTAGACAGCGAATGGTTTTCAAATAGGTTGTGTTGATGAAGACTCATGTCTCTATGACCAACACACACACAGTTGCAGGAGTTAACATTTTATTATGTGCATCCCTATGAATAAGCATCAATGGATGATTTTGAAACTGCATATGACACGCATTCAAAAACTTTTTGGAAGGAACTTTTAGTATCAGAATGGCTTCCATTAGACAAAGTGGAAAAAATGATTTCACATCAGGTAAACACACCTGATTAAATTTGTCTGGTTATTTATTTTGTCGAGCTGTGCCGGCCTGCTCATTTCTTGCCAAATGTTTTTTGAAATCACCAATTAAACATTTGCCAGCGGATTCATTGATTCAATTCATTAAAAAATTATTGGAGGTCCTGTTGCTCAGCAACACACTGCACCATTCATTGATATTAGTTATACAATGAACACAAAAGCTAAAGTGAACATGTAAACGATGCCCAGTGAAGAATCTCACTATAAATTTAATGTGAATAAGTCAATGTTCAACAGCACACAGAAATGTAAAATAACAACCTTGCTTCCCACAGAAACCTTGTAAACCACAGAAGGCCGGTTTCCCTGCTGGGATTTCCTGCCGTGTACTTGGAGTCATTATGCGTTTTTGTGTCTTATTGTGCATCCAGAGCCAAATCTCGTCATGCATCAGTATGTAAAGCAACCTACCGGTGTTTGATTTGGGGGGTAAATCTGAAATGATAAAATTAAGCATTTGTGGGGAAAAATTCTAACTATTAGATTACAAACATAAAAAGAATACAGATGTACCATTTAACTGATGCAGACATTATGCCAGAAAAAAAACAGAATGAATTATTTTATTTCTTTGTATACTATGTTTTGGTGTATAACAAAATGCATTGAAAAGTGTATCATAGTGCTATAAGATATGCATTGTAGAACGATGGCAATAAGTTTATACATAAAACGTCTGGGTTACTATTGTAACCCCGGTTCCCTGATGGAGGGAACGAGACGTTGTGTCGAAGAACGACAGTATGGGGTTCGCTCTTGAGAACCAATCGACTCTGACTATATTTAAAAGGCGAATGAAATTTGCATGCCGTGCCCCGCCCCGGACATCCGGGTATAAAAGGGGAGGCGGCTTACTCATTCATTACCTTTTGTGCTGAGGAACGTAAGGATGACTCACGATCGCTGCAGCGAGCAGCACAGCGACGTGGCACGAAAGGACACAACGTCTCGTTCCCTCCATCAGGGAACCGGGGTTACAATAGTAACCCAGACGTTCCCTTTCTGTCGGTCTCTCGACGTTGTGTCGAAGAACGACAGTATGGGGTTCCTATGTAACACGCCACGGCGCTGTGCTGCGTCACGATCTCTAGCAGAGCGACCCTGACAGGCTCGAGCGGGTCCAAGGTCTGTGCTTCTAAGCGAGAGCGTAACCTTCCAGTGGGGAAATGGTAACACGTCCCAGAGCTTTTTAACAAAAAGGTGAGAGGTAACTTACCACCGGTCTCCACGGGCGACGGCCTTCCTATCTCTACAGCGAGATAGCCGCCCGACCGTGAACTGCACTGGGAAACGCGGCCCCTTCAAGGAGGGAGTGCGTTACGGAGGCCACATCCTACCGTAGGGAGGTTAACATGTGGAGATGTACCAATGGTCTCACCTGATAAGGGCAGAAAACTCATGGAAAAAATTAGTGTGCATTGCTACCTGTATTTTGGGAGCACCACGTGAGGGAGATCACACATTGACCTAATGGGGGAATTCTGGTGAAGGAATTACATCGTACGGGGCCACCCCTAAGGGGGGAGCCACTACGTACGGAGCACTGGCTGAAGAAAGGGGCTCACCTGAAAAGGGCAGCTCACTCCGATGTTCAGCCTGGTCAACAGGTCCGCTCCGCCCGGCCTGTTACCATGGAGGTGCTGAGTGATGGAATAGGTTACCTATACTCACCCGTAGGGGAAGCAGAGAGGTAGATTAGGGCACTGAACTCACCTGAAAAGGGGAGAAGGCTCTTTCGCAGGCGTACGCCCGGCCAGTGGCTAGTTCTACCTGCGTAAAACCTGAGCTGATACTGGTTCCACCCTGAGGTTGTAAAACCTTGCAAAGGTGTTGGGCGTAGGCCAACCCGCAGCTGTGCAGATGTCTGCCAGAGAGGCGCCCTGAGCCACTGCCCACGAGGAGGCTACACCCCTAGTAGAGTGAGCCCTCACTGCGAGCGGGTATGGCAGGTTCTGGCATCGGTAAGCCATGGAAATGGCATCCACGATCCAGTGTGCCAATCTCTGTTTGGAGACAGCACCAGGACGAGAAGATGCGCCACTTTGCAGCGTACACACGCCTCGTGGTTGGTGCCCTTGCCTGTACGGTTGCATCCGCCACCGCCGGAGCCAACTCGTTCAGGATCTCCTCGTCCTGTCCAGGGCCCAGACATGGAGACCCAGAGGTCTGGTCGTGGGTGCCACACCGT
The DNA here is from genome assembly GCA_033220385.1 of Triplophysa yarkandensis. Lineage (NCBI taxonomy): Eukaryota > Metazoa > Chordata > Actinopteri > Cypriniformes > Nemacheilidae > Triplophysa > Triplophysa yarkandensis. The sequence continues at coordinate 8,955,490 of CM065666.1, forward strand.
ACCCTTCCCCTGAAACGGAACGTCCTTCCGCAGGGGAATGGGCCAGGGGGGAGCGATCGCTAGAGGTATCCATTTGCACACGGAAAACAAAATTCCAATGCACTTTACCACCCACTGCAATACTGTAATTATGTTCATAGATCTGTCTATAGTGTACATACACTTTACATAATGTATAGTTTGTTCATAGCACACCTGCCTGTATATCTGCCTGTATATTAACCTGTAAATCTGTCCATAATACTTAGCTATATCCATATATTCTGTATAATTATTGTATATATACATATATAACCTGTATTTACTGCTTATTGCACTTCTGGTTAGATGCTAACTGCATTTCGTTGCCTTGTATCCTACATGTGCAGTGACAATAAAGTTGAATCTAATCTAATCTAATCTATTAGCTCTGCGAACCAAGCCTGGTTGGGCCAGCATGGCGCAATTAACAGGACCTGGTGTTCCTCGTCCCTGACCTTGCACAGGACCTGTGCAAGAAGGCTCACTGGGGGGAAGGCGTCCTTCCACTTGTTCCGGGGCCAGCTGTGCGCTAGGGCATCCGTGCCGAGGGGACCCTCGGTCAAGGAGTACCACAGGGGGCAATGGGTGTTGTCTGGCGAGGCAACAGGACCACCTGTGCCTGGCCAAACCGTTCCCATATCAGCCGGATCGTCCCAGGATGGAGTCGCCATTCTCCTCGAGGCGGCATCTGACGAGGGAGCGCGTCGGCTGTCTGGTTCAGGTAGCCTGGGAGAAATACGGCCCGCAGAGATCTTATCTTCTGCTGACTCCAGAGGAGGAGGCGTCGGGCAAGTTGTGTCATCCGGCGCGAGCGTACTCCGCCTTGGCGGTTGACGTACGCTACTGCTGCCGTGCTGTCCGAGCGGATCAGCACATGCTTGCCTCTCACTAGAGGTAGAACCTCCTGAGGGCGAGCATGACCGCTAACAACTCCAGGCAATTGATGTGCCAGTACAGTCGGGGACCCATCCATCGACCCAAACTGTATGCCCGTTGCACACTGCTCCCCAGCCCAACAGGGAGGCATCTGTTGTCACCACAACGTGCCTCAAAACCTGTCCGAGGGATACTGCCACTCGTAAAAAGGTCCTGGAGGACCATGGGCTAGGGTGCTCTGACACTGAGGCGTGATGGCAATCCCCCTGGTGCCTGTGCGCCACGCGCTCCTCGGAACCTGACTCTGAAGCCAATGCTGAAGTGGTCGCATGTGCATCAACCCAAGTGGGATAACCCCAGTCGTGGATGCTATACGCCCCAGGAGCTTCTGAAAATATTTTCAGGGGGACCACTGGACGCCTGAGCCTGCTCAGGCATCGCAGCAAGGCTTGGGCACGCTCATCCATGAGTCGTGTAAATCTGTTGACAGAGTCTAGTTCCATACCGAGATAAGAGATGTTCTCGAGGAGAACTTCTCTTTCCTCAGTTGACCTTTAAACCCAGTCGGCTTAGGTGCGGGAGCACCAGATCCCTGTGTGTACTTTTAGTACATGCACGCCCTGCTCTCTGAGGGGGGTTAGTGCAGCTTCCACGTCTTTCGTGAAGACGCGGGTTGTAGGGACAAACCGAAGGGCAGGACTTTGTACTGGTACGCCCGACCCCTAACGGCGAACGCTCTGTGCCGAAGAAGGATCGAGACGTGGAAGTACGTGTCCTTCAGGTTGATTGCCACGAACCAATCCTCGTATCTGACAGACTCTAGGATGCGCTTCTGTGTTAGCATTCTGAATGGCCGTCCGTAGACACCAGTTCAGTGAATGCAGATTCAGAATTGGGCGCACCCCTCCACCTCTCTTGGGGATGATGAAGTACGGGCTGTAGAGCCCGATGACATCCCGGCTATGGGAAGGGGATCGATCACTTCTTTTGCCAAAAGAGTCGCCACCTCTACCCAAAGAACGGCGGAATCCTTCCCTCGTACCGAGGTGTAAGGATTTCCCGAAATTTGGGGAGGTGTTTGCGAACTGGATCGCATAGCCGAGACGGATCATTCTGTCTAGTCACCGCCCCGGTCTGCTGGGCATGGATCATGCGTGCAGTCGTTGGGCAAGCGGAACCAGAGGAACGATCTCCCTCACCACCCCCATGGAGGGGGGTTCTGTGGCTCTCGGGACGGCTGCTTTGCTTGGGGACGGATCCCCTAGGAGCTTCCTGTCCCGAATACTTACCTGCTTGTGGGGGCTGCAGTGTAGCACACCGTCTGCTTGAGAGTGTGTCTCACTGCAGCGCCGCCGAAGTGACGTAACGTCAAGTCATGACGCACTGTTGGGTCGGATTGACGCAACGTCGAGTCAGACTAACGCAACGTCTTGTTACCGTACACCGTCGCTTGGAGAGTGATAACGGTTGTGTTTCAAGACCAGGGGAGGAAACACTCTTTGAGAGAGAGTGGGCACCGGACCCTGAAAAGGGCCTGGTACGAGTAGGGACGTGGCAGGACCGTCCCGCTCCAGCCACTTTGGAGATGAAATGTCCAGGGCTGAGCATGGTTGTGTTTCCCCCACTGGTTGCCTCCCATCGGGACCACGTCCAACGCTTTCTGCGGGGTGGTTGCTGATGAGTAGGAGTCGCTCTCCTCCAGTTCGCCGTTCTCCGGGTCGCCACCCGAGGGGGAGATACAGCCGGAGTGGTCAGTTGGGAGGGGCGAGGCTGTCTGGGAACAGACGATGCACGGAGCTTAGACGGCACGGAGGCGGCCTGGCTGCGGCGGGGGAGGATATGCTTAATATCCTCCGTCTGCTTCTGCACGGCGGAAAACTGCTTAGAGAAGCTTTCCACCGTGTCACCAAACAGCCCACCCTGCGCAATGGGGGCATCGAGAAAGCGAACTTTCTCGGCCTCTCGCATTTGCGCAAGGTTAAGCCAGAGGTGTCTCTCCTGGACCACCAAGGTGGACATCGTCCGACCCAGGGCACGCGCCGTAACCATAGTGGCCCAGAGGGCCAGGTCAGTCGCAGTGCGCAGCTCCTGCATAACTGCGGGGTCAGAACTTCCCTCTTCGAGCTCCTTAAGTGCCCTGGCCTGGTGGACCTGCAGGATGGCCATGGCATGGAGCGAGGAAGCAGCCTGTCCAGCGGCAGCGTAAGCCTTCGACCCGAGGGTGGAAGAGATCTTACATGCCTTGGATGGAAGTTTCGGCCGACCTCTCCAGGTAGAAGCGGTCTGAGGGCACAAGTGCACCGCAACAGCCCGCTCCACCTGGGGTATGTCAACGCAACCCCCTGCTGCCCCCCCATCGAGGGAAGTGAGGGCGGAAGAGCCTGTCTGCCGTGTATGCGCCGAGAACGGCGCGTTCCACGACTTCGTAATCTCTTCGTGCACTTCCGGAAAGAATTGCACTGGGATCGAGCGTGGCTTTACGCCCTGCTCGGACCTCAGGTACCATGCGTCCAGCCGCGAACGTTGGGGTGATGGCGGAGCCGTACACTGAAGCCCAATGCTCGCGGCGGCCCGGGAAAGCATGGCCGCCATCTCAGGATCCGGATCATCCCGGGACTTACCCGCCAGAGGCGGAAGCTCCATGATGTCCTCGGAATCCGAGGCTAGCAGGTCACCCTCTGATGCTGCGACAGACAGCTCGTCCTCATCCCGGAGGGAAGCGAGAGACGGCGTACCGTCTCTCACTGATGGGGTAGACGAGCGTGCCGAGGTATAGACGTTCCGCGAACCAGAGGCTGACGGGGTTGCATCTATAGTGTCCTCGTAATCACGGACGCCACTCCCCGAGACCGCCGACCGTGCCGTAGCCGCAGCCAGCGATCCAAAGGGAGCTGACGAAATGGTGGCTCGCTCTCCAAGGAAAGAAGCCACCCGTGACCGCAACGTCTTGATCGACATCTGCTCGCAATGCGGGCAGGTCGGTCCCATAAATGCCGCCTCAGCGTGCTGGAGACCCAAACACACGAGGCAGACATCATGGGTGTCCCCATCTAGGACAAGCTTGCCACAACCAAGAGAACAGCTATGCGCCATGAGGCAACACGCTGTTTAGAAATTGCTCTTTTATTGAAAAAAGAGAAGACACTCTCTGTCTTCTGCTGAGACGTTCAGGGGAGCCGAAGTTGGACAATCCGCTGCAAAACGCGTCGTGACACAAGCAGGAAGATGATCGCCAGAAGTCGATTCTTGCTTCAGACTCGAAGTCATCCATCAGGTTCCGAAGAACAAAAGGTAATGAATGAGCAAGCCGCCTCCCCTTTTATACCCGGATGTCCGGGGCGGGGCATGGCATGCAAATTTCATTCGCCAAATTTCATTGGCCTTTTAAATATAGTCAGAGTCGATTGGTTCTCAAGAGCGAACCCCATACTGTCGTTCTTCGACACAACGTCGAGAGACCGACAGAAAGGGAAACATTTTTTTGATATTTCTATCAGTTAATTTAACATTTAATTTACTGTCTTTGTTAAATTAAGTTTCCAGCTAGGTTATTAAAATGATTAAATAACTAATGTAAAAAAATTGTGAAAATCTGTCATATGCCAAATATGATACAAGTATCGTGTATAGAATCCAATAACGAGTTAAGCATGTTGTTTCACCCCTAACTCTTTTTTCCCCTCGTAAGCACTCATAAGGTCACTGTGTAGATTTGCAAAATGATGAAGTTGAAATGATTGAATTTCAACATTCATTGTGTAACACACAAATAGGTTTAGACATCAGAACCAAGGGAATCTCTTTATCTTATTCAGAATTCTGCTGAAATATTCAGCACATGCAAGGTTCGCATCCCTAAACATGAATCATCTCAGTGATTTAGAGTGAAGGTTTTATCGATTCCATCCGATTTCTGCTCGTAAAAGCTGAAACACCAGCTGAAATTCATCTGTAATTCCTGGAGGTGTATAGATCCCATGTCACAGGTTTGGACTTCTGTGCAGCCCTTGTTAACTTGTTTATTGAAATGCCCTTGTACACTTTACATTGATGTCATCTAAAATTTATAGGCTTTATAACTTTTTCACCCACTGTGGGGATGGTTACCATAGTGATGAACTATTCGGTAAAGATCTCAATGTTTTTTCTAACCTGTTTGGTCCCTTGATTTCTCACCCTTATACGGGAACATTGTAAAGATCTTTGTCGGTTTCTGTAAAAGCGATTTTCCCTGCAGAAATATCAATATGAGCTCTGTATCTTTGAAGAATCTCAGATCTTTCTGCGCTGTTGTGGTTTATTTGTAGTCCTGGCAGAAAACTAGACACGGGGAATAGGGCTTGTCTCGCTGCTGTTATATTTATTCATCTAGATGTGTGTATGTGGCAATGTCCTGGGTGGGAATGTTTCTCATGGGAACACAATCTAATTGGTTTCATCTCAGCAGGCTGTTTTATGAACATTAGATATCATAAAATATCTTTATGCTGGTGTGTGTGTTTTAGCCTGTGTTCGCTGCATTGATCAAGAAGAGGAACTGTATATAGGTTTCTTTAATAGAGTGCAGAAAGAAAACTGAATTAAATTCTCTTGTGCACAAATATGTGATATGCTGGATTTCTTCTTACATCTCTTTATGTGTCTGTATGTGTTAGTGAAGAACCTGGCTCACAATAATGTGTGTGTGTGTGTGTGTGTGTGTGTGTGTGTGTGTGTGTGTGTGTGTGTGTGTGTGTGTGTGTGTGTGTGTGTGTGTGTGTGTGTTGTGTGTGTGTGTGTGTGTGTGTGTGTGTGTTTGTCTCTCTCTCCATCTCTCTCTCTCTCTCTCTCTCTCTCTCTCTCTCTCTCTCTCTCTCTCTCTCTCTCTCTCTCTCTCTCTCTCTCTCTCTCTCTCATTGTTATCCTCTCTCTTTTGATTTTTTGATGTGATTACAGCCTAACCACTAGACATTATGTAACAGAGTCTTTGCTGGCATTCTTAATTGGTCATACGCAGACATACAAACAAAACATCTAAAAGAGTTTCGAAGATTAATGTTCATCAGTTTAACCAGAGACAGCGAGAAACACGCTTTCTTGTTGGAACTCTGTTCAAAATCTTTAAGTTGTATGGAAAGAGATTACAAATCCAGTGTGTCTCAGTAGATCCAATGGAGAGGTAATAATAAAAAACACTTAACATTAAGTGAACACATATGCACTAATAAAATTTCTGAATGGGGTCACTCAATAAATTTTTTGATTGCACTGTCAAGTTTTTTTAAGCCAAACAAATTTAGTAAAATATACTAAATACTAACAACTTAAATAAATAATATATTACAGTAAAATATTTTACATCATCATTGATACTTATTGAACCATATTGAGTTCAAGTAACAAACATTTAAGGCATAGTATTTTGAGAAACAATTGCATTTCTTTAAAGTTAAGTTGGCTACCCACATCCTTCAAAATATCTTTTTTGTGTGTGCAGAAGAAAGAAAGTCAAGCAGTTTGTAAACTAATTTCTGTATATGCTGAATCATATATAAATACTTTTATCTGGAATAATAAAAATAACTAGTATTTACAGGAATGTGTAATGGTTTTGTAGTTACATGTAGTTACATTTACATTTACATTTACATTTAGTCATTTAGCAGACGCTTTTATCCAAAGCGACTTACAATAGTCGAGAAGACAATGAAGCGGTAAATAGTTACACATGTAAGATTTTAACAAGTTTCCTAACAGTGCAATTTCGGTCAAATTTTTTAGTTATAGTACAGATGTCAATATTTGGTAGTTACCCATGATACCCATGTGAATTTTTAAAGCATTCTATTTTTTGTGCAGTGCAGATTTTTTACAGTCAAGTTAGGGCTATTTTTAGGATTGTCACATCCACAATGCTACATTTAGCTCATAAATGGACGTATCAAATTAAAAATATATTATTTATATTTTGTTCTATAAAGAGCTATCTCTGCCATTTTTTTAGATATTTTTATTCTGGTTTGTATATTTTTATTAACATAAACAATAAGACGTTTGTCACTTCTGTAACGCAGGTTTATTTATAATTTTCAAAATAGAAAAAGTGTGCATAATTTCCTGATGTTTACACCCTATAAACAATTTTTTTGTATAATGAAAACAATTGATTCTGTTAACTTGTAACAATAAAATTCTAGAAGCGTTTTAATGTTAGTTCAGAAAATGAATCATAATCATAGGGGGTAATTAAAGTTTCCCCTAATGTTAGCTGTGGATAGATTTTATCAATTGATGATTCATAATCTGGTTCTTGAACAATTCAATATTAAGTTACTTTCTCGCTAGACATCAAACAGATTTTCCACCAGTGGGAAGTGTTTCCCCAAAGAAATCCATGACTAATTCAGCTGTGTCTGTCAGGAACTTAATTTACTTCCTCCGATTTAGAAGTATCTGTAATTGCACTTTGACAGACAACATAAGAAGTCTTGACCTAGTTAGAGTTAACACTCTCTTAAATCACGGCAAAATGTTTCGGAAGCTCTAAAGAAAGAAAAACAGAGGAAAAACAGACAACAGTGCACAAAAGGACAAAATGTTCTATTGGCGTCTCCAAAGAGCAAGAGGGAAAGTTCACAGCTCCATCAGTGTTCTTTTTTTCAGTCCTGACCTTTTAAAAGAAGATGGGTCCTGCCCTAAAACCTAATCTAAGGGCACACACACTATATAGCCAAAAACAAGTGTAATAGTTCACACACACTTCAGAGTTTATCACTCTCAACAAACATGTCAAAAAAGAGATTAATATACATTCATAAAAACAGCAAAGATTAGATCCAGAAGGCACATTAGAAATCAGTCAATATCAAAGATTTGTTCATCACTAGTGACTTTTCATTGATTTATACCGAGGACAGTTTTTATATCCTGTCTTTAAACCTTCAAACCTTTATTGATTTTTTTAATTTACACACAACGGCAGAGACAGAGTGGCCAATTGTATTATTGTTTTTTATTCTCAATTTTATTTTCCAGTCACTTGGGTCATTCAGCAGACAAACATACCTGACATTTACATCTCCTTTATGAGTTCATAGATGTAGCTGCATGCAATATTTCAAGTTGGCTTTGAACTTATAAAGTCTAATGCAAATATTACACCTTCACACAGAGCTTTTATCATTTCAACTGTTTATGCAATCTTCCTTCAGTATGTGTATAGTTTACATTTTGAGGGATTAAACAGACCCTTAACTGATTTTAGCTGAAACTTACCCAATACTGTTCCTGTCCTACATATGTGAATTATAACATACATCTTGCCCAAATCTTAAGAAATAAGACTAAAGTACAATTAAAACTGTCAATAAATATTAATATTTAAATTATTGTACATAAAGTGCAAAAAATAATCATTAGGGAGATGTTTACAAGAGTTAAAAGTGTGCTTGTAGTATTCTAAACTCGAACAGTACAGTGTTCTTAAGGTGAACTTTAAGAAACCAAAAAATTTGCTTGTAGCCAGGAAGACATAATCTATGTCTACACCTTAAAAGAAGTAGTTCACCCAAAAAAAAAAAAGAAGAATTGAAGAATGCCCTGGCCCCTTTTCACTAACAATATATTGTATTGTCACAAATCCAATGAAAGCGAATAGTTGCCAACTGCCAACATGCTTCAAAATATTTTCTCTCTAGTTCTGCAGAAGAAAGAAACTTATACATAGAATGACAAGACGATAAATAAATTATTTAAGAATTTTAGAATTTGTGCAGATAAAATAGTCCCAAATTGGTACATTAATGCTGCATATATACTAGTAAAAGTGAAATTAAAAGAAACATTATATTTTTTATATTTTTACTTTATAAAAAGAAGCAAGGACATGGCAGAGCCATAAAAAGGATATTCATACAGAGCAGGGCAACTTTCGCCCGACACACGACAAACCATCATTCATGATGACATGCATCAACTTTTGTACCCCCCAAATCTTCTTTAGAAGTTCTTCAGGTTTATTATTGGCCAGGTATATCACTGTAGCTGTCAGTTAGAGATGTGTCCAGTGAGTTTACGTGTTTTAGGGTGGCCTTTACTGGCCTTCTGAGCTGTCAATCATCAGGATCCAAGCATGCAGCACTTGACCTTGCAGGTTACAAGATGCTAAGACTGCCTCCGGGACACATAACACATTCAACAAGATTATAATGAGGCCGACCACCTTGTCAAGATCATGTAAACCTGGACAGTTGAAAAAAAGAAAGTCTAACACGCACACATACGCACACACATAAAACACACACACACATCTGACACTACTCTCAGTCACTCATATTTAAGCTGTTGGCTGTGTGCTGCTAACGCTGCATCGTATGGTTATTATACTGTCCAGACTTTATAATGATCTGAAAAACACTAGTAAAATCACCAGTATATTCCCCTTCCTTTCTTACTTGGCATAACACAATACAATCCTTGCAGATATATTATACCTTATATCTTAAATATTTTATTTTGGATAAAGACTTAAGAATTTCCAATTTTTGGAAATTGATTTTATCTTTCTGGAACATTTTCAATTGTCAATCATTCCCTATATACGACACTCTCTTTCTTTGATTCTGATTCTATTTTTAGTAGTTCTTTCACTCACATTACAGCCCTTTCTCTCCTCCAACACCAATTCCCCCCCAATTTTCCCTTCCCACCTTTACATCCGTCTCATGTTCACTTGCAAACTTGATTTCTCTCTTCCATTATCTTTCTTATTTTTTCTTTTATGAGATCAGGTTACCGTGTTAATCTCCCTTAATTGTGTTTCTTGCAATAGTGACCGTACAAGTGAATTATTACTGATGATTATGAATACGTGATTGTTGGGAAGAGATCTACCAAAAATAAATGTTTACCTTCTTACTTATAAAGACCTTAGAAAAAGCTGTAATGTATTTTCTTTTATTAAAATAATACAATATAATAAATTTTCCATGACATCTGGTCTATACTTCTAATGTTGAGGACTTTGTGGGGTGAATTTAGGGAATTAATGTGTGATTTATATAGCTTAGTATTTTTATTTCAGATATTAATAAGTCGGAAATGTTTTAGATTAGAAACAATACAATTTGTTTTTGGACTGTTGAAGTAATACGTACAGTACATTAAGACTATTGTGGGAATGTTAAAAAATTGACAGCATTCTGGTATGAATTTGTTTTCTATCAATGGTTTTGAAATCTGCTATTTCCACATATTGTGTTTTTTGTCATAAATTAGTATTTACAGTATAGTATTCGCCACGATATCAAGCAAAAAACTAGTCCATAAATAGTTTGTAATATTGTATGTCAATACAACCATTCATCATAGTATGTCATAACAGCAATGAAATATTGTAATGTATCTATAAAGATTATTATAGCAATCTGGAATTCAAAAAACCCAGTTTAATAATGAAAAAGCTGTGTTTTCTGGATTATTTTTACAGCATTGTTAAATTTATAAATGAGTCTCTCATTAGTTTTTCAATGAACTGAGAATTTTGTTTCCCAGCTATTTACCCAGCATTACATAACATTTCAAATCTGTCTAAATTGCAGTGGCAAAACATTTTAGAGAGACTCTGATGTATGATGAAAAACCTCATAAGACACCAGAGATAAAAAGTTAAAGACATGATGTTCTTGTCTGTTGGGGTAGATAAGGACTAACTGTTCTTAAAGGGCCAATATAAAACCTGATAAAGTAATATCTGATCTTTTTTTTTTCTTGATTTTTTCGGTGGCTATTTAAAAGACCCCATTAATTCTAATGAGATTTGATAGGGTATGTGCAGGTTTGTTGGGCAGCTTTATGAAGTATTCATGTCTAGACTGAATGTAGGTCACTGATGGTTTCCCAATGACGAAGAGATGGAGTAAGATGGAGATGGAATAAGAGAACAGGTTTAAGAACCCTTTGGCATTACACTAGCTTGAGTTAAGAAATGCATGTGTTTGTGCTTCTAGAGCTTCTAGATATAACAGCAAGAATTCACAAGAGGCTGTGCGTTAAGAACATTTACCAGGGTGTTTTTACACATGACGTAACACAGAGCTAAAATAAGAGTCAAATCACTGTAAGGCATAGACTAAAGTGACTGCAAGAGACAAAGAACATCAAGATAACAGACCCTAATAATCAGTAACCAGTTATACTTCAATTAAACAGCCAAAAATGCATTGCTCAGTAATATCTTTTAAAATTTAACATTAATTTCCATGCTGAAAAACAATAGATCATCATATTCATTTTTATGAATTTGTTGTTTATAATGGGAATTACGTTGGTTTAAACAGAAACTTAAATGTTGGTGGATCGAACAACATTAAATTGATCTTGAATAATGCTTAAAAAATACGTCATGAATAAATTTTGGTAAAAAAGTGGCTAGTTTCAGCAAGGAGTTAATATGAATCGTGAGGGTCTTTAAACATTTTTATTCAAAACTTAATTTTGAATTTTAAAACTATCCAATTTTAAAATGTGTCTAGAAAAGATAAAAATAAGAATCCCTCTGTCTGCTCAAGGAGATTCAGATACTTTGATTGTGTTAACAGTGTGCAAAATAACATGTTTTAATGTTTTGCATGTTAAAAATATTTGTATTCTTATAATTGACCTGTATATCACTGTTTTCAGTGTCATAAAAATGGCTGCTAACTTCCCCATTCTAATCCAGTTGAAGTCCAGCCTTCAAAAATACGTAACCAGTTCTCATTGGCCAGCAAATCCTGTGTTGTGATTCTACAGCAGCTTAGTGCACGTTGCCCGGAAAGATCACGCCTCTTACCATAAAGCGCTCAGATTTATTATAAACACATCTTTAATGTTACCAATTTGAACCAGAATCAGACATGGAGAACATTGATGAAGAAGATCGAGGAGAACCTAACCTGTGCAAGCACAACTTTTGCATACGCCTAAACATAAAACAGCGATTTGAGTGTCTGCAGCTAACCTTCACCCCGATCTAAATCAACGTGTGGTTAAACAATAAACAATAAATGTAATCAATAACTAATTTAACCTGATCATTACAAACACAAACAATCCATGGTGACCAGTTGAATTACTACACTTTTTGTAAGATTAGTTTCAATTAGCATTAAATTAACAAAGCTAAACAATATTGACCTTTGTGTAAGAAGCCACCAACTTAAATTATATATTACACTAACAGGTTGTGCATGTTCTTACTATTACACGGTCTAGATAAATTTCGTGAAACATGTCTGAGTTATATTTCATTCCAAACTGAAAAGAAAATGTCAGAAATTATATTTTTCTTAGAGAAATTGAAAATGATTGTAGAACCATTGGGGTTTGAACAGACACACTTTTCCTTTCCTTTCTAAAAAACGTCTTCACAGCCAGTTTGACTTTTACAAACTGTTATATAACATCTAATAAACAATGTTAAACGAGGTGAAGGAATGACATAAATGTTTTATGTTTGTATCTAAATATTGCGTTTTCGATTGCCATGTTTTTTTAAGCTGTTGCCAAAGGCAACACATAGCAAGAGTTAACACTTGACCTCTTTCTCACACCACACACACTTTTTAAGCTCAATTTCATTCTCATGGGGATGTTAAAAATCACATTTGGAATATTTATTGTCATGTGCAATACACTCAAAAAATGGTACATAAAAAAAGGGAAAATTAAGTGTTGATTAGTAATTAAATATTCTGATTCAATTTTGTATACAGTACATCTAAGTAAGAAAATTAAAATTAATCTTATACATTTTTGAAATAGTTATTTTACAATTAAGATTTTTTTTCAAGTAACGCAATAGTTACATCCCGGGCAATAAATTATTTATATAATTTATATCTCATTCTATAGTAACTATAATGAACTATAAGTATTTACTTTCTTTAACGTAAAATGCCCAACACTGTTCAGCATTTATTATAAACACTTATTTTTTATCCATTATTAGGTTATTTTTATATAATAAGGGTTTTTGAGCTAGTTACAATATCTTAAAATTAAGGAGGGATTTGATTTATGTATAATTATACAAATTAAGTAATATTAAATATAATTTAAAAAAGTATTATCCATTGATGTGACTGAAGGTTTCATTTCATACTGATCATTTGCTCAAAAGAAACATGTGATTTAAGTAATGTGCACATCTCTGAGTCTTTCTTGAATTTATTTCGTTGTAGAAGAATGATTGAACCCTCCAGACTGCAAAATATCCGTGATAGTTTATCTTCTCACTGACGCTGGCAAAGTGTGTTTTGTGTCAATTATAGTGGCAGGCAGTTAATCTCTTTACCATGAAACATTCATCCTGCTTTATATTGATTTGTTTTGGACTGTTCGAAACACACACACATGCACGCACACACACTCACACTCAGATTGAGCAATGGCTCAAATCAATACAAGTTCATTCATTCTGTCTGCAAGAAAATAAATCAATACAGCAGAGCAACATATTACACCTGTGGAGCGGTACACACACACACACACACACACACACACACACACACACACACACACACACACACACACACACACACACACACACACACACACAAAATCTCATAAGCAAATTTTTCATTTAAACAGAATGACCTCTTTAGTCATTTTACTTAGAGATACTTATACATTAAAGAAGGAAAAACCTGCTCATACATGCATACAAATTCCTTTCTGAAAATTTCTGTTTAGAGATGTCACGTTAAAATTTTTTTAATACTACATGGCTGCCAGGCCAACGTTTTGTACCACATTTAATTCCCATGATAGATTTTTTGAAGATTTAGATTTTTTATTTGCTTTTTGTAAGTGTTTTTATCCACCTGTAACACATCACATGCTGGGATTGACCTCTGTAAGCAAAACAGTGTGATACTATCACACAACACAGCTGTTTTTAGAAGCACATAGTATATATGTGTGACCGTGTGTTATATCTCACAAAACGTGTGAAATTAAGGCTAAATATGGACACACACACACACACACACACACACACACACACACACACACACACACACACACACACAAACACACACACAAACACACACACACAGTGTATTTTTAATGAGCGGTGTGTCAGAACTGTCACACTGTGCTCTGAGACACGGTGAAATCGTAGCAGACGGGAAGGACCCATTTTTATCTTCGGTTCTTTCGTGACACACTTTTCTGCCCTATTGTTTGTGATGAAAATAGTTTTGGGGAATTGTGGGCAGCGTTTGGATTCTTGCATTCATTCTGTAAGTGTGTTAGAAATGATCTTTTCTTTGCACATGATCAAAAATCTCACAAAATAGGAATTTTTAAGCGTCTGTGATCTGTAACAGGACTTGTCAAACGTCCCATTAGACTTCTGATGTCAAAACCACATCTCTACATTTCCATCAAAATATTAATCATGAAAACTGTTTTTACAGAACTGCACGACAAGAAGGATTAGACAACATATTGTTTTGTAGAATTCTTTTATCAGCATTTGATAATTTAAACATGACTGTGATGAAACAGAAGGGAGTGATGGAGGGAGGAAAGACACAAAGGAAAGTTGAGAAATGACTAAGAGAAGGTATGAAAACTCTCTGACAGTGAGACAAAGGCGTCAGGATGATGAGCTGATTGTTTTTGGAGGTGTGCAGGTTGAAGATTGGGATCCGAGGAGAAAATGCGATGGCGTGTTAATTCGTGACTGTCAGGATTTCCTGAATGTGTGTATGTGCAAGGGTGCATGTGTGTCTGGTACAAAAACAGATTTTTCCCGAGAAGTGAAACAAATCTGACAAAATGTTAATATTTGGTATGCCAACATTTGTCAGAATGAAAAATAAGTTTGCAGCATGTACGTTTGGTGAATCCCCCTTTTTTATGTAAATGTGTGTGCATGTGTGTGTGTGTGTGTGTGTGTGTGTGTGTGTGTGTGTGTGTGTGTGTGTGTGTGTGTGTGTGTGTGTGTGTGTGTGTGTGTGTGTGTGTGTGTGTGTGTGTGTGTGTGTGTGTGTGTGTGTGTGTGTGGATGCGTGATTGTGTGAGTGTGTGTGTTAGAGATAGTTGTGCTCATTAGTGTTGAGGGTTAAGTTTAAACCTGTCAGCACAGATGGGGTGATGGCAAATACCATCCACCAAAAAAAGAGCGAGAGCATAAAGAGAATAAAAATATTCCTGGAGAAGATAAAAATAGAGAGACAGAGAGAGAGATGGATGGAGCAAATACCCAAAAAAGGATGAAACTGGAGGAGTTTGGCAAGAGGGAATATCAACTAAAAGTACCTGTTGGAGAAACTCATTTCCTGAGAGACAGAAATGTGCTTCATATTTTAAAACCGTTCAGATATTTCAGATCTACACACACACACTTATATAAATGGATATATGTGCTTGTGTTCCTCTCCATATTCTTCTAATGTCTCTATCTCTATATCTCTTCGTAAACTCTTCATGCTGAATGTACTTAAGTATTCCATGAAAAAAAATAAAAATCCATCAGAGGCATCAACAAAATGATTCTACACATGACATTCTAGCCAAAGACATCTAGACGTTCCTCTTGACTGACCTCTCAACATTCATTATGTCTCAGCATCTTTACTTCAAAACCTCAACTCATCATCTGACTTTATGCTTGGTCAACTCTTTATTTTTACTGTGAGGATGAACACCTCTCATCTGATGATGATGAGGATGTAACCTCTCTTAGTTTTCATCAGGAGGTCTTCTGTCCGTGTGGACCGCCTGTTGTATCCTATGACAGGAAACAGAGTGATGGCACCTCGTCTATGGATGAATAATTAAAAGTCGGATTGATCAAAGTGCAGATTTTTTTCTGTGTGTTAAAGCCTTTCTGTCGTAATTCATCTTTCATCCTCAGACGTGATGATGATATTTTGCTCTGAGGCTCATCTGAGAGGCCCATCAGGATCTTCAAAACAATTTTTCCTAGGCGGTGATGTGCGATTCTCCACATCCCCCACTTCACATCATGTCACTTTCTCGTGTAATAGACTTTGACTTTCAAAGGAGGCAAAATGCAGTTTTAGGATCAGCTTCCTGATTGGTTCTATTATGCTTCCATTCTGAAGTGTTTAGAAGGGATTTCAGTGAGAGTGTTCTTTTGCAGGCGCATGTGTGTGTGCAAATCTATATTTGCTAAGGGCTTTAAGATTGGGAAGTTGTAGTGGAGATATAAATGTGTGTGTGTGTGTGTGTGTGTGTGTGTGTATGTGTGTGTGTGTGTGTGTGTGTGTGTGTGTGTGTGTGTGTGTGTGTGTGTGTGTGTGTGTGTGTGTGTGTGTGTGTGTGTGTGTGTGTGAGATCTTGTCTCTAAAACAAGAACCTTAAATCACCAGTGTCTGAGACGTACTAAATGATGCTTGCTTTACAATGTAAAAATACATGCAGGTTTCTGTAAGTCATTCCATTAAGAATATATTTCACATTGTTTAAATTAAACTGTTAACCCTTAAACAATCTCTTAAAAACATAAAACAGTAATGTTTTAAATCAATTAAAAAAACTAAACCCAACTGTTCATTTCTCTAAAGTTTACATATATTTTTATCTAATAAGTTTATGTAATAGACAAAATTACTTACTCAACATATTATTATACATTTTGGTGAATTCTATTAGAAATATTTGAGTTTGAGATTTACTTTCTTTTTTTTGCTTACATACACACAATTTAAACAGCATATTTTTATTCAAAAATTTTCCAAAGATTTTTAAACAACTTTTTTTATTTCACATAAAAACACAGTATGTTTTTTGTAGTTTAGGTTTAGAGATGTGGTTAAGGGTTAGAAAATATCATTAGGCTAGTGAAAAATCTATGGCAAGTTGCCACAAATATACCAAAACAAATGTGTGTGTGTGTTTAAGTGTGAGCGTGTGTGTTAAGTACTTACTCTTGCTTTCTGCTGCCAAAAATGCCACAACCCTGCAATAGTGAAATAATAAAGTAATTGGCCATATGTTCATCCTTATGTATATAATCAGTACAGATAATGACATTAAACACCCTGTTTTATGTGACATAAACGCATACACACACACACATAAACATACACACACACATAAACACATGGTCTGTTGGATGTGTGTATTTAACACTTTGTCATATGTAATCTCAGCTTTTGTTTGTTGTCATTTGAAGTGTCTCACTGCTGAAAGGGTATTAATCTCTCCCTCGCTGTCAGTTTATACATGCACAACAACTTACACATATTATACACAAAAACTATACAATTTGAATAGAGAAATATATTTAATCCTACTTTACCCATTTAAAATTTCTCGAACCGTGATAATCATGATTAGAATCAGTCCTGTACACCGCAGCGGAGGAGATTATTATTTATAGTGGTTTGTTCGTAATTTTTGACTTGATATTTAAAGACTTCATCCCTCCATCCACAGGATGTGCCTGGAGAAACACTGGAAATATTCTCTGGCTTTTCTTACCTTCAATTTACTTTCAAAGATGCTCCTACACGATCTATCATCAAAGGTACACTTTCCATTTCAAAGCTTTTAATTCACTTTCTTTATCTCTCTGCTATCCGGTGTCTTCGATGAGTGTTGTATATCTAAAAAATCCTAAAGCTGATTTTTGATACCTAGTACTGAATTTTTATCATGCTGATTGGTCGACAATTACCTATCTGTTGTGATGTTTCAAGTGTATATGATGGAATGTATATGTGCATGAAAGCTCTCTGATTCTTTTATATAAAGTTATGCTAAATATGTTGCCTCTCTATATTTATATGTTTTTGTTTCATTTTCAACAGAATACTAAATAAAAATAAAAAGTATCATCATGTACGTCCTCGTGTGTTGACATCATCTTTTGAGATTTTAGTGAGTCACGATCGAGTCATAAATTTGATTATTATTCCAATCTCAGGCCGTTAAAATTGAGGATGCTTAATATTTATCATTAAAGCTTAATTATGTTTCTTATACGTAAAATAATGAATAAACCATATTTATAAATCTCATGGATTCCCATATAATTGGTGTTTGTATACTGTACCTTTATTATTTACATATTCAATAACACAAGTGCTACAGTAAGATAGGAGACTGTTTGAAACACATCTCTGCACTTAAGTTGGACTTTATTTGTTTTTGAGCTTTTTTTTCAGAATTTATATTTTAATTTATAGTTTAAAAAATGTTGTCCTTTAATGCACAGCTGTACTGAACATCTTTTCTGTTTATCATTTATATATAGATAAGCTTGTATATTAACCCACAATTTCATATTGTTAGTGTGAGAATAATATATTTCAATTTCTCTCTTTTGTCCATTAATTCTTTGACAGTGGATTTGTATAGTAGAGTAAAGAACACACAGCTGATGTGGCGGTATGGAGGTGGACCGAATGAATGAATATGTTAATACTGTGAGCTTCAGTACTGCTCGTGTGGTCTGGACTGTTTGAAATGGATCTAGGCCAGTGACTCTTGTCTCTTGAGAAAAAGACTCCAGTCAGAGACTCAGGAGATTACAGATGTCTACAGCTCATTACTGCAGCTTTTCTCAAAGGTTAAGAGAAAAAGTCTCTTTGATTTATATTGACAATCTTAAAAGAAATGGCATTACAGACAAGAGAGATTAAACTTATTTATTTATTTATTCATAAACTTAAGTTTATGTCACAAGCATGGAAATGTCAGGGAATGTGAATATCATTATATTTTTAAATAAAATGTGGAAAACAACAGGCCTTATTATATAAAAAAGATTACTTAAGTCATATTGTAAGTATAATATATTGCCTTAAAATGTATGTTTTTGTAGATGATAACTTTATTTTGGTCCTTTTAAAATGATTACAAATATTTTTGAAATGATGTGATATTGATGTATTTACCAGAATCGCATGATCTTCATGTACATGATCCATCTCGTGTCATCAAGGGTCTCCATCAGTATTATACTTGCACCTATTGATACTACTAGGATGAACACATCTATCCACCAAATGGAAAGCCTTTCATTTAAAATACACTTGACACGTCGAGCATTTTATCCTATGGCGGATTCCCGTAACATGAAAGTGTAAACGCACAAATGTTAATACATGACCCCATGCTGTATCATCAATAGCCATACCAGACGATATACATCTGATCTCAGATATTTCTCAGATATACAGAACACTACTGGTATCAATTAACATTTATTTTTAAATAATACAATAAATATACTACAAAGGAACATGGGCTTTAGTAGAGCGTTACAACAATCATCGCTCTCGCTCCATTTCACAATGAAGGACAGGCCTGTTTTCACCGATCGCTAGATCAGAACGTGACTGGAATCAAATCAAACTGTGGAAAAAATCATCAAGAGAATAAGCTTAACAATTTCATGCATACAGAAAAGTTTTAATGCTTCAAAGGACATACAAGGATGGGTGGACACAGAAAACTTGAATTTATTGACACAAAACCGATATCTCTTATCTGCTCGTACACAGGTTTGACTCAAAAACAAACATACAAATATTACAAAGACAAAAACAAAACAGAATAAACTTTTATTGGCAGCATTACTGCTGGTTTTGAAATGTACAGAAATGTTTTCAAATATTTTGCATTGACATGTGTCAAATCTTTATTTCCAATGGTCTTTAAAGAAACAGTTCAAGTCATATTTAACAAATGAAGAGCAAGGTTTTGCAGTAGCAGGTCTAGTGGTCAAAAGCTAAAATAAGAGCGCGTGAAAGAACACTTCTAGTGGCAAAAGATGCTGAATAACAGGATGGCTCTATTCAATTCAAACAAATCCTCAAAATTCTCTGAAGGAATCCGTGCATCAATGCAATGCAATAGTACCTAGCAGAAATTTGCAGAAACATACTCCAAACATTCGTACATTTGGTCTTCAAGTTTCTTAAATTAAAAACTAATACGGAGAAATGTCTTTGGAAGAAAGCTGAAATTGGCAAAGAAAGGAATAAACTATTCACTATCATAAGCGTTCGGTTAGAGAGATTCTCGATTAAGAAATATGAAAGGTCCCAAACCAATTGTCCTATTTGAGCCGTTTAAAGTTTTAGATTGTTAAAAGTTTGAGGTGAAAGCTGTTCCATTGCACTGATTTCCACAAAGGAAATGTTACACAAAATAAATTCAAGCTCTCAGTTGTGTTGTTGTCAAACTACGGCAACACTTTACATCACAGAGACCATTTTACATGATATTACAATGCAATTCATACAAATGCAAATGAGCATTATAACGTCTTTCTGTAAACGGTAATATGAACACTGTAATGTAAAGTAGAAACCAAATGCTTTGGAGGACCAGAAGTACATAACACTTCCCTAAATCTAAGAAGTTATGACGGTTCTGTCAGATGTCTAAAAGAAACGAGAATTGAAGGAAAACATGTTTTCATCTGCGAATGAATATGATTTTACGACATGCATAAAATACTCCCCCACCTCGAACCGACAGCCAGACACTTTGAGTTAAGACGTGGAATTGTTTGGATGTCGCCGCAGAGCCATTTTCAATCAAAACAAACACAAAACAGGAATGGTATATATTTGTAGCACCACAGACAGAAGGAAATAGCACCTAGTTTACCAATGTTGTGTTTCCTCAGTGTGACGTGTCTCTCGCAAGTGAGCCTCGATCGGAAGTCAGTTCTTAACATAATGTAACTTTGATTTTGTCGTTTTGTAGTCTCAATTACAAAAGATGCTGTGCACATCTACAACGAAAATAGTTTTTTCTCCTTTTATAATTTTCTTTATTTTCTTCAGACCCTCAGGAATTTTTAGGAGTGGGTGGTTCAGATTTTTGTGTATTTTTACTTTTTCCAATAACCAGCAGCTCTGTCCTTATTGCTCAATGGGTTCACATGCATGTTTTGAAGCCAGAGCCAAAAAAAAATCACTTCACCAGAAAAAATATACAGAAAGTACTTACAAACATAGAAAAAATATTTATATATATTTATATATATAATCACCATTCCAGGGAATGGAAGACAAGTATGCACAAAAAAGTGAAAGTGGGGAACAACAAAACCCAAGTAAACAAACAAAGTTCTCGTCTGAGAAACACCGAGCGTTACACGAGGAGTCCGTGAAGAGGAAATAAATGATGGATCTAATCTGTCTATACAGCCTGTGGGAGGGGCATCACGGGGGCGGGGTGAAGAGTCGGACAGGCATAAAGTGGGCGGGCCTGGAGGAACATGAACGATGACCTCATCCAGTTTCAAAACTTGCATGTGCTGAAAGGGGTACACTGAGGTTGCAAAGGTTACTCTTTTTGACTAACCCATTGTTAAGATATCCATTCTTCAAATTTCTTTAATCCTTATCGCTTGGGTTTTTTGGAAACACAGAACTTTACAAATATGTTGTCCTATTTCTTTCTTGTGTTTTGTTTCAGATGTGTTTTGTTTTTGAATATGTGTGCGCTCGGTGAGCAGTCTTAGCCGATGAAACAGGCCGGTCCGACCTCGAAGCCGAACTTCTGCGTCGCTCCACCAAAGTCGTTGAACATGATGTCAACAAATGGCACCTGTTCCACTTTCGGTGTGTTGATCTCAAGAATAGTCTTTTCATAGCCTTTTTTCAACTGCGGGAGGAAAGAAAAGGTAAGACCAGGATAAATCACTGAAAAATTAACATGTCCAAAAATAAACCTTACCGCACAGCCGTCGACAGCGGCTCTGATGTATGGATTGTTGTCGTATGACATCTCCTCATCATTGGAGCCCAGGAAACGGATGGCTTTATCGTAAGAGTCCTGGTCCTGGTCGTACCAGGCCACAGACTGATAACAGTTGTAGGTGATGTTCTGTCTTGCCGTCGCGCTGAGCAAACGCAGGAACGTCATCTGGACGACACCGATCGGATTTCCCTCCGCGTCCACGTACGAGAGCTAAATCCACAAGCAGAGAAAAGTCTGGTCTAGGTAGAGGTCAAAGAAACGGCCCCTGGAGACTCAACTGAAAACTACACATCACACCTTTTGGTGGTTTTTGGGTTTATGTTGTAAATTGTAAAACATATCAAAGATGATAAAAAGGGATTGTTTACAGGTAAGTGCTTTAAAACCCCTAAATGCAAGTGGTAATAAAACATGCTTTCTTTATGCATTGGTCGTTGGGTCTGAGTTTGTGATAGCCATGTCACATAATCTAAAACACATTTGCAAAATTCTCCTTGAATCCGATCTGCTGCATGTGTGTAAAACCAAAACACATTTAAATATAAACTACTCATTCTAAACATTCACAGACTGAACTGAAGAACAAGCAAGGATGTATTCAAATCGCTTGTACTGCTTTATATGCAAATTCCCCTTGTGGTGTGATGCAACATTTGCATTACCAAAAATATGCAAATGTTTTGTTTTCATTTGCTAATATACCAACCCGTGTTGAGAAGAGACTCCATCTCTGATCCACAAACACACATATATCGGACTGTCTGAGAGAGTGATGCACATGCAGCATTCATGCACATCGCGAGTATATCAAGATATACTTACGAATAGGAGCTTCATATGCATTGGCCTTGCATGCACACACTTCAAGAAACTTGTGCACAAATACTTGTGAGGACCATTCATTGACATCTAAAACATATTTCTCTTTGTACACATTTTAGGATATGGTTTAACATGTTATGACTATAAAGAACTTCCTTAAGATAAAATCATAACACTATGGTGTTACACAATATGCTTTACACACCCATTATAGTATGCCATTATAGATACTATAGTTTATTTAAAATATTATTGTATTAATGGTGCTATTGCAGAAATTTTAATGTATATGTTTGTAAGGTCATAGTCATACACTCGGTCCTCAAAAGTACAGTAAAACAAGTAACACACAAACTTGCAACCCACCGTGCCCTCTTCTGCCCACATCCACACATGTCTTAAACATATTACCTTATGATTAAAGTCGCATATCACGAGAGACTGAAATGACCGAGACTCAAAAGCTCAGTTACAAACCTCAGTCAGCTTCCCCAGTGTCTACAGCCTCACTGCAAATGAAGCTAAAAAAATAACTCACTGAATGGTTATAACCTTGTTATAAATAAATAATTATATAATGAGAAATAAATATGATATAATTCAGAAATATTTAATTTGTAATCTATATGACTTAATATTTTTAAATACAAAATATTTTTATTGAAGAATTTGGGCCAAAGGGAGGGTTCAGCAATAATAAATAATGTTGTTTAAAACCTGTTTATGCCTCTTTATTCTGCAGAACACAAAATAAGATATTTTTAGATACGGTCGGTGTTGTTCTGTTACCAGTACTGTTTTCAAGTTTTTTTAAATACTAAAAAATGTCACTTGAACTTCCCGTAAATCCATTAGCTTGTGTAATGAAATGGAAGAATTTGTGAAGATAATGTCATTTTTTTAAAGATTTTTGGCCCAAAACGAAAGCAAAAATTTAACTCCGGTCATCATTGTTCAAAACCTTTATATGTCTCTTCATTCTGTGCAACACAAAAGATGATATTTTGAGAAATGTCTTTGTGGATTTGTGTTCATGAAATGCAGTGTTGTTTGGTTACCGACATTCTTCAAAATATCTTTTCATGTCATACACTTCTGTAAATGAGTAAATGATTACAAGATTATCAGATTATTTCGGGTTGAAATAACTACTTTTATAAGGCACTTTATTCTGCTATCTGCGGTACTGAACAAGCAATAAGAGCATGAAACCTACAATGCCGTCTAGCTAGGACGCTCACTGGGCTTTAAAACAGAGTGAATGAGTCAAAAATCATGTGTTTATAAGCTCAAGACCTACAGCAGAGGCAGGACGAGACAGATTCTATCACTTAGATGTTTCCCGCAACAATCTCAAAATATCAACTATATATTTATGAAACAATTTGCTTTTCTGACATATTTTTGGTGTTGTCTCCACGGCAACAGACTGACTGATGGCCCTGTCTACAGTCCTCCGATTACCCATAAGTCTGAGCAAACACATGTTTTTTTCTGTTGTTCAGATGATGATCATGCTCCGGCACAAACGCATTGAAGACACATGCAGAAGCTCAGGCCTTCAGAGACAGAACCCAGATCCTCAGAACCACTGAACCTCGGGTCCCGTCCTCTCATGCATTCCTACTTACCATTGACCCTCTCTTGTAGCGACTATACCATGTGCCTGGACTGTCTTTGGGCCAGCGAGCCATTTTGCTCTGTAAAATAGGAGACTATTTCAGGAGGAGGAGAAAAAGGACTCGTTCTTACCAGTTTACCACGTTTGAATTCACTGAACCACGACCCTGGATTCTCCTTCACCCAGGAGGTGAGCCTGGCCTGCACACCACAGCAGAAGAGAGAGAGTGAGTTAGATGAGGTCGAGAGACAGAGAACTGATGGTGAATGAAATGTTTCGAAGCGATTTAAATTAAGAGATGTAGTTATGATGTAGGAATAAACTAGGATGTTGTGATAAAAAGTTTGTATTGTATTAAGAAATAAAGATATATAAAATAAATTATAATTATTATTAATAAATAAAATGAAATTAAATAAAAGTAAAAATAAAATAAAAAACTAGAATTAAAATATATATAAAAAAAGAATACATAATACAATTAATAATAATATTATTATTACTAACAAATATATAAAAAATAATGAAAGAAATAATACATTTAAAAGTAACTTTTTTGCATCCAGGGTGAAGTCGACAGGGATGCTGTGGAAAAAAGTCAGAATTGTTGATTGTCAGTGAGCGTCACCTTCACACCCTACTGAGTCTTTCTCCATTAGCAAAGCTGAAGAACTATGAAATGAGAATCTTAATTGAATCAAGAACGGATACATTTAACACAAATTCATCCTCTCTCTCTCTCTGTTGAACTCTTCCTCTGCAGCTGATCTGAAAGGCCGGTTCTCTGTTTTGGGGAATTTGGTGAAGAGTGTTTTGTGAGTCCAGCAAATTTTCTCACCCCTTCGCTCTTTTTTTCTGGATATATGCAGCTCTCCCCGCCAGCTGTGAAATTACAGTAGACTTTGAAGGAGTCCCTGGAACAGCCCTGGTTTGGATCGATCCAGTATTCACCTGAGAAATACCGCGAATGGGGAAGTACATCATTATATAATGTCATATTTATAAATGTGAGAGGTTTAATAAGATTTAAAGGCAATATATTTTTCATAAACATCCCTAAATAATTTAATATAGGCATAGTAAACATAATATTTATTCAATAAATAAAAAAATTTGAAATTGAAAACAACACGTTTGTAACACACATACCATCTGGGAAATCTGGGTGGCACAGCTGCAGGTCTTTGCAGGTGCGGGCAGGGTTACTCTGTGTACCCAGCGGGTGCTTCATCTGTTCGATCTCCAGTTTCAAAGAGTTCAGAGAGCCGAAGATCTCTTCCATGCCATCCTCATAGTCTTTGTAGTTGGCATCTGCAGCGTCGTCCATCATCTGACTGGCATCGATGTTCCTCTTTGCCCGTTTAGGACTGGAATGCATAGGCAGAGGGTGGATGACATCACCAGGTGGACCCTACAGAAGAAAGCAACAGGGACTTTAAGTTTTGGATCTTCACCCCTATAACAGATATTTATGTGACATCAAGCTCATCTACTCGAAATATTTAAAATATTAGGTTTTCTCAATAAAGGATCTTCCTGAGGTTTTCAGACCCAGTAACTAAAAAGCAGATTCAGTTTACAGCGTAATAGACCTAAATTATAGTTATGTAACAGATTCTGCAGAATAATCGAGTTATGTGTGCTTCTCTCAAAGTGGAGTAAAACATTTATGTGTTTAAAGTGCAGTGTTTGTACCGGAGGTCCTGGAAGTCCCGGCTGTCCAGATTCTCCCTTTGGACCAGTCTGACCCTACAGAAAGAAAATCAGAACTTGGATTTGACAAGATCCAAAATAAAAATACACCAAAGGTGTGATCCGATGCATGAATAACTTACAGATGATCCCTTAGCACCTTTAGGACCAGGAGGACCCTGAAAAAGAGCAAGACACACAGATTGTGTAAAACTAAATGAATGTTTTATAAAGTGTGACAAGTCTTATTAGAGAACCATCTTGTGCTTTACAGAAGCCCTACTAAAGCAATACAAATCAGCAATGCAATTCAAAAAGTTAATTAGCAAATTTTTGCTTATCCTGAGAACGATAAAAAACCTTTCTTTGCTGATTGTATGATCTAACAGTTTCAGAGAAATGTCATAGCGAGAGTACCGGAAGTCCAGGAGGTCCGATCGGTCCAAGAGGTCCAGAGGGTCCTGAGATACCCTGAAGAAAGAGGCACAACCTATTTAAAGAAATCTGTTTAAAAAACTTGAAATGGTACGTGTTTCATACATTGTCTCCTTTAGGTCCTGAAGCACCCTGAGGTCCCGGCAATCCCCGGTCACCCTTCTCGCCCTGTTCTCCTGGAGGCCCGATCAGCCCGATCAAACCAGGGTGACCCTGAGAAACCACACGGATTTTAATTCAGCTTTACACAACGCATTCATTCATAATCCGAAAGCCTGAATACAATAGTCAGACATTAATGTATCAACTTAATGCAAAGTATGAAAAATTTAAATACAGCTCCCATGAGGTGATGAACAGATCACAGATTTGTTAAATAATGTGACATAACAATAAGAATTTTGCTCTTACCTTTTCACCTTTAACACCAGTATCTCCCTTCAAACCAGGTAAACCAGGAGGACCCTGAAAAAGAGAGAGAGAAATAGAGAGAGATTAAGGGAGAGTAAGGGAAAGAGTGAGAAAGTGTGTAGGGTTGTTGTAAATCTCCAGAAAGAGATCTACAGAAAGTGAGTCTGTGGTATATTTCAGAATGCAATGAAGAGATATCAGTTCATGTCTGTACCATTGGTCCAGGTGGTCCGTCGGGTCCAGGGGAACCTGGCAGTCCTTGCTCTCCCTAAACCAGAAAAAAACCTTACTTTAGAAAAGATTCACTGCTGTAAACTCAAAAAAATCAATTTAAAAGCAGTAAGTAAATTCTGTGTTTTAATATGGTGTATGCAAGTAAAAGAGTAAATCTGATTAACTCAAATATTTCTATTAGAATTCACCAAACATATTGATGTGTATTACAAATATATATTTGTAAATAAATACTTTTTTCATTGCATGCACTTAACATTATTTGTAAATTTAAGTAAAATTAATCATTAAATTTGCAATCCATTATTTTAATGTTTTCCACTGAAATCTATTTAATGTTTTTAAAATATTTTATTATTAATACAATTTTGTTGATATTTACTGGGCCACATGAAATATTTTTACAGTTAACATACCAGCATACATTGTCAGGTTTTACTATTATAAAATATGACATTACTTACATCGACATTACATTTAGTCATTTAGCTGACGCTTTTATCCAAAGGGACTTACAAATGAGGTTCACAAAAGAATAAATATATGAATATGAATATATTACAGTATTTATAACTAACCACTGGACCAGGAACTCCTCTCAGACCCTCAGGACCAGGCTTTCCTGGGGCTCCTTGAGGTCCAACCGGACCTGTCTTACCAGCCGGTCCCTCCAGACCAGATTCCCCCTGAGAAAAAAGACAGAACATATGACACTTATGCAAACGTACGATACAGAATGCTTACGAGAATGTGTCAGTTTGTATGCTACCTTGGCACCCTTTTCTCCCTGTCTTCCTTCAGGTCCAGCTGGTCCCGGAGGTCCCTGGAAGAGCGGAAATGAGTTATAAAGCCGGCTCTTTATGCATTTAAATAACTTTTCCATAGAGGAACAATGTACTCACTCTCTTTCCTGGAGGGCCAGTGGGTCCGGTTTCACCAGTTGGTCCAGGGGATCCCTAAAACAAACAAATCACCAATCAAACAGCATTATAAGAAAATAAGAGCACAATGATGTTGTTGGGGTGGTTTAGAAGAATACTCACAGGCTGACCAGCCTCTCCGTCATCTCCCTTATCACCAGTTGCCCCATCCAAACCCTGATAAAGAAAGAGATGTCATATCCTGTATTGAAACTCCACCTGTCGCTTCCTCCTTATGCTTAGATATGTATGTTTAAGACTTTAACTTAAAAGATAAACTTACAGCAGGCCCAGGCTCTCCAGGAGGACCAGGATCACCGGGGAAACCACTTGGACCCTGAAAATCAATGCATCAGAAACATTACATACAGAATATAACTATAAGGATATGTAAAAACAAGATTTATTAATTTAAGACACATCCTGGGAAGATGAAGACTTACAGGACTTCCTTTAGGACCGTCATCTCCTGGTGGTCCTTTTGGACCGGGAGGGCCGGCAGAACCAGCAGGTCCAGCTTCTCCTTTTTCTCCTCTTTCACCTCTTGGACCCTGAAACGTACATGTATGTTATACCAAGACCTCACCAGAATATAGTGAATAAAGGATGTTGAGTGTAACATTTTATAAAAATGTATATCAACGTATCTAAAACTTGTTGCATTAGGACAGATTAAAATGAAATGATGTAATATTTTCTCCTACCGGAGGGCCAACATCTCCCTGTGTACCCGGTTCTCCTGGTTCTCCAGAATCACCCTACAGAGAGAGATAGTGAAAGGTGTAAGTCAA
This sequence comes from Triplophysa yarkandensis, assembly GCA_033220385.1. Lineage (NCBI taxonomy): Eukaryota > Metazoa > Chordata > Actinopteri > Cypriniformes > Nemacheilidae > Triplophysa > Triplophysa yarkandensis. Next base: position 8,984,031 of record CM065666.1, read on the forward strand.
ACTTTGTGAACCACACAGCAGGGTCTTTTCTATTCAACACTGCAGAGTTTTCTCCAATGGACTGAACAGCATGTCAGCATCATTATTCATTGTCACGTCAGCAGAACCGCCGCACTTCACAATCTGCACAACATTTACATTATAACATACTGCACTCTGCTGAACATAATGAACTAACCATGTCACGGTAGGGTTTTGATAATGGTTGCTAGGGCGTTGCTATGTTCATGTGCTGGATATTCTATATGGTTGGTCCAAGATCACTTCTTCAGTTTGAATTTAAGAGATATTTTGTATTATCTTACACTATATTATGGGTCAATGATACATTGTAAGTGAAAATGATACATTGTATCATTGGTTTTGAAAATAAATGTAGCACTCATCTTAACATGACAACACTTTAACATATTTTTAATGCATTTTATAACAATAAAAATAAAAAAACATATCAAAATTAATTAATAAAACTAAAAAAACTATAGAAATTGTTGCAACTAAAAAAATGAAAAATAAAATGATTTGATCTTCAGTTTAGTCATCTTTTATCTAGAATTTCCATTTAGTCATTATCCAAAGCATCAGAAATGTTTTTTTGTCATTTTCTTTAAACAATTTCTTAGAGTCTCATCCTAAGATGAGTTAACAAAATGTTGTCCCTTTTTTCTGCATTAATATTTGTATCTTCAATATTTAGCCGAAAACCATTTTAAATCAATTTTTTTATTTAATAAAATAAACGTTTTGCCATGAAAATAAATGTTTGCTAAAATATATTTTTTTACAAATTAAACATAAATGTTTCTTATATTTCACATAAGGCATAACGTTTTAAACAAAACTTGAAATAAAAGAGAAACATTTAATTCAAGTGTCCCAAAACTTTTGACATAGTGTACACTTTATCTTTATGTTTATTCCATATATCTTTACAAGTTGTTTCTAGAATTCTTAAAGGTTTGTTTCCTAACTATGATGGCAACACATCAGTATCATGAGTCACTTTGCTAGGTTCGAAACCCGACATCATATTTAAACTGGATGTAAATGAGCCACATCAGTTATTTCTCTCTGTTGTTTCAAGAAACTGCGGAAGTGTGTGTATGTGTGTTTGGTGTCAGGATAAGTGGCTTGTCTGAGTGAAGAGGTAAATCTTCTTCAGCAGCTGTTAACGCCGTCTCAAGCTCTTATTCTATCATCTCGATCCGTCTCTGTGGCAGTGTCTTCTCTCTGTGTTTTTTCCTGGCTCATCTAAACTCCTCTGGGAACTCAAATGGCTCTTTGGTTCTCTGACTGAACAGTCACATTCAATAATCTTGACAGCGGATGCAGCTCGGTTGACCGATGCTTGTGTGTTTGTATAAGACTCACAGACGCAAATGTGATACGACTTTTCAAATAGGAACAGATTTTCAAGTACTAGGCATCAGGCACCTGCTGACTTTACAAACGGCTACATAAGAGACCTGGACATCACATGCACTGTCGACGGTCAAGTCATCCTGAACGCAACGAACTTTGAAAATTGAGATGATACTGGTGTGTTACACTTTTACAATAGCAGCTTATACGTTTATTTTTACCCCAAATTTATGTTTTAATAAAACCACACAAACACAGGTGGAGACCGGCGAATCCTGAACACAAACACACACTGATATCAGAGCGGGATCATTACTGACACCTTCTTCATCAGATCATAAACGCTGTCAGTTTTTAATTAAAATTAAATGAATGAGAGTTCAGAGCGTGACAGCGAGTCAGGTGAAGGATGAGGAGATATTTCTGTACCTTCTCTCCAACTGATCCTGGGTTTCCGATACCTCCCGGAGGACCCTGTGGTCCGTCTGCTCCCGGGGGTCCTGAGGGGCCTCTGGGGCCTGGTGGGCCAGGGGGACCCTGAGAAGAACAGTGCAAGTTTATTTAAAATATAATAATGAGTCTGATCTTTGATTCTGGATGGATGTTAGTTTGATCATACCATCTGACCGACATCTCCAGTCTCTCCTTTTTCACCGGTGGGTCCAGGCAAACCCTGCACACAACGTATAAAAAACAGTTTCAATCATGTACTAAAGACACTTAAGTAGTGAAGACGGCAGAAAAATAACAAAAATCTTATTAAGACAAACCTGATCCCAGAATCATTTAAAGGTAGACCCAAAATCGAATTTGTAGAAATGTGTCTCTGTCTGAGCCCTCCAAGTAGTCTTTCATCATATCATGTTTTGTGATTGTAAATTCATCCACTTATCTCACTCTTTCCCAAAATCTAAGAATATGTAGCTACAGAGTGAGATCTTTCATTTGGGATCAACATTGTCTCAGATGTTTCTTTTAATATTGTTAAAGAGAAATAACAAAACACAAATTGTTGTTTAAATGCAGAATATGAAGAGGGGTAAAATGAAAAAAGCCATAGAAGTAAAATAATCTATATTTGGGTAAATGAGATGTGAAATGTTCATATTGAGATCTTCAAGAATATTGAGCTTTGATTAATTTGAAAGATTAAGATTTTTTTGAATCACTAAAGGAGACATTTGACTAATTGATTGAATATTTAAAATAAAAGTGTTTTTTAATTATTTTGGGTCAAGGGTCTTTGCAAAATGCCTTAAATTCTATTTCCATGTTAATTGTTTAAGCACAATTTTTGGCATCTTACTGATACCTGCATCATCACCATGGCAACGGATACTGAGTATACTGGATCTTGACTTTTGGATGTGATCTGATTTGTATTTTTGGCCATGTCACACTGCCTATTGTCAATCTAACCCAAACACTAATTCAGGGTCTGATCAACATGTCTACATTGATTTATTTTACATTTTGTTGACAATTTAGTTTTGGCTAATCTCTCTGCAAGTGTTTTTGTTATATTGTGCAAAACCTCCCCAGCATCTATAATTCTTCCTTTTGAAAGCTGTTCTGATAAGGAGATAAAAGCTTTTTGCAAAATAACCATAAAAAAATTTCTGTCACATGCAACAAAAATAGGGGATTAAAATGCTCTAAAAGAAGTTTTTTTTTTTAAATGTCACACAGGGATTGTTTGGGAGTACATTTAAAGAAGCCGAAACTAAATATTTAATGTTCTTAATAAATCTTGAATGAAACATTTGGGATTCATGAGGATTCATCTCACCTGAAGGCCGACTGGTCCGGGTGGTCCCGGGAAACCTCTGGCACCCTCATCTCCCTTTTGTCCAAACAGACCCTGTTGACCTCGGGGACCCGGCTCTCCATCTGCACCCTGAATGAGGGAGATGACATCACTGACATTATCTGCATCGCAGGAGGATATGAGAGAGAGTGAACTGCAGAATACTCACAGGTGGACCAGGCTGACCCACAGGACCCTGAGGACCGGTCGGCCCTGGAGGACCCTGAAACAACAGACAGAATGAGAGATGTGATGCATAGTGTTGATTTTCATAACAAAGACAACATGTTTATTCATAAACTCTCAGTGGGAAAACTAAACAAAGAAGGCTTGTCATGAGAGATTAAAGAGAAAGATGAATTCTGACAGGTCTTCTGTGAATAATTTGTGTCTACGTTGAGAATTGGGATGTAAATGTAAACGGTAAATTCGGAGTGACTCACCTGCTCGCCCTTGTCACCTTTGCTTCCTTTCTGTCCTGGTTCTCCGATCTCTCCCTGTCACAAGGAAACAGCATTTACATATATGCAAATAGGTCAAATGATAACAATAAAAGATACTTTCTTCAGTTTTTCGTGAATATTTTTTCGAGACAGTTTGCATCTGTTTATATGTTTGCAAGCATGTCTGTAATTGTTTCCTTGATGTGTTAAGCTTTAAAGCAGATGAAAATCACAATGAAAAAGTGATTTTGAACTTTATTTTTATATACATTTCAGCGGATTTTGTGTGTCCCCAAAGGAATATTGTCAATACTTCTATATTAAGCTCTATTGACAAATACACTTAGTAAACTGCCCTCCACAAGTGAAATTGTCATCCAAGGCCAAAACATTCAATTCTAAAAATTTATTAGACAAAAATGTTATGTGAAACCATAAACAAATCACATGTACTTTCTTTTATCAAACCATAAATTCTTTGGTACCTTATCACCATCCTCTCCGGGAGGTCCGATGGGTCCAGCCGGACCTGGAAGTCCCACAGGTCCCTGAATACCATCTCTACCAGCTGGGCCTTGAGGTCCTTTCTCACCCTGTCACGAGAGAGGTCAGAGTTCAACTCAACCAAAGACAGATCTGTCATAAATACTTGATATGTTTGGTAGGCTACTCACAGGTCCTCCTTTCTCTCCAGAAGGTCCCGGGGGTCCCTGAGGTCCAGGACGTCCCGGGAGGCCAGTGGGACCTGCTGGGCCAGCCGGACCACGTTCACCAGGAGAACCCTGAGAGAGAGAATGTTAATATTAAATGCAAATACAGAAGAACTGTACAGATTAAAATGTGATATTTTTCAATCAATTGATTAAGTATTTGAGAAATTATCACAAGGAGATACAACAGCACGGTGTAAGTATTAAAACTAGATCTGAGGTTAAAATGCAGAAATAAAAGGTGAGTGTGGGGATTATTAAAAACAGAAAGTATACACTATTGGAAATTATATAAGCTATATGTACATCTCAATATTAGAAGTTTTGATGTCCGTAGTGAGCAGCTAAAGTGAGTAGTTAAACTGTATAACATGTATTATTCTTAAAATTTTTTACTTTAATATGACATTATATGTTCATAGTTAACACTTCTTCCCCATTTTGATATAATGTTAAAGTCTTAATAAAAAAAATATTTTAATTAGAAATATTTACATTTTAATTCAATAAAAAATTCAAAAGACTGTTGTGTAGAGAATATGTAGTGAATAATCTATATCGTTAATCTTTGCACACATCTCTATACTCACTGAAAAGCCAGTGTTAGGAGCAAAAAGGATAAAAGAGAGAGAAAATAAGGTAAACCATGTGAATAACAAGCAGCGAGGTAAAGATTAACAAAATAAGACACAATATATGTACTTACAGCAGGTCCGGGGGGACCAGGGGGTCCTTCATTTCCCTTCAAACCTGCTGATCCCTGCAAACAGAAACACAAAACTGCTGAACTTACACACACACTTCTTCATGCGTACCTGTACAACACATCTAATAGTTACACAAGGGAGGTTCTATTTATATTTTACAACAAACTTTAAAAGCTTCAGGTTAAAAAAGCTCAGAGAACTTTGGAGTGTGCACCAACTAAAGTTTCCTACATGTAACTTCATTCCTACTTTTTACCTTATTATCGTCTGCAAAATCAGAAGTCTACATGTTTTAAGTGTGGTACTTACCACAGGACCCGGTAAACCTCTCTCGCCTGGGAATCCTCGCAGCCCTGGGGGTCCATCTTTACCAGTTGGACCCGATGGACCTGGATCTCCCTGTGATCGGACAAAAGTGGACAATGCGTTTAATGCTTTTGATGACATGGTTAAGAACTGATCGAAAGATGGACAACTGGAATTGCTCGCACTTTAGCACCCTCTTTGCCTGCAGGTCCAGGTAGACCCTGTTCTCCTGGTGGTCCTGGGGGTCCAGGGTGACCTCGCTCGCCCAATGGTCCTGTCTCACCTGTTGGTCCCTGAAAAGAACCAGAGAGACAAATCATAAATAGTCACAAAATTAAAGACTTTTTATGTTATTAATAGGGGTTTAAATCTTATTTTGATTTACAATTCAACATTTTTATATACTTTTTTCACTGATTCATTTTGATTGAATACACTGAACAGCTGTCATATTTCATATTCAATACTGATGCAATTTAAAAAATTTTTTTACACATTTACAATTTTTTTTTTTTTTACAGAAAGCAAGTCTTCAAGTTTAACGAAACTAAAACAAACATTTCTCGAAATTGTTATCAAACAAAATATAAAGTTAAATATCATTTGAAACTTTAACTGAAAGCAATTAAAGCAACTAAGCACACAATATTGATCAAATTATGATATAAAAATATTTTCAAAATAGCTAAAACAATAGTGTAAAAGAAACAAACTAAATGTCAATACAACAACAATTGCAATTTTTTCCAGCTAGTAATTTAGTTTATATATAATAATAAAAAGTCAGAGCGATCAGAAAATAAAAAAGCCACATGTGCTTCAAAAACACTGGTGGATATGTAAATGTGTTTGTGCGGCACAAAGAAAGATAATGGTGTTATGTGTAACCATATGCGGTCATCCATCTATGTGTCCGTGTGTGTATGTGTGTGGGTGGCTGAACCTGTGCCCACCTCAACATTTGCATAAAAAGTAGAATATCATGATTGCTTATGAATATTTCATTCTCAGCCAAGCATCAACATCTAACCGTGCAAACAAAAGCATGTCAGGAGACAAATGCGGACAGCCCTACAAATGGCCCGTATGTGGCCTAATGGAACCATTATGAGTCCCCAACGATAACCTTAAGACACCTTTAAGATAATCAAACGAGTGAGATATGGACTCATGAATATGAATGATGTTTCTTTGGCCTGTGTGTGTGTGTGTGTACAGAACTGTTCTCTAAGTGCAAAAGAAAATATTTTGTAATATTTTATGTGGTGGATCTTAAATGCGAGTCACAATCTAATGCATCTATTGGTCTTCATCATTGATACAGTAATAAAGCTTCAATGCACTGCAAAAACTTATTAAAAATGCATAAAAATAAACAAAGCAAACTGGAGAACATAGAGCTTTTTGCTGAGTACATTTGCAGACACAAAAGTCTCCGACACAAGTTCTGCTTCCGACTCTGAAACTCTTTATTTATTTATTCACAGGTAGTGTTGTGTGCATGAATAGTAAATAGAGAAGATAAATTATTAGTTAAGTAATAAAAGATTTTATTTTCAACTCACCTGAGGTCCGACAACCCCGGGCGGGCCTGGTGGTCCGGTTTTGCCTTGGAAACCCTAAAAAACACAATGCCAGTTATTCTTTAAATGTGTCTGAACAACAATATGTGAGGCGATACTAAACAACACTCACAGTTTCTCCTCTCTGGCCGGGATGTCCGGGCAGCCCATCCTTTCCGGGAGGTCCCTGAAACCAAGAGAGAGAACGTCAGTACAGATGAGAGGATAAAGAAGACGCAAATGGCATAAAAACAAATTCAATTGACTTCCTCAATTGATTTCTTACAGGTGGACCCTTGGGGCCTGGGAATCCAGTAGGTCCCTGTGGTCCCATCAGACCCTGTAAGAGATGACAATAATGGTTGTTAAACATCTAAGATCCAATAATCAATATTTGAATCCATTACAACACCAAAAGGAAGATTCAACTAGGATTATATCGTACCCGTTCACCGGGTGGTCCAGGGGGACCGTCGCTTCCTGAGTTACCCTGTGAAGAAAAATTAAAAGGGTGAATAATAAACAGTCAAATGTCTGTAATTGAAGTGCAAGGCATTGATGCAAATGTGCTTATTAATATTTGACTCGTTGAGGATAGATCTGGTAAATTTGTTCCAGCTGAGTGCTGGAGAGAAACATTGCTTTATAATGTGATGGAGAGTCCATTAGTTTCTACTGAAAGGGACGAATCAGCTTTTAGTATTCACGGCACGACAAATGATGACAGACGTTCATAAAAGCCTGAGATGTTTTGAGAGCATTAGTGGAAAGTCTTTAACCGAAGAGTGAATGTTTTCCAATACTGTACCACAGACAGTTACATTAAAGAATGTTTTGCTTTATTTAAATTATGAATATTAATTCATGTTACATGTTTCAATATCTAAAATGTTTCAAAATATAAAGATACAGACACAAAGAAAGAGGCGATGCTTACCTTTGGTCCTGCTTTTCCTGTGGGTCCCCTCGGACCTCTTTCTCCTCGAGGGCCCTTAAGAAATAGTAAAAGCATGTGTCGAAATGAAGGAAAGCAGTGATGTGTTTTTTTTAATGGATCACACTAAAATGGTCGTTCACCCCAAAAGGACAATTTTGTCATCCTTTACTCACGCCCTAGTCTATTCAAACCCGTATGACATTCTTCTGTAGAACACAAACGAAGATATTTTGAAGAACATTTGTAACCGAACTCCAGTGACACCCATTCACTTCTATAATATGGCCACAAAACCATGCAAGTGAAAGGGTGCCCATCATTCTTCAAACTATCTTCTTTTGTATTCTGCAAATAAAAATGACAAGAGGATCAGTTAATAACGACTTCTTGGTCTTTTTGTCCCATATGAGTTCTATCTTACCGTGGGTCCTCTCTGTCCTCTGGGTCCCGGCTTCCCTGGTGTTCCCTATGCACACGAGAGACAAATATGTTTTTCAGATCTTCAGTTTTATTCATCTGTTTTCGGTTAGTCAAGCTTTGGTCATTATTCAAATGCATATTAAATAGAATATTACTCAATATCCGATCGATATTACTCTTCCTGTTCAGTTACTCCTCGCAGACATTTTTGCAATGAAAAACATGATGGCCATTATTTCTTAAATTGAAACAAAACCTCATGCAAAACGTCTTTCAGCCTTAGAGAAACTACTGAGATTAATTGAATTACGTGTAGATTAGATTAGCATTAGCCATTTCATGAATACTTAATGAAGAGAGCAATGAACTGAATCTGGTGTGTGTGTTTGTGTGATGGCCTAAGAGAATAAGAGGTTTTGGGATTATAATGTATTTATGGAAGCGCATTGTCTTCCTAATGGCAGACGGTTGCTGCACTCAGCTCAAATGTGATGATGTACAGCCCATAAAGCTTCCAGGTAGCAGAGAGTTTACTCTCACAGATTTTTGTTGCCCATAATGGTTTTGATAGCAGGCATGACTACACAAACACACACACACTGCGGCTCATAAAACCATTTGCATGCACACACTAAGAAAACAGTTATGAGCTTTAGTTTTAAATGAATCAATTATATTATGCTGCCGAGTTTTTAAAGACACAGCAAACCGCACTTCAGACAGCTTTAACTCACTTTATAGAACACAGTTAACCTACGAGATGCTTAAGTGCATGTAAGGATATGAAGTTTGGATAAGGATGTAGGGTTCGAAAATCTACGTGATCCCTCCTGTTAAATCTAATAAATGATATACAATTTCTCAGTGTTTAGCATGATGGGTTCGATTCTGTAAAAAGCGAAACAAATGTACCAAGTGGTATGACAACACAACCACACACCATTGGAGAATAGGCGAATAAAAGAAAGAAAGTGGTTAAGAATTCTAAAACATGTTTTGCTTTTTCTTTAATATACCCTTGTGCCTTTCTCTCCACTGGTTCCTTGGAATCCCTGGAATCCTTGAGAACCCTACACAGGAAAAGAGAGAGAGATTAAGTCTCAAGTCCATCAAAGCATAGAGTCACAGAGAGAGAGAGAGAGAGAGAGAGAGAGAGAGAGGGATGTAAGGAGAGGAGAGAAGAAAACTGCTGTAACAGCAGTGCATGCTGGGTCACGGTCAGACGGAAAGCTGACACAAGATGACATTATGGGTAAATCCACTTAGCTTTGATCAAGAAGTTCAAACAAGAAAGCCTCCAAACTCTTATTCATGCACACGCACACAGGCACACACACTCGCACACGCATCTACAGACTCTTTGCATGCTGGGTAATCAGACAGATTGTGTGTGTTTACCTTGGGGCCTTGTCTTCCTGGATAACCAGGCAATCCGGGCACGCCCAGCTTTCCCTAAAACCAAAACACAAGATGAAATACAGCTGTCAAATTGTGTTACAAAAAGTGTTTTTTTCTTGTTTTTTCTTGTTTACACACTACAGGTATTACTATACGATAAGATACAAGGTCTTGAATGATTGACAAATTTCCTCAAATGTATAAAAATATAAATACGTGTGCTCCTGTATGGTATTCTTAAGGCTTCTGTGTCAAACTCACCTTCTCTCCGGATAGCCCGAGGGGTCCGGCATCTCCGGGGAGGCCGCCTCTTCCTTTGGGTCCTTCCGGTCCATCCTCACCTCTGGGCCCAGCCGGTCCGAGTTCTCCCTAAAGAACCAAGTTAAAGCTCAAAACCAAGAAACTTTATACTTCAATAATTTAAAGTAGTTTAAGTCTCACTTTCTAATGAATGTTTGAGGTGAAAATAAAAGATCAACAATCTACTGTAGCTGTTTGTTTTATGATGTGGAGTTTGTAACAAAAGACCATCAAATAATAAAGAATACAAAATGAGAAACCACCTCAAGTGATCAATCAATTGCTTTACCTTAAAATAAGTGAGAGATGATATAAAGGTAGTATGAATCTCACCCGATCTCCTTTGATGCCCATATCTCCCTTAAATCCGGGAAAACCATCTTCTCCCTAACATAAAAGAGATGTTGAGATTAATGTTTGACACCTATAAACTTTTCTTTCGCACATAATACCCATTTTTTGACAAATGCAGAGGGACCCGTCTCCATGGCAACTGCTATTTCTGCTGTTTGCGGCCGGATTTTATTTTTTCTCTGGCAGGATAAAACTTTTTTAACGACCAGAGCGAAAGGGTCTGAACATCCATCTCGAAGTATTTTATGGCTTCCATACTCAGATGCAGAAATGAAACATTAATGGCACAGGAAGAGTGCATTAGCCGTCTCTCTCACACAAGGACTTATATCCATACAGACGCTCATCCAGAGAAAATCACACAAACACGCGTCCACACACTTTAAAAATACCTTTTCACCCTTGTTTCCTTTCAGCCCACGGACTCCATCAGCACCCTGCCGATATCAGAAAGAAATGAAATAGTAAGCTTCATTCATTCTGTAGACAACATGCTTCTAAGGCAACATGGTAAGGGATATGTATTTCATAAATGATTGAAAACACATTGATGTATAGTGCAACCATATACATGCATGACACATGCAAATAAATGCATGTTTTTCTCATTTTAAAGTTCTGTGAAAAAACATATTTCCGCTGTTCTCATCTCAAAGCATTCTGGATTTGAAGGTGTATAGAATACATCTTTGTAATGGGTTTTGTGGAAAAGCAATCTTGAGCGTAATAAAGTATCGTCCCGAATGTAGGACTCTACTTTTTTTATTGAAGTAGATCTGAAAAACAGCTTTGTCTTATAATCGAGGTCTCTACTTTGGCATTTTAACAGCTGCAACAATGGGTGCCAATATCTAGATATTTTTTCAGAATTGCAGCAGCTTGATTTTACCTTTAAGTTGAATATTGTCAATAATATTTAGTGTCTTGTTTTGCATTCATTATTTACAATATAAATATACACAATTAAATATTCCACATGAATCTTTTCCAGGTAAATGCATTTTTTATATCCATTCCAAAATCTACATCTTGAAAAGATGACATTTGTTGAATTTGGTCTCAAAAGAGTTTCTGAAACATGTCAGAAAGACAACTAAAAGCTATAGGAGATGCCTTTACGCAAAATCCGTCGGGAACTTGATTAAAAAACCACAAAACTTCCCATATATCCACAAATTACCAATCCAAAATAATTATGATGCCTGCTGTGACTATGCAAGATGCAAGTTAAGCTTTACAACACCCACCTTTACACCTCTCGGCCCTGGATATCCGATCGGACCTTGAGCACCAGGAGGTCCCTTTAAAAAACAAATAGGGAAATGATATATATAATAGGAAGTTAAGAGAATTGCCAAGAAAGGACTCGAAGGATAAATATATACCATGGTTCCTTTCTCTCCAGAAGGCCCTTCTTTTCCAGGGTGACCCTGTGTTCACATGACAAAGAGAAATGGACAGTTAAATCATAATAATTAGAGATACAAAGACGTGAGATGAGCGACTCAGAACAATGTGCATATGTGAAGCTGGAAATGAGAGAAAGATTGCTATAATTACACACACAATAATGCATTTAATCTCTATGAATCATGAAGAATAGACGCTGAATGTGTATGCCTGCGGACATCCGGGTCTTACCGGAGGTCCATCGGCTCCTGGCATTCCCGGTAAGCCTGGCTTTCCAGTGGGGCCCTGAGGAGAAGAAAACTCGACATAAGATTAACTAGCTCAGTTAAGAGAACATCGGGGTTCTATCCCCAGGAAACATAGATACTGGTGGAACAAAATTCTTAAATGTAAATCACCTTCTCTCCCGGAGGTCCAATTGCTCCCTGTGGACCTGGAAGTCCCTGTAGAAGGATGTAGAGGATGGAGATTTTGATTGGATGAAGTATACTAAAGGCAGGTTCAGATGGGGTGAAAGTGGGTGTGATCTGTTTACCTGAGCTCCCGGATTGCCTTGCTGTCCAGGCGGGCCGGGCTCACCTTGAGGTCCCTGATGGTTGAAAAAACAAAATGAGTAATGTGTTTGTGTACGTGTGTGTGCAAATGTTACGTTTGTGTACCACACTCACAATGTTTCCTTTAGGCCCTGGATGACCGTCCATTCCGGTCACACCCTGCAGATAAAGAGCCATAAATCAAACAAGAGTCATTGAGAATGAATATGACAGTCTCATTTCTAGCTGTAATAGTTGTTCATGAAAATTCTGATGAACACAACACGAAGGCAATTTTTTAAGTACATGATTGACTAAGCGATATGAAAGCAGATGACTTAGAATATAATGAGTGTAATGAATTGATTCAAAAAGAGTTTATACTCACAGGAGCTCCTGGAGGTCCCTGTGGTCCTTTGGGACCCAGCAAACCACGAGGACCCTGAAAGTGAGAGAGAGAGAGTTTAAATGTTTTATTTTCAAATTATATTTTATCAGTAGATCTAAAGTTTATCCAGCCACTGTCTATTTTATAAATGTCAACCGTACCAATGACCTATTCATTGTTTTGTTTTTGATTTTATCTGAACCACAAAAGCATAAAAATTCAGTTTTAAAAAGAAAAACTACTTTTTCATTTTAAAAAAAATTTACATAAACACAATTTAACACATAACTTTATGTTATCACTTACAACAACTTTTATTTCTGTTTTTTTTAAAGTGGAAAATCTTATTATACAAGAAAGTCCTAATATGATCATAATTTAATTGTGAATTTTGAGCTCCCCCTGCTGAACAGGATATATAACTGCAATTTTGAATCCAGTAAATCAATTTACTAAACTTATCTTGGTCCCTTTGCTTTTATTACTTGTTCCTCACTTTGTGCCGCATAAACAATTCATAGAACCGTAGTCTCATGAATAATATTACCATAAAAAATATATGAAGATAGACATCATGAGAAAAGATGACTTACTGGTTCTCCAGGCAGACCTCTGGGTCCGACCTCACCATCATCACCCTAAAGGATCAGAAATGAAATTCTTAAACATTTATACGAAAACACACAACAGGCAAGATGAATGAAACTGGTTATAAAGATAATATCGTACTCTTTCTCCATCTTCTCCAGGAGGTCCCGGTGGCCCTTGAGGACCCGACTCACCCTAGAACAACCATGCGGTAAAAATGAAAAACATCAAATAAATATCTTAGAATATTAAGAGGTCCTGTATGCAGGCACTCCAAAAATTATTTTTGTTTAAATATATTTTTTTATATAAATCTGTAAATAAACATTAGCGTTTACCCTGTGACCCTTTTCACCAGGCAAACCGGCGAGACCATCGAATCCTCTGTCGCCCTGTGAAACAAAAATTGTGTAAAAACAGTTTAAATCTGCTTTTTGTTTCATAAATGATGCAATTTAAGTATGTGTTAAACCTGTTTCTAAATCTGTTAAGTTAACTTTACCTTCGGCCCGGTCTGTCCAGGCATTCCTCTGGCTCCATCCGATCCAGGTCGACCCTAAAAAATAAACAAGGCAAAGATTATTTTCAATATTATATTTGTTTTAATGAATAATTACAATAATATCCACTACAAAACAACTTAATACCCTGTTATAAACAGAATGCAAACTTACCCTTCTTCCTGGCTTTCCAGTTGGACCTGGGGATCCCAGTGGACCCCTGGGACCCTGTAAAACACCAGACATCAGAAGCGCTCTAGGCTGAACTTTAATCAGTTTTTTATAGTCATTTATACCCTGTACAAACTGAATAACTTGCGAGCTATACAGAAAGAAAACTAAAAAAGAGATATTGAGGATTACCTGAGGTCCTGCTTCTCCAGACTCTCCTTTCAATCCAGCCACACCAGGAGGACCCTAAAGAACAAAACACATCGACATGATCAATAGTTTATTATCAAAATGACACAATGGCAAAAACACATGAAGACAGCCATACTAGAGGTCCTGGACGGCCTGTCAATCCCATTGGTCCAGTTGGACCTCTCATCGCCAGCTGTATAAAAAAACAGACGGAGAATTAGTGTGGGTTTCAACGTGTCGGCATCTCCAGGATGAAAATTCATTTTAAATATTCAAAATTATGTTTATTTGTAAAAGCAAAATCAAAATTACAGTTATATAAAATTGTATGTGTGTGTGTCATACCCTGGCCTGCTGCATGATGGCTTGCATCTGAGCCTCTTGAGCAGAAGCTGCCGGACCCTTCGAGTCTCCTCCTGAACTCATGCGGAACTAAAGAGAGACATATCAAATCTGACAAACTGTGTACGACGGAAAAACAATAACTAACAGTGAAAGGGTATCTTGATGAACTAACTGCTTATTATTTTGTAATAAACATATTAAAAATCTATTAGAAGAAGAAGTATGTAAAGCAGCATACAATACAAAGTTGTGGATTGAAAGAGAAAATGTATTTTTGCTTGCTGATAACTGAGTATAAATATATTTTTGTAATGTCTTGTTAATGTAAAGATAAATGTAAATTTTGTGTTTGCATATTTGCACAAGTCACAATTATTCATTGATGCCATCTGGTGGGTAAAGAGAGTCACTACACTTTGTGAGGAGTTTGGCCTCTCCACTTTTCAGAGATGCAAATTTTATCCTTAACAAATAAATGGAGCTTGACATACATAAACACTGTATGTTTGTTATACGAAATAACCAAACATGAAAATTATAATAAATGTGACCTTTTGATATGCATACAATGAGGACAGGGAAATATCCTTGGCATAACTACACTGGCATGTACAATACAGATGTAAAGATGATTCTTCATGTGTCATTTAAGCACATCTGTGTACACTGTAGACACATTGCAGAACTCTCGCCTGAACGCACCGCGGTGTTTATACATGTTCCGGTATCGGAATCCATGCAGTAAAATATATTGAAGTAACAGCTGGGAAAAAAACTTGGACAGGCCCACTGTATGCGGAATTTCGGGAAATGTCTCGCTACGTTTACCAGGCCGTGATTGATGGAGAAGATTATAGCAGCAAAAGGACAATTACATTTCTGATAATTCTCTAACATCATCAAGTGTGTTTAAGCACTCAGAGAATAAATCAATTCATTTATTATGACACACAAAATAACCTTGAAAAACTGAGTCTCATGCAATAAAACAGAGGAACATTAACTGGTTTATAGATAGATTTGAATGATTTATCTACATGAATGACCTTTGTCAGGCTTAAAGAGGACTGGTCACCAGGAGTAACTTGTCAGCCATTCAATGATTTTTCTATCATTATACATAGTGTATATAAATATTTTATAATTATGCTAAGAGTTACTTACAGGCAACATCAGAACAGTTCCTGGAGGTCCCGGGAGACCATCCGCACCAGGAAGACCAGGGCGACCAGGAAGACCCTGTCAAAACACAGATATGTATTAAAAACATAATGTTTTATGTTTTTTTATATCGCAGTTGTTTTTCATTAAACTTCATCCCAACCAAATTCTTATCAACAATCATTTGTTTTTAAAACAATCACCAACATTTACAGTATAAAACCACAACATGTTTTAAATATACAGAAACATTTTATAAAAGAGATTTGAATATAATAAAAATTGTATTTTTATATTTCTGCATTACTGTTTTAAAAAACATCACATTTACGGTCACATTTCATACAATTCACCCATTTCTAATTTGAACATTTTCAAGATAAAAGTGCAGCAGAATACATATATATTAGCTTGTTTCTGTTGTCATGGTTACCTACCCTCTCACCAGGGTCTCCGGCACTACCCGGGGGTCCTGATGAACCTGGAGGACCAGGGAGACCCTAGAATAACACAAAGGGGCTGTAAGAAACACACCAAAATCTAACACAAAATACATATAAGAGTGTGGGTCCAGATTAGCTACAAGACAAAAAAAAAGATTTCATTTTATTTGTTGTACAACAAAACTCCTAAATAAGATATAAGAAAAATACTTCCTTTTCAAAATTTCATTTCTATGTTTCATTCCGTATATGTAAATGCAAGCCGGTCTAAACTGGTCTTTCTAAATGCATTGTAAGCAAGCTGTCCAAATATTTTCATTCATAGTTTTAAAGAGCTTTTCAAACACTGAGGGATAAACAACACAAGTGAACACACAAGGACACACAATCAAGAGCAGACTTACCGTGGGACCCTCCGGACCAGGTGGTCCTTCAACCAGCATCCCCTACAGTAACACAAACACATTAACACAACGTTTACACAAAAGGTAACTTTAATGGAGGATATTTAAGCATAAACAAACTTACTTTCTGAGTTAAGGAATTATGAATTAAACACACACTGAGACAAATATGTGTGTGCATGTGTGTGTGCGCATGTGTGTGTATCTTCTGTCTCCTGGCTGTAGGTCTCAGCATGAGGATGTCTGTTAAAGCACTGATATCTGTTTTCTTAAGGTTTTTAAGACGATCTTCAGCACAAAGTGAACATTTCAGAAATGTTAAGCTTTTGTTACGTTTACATTGTGCTTTTTTTTACTACATCTGGATAACAACAATGATTTCTCTAGAAATTCGTTTGAAGAACAATGGTAACCAAACAAAACCAGAACCCTTCGACTTCCATCACAAAACCGCTGAGACATTTCTCAAATTATCATATACTCAAAAATCGCACTTAAATGTCTTTTACACAGCTACTGACAGTAAAACACTATATTTTATTACTATATATAAGTGATATATTTTGTATTAAGATATTGTAGTGAAAAGTGAAAATGAAGTCATCATATACCCACCATCCTGTCATTTCAAACCTTTATGACTTTCTGCAGAACACAAAAGAAGCAACTTCGAAGAATGTTGGTAATCGAACAGCAGGGTGGGTAAATTACATCATTTTCATTTGTAGGGGAATTTTACACTTTAATTAATTTAGAAAGTTAAAGGAAGTTTAACTTGAGTTGAAAGGCACATCAATCGACATCTGTATGTTTGGCCTTCTCATCAATCTCTGATTACAGGACATTTGCCAAAGCACAAGATTTGTACATGACGTCCTCACACACCCTATAAACTGTGACCTACTGTACAAGATATTTTGTCTGGATATCATCGGTTATGTTCAAAAGCTAATTGATATGTGCAGCTCGCATGAGTTGCATCACAAACACAACTGTGCAATTATTATAATTCAAACAAAGAATTCTGAACTGCAGAACCTTTGAACCTTCACCACAGAATCACAGAATCATCTAGAGCAAACTTTACAAAACATTTCAAATATAAAGGTGCCTAAAAGCTTTTCGATGACCGGAAGAAACGTATTTGGCTCAAAGAAGAACCGGCAGCAATGTGAAGGTTTACAGAAACGTGTGATCTAAACAAGTTTCTTCTGTCCAAAACACATGGTTCTCCTTCATCAAAACCAGCGTTTGTCATCTGGATGTTTGTCTCTCTAAAACAGATCTGATTCTTTCCTGACATTAAAATATTACTGACCTCCTGATGCGCTCATGCTTCTCTTTCTCTCACCTTAAACAATCTCTATCATCTGGACTCTTTCTTTAACCTACTTTTACAATCAACAACTCCTCAAAATAGACCCAGATGTCCTCTATGGTCTGTCTAGCTCCCATGCTGTTACGGAAATCAAAAATCCGAACACACATGCACACATATACACTCAAACACAAACATTTCTGTGACATCTGTTTAAAATCTCACAGCTGTTTAACGTTAATAGCCACGTGAGCAGTTCATGAAAGGGGAAATGAGGGTACGCAAAGAAAATATAAAGATGATTTCCATCATGTGCATATCATTTTGATGAGAAGAATGCAGCTGTGATGCTGAAAGAGTCTGAAACTGGAGTGATCTTAATATAAACACAGATCAGGAGTGAATCCAGATTAGTTTTAGAAACACAACTGTTCCAGGAGCCTCTGGCAAGACATATTTAATGCGCCTGAACATGTGCACAGAAAACTGGATGAATTAATGAACAAGACAAGGATGCGAAACCCCTTCATCACTTGAGCCAATAAAATCTGTTGTTGAGCCAATCACCTCCAGAGTTGTTTTGTAACGTTTATGAGTGTACGTGTCATAAAAAGAGTTTTACTCACAGGTTCAATGATGGCAGGCTCTCCCTTCTGGCCTTTCTCTCCTCTGAGTCCATCCACCTTTAAAAACACACATTTGCTTGGAATAAATTGAACGTTATGTCAAATGAATGGGATTATTTCTGGAATCAAAAGTAATAAAAACAATTCTTTTAAACTTTTTCTTTATTGTTTGAGAATAAGCAAAATTAAAGTTGGTAGCATAGAGGCATTGGTTTACACAGACAGTTTCCCCCAAAAACATTTCTTTTTCCTTATGTCAGTTCAAACCATACATTGTATAAAACATGGATGTGGTGTCCATGGCGTCACAAAGAGCTTTAATGAATTGCATGGACACAAAACCAAAAAATGCTCAAAATATCTTTTATATCTATCATTTATGACTTACTTTCTTTTCCAGACCACAAACAAAGATATGTTGAAGAATGTCGGTAACCAAACAACACTGGAACCCAATGATGACCCATTGCATGGACACAAAACCCCCGTCACATTTCACAGAATATCTTCTTTTGTGTTCCACAGACAAAAGAGTCATCTACAAGTTTTTGACTTACATGAGGAAGAAATAAAGATGACAGACATTTGACGTATTAACGTTTGCAGAACAAAAAAAAGATATTTTGAAGAATGTCATCAACCAAACATTACAGGGATCCATTGAGGACTCATTGCATGGACACAAAAGCACTGTGAAATTTCTCAGAATATCTTCCTTTGTGTTCCACATATGAAAGAGGCATAATGTATACAGGTTTGGACTGACATAAGAATGAATATATGACAGAATTTTTGGAGTGAACTATCCCTATATGGAAGGAGACGTTCTCAATCTATGCATGTAAGTGCATATATAAACACACATTTACTTAGTCACAAAACTTTAAACAACTTCCACTAGTCCTATCACAGATGACCGTTCAGAAAACAAAAAACTACCTGTCCGTAGGACTCATCGGTCTCCGCAGGAAGTGCTTTATCACCATCAGTGTAGTCACCATAGTCGTACATCTTCTCTAGATCTTCCTCATTGTAATCCGTGATGGACTCCTCCTTGAACTTGTCAACGTCAATGGACTCTCCACCGATTCCTCCTTGTCCAGCTCCGGTAGCAACAGACCCCGTCCCCGCGCTGGCTCCAGCACTGGTGGACCCACCCCCAACGACTGTTCCACTGGAAGAAACAGATCCACCTCCAACAGACACAGAACTGCCTCCAACCGAAACAGATCCACCACCGACAGAAACAGAGCCGCCCCCTACAGAGACAGAGGTGCTTCTGCTTTCTCCTCCCTCGGTGTAATCTCCCTCTTCATATCCTTCACCAAAACCTTCTCCATAGGTCAGATCATAACCCTCGCTGTAGTTGTCATCATAACCACCCACCTGCACGAACAAACAGGGGTTATTTTAATTTTTGTGTTGAAATATATCATAAGTCATGAAGTCCTAATATAAATAAATGAATAAACTGACCGAGGTAGATGATCCTGTACTGATTCTGGAACCGGATCCTGTACTAACACTGGAGCTGGATCCGGTACTACCACCAGAACCGGACCCAACACTGACTCTGGAACCGGATCCAGTACTACCACCGGAACTGGATCCAGATGTTCGGTTCTGTGTAATAGTTACGGTTGAGTGAACTCTCCCACTTCCTCCTCCTCCTGCAGACGTGATGATGCGTCTGTCCAGTTCTTCTCCCAGTCCCAGATCCACCTCGCCGCCCAGTCCAAGATCCACTTCTTCAGCTGTACCTGTACTGGTGATCGTGATGGTCCGAGAGTTGTCTGGCTGAGATGTGGACTCGTCGTAGAATGTTGCGTATCCGGTGTCGTAGCCATCATAGCCATCGTACGAGTCCTCGCCGGTTGCAGTGGTGGAGCCAGAGGATGTGGATGAGGAAGATGAAGACGAAGATGAGGAGGATGATGAAGAGGAGGATGAAGATGAACTACTTGAACCTCCTCCTCCTCTTGATGAACTTCCAGTAATAACCGAGGTAATCACACGACCGCTATCCGGAACAGACACCTGGTGATTTGATCAAATGAAGAGTGTTTCAGAGATGACACGGCTTTGAGAATAAAGAGCCGTTTTAATATGTTCTGCTGTTTACATTTCAGTCATAATAATTTTAGCTTAGAAGTTTAAAGTACAAACCTTTAAATTGAAAACCAAAATTTGAAGTGAATCTCTTTACTGTTATTTATGCAACTGAATTGTTGAAAACTTTTCTCTTATTTTCTTAACCCTTCATATCAATGCTGTTAACAGTTTCATGTCAATTTATCAATCAATATAAGATACATTTATTGGAAAATCAATGAGTTAATATGATCATCGATTATTACCGTCAGGTCTTCTGTTGCAGTTCCAGCCACTTCATCGGTTGTTGGTTCTTCTGTTTTCTCTGCATACGAATCCTCATAGTATGGATATTCATAATAATAGTTGTCATCCTCTGTGTTCTAAGGATCAAATATTTTAAAAGAGTTATTTTCAGCGAACACTTACATGCTCTATAAACGATGCCATGCTATTTATTTGCAGTCATTTGAAAACTAAAATTTTTGTTAAAATGTATGTTTATTTACAACCATCAACAGGCATAGATGCCACGTTGAGCGCTTAATTACAGGTATATGGTTTGGCGATATTGGAAAGGGCATTTACCCATTTACCCATTAACCAATAGAAGTGAATGAGTGAATAATTGATTACACTGTGAAAAAAAACCTTTTATCTATCGTTACACATAACCATGGAAGACATTCAAAAAAATATTCTTGTTATATGGATTAGTGAAAACAAGCTTTGATTTTGTTATTAATAATCGTGGAGAGAATAATAGAATTCATATCTATTTTGTTGTAACGGTGAATGCAGAAACATGCCAAAGTACATAATGCAGTACATGAAACAAGCAACATAAAAGAAGTTCATATTCGTAATTTAAAGTTAAATCAAAGAGTTGCACACAATAAGAGAAACAACTTAAGTTAGGTAAAAAAATTAATTGTGAAAGAAATTAAATGTAAGAAATACTCCTGTATAGATCTAAGCCAACACCATGGGGAAAATGTGTTGTCAACATTTGTGATTATTTAAAAAATAAAAACTACTTTTTGCTTTAATTTAAAAAGGATAAAGGGATTCCCTTCAGCTGAGTCCAGAGGAAATCCATGTCTTCTTATCTACAGCGAAAGGGAAGAACGTGAGGAATTCTACCCGCCAGCCGACCTCTCGCTCAAATCCACTGTTCCGCCTCGCTCTCCTCTATTTCCATACATAAGCTACGGATAACTCATCATGTCTTAGGTTCAGATGATTTTTGACCGATGGAATAAGCTTTTGAAAAGGTTTGGATGTATATTGACCCCTATAGACCCAGATTTACTGCCCCTGACCCGCAAAAAGGTTAACACGAGGTCAGCAGAGGGACTTTTTTATGGCAACACGCTGACATCAAAGCTTAAACTTTAAAAGTATGTGTTTTCAGTTACTGTACATCATTTCCTTTAACGGACACAAAACAGATGTGCTTTTCATTTGAAAATGTTTGTCCTTGTTTGTGTATAGTTTGATCTGAAAAAACAAGATGCATGGTTAAATTTTTCGGCTCACACTATCTCTTATGCGTTTCACATGCTAGAGCTTTCTGTCTTTTATTTAAATCCATCTCTTCCTCTTTTTATGGCAGTAAGAGGATATTGGCATCTAAGTGTAGCCAGATGGTCGGAAAACAGAAATGGATAGAGTAAACACTCGGTTACTGTGCCGTGGAGGCTTTAAACTAGAGCTTCGTGGTATTTAGTCTATCGATTTAATGAAAAATGATTTGGTTATAGGTTTCTTATGCAGATCGCAAATGAAGATATTTTGAAGAATGTTGGGACCCGTACAACACTGGTACGGACTTCCATTATGTGGACACCACTGAGACATTCCTCAAAATATCTTCTTTTGTTAGGGTGAATTCAATGATGTGTTTTTGTGGTCAACTATCTCTTTGAATGTGCAGTCTTGCATTGCTTTGGCTGTAATGAATCAGTACTGAAGGGGGTGAGAGAGTTCAAATGTCTGCTGTACTTAAAACAGATGTGCGTTCACATCATAAATAACAACATGTTTTGAAGATCTAACTTGCTCAGCAACATTCCCTTCAAACTGTTGCTTCACAATGACAGTCTCTGAACTGGGAGAAAAGCATATAATAGGACAGGGAATAGAGAAAATGCATCTGAGTTCATTTCATTGCATCACTTGTTTCATCCCTGCATAGGTCTTTTTCAGGCTTAAAAGGACGATAATGTCCCGGCCTAACTTCCTGTTTCGACACGAAATACATCAACACATAAGTTAAGTTGTGAGGTCTCTTAATGAACAATTTAAGACTTTTGGTTGTCAGTTTCAATAAAATAATGCAGATGCATTTTACTTTACTCAAATGCATACCGTCCCAGACCTGCTTTTAAAACAATCTCTCTCTCTCTCTCTCTCTCTCTCTCTCTCTCTCTCTCTCTCTCTCTCTCTCTCTCTCTCTCCCTCTCTCTCTCTCTCTCTCTCTCTCTTTCTCTCTCTCTCTCTCTCTCTCTCTCTATGATGAGGTCATTTTGTACGGAAAAGTAAATTCTAAACAGACTGCCTGGAGCTGAGTCTTTTCTATGAGATGGAAAAAGCTATCAAGAATGAGTATGCCTGAAACACACACACACATGCAAGGGCAGGTATCATTACCGCATTTTTAATTCTCTTCCCATTCCATGAGCCATCTAACAGCTGAATAAATGTAATAATGATTCGCAGTAACACAAAACCAGATTTGACGTTTTCCATTAAGTACGCCAATGTAAGAGGTGTGAAACACGTCATGTTAACCTTTAAGTGGGATGTCCGGCTGTTGCTAAGGTGTTCTGCATTTTTTCTGATTTACTACGGTCTAGACTTTGGATTGGGTCACTGTTGGGCTCAAGAAAAATCACATACTCATAAAGTTTGTTGAAAAACACTTTCTTACCCTCAACTAACAAACTAACTACATTCCAAAACTTTTCTTCTACAGCAGAACACATAAGAAGATATTTTGAAGAACACTGCTAACTGGAACCATATAATAGAAGTTAATGAGTTGCCAACGTTCTTCAAAATATCTTCTTTTGCGCCAAATAAAGAAAGTCATACTTGACTAGAGGATGAGTAAATGATGGCGGAATTTCATTCCTAAATTTTTTTTTCGAAAGTCTTAATGAGATGAACTGGATAAAGATCCCAGAGTACCCATCCCTTCTTTCTACAGGTTGGGTGGCACAACATATAAAGGATTCTGGGAAGTGCTTGTTACATTATTAACGCATAGGTATTTTTCTCTTTCTGTAAGTGTGTAAGTACTTACATATTCATCAGTGTTTGGGTCCTGGTTCTGGGGCTGTTCTGGGGCAGAAACCTCACAGTCAGGGCTGTAGTGTTCACAGTAGTCAAACGCAGCCCGATGGTCTGCTACAATCATCAGCTGCTGGATGTCGCCCTGGAAACAAAGAAGCAAAACAATCAAAACCACTTGATAATAAAACACAACGAGAAAAATGAAAATATAAGGGCCAATGTGATCTTTAACTCAAATACAAAATATCTGTAGTTACTCTGGACCAGGACATAGTGTTTGCTTATTCTGTTATACACACTTCAATGCTATATTAAATTTTTTTAAGTATTAAAATCTCATCAAGTTGCATAATACGTGTATCCTGTTAAAATTTATTTAGCATTTTAACTAAACTTTGCCTAATATATCCAACCGGATTTAAGCAAATTTAGTGTACAATATGTCTTATTACTGTAAATATGTGCATCAGAATTGAGGAAAAATATACAGTATATAATATAAAGCAGAAAACCTATCAAAGTTCATAGCAAGTTTAACTTATCTTGTCATCATTCCATCTCTAAAAGACATTTACAAATGACATGTTTGTACAACGCTTTCTGTATTTGGAATAAAGATGACACAATCCTCCACAATAAGCACAAAAGACAGACCGTTCTTTACAAGTTTTCTACATAACAGATGAACCCTTTCATTGAAAAACCAGGATTGAAATATAACAAGTACAGTTGGGAAAACTGATGAAACACTGAAGGCAGGAAACACATGCACAAACATTGAGAAAGTGGGTCAGAGTCTGGGAGGAGAGAAGTTTGACTCAGAACCCAAGTGAACGCCAAAGCTGTCCAAACGAATCATGGCATCACGCTTACATGTACACATATACACACTATGTTCTGAATAACACGTACCCATAAACATCTGTTTCTGCATTCTATTGTAGGTAGAATTGTCTGTAATCATGACCCATTTTGATTTACAATGTCAAAACTGCGCATGATTTACATTTTCAGTCCGACCAATGAACATAAAGTGTATTATCAAATGAAGAGGATGATAGAACTGAATTAAACATATAATATTAATTACTGAAAATGACATTCTGCATACTGTTTCCAAAGTTTAAAATAACTTCAAACTAATTGTAAAAAGTATACAAAAGTATTTGCAAGAAGTTTAATCTTCTGCAGATCCTTTACTGAACATCAAGGGATGACTGATCACATATCAATCTTAGGCTTTCATCTATTCCATAGGAAGAACTATACATATTTTCTGCATCCATCTAAACGTACTTATGCAAGCAAGTGAACTTACTCAGACAAAAAGATTAACGTCTGAATCTGACATGAGCTTTAGAGTCAAACATGAGGAGACACTTATCTAATAGAGAGAGAGAGAGAGAGAGAGAGAGAGAGAGAGAGAGAGAGAGAGAGAGAGAGAAGAAGAAAGAAGAAAGAAAGAAAGAAAGAAAGAAAGAAAGAGGGAGGGAGAGGGAGAGAGAGAGAGACCAGAGAGAGAGACCAGAGAGAGAGAGGAGACCAGAGAGAGAGACCAGAGAGAGAGAGAGAGAGAGAGAGAGAGAGAGAGAGAGAGAGAGAGAGAGAGAGAGAGAGAGAGAGAGAGAGAGAGAGAGAGAGAGAGAGAGAGAGAGAGAAAGAGAAGAAAGAAAGAAAGAAAGAAAAGAGAGAGAGGGAGAGAGAGAGAGAGAGAGAGAGAGAGAGAGAGAAAGAAAGAGAGAGGGAGGGAGAGAGAGAGAGAGAGAGAGAGAGAGAGAGAGAGAGAGAGAGAGAGAGAGAAAGAAAGAGGCAGGGAGAGAGAGAGACCAGAGAGAGAGAGAGAGAGAGAGAGAGAGAGAGAGAGGGAGGGAGGGGAGAGAGAGAGAGAGAGAGAGAGAGAGAGAGAGAGAGAGAGGAGAGAAAGAGAGAGAGAGAGAGAGAGAGAGAGAGGAGAAAGATTTCAAGAACAAAAAGAAAATAGTACAGATCAGTGCAGAAGGTTCTCCAGGCAGAGTGGAGATTTGGTTGAGAGAGAGAGAGAGTGAGAGAGAGAAGAGAGAGAGAGAGAGAGAGAGAGAGAGAGAGAGAGAGAGAGAGAGAGAGAGAGAGAGAGAGAGAGAGAGAGAGAGAGAGAGAGAGAGAGAGAGAGAGAGAGAAAATCATCACTAAACACAAGCAGTGTTGATATTTCAAGAACGAAAATTAAAAATGTTTAGTGCCACCCGCAAAAACATAACGTTGAAACCACTGAACAGAGCCAGGAGATATTACATAAGTCAATTCATCATCTCCAGAGATGAATAACACATTTGTTTGGCACTGGGAAAAATTCAAAAACTACAAAATATATCATACAGGTTATAAAAAAAGCACGTTTTAAGAAACTAATTGAGGTTTTTGTGGATATCTGTGATTGTCACATCACGTGTGTCCTCTGGTTTTACTGTAGGAACAATGGCTGTAGTCATCTCTACTTGGCTGTTGCGTTGGATTGTTTGCCAGTATAAACATGTGTTTGGACTTGACAGCCGGTTTACATCCAAGATCTAAAACGGCAGACTCTCCCTAATCCACATGCAAACGCACACGTTTAAACAAGTCTATAGTAAATTTAAATACACATAAAAGAATGAAAATGCATAGCGACGCTTACTTAAATGTTTTTACATAATGTTTTCTAAAAATATAAGAAAAATCTCTCTGAAAATTAAATTTTTTTATTATAATTACTCTTTTAAATGCATGATATGGACGAAATAAAGAGTATGGTGACATGAACCTCCACATATTGTCTCACCATTTATCTGAAATGGTTTTGTAATGGTTGATGGTTGGAAACAGGTCTGATGGTTTTTAAAGGCATCTGTGTGTTGTGTAACTGTGGCCAGAAACACAATCAGAAAGGGATGAGTGAAACAAAGAGATAATAAATCTATTCTTGGATTTCTGTGTTTCTCAGAAACATTCGTCACAACACTGTGGATTGGAGAGAGAAAGAATAATAGATATTGCATTGTCAGCATCTCTGAAATATGAGCATCTTCTCCGCCAGCACTTTTCACTTTTTCTCTGGAGCTCAAGCTAACTGTTTTCAGCAGCTGCCTGTGGCAACAAATACAGCCAAAGAATCACACATGCACAGATACTTCCCAAAGGATCCCAAAATTGGCATCAGATGGTTGCAGTTTCCTCCATCACCAGAGAGAAGCAGTATACAGCACTGTGATCAATTAATAAATAAAAAGATTTCCTAAGTTTTCTGGTTGGGCTCTCAGAGAATTTACACATTGCCTTTGACTGCTCAACAACATTTATTTTTATTTATAATTTAATGTAAAGAAGAAACAATTTAAATACAAAAAATAAAAGAAAATACATTTCGCTTTGTATCCTTAATGTTAAAATATAAAATAATAAATCTTTAAATAATAAATCTATAACAAAACCTATTATTTTTTTGCACTTAAATGTTTTACAAAATCAGCACATTTAAATAAAAGAAATAGCAAAATGGTGTTTACGTGTATTTAAATCAGTCATTAAAAGCTGTATTGAATAATTACAGACATCATAAAAAACATCTAAAATAGGCTTCATTCCTTAACTTAATTTTCAGGTTTTCTAACAAAAATACTGCGACCCACTGAACACAAGCCCCTTAAATTACAGGTTCTTGCTCCTATTAGGTTTGTTTAAAAATGATATCATCACATCTGCTTATGACCTGATCGGCTCGAGACACAAGAAGCCCATCGCGCCTGATCTGCATTAGAACGTGAACTCACGGCGTGGGAAAGATGGAGAAAAGATTTGAACCCAGCAGGACACACACACACACACACACACACACACACACACACACACACACACACACACACACACACACACACACACACACACACACACACACACACACACACACACACACACACACACACACACACACATGCATTAATACAAGTGATTGTTAATGTCTGACAGTTGATTTTATCCACACGTCTGGAGGACTTTTTCTCATTGGAGACAGAAATTCTCCCACACATTTCTGCAGACCTGTGTGGAGGTCATAGAACGATGCCCTAATGATGTCACCAGACAGAAACCTCAAAGTCTTTATCATGACAACAACTTTCCAGAGAAACAAAACTCGCTTCCCCCTGTCGCTCTCTTTGTCATTTTCTTAAGAACATCAAACCAATACCCATAATGATCTGTGAACATTTATAAACTAAATTTTACGAAGAAATTATGAATTACATGCATTATTAATAAAAGATTGCCTGGCCGTTGGTATTAAGATGTTACATCTTTAGTTACATCTCTTTGAAATGTAACTGCACAGCTCTCAAGTCACATGACTCTGGTTAAAATATATTTTCTTTCTTATTTACTTTTCCAACATTACGACGAAAATGTGACCTTGCCTGTCAAGACTCCTTTTTATGATTAATTTATTATTAAAAAAGAGAAGCCATATTAAAGTTTGAAAATTAATGTCTGAAATTATTTTGATGCTCATTGTCTAAGAAATCTTTCAGACTTTAATCTGGGTTTCACAGGAAGGGTAACAATTAATAAAAAATGTAAAACAAACACATCTGAGGGATACATTTAAATACGGCAACACGTCGATAACTTAAAATGAAATGTGTGACTAAAGATATGAGAAACAAAGTAAGAGTTTACCCAAAAATGAAAATTATGTCATCATTTTGTCAGTTCAAACCTATGGCTTTCTTCCTTCCTCAGAACACAAAAGAATATATGTTGAAGAATGTTGAAACCCAAACAAAAGTAGCATATATTCATCTGATTTAAGACACAAAACCAATGCAAGTGAATGGGTGCCATTTCCCAACATTCTTCAAAATATCTTCTTGTTTTGTCTGCAAAAAAAAACAAGGTAAAGGAATTTTCATCTTTGTTACCATCACTTATTTTGTTTAAAAAGATTTACGAGAGTTTTTTTGCAGAGAATGTGCAAAAGTTACAGACTAAAGACTGTCTCTACTCTTTTTGTGTAGTAGCATCAAACCTCAACCCACTTACATCCCTCTTGTAAAAACACTCTCTTCAGTTACCTTTCTCTTGTTTTCTTACTAAATAAAATAAGGTCACTAAATCTCTCTCTGTTTATCTTCAAAATCCATCATCAAGAATTGTGTGCTCTGACTGACACAGGCAGACTCTTGAAATTAAATATGTTTTCTCTTTCTCTGTGTGTGTGTGTGTGTGTGTGTGTGTGTGTGTGTGTGTGTGTGTGTGTGTGTGTGTGTGTGTGTGTGTGTGTGTGTAGGCAGCAGGGGTTTGGTTAAGGTTCTGTGGTGACCTGGAGTCTCGCTCCGTGGAAAAAAATACACACTTCTTTCCATTTTCCCCAAACCCTTTGGGCTTCAAACAGAAAGGTAGACCAAACCATGAAGACACGTCAACATTCCATGATATCTGTGTGTCTGCGGTCAAACCCTCAGGAGAAATGACAGCATTAACCAAAAAAAGTCCTTCTACTGCTGAGACACCACAAGCTCTTGGTCACATTTTCACACATAAAACACACAATACAACAACTCTATTAAGCAATGTGTTTCATTTGAAATATTAAAGTGGTGTTCTAAAGCAAACTGTTTCTTAAGCATTTTTAATTTAACTACGGACAAAAACAACATACTAAACCTTTACTGTAAACCTAAATATACACACTTACATCACAGTCTATAAACTCTTGGACCACAGGTTAAGTCTACAATCTTAAGGTGATGCTACAGAACCACAACTAGGTGTGAACAAACACATTAAACAAACTCTCACATGTTAACTTCACATTCACAGAGAGGTACTAAACACTTGAACATTCACTAAAGATGACAGACACGTGTCCACCGACCTCTTACATAGATCATTGACAAACTACTTTTATTGTGTCAGATGTAATATAGTTTCAGATGCTGGTTTAAAACAAGTAATGTCAAAAAGAAGATTTTGTTTATTTAACCAAAAGAATTTCAGGAGAAACAAAAATATTTAAAATCCCTCAAGATGGTTCCAAGGAATAGGAGTGTCTTAAGAGTAAAGAATCAGAAGAAGGATGTAGTAAATATTTCGGAGGATTCTGGAGTTCTTTCTTACCTCAAACACCTCCTCGTCCAGTATACGTGTTCCAAAGACCACAATTCCTTTGGTGTCGATGATGGGATGAGGGCTTCTGGATAGTGTCCGTGTGATCTTTTTCTTACAGTCCAGAATGAGAGTGATGCTCTGTTTGTGAATGCTGATGGCCACACGATGCCACCTGAGTCACACACAGATAAGACTTTTATCAGGTTTGAAGATAAGTTATCAAATAAAAATAAAGACTACTACAAACTACTACAAATTTGTTTTAGAATACTGTCCTTATGATTGACATTTAAATTTAACTGTCTGTCTCTTGCTTACTGTTTGTTTAGCTGTCTGTCAATCTAATTGTCTGCCTATCTGTTGCTCGGTCTCTTAACCTCGTTTACCTGTCTGTCTGTCTGTCTGTCTGTCTATTTGGCTCTTTGGTGTATAATTGTCTTTCAGTCTAACTTTCTGTCTCTCACTTTCCCTGTCTGTCTAGGTCTGTTTAACTGTCTGTATATCTGTCTATCTATGTATATTTATCTAACTGTTTTCCCGGTCTATCTTAATTTGTCTTTATTTGTCTATCAATTAATTTAACTGTCTACCTGCTTATGAATTTTAAACTTCTTTTTCGGTATACCTGTCTTTTAGTTAAACTATCTGTCCTTCTGTCTATATCTATTTATCTGTCTTTCTATCTACCTGTCTGTCTGTCTATATCTTTTTAACATGTCTGTCTGTATACCTGTCTTTCAGACTAAGTATATGTCCATCTGTCTATCTCTATTAATCTGTCATTTTATCTACCTGTCTGTGTGTCTATGTCTTTTTAGGCAACACTGAATATCAACCCATGTCTGTCTATATGTGTCTATTTAACGTTCTATTTGCATATGTGTCTATCAATTTGTCTAAGAATCTGTCTGTCTTTTTACCTGTCTGTTTGTCTATGTCTTTTAACATGCCTGTCTTTCTACCTGTTTTTCAGTCTAATAATCTGTCTGTCTTTTACCTGTCCATCCGTCTGTCTCTGTTAATTTAACTCTATCTCTTTATATGTGCTTTGCAATCAAACTCTCTGTCTGTCTGTCTTTGACTATTTATCTGTCTGTCTATCTACCTGTCCGTCTGTGTTTTTAACATGTCTATTGAACTGTTTTTCAGTCTAATAATCTGTCTGTCTTTTACCGGTCCATATGTCTGTCTTTGCCAATTTAACTCTATGTCTTCATATGTGTTTTTCAGTCTGTCTGTCAACCTACATGTCTGTTCTTCTACCTGTCTCTCTGTCTATGTCTATGTCTATTTAGTCTTCACACCTGTGCAGGT